>OW204030.1:2405000-3617633 GCA_934048045.1 Polygonum aviculare | reverse complement strand
TGAATTTTTTAGGACAGTTTCCACTTTCAACCTTTGGACATTCACATTCACATGTACTGTTGTACTAGTAGTAGTAAAGCATAAAACCTATCAGATAAAAAAAAAAGCATAAAACCTAGATTAATACTTAAATAGTCCTTGAAAAACATAATTCTAGTACTGAAAGTCCTAAGAGGTTATAATAGTAGCAAAGCACACATTACATTACTGTTATTGCCTTTATAACAGTTAACATAGACCACAACCTGCAAGAAAAGGCTCTTTAAATGTCTACAATGAAGAAAGCCTGAGAAAGGGTGTGTTGGATGGGACACAATTAAACAGGGGTCAGGGAAATCTTTTGACCATCTGATGAGTTGAGCACTATCAAGAGTTATCCCAATTTACCACCTATCCAGTAACTCAGTAACATTTTCATTCAAATCTAATTTTCACATTGGCCTTGCTCTCAATGCAACTAGTGTACTGCAGCCTGCATTACATTCATTGTTTATAAAGATAACTATTCAAATATATATTGCCCCTAGCATTTATTAGATGAGGAATCAATGAGGTAGGTTAGGTGGGTTTTGAATTAAATGGCCCATGCATATAGGAACACATCTTTAGCACAATTTAGTGATTGTTGGCCCCACTTATATTGACTCTACTAGTCGACTCGCGCCTAAAATAACACAGATATGCAAAAGTTGAAATTTCATACCAGATTAAGGATCAGAGAGAAATTTAAATGGGTTTTTCATTATTCTATTGAAGGATGATCCAGTGCAAGTGATATGGCCAAGGAACAATATTTTGAATTTGAAGGAGAAAGCTTACTGTCAGGCTGTTCCTCATCAAAGTCAATGCTGATTTCTCGGTCCCTGGTGCAACAAGCAAATCTCCTCCTGATGCCCATCATCTTTTGTTGGATGGATTTTTGAATTAGGACACCAAGACAGGAGGCAACAGCAGTCAGCACCACCAATGGCAATGGGCTCTTACTGTATCAAGCCAATAACACATTTACGTTAAAGCCATTCATAAAAGGCAAAGGCATGTACAACCATCCAGTTTCTCTTAAGCAACAGAAGTGGGTTACTATGGTGTCTTTGTTTTCTACTTTAGGAAGCAAGTTTGAAGAAGTCCCCAGAGTAAAGGGTAAGCTTTCATGATTCAAGTACCAGTCATAAATCAGGTAGCCTTTTTCTTTGTTCTAAGATGGAAAAATAATGCAGTTTTATAATTCACATGGGTTAGGTAGTCATACAATATCTATTCAAGTAAACAAAGTATTGACTTCCTTCCTGTAATGTAACCTTATCTCTTCAAGTAAACCAGTGATGAACTACCCTACACCTCAAATCTCAACAGAAGTGTCTAAGATACTAAAAACTCGAAGTTGGAGGCTCTCAGTGGCAAAAAACAACTCAGAAACTTGACCATATACAAAAATAGCCTAATCATTTGCTGGACCCTCTGTTTTCAGCAAAACTCCTTCATTAATCTGGTTAACGAATCACTGATGTTCTCTAATTAAACACGAGAAACTCATCCCAACCTATATAGCAATTTCATTTTATATTTTTGAAAAAGGAAGTATCATATGGAAAGGAAGCTTTAGAGAATCCAAGAGAATTAGAGGAGTGATTTTTTGCACTCAAGTAAAACTTGCAATGTGATTGGGACAAAAAGAAGGCTGCTCATGTAATGATCAAGGAAGCAGATCATCAACTTTAAATCCACAAAGCACTCAAGGTCAAGTTGAAAAAGGCAAACTTTTCTTCACAAAAAAAGCTTTATTTCAGTCAGTTACACACATAAAAAGCCACTTTTCCAGTCTCCAATGACTTCCAATTTCAAAGAACAAACAGCAATTCATCTCTCAAACTCTGCCAGAGCAATCAAATCGCAAACACTCGGAGGAAGAAGAGGAAAAATTAACGAAAGCAAAACCACCACAGGATCAAGCTTCGTATGAACGCAATGTGTGTGAAAGAGAGAAGTAAAACAACAACTTTTTTGAAATCCGTCCACATCGAGCAAAATGCGGAAGTTTCTACCGACTCCAAAACCTAGAAACGGAAGCTAGATGGCAAAACGCTAGAATTCAACACGAAATTCGACAGCATTTTGGGGATTTAGCTACAATTTGCAGAGACGATCAACAAAAACGAAGATCGGAGGAGGAATTAGGCTGTGAGTACCTTGAGAGTGAGTTGGCTGAGTATGGAGCGCTTGAGCTTCGAGATTTTTCTAGTCCATTGAGAGAAAGGGAGTTTTCGGTTTGGTGGTTTTGATGGCGAAGGGAAGGGGATATGAAGAAACTGCTCTGCTTCTGCAGAGGGTTGAGGGATGACGGTGGGCCCACTGTAATTTTTGGGGGAAGGTAAGGGTGAAAGGGACAAAACGGAGGTTTTCTCTGATTGGTATATTTTTTTAATTTTGAAATATATAATGAGACAAATAAAAAGGTGTGGGAATTTCGAATTTAAAATTTCAAGTATTAGAATTTTGTAATGTAATGTTGTTATTCTCATGTGCTACCAAACTAGGTTGAGTGAGATAGAGGGAATTATTATAAAGCATATGGTGTGTGAGTGTTCTATAGAAATTCACAAATATGGATTGGTTTATACTTTATAGTGTGGAAATTTTCAAATTAGACAATATCATTTCATTTCTAAGTGAAATTTATTAAAATGGCGGTTAGCATAGTTAAGCATTAATGAGCAATCAACATAAATGAATTATGATCATGCTAAAATTGAAGATTTAAACACCCTTATCATGTTTTGTCACAAACAAAGTATTTACAGGCGATCCTTACTCCTTTGTTTTCAACATCATATATCGGGGTTTCTTTTTTTTTTTGATCATCATATATCAGGGTTTCTATTATGTACATCAAAGGCACACTATAAACATACAAAATAAAGAAACTAAATTCTTAGTAAATTCGTCATAAAAAAGATTAAAAAATCTAAAATTTAAATCTTATCTAATCTTTTTATATTAGTATCATATAGTTTCTCCTTACCCTAAGGCATATATTGTACATTTTTTCTAGTTAATGTTTACATTTTTCTTAACAATGCCGGGTAGGGTTTCTTTATAGTCTTTTATATCGTTTTTTTTTTTGCTTTTTCCTTGTTATTTTTTATTCATTTTGTTTTTGTTTTTGTGAAGAACAAAAACTCAATACATCCAATCAAAAGGTAGAAATAATCAACAATTGAATAAAACATTACAAGAAGATAACACCAAAACTGTTGTATTATGAATTTATTTGCATTTGAAAGAGAACTCTATACATTTGGAAAATAGATCAATGTCGTCGAACACTATACAAGAGAGGGCCAGCATGGAAAATTCGAAATGATGAAAAAGCACTTTGCACGACGACAATAAACTTCCATCCCAGGCCCAGCTTTGCTCCATCACATAATTCCACATTCGTAGATTAGAATTGGACCACTTTAAATTCACATTTCTATTGTATATCTTTTTGATCACTTTTTGTTTGGAAGCAACCAAATTGTGTGAACTTATAGGACCATGCAACTTTTTTTAGTTTTAACCTATTACCACACTTCAAAAGGGTTCTTTTTACTTGTGAAATTGGACCACTTAATTTTCCACATTCCATTCCCAAACCGGTTTTCCTAACTTGGGCTCTGGTGGGCATAGATTTATGTAGGTTTTAACAGTTTATACTACAATTTAAAACCTACTTAAAAGGATAATATAGACACTTTGATATAGATCTCAAGAAACTTTCGATTATTTTTAACTAAACATGTTTGTTTATTAATTTAATTAATACTCCTTCAAGTACCAACTACCAAACACCATATTAGGTTTTAAAAGATTTTAAATTAGAAAACTTCAACCTACTTAAAAACTTACACCTATGAAAAAATCTCCTTAAAAACTTTCACCTCTTCAAAAACCTCAAATTGTAGAACAAAGCCTTATATGTCTTTTTTTTCTTGGATCGGAAGCTGGGCAGCGCCCAATATTAAAGCAAAACGCAAACAAGTTACACACAAAGCCTGGGAGTAGTCTACTTCTTCTTTTTTTCATTTTTTAAGCAATCAAATACTGTAAATTTTTATATGTTGATGGCCATAGAAAGTTTCAACTTGTGAAAAACTTGATTGATTTCTTGAAACTTTAAACGATGGTATAAATGATGTATGGAAAACCGGGCTTCATATTAGTATAATGTTCGAAAAAGCAATACTACATTAATATATCTGTGGCCTAGAAATATTACTTCATTCAAATATGCTTTGACTTGTAGATAGCTCGTCCCAAAGCTCAAGGATTTTGTTAAACGATGTACTAAAAAAATTCCTATCATGAAATACATGCAATGAATAAAATACTGTAAGTATTTGAACGCATATAGCATTATCGAACGAATCATAACCAGTGTCTTCTTTTTCACTTGTGGTTGTTTGATCAATTTAAACAACTCTCTATTCTCTAGTTAAGGATCCAAAGCCCTTCAACTTTGAGTTGTGTGCGTCCATTTTGAAAGAGCTTTCCTTGATCTTTGTTGGGAGTCGAGGCATGAATGACTTGTAGTGAAAGCGGGAGCGGAACGGATAAATAGTGCTTACATTCATAATACACTGATGATTAGCACAATAGCACTTCAAAAAAGACCAGTTTTCTCCAGAGGCTCCACTCACTATATTTCCTTGAACAAAGGAAAATTGTGGTTCAAATTTCATTCTATTTAGGCTCCATTCAGCACAAGCATTTTTTAGTAGCAAAAGCGGGAGCGAAGGCAGAATTCTCTAAATTTTAGCATCCTTTGGGGTAAGGGGGGCAGCGAAACGGCTAGCGGGAGCAAAGCTATAGACCCATTCTGTACTAGTGGGATGAGCAGCAGAATTGGCTAACGGGAGCAAAGTCTCCAATATAAGCACCCTTAGGGATACAAGGGGAGAGCGAAATTTCGCTGTCTGCTTAAAACTTGCGGAATGCACCCTTGTATTCAAAATTTTAAATTACCCAGAAACAATTGGGCCTGGCTATATAGGTTTGTGTTTTGTAGGGTACCTAATTTATCATAGACCCATTGGCCCAATTTTGGACCCTCCTAACGCAATATTGCAGCTCTACATAATCTCATTACCAAAGAATTAATTCAGCTAGAATTTTGCTGGCGAAGTTCTCCTTCATTATCTTCACTCAATCCTCATCCGTACGAAATAAAAATATCTAGTCCAAGATGTCTAATACTCGTATCCAACAAGACAGGCCAAAAACTGATGACTGTCTCAGCCAGAAAAAGTCAAATAGCAGTCATCTCAAATGGACAGCTTGTGAAGCATAATGCAGATCAGATTTGACAGGGGAATATGCAAAGCTTCACAGATGTCATGTGTTCAAAATCTGACAGGCCAGCAAGACATTTTGATGCGTTCAGACATTGTTTTCACATCATTACAATTAACCAGTAAGAACAAAGAAATCAGTATGACAAACAGGAACAAAAACCCATGTGCTGATAGTGCAGCACAAGAAGAAAATTAATCTCATAGTGTTAAATATGCCATTGATTGGCTAGCTTAATTGCTAAACAGACCATGTCACTCCTTGAGAATAATACAAAATACATGGTTGCCATCTACAAGCAACAGCAAGTCCAGATTGGCAAAACTAAAAACTTCTTTTTTTCTGCTACCCTCTTCAGCAAATGCAGTAAGATTACTATAGGTAAATATTTCATAGCCAGCAAGATGAATTCCATTTATGCCCTTTGTTGAGTGGGCATGTGACAACAGTAGAGTAAGTTCAAACAGATGCCCCTACCCAATTTTCATACCTGTCTAATGCAAATAAGGAAGTATCTTTTCTTTTTTCAGGAAAAAAGCTAAAGCTAACATAGAGCAGACATTCTTTACCTCTATGCATAAACCCATTCCTTCTTTTGGATACAGAATAAAGATTACAGAGAAGACATTCTTTTTCTGAGGTGGATCATCTACTCCTTTCTCAGGGTCACAGAACCTATTCCATTTCTCTTTCTTTCTTTTTCCTAGTGCAAGATCCATTATGAGAAGATCAGGATATTATTGAGAGGCCACTTGACAGCGAAAATAATGTGCCTTTTTGACAAGAACAAAGAAAAAAGGCTGGTCATTCTGGTTCACATGTCATATAGTTAGAAAACTACAGCTATCAGACCCCTTGAATTACCAAACCAGGGGCATTCAAACAAAAACCTCACATGAAAAGTCATTAGTCTGTAAATTGTATGTGACATGAACCAAATTTCACTAATATAAACAAACCAAATATATCAGATTTGCACTTTAGTTCCTATCTACCCAAATAACTCCAAATGATAGCCAATTTTTGCTTTTGCTCTTTCGTATGAGTTTTCTCTTCATGTGGGTGGATATCATTATATCATTAATTACTATAATAGCATAAGCAAAAGTTCACGTTTTGCACTAACTAAAGCATGACAATGACACCACAGGATTGATAAATTACGTCTGGTTTTCAACTTTTTCCAGAGGAGGAAAAAGTTCACAATTTCCACTCCCCATCACCTTTCGATGCAAAGGAGATAAATATCAGGACTTCTTTGCCCTGCACTATCCAAACAAATATTAAAAGTATGTATCATTCAAAGAATGAATAGCCTGAAGTGTTCCATCATTTCATCTCTTCTAAAAAGTACTAAATTATTCACTTATTGCATGGAATAAATGTTAAATTAGATTTAGCTGGCTAGTATTAATTTCAAGAAGAGATTTGAACACGTATATAGATCATGAAACAAGCTATAAACAGCTGCCATTATTACACTAGTCATGGCCTCATGGGAAAAGATACATTGAATCTTTAAGCACACTTATAAGTCGTCATTCCAGATATAAACAGCAGTCATCTTGAATCACTCAAGTGATTACTCTAACTGCTATTTATTACTAATAGCTGTTCAACTCAAAAGTTTGCTATTTAAGAGAAGCTTCCAGTTGAATCAAAGATTTGAATGCCAAGTTACATTACGATCATATACAGAGACAAATCCAGCTAGAGGTTACGTTTAGCGCAGATCTCAATCACTACTCTCAAGATCGGCTGAATCCGAAAGATCCGACCAAAACACATATCGCTAAACTCAGAAATCCGTCCACATCTCAGGCATCGCTTTCAAGAGGTGTTTAATTTCAAACCACTCACAAATCTAACTAAACAACAGATAGCGAACTGATTTACGTCCATTCGAGAAGATTTAAGATATAAGAAGTCAAAGAAGAAGTTCTTTACCGTGACGAATTCAGCTCCGGAAGCAACAACGGAAATCAGATCGACCGATCGAACTCCAAATCTCTGCAACAATCGCTATCAGGCTCAGATTCAGTTGATGCAAGGCGGGATCCGGAAAACTCACCACCACCACCACATCGGACGAGGCGAAAAGGCGGTTCCCGACCTGCACCAAGCGAATCGGAAGCTGAGGCGAAGGAGATCGATCTCTCTCTCTTTCTGTCGGTCTCTCGCGAACTCCAAAACCCCAACGAAATCCGTCTTCGCGCACAACCAAGCTAGCACAGAAAAGGAGCGGATCTCTCCCTCTTTATAGCCCGGAGGAAAAAGCGGCTTTGGTGAGGCTAGTCTACGCAGGGGAGGGAGCGTTATTTATCAACGTGAACGACGAATCGGAACCGGACACGTGGCACATAAAGCCACGCTGATAGCAGTCTACAGAAAAGGTAAAATTATTGTTTTTTGTTGAGTGCAAGTTACGGGTTCCCACGCGGGAAGGGGAAATGGGGCTGGATGTGGGGGTTATTTACGATGGGATGCCACTGGTGGAAGGGGTGGGAGAGTTTAGAGGCGGTGGATGGTGAGGGTAATAACGGGATTTTGGGCCTTTGTGCTTAATTTTCTAAAGTGGTGTAACTTGTAAGTGGTTTGGAAATTTGGTGTGCCTAATATTTGTTGACTGGAGAGGCTATTGAGATTGTGCCTTGCACGTGCGCGTGCTACGAGTAGGCACGGGTTCTGCGACGGCAAGGAATTAAAAAAACTGGAAAAAAAAGGAAAAAGAAATGATTGCAACTTTCCCGGAATTCTTGAGGGTTTCCAGAAATAGGCCTGATTTTGCGGTTCGTTTGAAAAATATCCTGTTCTTTAGTAAAAAGTTTAACTAAACAGTGAATTAGTCGAGCTAAAGCTAAGCTGGGGATTTATATTAAAAATTTCCTGTGGTCCTCCTTCGTTGATGTTGTCAATTTGGAATGTTGTTCCTTTTTTAAAAGGGATTTAGAATGTGGTCCTTAAGTTTTGTGAAATTTGAGGTTGTGCACCTTAGTTAATATGCTCACAACTAAACCTTTTTCTTTGTTAACTCACGATAGAGCCTTTTTTTATAGTCAAAGGAATGATGATGTCCTTGAATTAGGTTGTAGAGTCATATTAATTTGTAGTACAAACAATACTTCATTTTCTTTGTTTTCCACTTTTCCTTTTCCTAATGATGAGAAATACATTTTTTCCCGTCACAAAGAATAATCACGATGGTTAGCTTTGTTAACATTTTCTCAAAATCCCACACTCACACATTTGGTCTTTTCCTTGTGATATGTATAATTAGTGCATGAAAGTACAGAAGAAAGAAAACCTGCATAACTTCCCACAACACTTCTTAGTGAAACGAGTGTTTTGCACATGATGATACAACAGTACAACACTATACAAACTCATCAACCTTTTTTGACAAGAAGAGAAAAGCAGCCAAACTACATCAAAAAAAACTCTTCTTTCAGAATAAAAGGGGAAAACAGCATGTTCAGCCATATAAAGCTATATATTCAAAAGCATTGGGCAGTTCAATTTACCTGAGATGCATAAATCCGTTGTTACTACTTACTAGGCAGACGAGCCAAGCCCAACCAAGCCGAGGGTCCAGCCGACACAGCTCAGCAGAAGAGGAAACAGAAAACGAGTCGCCACAGGCAGTGTCGGGTAAGTAAGGGTCCCGAGGATAAACCAGTTGAAGCTCAAGAGGGTAATAGCGTCGCTTGCAGGTTTGTTCTTGATGGTGGAGAGAAAATAAAGGACGCTTTTCAACGACATGCCAACAACTACAAAGAGTGCCAACACAAGAGGCATACACGGGTCCTTGGCTTCATAGACCACTGAGCCGACTAAGAGGGATAAAAGGGCGCTGAAGACACTTTGCGAGAGCGCAACATCTCGCCTTTGGTATATATCTTCCACATGATCTTCTAAACCTGTTGGGTTCAGTCTCACCTCGTTTTCAGTCTCCTTTTGGAGTGAGTCTTTTCTGGTTCCTCTAGTTCTATTGGTTTTTCTAGGCGTACCGGTGGAGAGTAGCTCGGTAAGACTACTGCTTGGTGCTTCGGCCACTTTTATGTTGTCTTTGCTTTTGAAATCCCTGGGTCTCTTGCCCTGGATTGCTCTGAGTTCAAGATTTTCGGTTTTAAGGTTATTCACCTGTAAGGATTAAAGGAGGAATATCTCATCATGATCCAAGACAAATACAGTAAGAAAACAGGCTGTCAACAGAAGAAAGCTTTCAAGTTCTTAAGCTTGAACTCAAATGATTGAAGGAATAAGAATTTCACAGTTTATAATTAGAGGTATTTGGGCCACAAGTGAGGAGAAGGTAGATTGACGTAGGATAATGTTGTGTAAGTAAGCTCTAGATCAGCAAACTAAATGTTAAAATGACAACAACTCACTTGTTTCTCCAAATGTTCGATTTTAACTATGGCCTTGTCATGTTCCTCTTCTAGCTCAGCAAGCATCGACTCTAACCCCTTGCGTTCTTTAATAGCCAAGGCATATTGACCCTCCAGCCTTCTATGATTCCATAAGAGATTTTCAATCTCAAACTGCAGTTCTTCAAAATGCTTTGCTGTCTGCACTAGAAAAGCCGCTATATCAGTAACCAGTAAATTGCCAAAAATCAAATTCAACTTCCACACACATTACATACAACAAAAGAAGATTGACTGATGAAAAACTCTGATGGAACCAGCGGAATCATTAGTAAATTCATATCTCTTTAACACAATATACAATATCAAAGACAACTCACCATTTTCTCCCTATGAAGCGCACTCAACGCCCGAAAAGGCAATGTTATTATGCCAATTGTCGAGATGACAAATCTCCAGCATATACACATATTCCAGGAAATCACTCCCCATACTAGCTGCTTGATCCACGTGAAGATTACCATCTCAGCTCTCGTCACGAAAACGGTAACAGAAATCCACAAAGGTTTTGCCACAAACTAGATACAAGAACCGCCAAATCCCATAAACAAAGTCAACATCACCAACTATTCGGAAATTGCTTGTGAACTTGTCAACACTCTTGCCATTTTCTACCAGAGCCAAAACAAAAACATGTCAGGCCTACATTATACTAACATATATACATGAAACTTGGTTGAGAATTAACTGCACTAACTTGAGCATAATCTTACTTACAAATCTAAACCCAATGTGATGAGACCGAAGAAAGCACGTTCGATAATAAAGCAGAAGTACAATCTCAACCAGGGATGATCAGATATAAGATGCTCAAAGTTCATCAATCAATTTCATCAACAGCAAACGTACACACTATATTCAAACTACACCATGGACATATAGAGCTAAACACAAGCAGGCTACAAATCTATAATCCTTCTGTTTTTCGGAAGGATTCCATGAAATTTCACAGGGAGATAATATCCTAAATCAAGTTAAAGTAATCCTCCACACAAATCTTACACCAATTCCTCGGAGCTCTCAACTTGCTCATGCGTTATGCATCCCGAACCCACACACAAAACCCTAGACACTCAATTTCCCTATAATAGCTCGTTTCTCTTCCCAATATCTCCCCTAATTGAAGTCTAGAGTCCGGATTGCAACAAACAAATCACCGAATTACAAACAAGCTACCTCATTCGCGCAGACCGGAGCTAGAATCAGCCAATTGTTTCTCAGCCAATTCCACAATCTAAATCCTGCAAACACCGAAAACTGTACACAGAGAGAGGCAGAGATGAGAGAAGACTTACTTCCACTGACAACGCCACGAGCGGGAGGATTGAAAAATTGTTGAAAGCGATGATGAGAGGAGGAAAAAGCGGGAGACATGGATATGAGAGTGCGGAAGAGAGGTGGCAGAGTGGATCTCGCATGGCTGACACGTTGCAGAAGGAGGAATAATTAAAGAGATAAGCGAGAGAGGGAGGGGTGAGAAGAATGAAGGCGGATAAGGATTCATCAATGGAGGTTCTGATTGAGGAGCGGAGTCGTCACGGGGAAGGCATTGGGCGCAAGTCCGAGTCGTGACAACGTGACACGATGCCCCCAATGGCCGAATGCGGGGGCGCGCATGACGATTTTGCTTGTCCAAGTCCAAGCCTACATTCAAGGAAAAAACATATTAGAAACTTTTAATAATCAAAAGAGACTAAGAGCATCCATCATGGAGACCGGTCCGGATCCTTTGTCTAACCGGATCTGCTATGGAGACTAGACTAGCATACAAAATTTCTTAAATTGGTTTTTTCTCTTCTTTCTCTTTCCTATTAGTTGGAGAAAAAATTGGTATAGAAATGTGTCAGATTGCATTTCTAATGCAAGAAATTTGTGACACAAATTAGAAATGTTGCTCAGACAAAATCCTGACATTTTCTGATTTTTTTATTTTATTAAAAATCTCAAGAAACCTCTCTAGTCTCCATTGTGGATGCTCTAATGTTTTTATTGATTATAAAAGGATTAAGAGATTTAGAGTAATTTTGTAGTTTTTGACAAAAAAAAATTATCTCAAAATGTGTAAAACTTAATTAATTTTTTGGATTTCGAATAAAAGAAGCATACTTTTTATAAAAATTACTCCGTCCGTCTACGTCTACTTGTCCATATAGTCCAAACATCTTGTCTACTTCTAATTGTCCATATAGCCTATTTTGTCCATTGACTTCCAAATATACCCCTAGTTAATTTGCTTATTGAAGTCTTGGAAATTATAAAATTCATATTTTATTTTTTTGATGAAGTAAAGCTCATATTATGTGAAGAGTATTAATTACATTGGTGATGATTTAATAGGGGTATTTTTGTAAGATAAGATTGTTTTATTATTTGTACAAATTGCTACAAGGACAAGTAGAAGTAGACCTAGAGATTATATTTTTATATGAAAGTGTAGTATGATGAGCAATTCTTGTGTAAACTAAAGAGGAGCCGTATAGTATCTCAGTGGTTTGGACGGATGTCTAGAATAGATTAAATGGACATTCAAATGAGTTAGAAGGTAAGATGGGCCAAAACTTTTACTCAGGCAAGCTTCTGAATGGAACCTACATGGGATTTTTGGAATACGAATGACTATTCATAGAGGGTTGGAGACTAAACAAGCTAGTATACAAGTTAATAGATTATTCATCCTTTTGTCAATTAATAATTATTGATATAAAATCTCACTAAATGTACTATAAAGTTACATATACAATCCTAAGGCCACCCACAATGGTGGGTTTTTAGAATATAAAATCAATTAAGCTTTTCTGCACAGTTGAAAAAAGTTGGAAAAAATTAAGAGCTTGAGTTTTGTCCTTCAAATAAGAGCTCATTCTACAGCAGGTTTTTAAAAATATGTGGCTACGTGGACAACCCAAATCCATTAGATGCATTTCACATCCAATGGCTACAAAAAACCCACTTTTGCATTTTATTGAAGATAATTTAGACACTTTTTTCTTGCATAAAAAGTGAAATCAATCAAAACAAATATTTTTAATACTTTTATTTTACTTTTCTCTACCCATGAACACCCATGTTGCATGAGTTGTGATTACAAATAAGTATTTAAATATAAAAAGTTAAATGTAAAATAACTTTTTAAAATACAATCTTTGTGTTTTTTTTGCTTAATTAATTCTATGTTCATAACATATTGTATAAAAAATATAATTAAACATTTGAACTGATTAATATAATCATATTATATAATACTCAAAACCAAATAGTATCATAGGATAAATGAAGATAAAGGAAAAAATAAAAATATGGTGAACTTTAAAGAATTAGATGAAGATGTGGATTGTGACAAAAAAAATAGAAATGGATTTTTAGTGGAATGAATGAGTAAGAAAATGGATTTCAGAGGTGAAAAAATATAAACAAACACAAAAGAATAAACACTTTAGTAATAGATTAATTATTTAGAAAGCATTATGAAAATAAATAAGAGTATTTTAAGGACTTACAAAAATTAAAACAAACACAAAGGTTAAACGTCATACTTTAATAAGTAAATTACTTATTATATTTCAAATCAATATAATTGAATATTTAAATTGAATTATACCGTATTATTAATTAATGGCAAGAATCAAATAATGAAATGAAATAAATAAAGATAGAATAATATAAAGATTGTGGGTTTTAAAGAATGAAATGGAGATGTGAGTTGTGGGAATAAAGTAGAAATGAGATTTTAAATGAGGTGGAAGAGTGAGAAAATTGATTTGAGGGGGTTAAAAACCCATTTTTAGGCTGAGCATTGCGGATGGCCTAATCCATCGACTATAGAATTTCGTGACACTTAACATGCACCAATCATTGAGACCTACCACTCATATTTAAATTTTGTTTTTGCCATTACGAAATTAATAATGTAAGAAATGACATATTCACTACAATGTTAGTTTTAATTTTACGCAATTTCTATCCTATTCTTTTTAGTGAACATAAGAATTCAACATATGTAAGGTATGATTTTTGATGTATAGATAATTACATAGTACGTATAAGCTATTAATCTTTCTATTACTATGGATTCAACATATCGACCAACATATGGTATGTTTTTGAGGCTTGACATAGAAATACTTTTATTTCTAGAGTTCAACATATGTTAATGAATGGTTGTTGGCGAACATCCAGAAGTCCGATCTTAGCTGTTCTGTTTATGCTACTTTCTTGTGGTACGCCTGAAAAGCCCGAAACCGGATGATCTTTGATGGAGCTGGTTCTGTTAATGGTCTCACTGCCACGGTCATCTCGATGACTAACGAGTATGCAAAAATGAGTTCGCATAGAGATCCGGCCAACTCTCTTTCGCGGGTGCAAGCTTCAACTGTATGCCTCCTTCGGGCTGGGTCAAACTTAATGTTGATGCTTGTTCTAAGGGCAATCCCGGGAAGGTTGGTGGTGGCTTAGTGCGGAACGATGCTGGTGGTTTTGTCAAGGGGTTCGTCTTCAAATGTGGGATATGTGATGCGTTACTTGCTGAGATTTGGGCAATCTTCTATGGGCTCCAATTTTGCAGGCAGTAGGGTTACGACCAAGTTCTTGTGGAATCAGACTGTGAGGTTGCAGTGAAGGCCATTGTTGGGCCGTCCAAATCTCAAGTCCACGGACACTAAGCGGATAAGCCCATTTAAACTATTGCTAACGGCTAGAGGAGTTAAGCCCGAGATTTCCGCTCCACAATTTAAGGCTAGCTCTGACTGTAGCAAGGAGGAGATATTCCGACGCCAAGGAGTAAATACAAGCGCGATATTTCCGGGATCTTCTAGGCGTCCATCAACGGCTCGATTAGGAAGGTCTCGAAATAAAAGGAAGGACAAGGCACTAGAGAAGGACATTCGGACTACACTCGCAATCTCTTGAACAATACTCTGCTCGCACAATCTCCCTAGCAATTCTTACCATTCTAGTCTCATTCTCGTCAAATCATAGTTTCTTTGTTCTCTCAAGCCGATTGTACTCAAAATCGAACCATTGTACTCAGGAGCAACATCTGTCGATCAATACGAATCAATCATAATCTTCGCCATTCTTTCGTTTTCTTTACATACAATTTTCTGCTATTATTTTCTGTTCATCATTACTAACGTGTCGTGACGACTTTGTGACTAGGAATCCCCCTTTGTAGCGAAGTAACGTGTTTATACAGTTAATTCGCCCAAAACAATTGGCGTCCACCGTGGGGCCCTAGCCAAAAAAGAAGTCACGATCTAGCAAGCTATCGAATCCACACCAAGCATGGAGGCCACCCATAGCCACGTCGGAGATCTCGAGCCAAACAACCACCAGATCATCGACTCCGACGACAATCAAAACCTCGACGACAATAGCAACCCTAACAACGCCAACAACAATGGCGGTAATGACAATCAGCACCAAGAACTGCTTCTTCGAGAAGAGCCACCAAACAACAACAACTCCGAGAGGCAGACGGCTGAATCCAGCGCCATTGCAGAGATCCGCGCAACCATGCTCGCGCTCCAGAAAGATTTAGATAGCCAAAGAGAGACTAACTCTAAAATTACTGAAGTCTACGGGAAACAAATTGAGGCTTTAACTAATGAGCGTAATTTGCTTCGATCTCAGGTCCAATCGGCTCCGGCTCATCCTCGAAGGAGCGACGTGATTAATGACGTAGCTCGGCGCCTGGACATGGAGGATCCCAATCTCGTCACTCCAAACGGCGCCGGACCATCAACGGGTAATCAGGTAACCGTTAACACGTTGGGGACAACTCGGGAGAGTAGTGAGGTTATCCAGCTCAAGGAACGCCTCAGAGCCTTGGAGGACCGAATCACTCAGGTCCCGGGAGTTCCTCAACCGATAGCAGTAGAAAGGCGAGATGGTTACACCGACTCACCCTTTGTACCCGCTATCGCAAGAGCTAATATATCAAGAAAGTATCATGTTCCTGAAATTCAAAGATTTGAAGGGACTACCGATCCCGACCAGCACATAGCCGCTTTCAAGCAAGCTATGAACATTAGTACCGTCCCTTTTGAAATGAAAGAAATTGTTATGTGTCGATGGTTCGGGAACACGTTGTCTGGTCCCGCGCTAAACTGGCACTCTCATTTACCACTAGGAAGTATCTCATCCTTTGCTGAGTTAGTTGACAGGTTCAGAACCAGGTTTGCCAGTAGCCGCCACGCAAGGAAACGATCTAGCGATCTATATCGTTTAGTCCAGAAGCCGCGTGAATCGTTGAAGGCGTTCCTCAATCGTTACAACGAGGAACTAGTAACTATCGAAGGATGCGACGCAGCCATGGCGGTGGAAGCTTTTCGGCGAGGGATATCATCCCGAAATCCTGAATTATACCGAGAACTAACAAAATACCCTTGCTCTAACTTTGATGAAGTGCAGGTTAAGGCGCTGACTCATGTCCGTCTTGAAGAAGACGACCTTTACGCTGAGAAGGGAGCAAGCCCTCAACGGAATGATCGACGACCAGGAAAACGGGAGGCTCGGTACGCTCCCTACCCACCAGCCGCTCATCATTCCCTACACAACAAGCCAACCGTTAACACGTCATACGTCAAGAGAAGTGAGGGCACCCAACTGCCTCCAGAATTGTCTCACCACAACTTCCGAGTTAGTGCCGCAGAGATAGTCCGGACCCTTAGCACGATGGGAAACGTTGTCAAGTGGCCACGAAAGAAAGACATACCACATCATCGTAAAGATGAGTCAAGGTGGTGCGACTTTCATTTCGATCACGGTCACACGACGGAGGAGTGCATCGCGCTAAGGAAGGAAGTCGTCGACTTGTTAAGAAAAGGCTACCTCAAAGAACTAATCTCTGAGCGCGGCAGAGAGCACCTGGCCCGGAATGAGGAAAGAGCCCGAAAACCTGACTCCCCCAAGCATGCAGGAGTTATCAACGTTATCACCGGGGGGTCAGACATTTGTGGCGTGACCTATTCCGCGGCTAAAAGAATCGCAAGAGAAGCCAGGCGAGAGAACCCCAAAGCTCCCATACGTTCCAGTTATGCCGTCATGCCTATCACCTTCGACGACGTCGAAGAAGAGGAAGTTCATCATGATTGTTTAATAATTTCTTTGACAATTGCAAATTTCCTTGTTAAACGTATTTTGATTGACAATGGGAGCTCCACTAACTTGCTTATGTTGGATGCATTGTACAGCTTAGGTCTTGGACTTAACGACATAGTTAAAAAGTCTACGACTTTGGTGGGATTCAGCGGCGAGTCGCGCAACACGCTGGGAGAAATTTCCCTACCAACCATTGCTCGGGGAGTAAACTATCAAGTGCTAGATTGCCCCTCACCTTTTAATGTTATCTTGGGCAGACCTTGGATCCACGGGATGAAAGCAATCCCGTCAACATATCACCAGTGTGTGAAGTTCCCTTCCCCTTGGGGGATACAAGAGATCCGAGGAGAACAGATACTTGCAAGAGAATGTTACTCAGTGACGATGAGAGCGACGACTTCCACAACTTCCACCCCCTCGAAGGCGGGAACCAGTAAGCAAGTCTCCGATTAGGAATTAAAAGGTTGTACGACTCCATCTTTCTACGTAAAGCCGGAAGCCCCCGAACTAGAAGATGTAGCTCTCGACCCATCCGAACCTTCGAAAAAGGTCTGGATCGGGGCAGATCTGGAGCCGACTTTGCGAGAAGGGCTGGTGGAGTTCTTACGGTCTTACAAAGATTGTTTCGCTTGGGGAAATGAAGATATGATTGGAATAGATCCAAACGTGATAACTCATGCTCTGAACGTCAATCCAAAGATGTCGCCCGTAAAACAGAAAAGGCGTAAGTTCGCCCCTGAGCGAAATCAGGTAATCAACGATGAGGTGAAATCTTTACTTGAGTCGGGAAAAATCAAAGAAGTCAAATACCCAGAGTGGTTAGCAAACGTGGTAGTGGTCAAAAAGAAAAATGGTAAGTGGCGCGTCTGTGTCGATTTTACTGATTTAAACAAAGCGTGTCCTAAAGACTCGTTCCCATTGCCTCATATCGATGCAATGGTGGACGCGACGGCAGGACACGAGTTGTTAACTTTTATGGATGCGTTTAGTGGCTATCACCAAATAATGATGAATCCTGAGGATCAGGAAAAAAACGGCGTTCGTAACTAATCAAGGAACTTATTGTTATAAAGTTATGTCATTCGGATTGAAAAACTCAGGTGCTACTTACCAGAGATTGGTTAATAAGATGTTTCAGGAAAAGCTAGGGGATACAATGGAGGTCTACATCGACGACATGCTCGTCAAGTCGTTAAAAGCGGAAGATCACATTACTCATCTGCGAGACGCCTTTCAAATCTTAAGAGAATACAAGATGAAGTTGAATCCAACCAAGTGCTCCTTCGGTGTCACCTCAGGGAAGTTCCTCGGGTATATAGTCACCCAAAGGGGAATAGAGGCAAGCCCGGAACAGGTCAAAGCTATAATGGAACTCGAATCACCAAAATGTGTAAACGACGTTTAGAAGTTAACAAGAAGAGTAGCAGCCTTAAACAGATTCATATCCCGTTCATCAGATCGAAATAAGTTGTTCTATGACATCTTGAAAAAGAATAAGTCGTTCGAGTGGAAGGAAGAGCACGAGAAGGCGTTCGAGGAATTAAAACAGTACTTATCAAGCCCGCAGGTACTGTCTAAACCACAGCGAGGGGAAAAATTGTATGTCTACCTCGCCGTTACAGAAGTTGCAGTCAGTGCCGTTCTGATCCGTGAGGAAGATGGTAACCAGTTACCAGTTTACTATGTAAGTAAAACATTGCTTGACGCGGAAACCAGGTATTCTCCTACGGAAAAATTAGTTCTTTCTTTGGTAATGGCTTCCATTAAATTACGTCCATACTTTGAAAGTCATTCTATTATCGTGAGAACTAACTATCCTATGAAGAGTATCATGTCCAAACCAGAATTGTCAGGTCGCTTAACGCGTTGGCTAATTCATTTGAATGGCTACGACATTTCATATGAGCCTCGAACAGCAATAAAATCGCAAGCCTTGGCAGATTTTGTGGTCGACTTCACCCCTACCCCTTCACAAGAAGAAGAACAGGAAATGCTAAGCGTAACGAGTAATAACAAGTGGCTGATGTACACCGACGGCACGTCAAATCAAGTTGGTGTCGGTCTGGGGGTAGTCCTGAAGTCACCACAGGGGGATAGGGTAGCCCAGGATGTGCAATGTACGTTCAAAGCTACCAATAATGAAGCAGAATACGAGGCGCTCATCGCGGGCTTACTCGTTGCCCGAGATCTTAACGTGCAGGAAATCGAGGTAATCTGTGATTCGTTACTTATCGTGAACCAAGTAACAGATTCATATGTTGCCAGGGATTCAAAGATGAAAGCATACCTAGAGAAGGTGCGCGAGATTGTGAAAGATTTCAAGCATTTCGAGATCAAGCAAGTTCCTCGAGACGCTAACACACAGGTTGACGCCTTAGCTAATCTTGGATCCGCCATAGACCCACGAGAATACACTAAAATTCCCTTCGTGTACCTCGACGCACCATCAATAGTCAAGGAAGCTGACGTGCTAGCAGTAAGCAGCTTAGACAGTAACCCGTCCTGGGTAACGCCTTACCTGAAATGGTTGCAGCAAGGTGGCCTGCCAGAAGACAAGGAGGAGGCCAAACGACTTAAGGTAAAAGCTTCCACATTTACGGTTAAAGATAACATTTTGTTCAAGTGGATGTCATCAGGAATATACGCACGATGCGTACAAGAAAACGAAGTACAGGTGGTGTTACGAGACATACACGACGTCGAATGTGGCAATCATACAGGGGGTCGGAACTTGGCGAAGAAAGCAAGCAGGATGGGATACTATTGGTCCACCATGAACAGAGATGCAGCGGAGTTTGCTCGCAAGTGTGACGCGTGCCAGCGTCATGGACCAATTCCACATTTACCTTCAGAGTTACTTCATCCCCTTACTTCACCATGGCCATTCATGAAGTGGGGGATGGACATCGTTGGGAAACTCCCACCAGCTTCAGGGCAGCGCGTTTATCTACTTGCCATGGCAGATTATTTCTCTAAGTGGATTGAGGCCGAAGCCTTTAAGGAGGTCAAGGACACTCAAGTTATCTCGTTTATCTGCAGAAACATCTTAAGCAGGTTCGGGATACCATCCACTATAGTATGCGACAACGGCTCCCAATTCATCAGCGACAAAACCAAAGCCTTTTGCCAGCAATACAACATCCAACTTGTTATGTCTACGCCTCGCTACCCACAAGCTAATGGTCAGGCGGAAGCAAGTAACAAGGTTATTCTTAACAATCTCAAGAAGTGACTTAAAGATGCAAAGGGAAAGTGGGCAGACGAGTTACCACTTATATTATGGTCAGATCGCACTACACCTAAGACCGCGACTGGACACTGTTTTGGGGAGAATTAACTGTGTAAACACGTTACTTCGCTACAAAGAGGGACTCCTAGTCACAAAGTCGTCACGACGTGTTAGATTCGATAAACAGAGAATAATAGCAGAAATTATATGTAAAGAAAACGAAAAAAAATGGCGAGAATTGTAATGCTAATTGTATTGATCTCTTGGATGTTGCTTCTGGATACAATTGATAGGGCTTGAGTACAGAAGATTCCTAAAAACAAAGAGATTATGATCGATGAGAATGAGGCGAGAA
The DNA here is from genome assembly GCA_934048045.1 of Polygonum aviculare. Classification (NCBI taxonomy): domain Eukaryota; kingdom Viridiplantae; phylum Streptophyta; class Magnoliopsida; order Caryophyllales; family Polygonaceae; genus Polygonum; species Polygonum aviculare. The sequence goes on along the minus strand of OW204030.1, from coordinate 3,597,193 downwards.
TGGCAAGTATTGCTTGAGAGATTGTGAGTGCTAAATCATGTGTCCCCTTCTTCCAGCCACCTCCTTCCTTTTATATTCGGATTCTCCCCTAATTGAGCCGTTAGCTGGCGTTGTCCATAATCCCGGAGATAGCGCGTGAGGAGTTATTGCAGAGATTTCCGCCTTGCTACAGTCAGCGCTCGTTACTTGTGAAGAGGCGAAATCCGCGGGCTCAATCTATTAGCCGTTGGCGAATTCATTCGTGGGCCTTCGCTCATTACGTTCGTGGGCTCAGGATCTGGACGGCCCAACAATACCCCCTCAAAAAGCCCAGGAAACTTCCCGCGAGCGGTTTCCTTAGGGTTTTTGAATTTCGAATTCGTTTTGGGAAGTTGTAGCGTGATGGCGTCATGTCCCATCAATCCCTATTTAAGAAGCGTGATGATGGCTTGCAACCACACCTGCCCTATTTTCTTCCAAGGTACGACTTTCCTTCTTCTCTTTCTCTTTGTTTTCTGAAATTTCTTCAATGGCTTCTTCTTGCAAAGAAACTGCTTCACCCCCTTCTTTCTCTTCTTTAAAATTTCTTACTGGCGTTTACCAGAGGAATTCTTCCTCTGAAGCCCCATGGGAGTTTGCCGCTTCCGTGGGTTTTCCTTCCAACGCCGAAATCTTGCTACCTTCTGATGGGGTTTTTGCTGATTCATATGCAAAAGATTGGGTGTGTTTTCATGAATACCCTTTTCGCATCGGCCATCGTTTCCCTTTTTCTCCTCTTGTAACCGATTTTCTAAACAAGCTTGGTGTCTCCCCGGGACAACTCCTTCCCCAAGTATGGAGAATCTTGCTCTCTGTAGAGCGTCTGTGTTTCAAGCAGGGTATTGCTTTTCAAAGCGAGGATTTTTTTGTGAATTATCGCGTTTCCAAAGGCAGTCCGGGGCGGATCACGCTCAAGACTCTGCGCACGAAATCTGATTTTGTTTTTAACATCTCGAAATCCGACCGTGGTTGGGCGGATAAGTTCTTTTTTGTGAAGATCTCATCTCTTAGGGGCGACACGTCCTTCTTGCGAAGTCGTTGGAGGCCCATAGGTAGTGTTTTTCCCTTCCTTTGTTTTTTCTAGTTCAAATCCTAACTTGTTTATCGTTATTCTCTGCAGAAGAAATCGCCTCACCAGTTCCGCGCGAGGGTTCTGTAGTGATCGTTTCCCAGATTGAAGTTGTCTCTGCCGAGGATAGATCGTATCCGGCTCTTGGATCCTCATCGTCAACAGAATCCGACAAGATTGAAATGTCAAGTAAATGTTTTTGCACTTGCATGTTTCTTTCTTTTCGCGTTTTTTCTATATTTGCGTGTTTGTTTGACGCGTTTTTGCTTTCACGTCGTAGGTTCCAGAGCTACGCGTTCCACGGCTTCGCTTACCACTGCTGAGCGCCTGGAGGCGCGAAAGAAGAGGAAGGCCGAGACCGCTTCCAGTGGGGACACTGAGACCGCAATCTCGCTCCCCCCTAAGGCTCCAGAGATCAAGAAGTCTGCTATGTTGAAGAAGGATTCGGGCGTCAAGATGCCTGATCTTCCCAGAACCATGATGTCGCCGGATATGGATCCGGTAAAGTGCCTCCACTCCTTGGCCCCTCTCAAAGTCGATTGCTTCTCCGGGCGTCCGCACCCCCAGCCTTCGTACTCCGAGTTGTTTGGCGAAATCGTCGCCGCTCAGTGGCAGGTATAAGTTGAATGCAAGTTTTAACGTGTTACCTGACTCTCTCCTACTCTAAATCGTAACACGTTGATGTCTTTTCGTAGGGCCTTCAAGTTTCTTTTGCCGCCTTTGACAAGTTCAAAGACTTACCTGACCAGCTGTCCATCTGCAACATGAATTTACTAAACGAGAAGAACAAGTCCTCTCTGTTGTCTGGGGAGAAGGCGTCACTGGAATCAAGGGTCGCCGAGTTACAAGAGGAGCTGAAGATGGCTAAGCAAGAGTCTCAAGTTTAACAAGAAGAGCTTGAGAACGTGCAGAAGAAATCCACCGCCCTGGCAAATGAGATTGAAGAGTCTGCTGACTTCTACAGTTCTACTCCATCAAGGCTCGAGTGGAGACGATGGAGGAGCACTTTGCTGGGAAATCTGCTGGCTGGGACGTCGCAAAGGAAAAGGCGGAATTTATGTCTATGTTTACAGATGCGGCTAAAGCGATGAAGAACCCTTCTCCCATGGACGACATTGTAAAAGTGGCGGAGGAGGTTGCCCAGGTGGAAACGTCGGAGAAGGACTCCCCGAAGGTTCCTGAAGCCTAAACTTGTTTGTGTTTTAAAGACTTTTTTTTTTCTATCCCTCAGATGTTGGGGTGTTTAAACTCGTTCTACCCCTTATGCATTTTGGGGTTGTTTTGTAAAAAACTCTAAGTGTTTTGGCCGCTAGTTTAGGGCCTTCTGACTGCTTGCCCTATGCTTTTTGGGGCCTATTTTTATTTACCACTATTATGCGTACTTGTCTTCGTTTTGTCTGCGTTTGTTTTGCAGGTTCAGAGTTAAGAGGAAGGTGTAAGAGCCCATCAGAAGACTTTAGTTTAGTGTAGAGATCTCAGTATAATTTGTATAGCGCTTATTGTATAGGATGCAACTTATGAGGGCGAAGATATAAGGAAAAGTCATAACTTGTATTGATAATGACTGATTGTACAAGTAAATGAATAAAGAGCTTCTTTGTATGAAAAACTCTTGTTAGTCTCGTTCGCCTCGTGCATCTGGTTTTCTTGACTAGTCAATTTGTGTGCACTTGTTGCCTGTTTGTAAGGCTTGGGCCCTTTGTCTTTGGCCTGTAACGTCACAAGGCGTCCCTTGTTAGTTTTTTGTAGAACTGTGTGTGTCAAAGCTTGTGTAAAGCCGCAATGTAATAGAGTCGAATATCGTGTAAGAATGTAGAAGCAATGTTATAAATATGTACCTTGCTCAGAAATGATAGAGCTTCAAGTTCATCGCGTTCCAGCTTCTGGGCACTGTCTTGCCATCATATGACTCTAACTCGTATGCGCCTTGCCCTACGATTTTGGTGATCTGGTAGGGGCCTTCCCAATTTGCTCCGAGTTTGCCTGCATTTAGCTCCTGAGTGTTTTGAAAGACTTTTCTCAACACCCAATCTCCGACTTGGAATGCTCTAGAATTAACTCGTTTATTGTAACTCCGTGCTACCCCCTGTTTGTATGCTGCTAATCGAATTGATGCTTCGTCTCGTAACTCGTTCACTGTGTCGAGATGGTGTAACAAATTGGAGATGTTGGATTCTTCTGTAGTAAGACCATATCGAGCAGTGGGCAAGGATACCTCAACTGGTAACACAGCCTCGCACCCGTAGACTAAGGAGAAAGGTGTGTGTCCAGTCGCGGTCTTAGGTGTAGTGCGATCTGACCATAATATAAGCGGTAACTCGTCTGCCCACTTCCCCTTTGCATCTTTAAGTCGCTTCTTGAGATTGTTAAGGATAACCTTGTTACTTGCTTCCGCCTGACCATTAGCTTGTGGTTAGCGAGGCGTAGACATAACAAGTTGAATGTTGTATTGCTGGCAAAAGGCTTTGGTCTTGTCGCTGATGAATTGGGAGCCGTTGTCGCATACTATAGTGGATGGTATCCCGAACCTGCTTAAGATGTTTCTGCGGATAAACGAGATAACTTGAGTGTCCTTGACCTCCTTGAAGGCTTCGGCCTCGATCCACTTAGAGAAGTAATCTGTCATGGCAAGTAGATAAACGCGCTGCCCTGAAGCTGGTGGGAGTTTCCCAACGATGTCCATCCCCCACTTCATGAATGGCCATGGTGAAGTAAGGGGATGAAGTAACTCTGAAGGTAAGTGTGGAATTGGTCCATGACGCTGGCACGCGTCACACTTGCGAGCAAACTCCGCTGCATCTTTGTTCATGGTGGGCCAATAGTATCCCATCCTGCTTGCTTTCTTCGCCAAATTCCGACCCCCTGTATGATTACCACATTCACCGTCGTGTATGTCTCGTAACACCACCTGTACTTCGTTTTCTTGCACGCATCGTGCGTATATTTCTGATGACATCCATTTGAACAAAATGTTATCTTTAACCGTAAGTGTGGAAGCTTTTACCTTAAGTCGTTTGGCTTCCTCCTTGTCCTCTGGCAGGACACCTTGCTGCAACCATTCCAGGTAAGGCGTTACCCAGGACGGGTTACTGTCTAAGCTGCTTACTGCTAGCACGTCGGCTTCCTTGACTATTGATGGTGCGTCGAGGTACACGAAGGGAATTTTAGTGTATTCTCGTGGGTCTATGGCGGATCCAAGATTAGCTAAGGCGTCAGCCTGTGTGTTAGCGTCTCGAGGAACTTGCTTGATCTCGAAATGCTTGAAATCTTTCACAATCTCGCGCACCTTCTCTAGGTATGCTTTCATCTTTGAATCCCTAGCAACATATGAATCTGTTACTTGGTTCACGATAAGTAACGAATCACAGATTACCTCGATTTCCTGCACGTTAAGATCTCGGGCAACGAGTAAGCCCGCGATGAGCGCCTCGTATTCTGCTTCATTATTGGTAGCTTTAAACGTACATCGCACAGCCTGGGCTATCCTATCCCCCTGTGGTGACTTCAGGACTACCCCCAGACCCACACCAACTTGATTTGACGCGCCGTCGGTGTGCATCAGCCACTTGTCATTACTCATTACGTTTAGCACTTCCTGTTCTTCTTCTTGTGAAGGGGTAGGGGTGAAGTCGACCACAAAATCTGCCAAGGCTTGCGACTTTATTGCTGTTCGAGGCTCATATGAGATGTCGTAGCCATTCAAATGAATCAGCCAACGCGTCAAGCGTCCTGATAATTCTGGTTTGGACATCATACTCTTCATAGGATAGTTAGTTCTCACGATAATAGAATGACTTTCAAAGTATGGACGTAACTTAATAGAAGCCATTACCAAAGAAAGAGCTAATTTTTCCGTAGGAGAATACCTGGTTTCCGCATCAAGCAACGTCTTACTTACATAGTAAACTGGTAACTGGTTACCATCCTCCTCGCGGATCAGAACGGCACTGACCGTAGCTTCCGTAACGGCGAGGTAGACATACAATTTCTCTCCTCGCTGTGGTTTCGACAGTACCTGCGGATTTGACAAATACTGTTTTAACTCTTCAAACGCCTTCTCATGCTCTGCCTTCCACTCGAACGACTTATTCTTTTTCAGGATGTCGTAGAATAGCTTGTTCCGATCTGATGAGCGGGATATGAATCTATTCAATGCCGCTATTCTTCCTGTCAACTTCTGAACGTCTTTCACGCTCTTTGGTGACTCAAGCTCTATTATGGCTTTGACCTGTTCTGGACTTGCCTCTATACCCCTTTGGGTGACTATATACCCGAGGAATTTCCCTGATGTGACACCGAAGGAGCACTTGGTCGGATTAAACTTCATCTTGTACTCTCTTAAGATTTGGAAGGCGTCTCGCAGATGAGTAATGTGATCTCCCGCCTTTAACGACTTGACGAGCATGTCGTCGATGTAGACTTCCATCGTATCCCCTAGCTTTTCCTGAAACATCTTATTAACCAATCTCTGGTAAGTAGCACCTGCGTTTTTCAATTCGAATGGCATAACTTTATAACAATAAGTTCCTTGATTAGTTACGAATGCCGTTTTTTCTTGATCCTCAGGATTCATCATTATTTGGTGATAGCCACTAAACGCGTCCATAAAAGTTAACAACTCGTGTCCTGCCGTCACGTCCACCATTGCGTCGATATGAGGCAGTGGGAACGAGTCTTTAGGACACGCTTTATTTAAATCAGTAAAATCGACACAGACGCGCCATTTACCATTTTTCTTTTTGACCACTACCACGTTTGCCAGCCATTCAGGATATTTGACTTCCCTTATTTTTCCGGACTCAAGTAAAGATTTTACCTCTTCATTTATTACCTGATTTCGCTCAGGAGCGAATTTACGCCTTTTCTGTTTCATGGGTGGCATCTTTGGATTGACGTTCAAAGCATGAGTTATCACACTTGGATCTATTCCGATCATATCTTCATTCCCCCAGGCAAAGCAGTCTTTGTAAGACCGTAAGAACTCCACTAGCCTCTCTCGCAAAGTCGGCTCCAGATCTGCCCCGACCCGGATCTTTTTCAAAGGTTCGGACGGGTCAAGAGCTACTTCTTCTAGTTCTGGGGCCTCTGGCTTTACGTAGAAGGATGGAGTCTTACAGTCTTTTAATTGCTAATCCGCGCTTTGCTTTCCGGTTCCTGCCTGCGAAGATGTGGAAGCTGTGGAGAAAAGAGGGATTGTGGAAGTCGTCGCCCTCATGGTGACCGAATAACACTCTCTTGCAAGTCTTTGCTCTCCTTGAATTTCTTGTATCCCCCAAGGGGAAGGAAACTTCACGCACTGGTGATATGTCGACGGGATTGCTCTCATTCCGTGAATCCATGGCCTGCCCAAAATAGCATTAAAGGGTGAGGGACAATCTAGCACTTGAAATTTCACTTGATAGTTTACTCCCCGAGCATTGGTTGGCAGGGTAATTTCCCCGAGCGTGTTGCGTGATTCACCGCTGAATCCCACCAAAGTCGTAGACTTTTTGACTATGTCGTTAAGTCCGAGACCCAAGCTATACAATGCATCCAACATAAGCAGGTTAGTGGAGCTTCCATTATCAATCAAAATACGCTTAACAAGGAAATTTGCAATTGTTAGAGATATTATCAAGCAATCATGATGAACTTCCTCTTCTTCGACGTCGTCGAAGGTGATTGGCATGACGGCATGACTGGAACGCCTTGGAGCTTTGGGGTTTTCTCGTCTCGCTTCTCTTGCGATTCTTTTAGCCGTGGAATAGGTTACGCCACAAACGTCTGACCCTCCGGTAATAACGTTGATAACTCCTGCATGCTTGGGGGAGTCAGGTTTCCGGGCTCTTTCCTCGTTCCGGGCCAGGTGCTCCCTGCCGCGCTCAGAGATCAGTTCCCTGAGGTAGCCCTTCTTTAGCAGATCGACGACTTCTTTCCTTAGCGCGATACACTCCTCTGTCGTATGACCGTGATCGAAATGAAAGTCGCACCACCTCGATTCATCCTTACGATGGTGTGGTATGTCTTTCTTTCGCGGCCATTTGACAGCGTTTCCCATCGTGCTAAGGGTTCTGACTATCTCCGTTGCACTAACTCGGAAGTTGTGGTGAGACAATTCCGGAGGCAGCTGGGTGTTCTCACTTCTCTTGACGTACGACGTGTTAATGGTTGGCTTGTTGTGCGAGGAATGATGAGCGGCCGAGGGGTAGGGGGCGTATCGAGCCTCCCGTTTTCCCGGCCATCGATCATTCCGTTGAGGGCTTGCTCCCTTTTCAGCATAGAGGTCGTCTTCCTCAAGGCGTACATGAGCCAATGCTTTAACCTGCACTTCATCAAAGTTAGAGCAGGGATATTTTGTTAATTCTCGATATAACTCAGGATTTCGGGATGATATCCCTCGCCGAAAAGCTTCCACCGCCGTGGCTGCGTCGCACCCCTCAATAGTTACTAGCTCCTCGTTGTAACGATTGAGGAACGCCTTTAACGATTCGCGCGGCTTCTGGACTAAACGATATAGGTCGCTAGACCGTTTCCTCGCATGGCGGCTGCTGGCGAACCTGATTCTGAACCTGTCAACTAACTCGGCAAAGGATGAGATACTTCCAAGTGGTAAATGAGAGTGCCAGTTTAGCGCGGGACCAGACAACGTGTTCCCGAACCATCGACACATGACAATTTCTTTCATTTCAAATGGGACAGTGCTAATATTCATAGCCTGCTTAAAGGCGGCTATATGCTGGTCGGGATCGGTAGTCCCTTCATATCTTTGAATTTCAGGGACGTGATATTTTCTAGATATGTTAACTCTTGCGATAGCGGGTACAAAGGGTGAGTCGGTGTAACCATCTCGCCTCTCTACCGCTATCGGTTGAGGGGCACCCGGGACCTGAGTGATGCGGTCCTCCAATGCTCTGAGGCGTTCCTTAAGTTGGATAACCTCACTATTCTCCAGAGTTGCCCTCAACGTGTTAACAGTTACCTGATTACCCGTTGATGGTCCGACGCCGTTTGGAGTGACGAAATTGGGATCCTCCATATCCAGGCGCCGAGCTACGTCATTGATCACGTCGCTCCTCTGATGATGAGCCGGAGCCGATTGGACTTGAGATCGAAGCAAATTACGCTCAATTGTTAAAGCCTCAATTTGCTTCCCATAAACTTCAGTAATTTTGGAGTTAGCCTCTTTTTGGCTATCTAAATCTTTCTGGAGCGCGAGCATGGTCGCGCGGATCTCTGCAATGGCGCTGGATTCAGCTGTCTGCCTCTCGGAGTTGTCGTTGTTTGGTGGCTCTTCTCGAAGAGGCAGCTCTTGGCGCTGATTATCGTTGTCATTGTCGTTGACGGCGTTGCTAGGATTGTTGTTGTCGTTGAGATTTTGGTTGTCGTCGGAGTCGATGATTTGGTGGTTGTTCAGCTCGAGATCCCCGACGTGGCTATGAGTTGCCTCCATGACTGGTGCGGATTCGATAGCTTGCTAGATCGTGACTTCTTTTTTTTGGCTAGGGCCCCACGGTGGGCGCCAATTGTTTTGGGGCGAATTAACTGTGTAAACACGTTACTTCGCTACAAAGAGGGACTCCTAGTCACAAAGTCGTCACGACGTGTTAGATTCGATAAACAGAGAATAATAGCAGAAATTATATGTAAAGAAAACGAAAAAAATGGCGAGAATTGTAATGCTAATTGTATTGATCTCTTGGATGTTGCTTCTGGATACAATTGATAGGGCTTGAGTACAGAAGATTCCTAAAAACAAAGAGATTATGATCGATGAGAATGAGGCGAGAATGGCAAGTATTGCTTGAGAGATTATGAGTGCTCAATCATGTGTCCCCTTCTTCTAGCCACCTCCTTCCTTTTATATTCGGATTCTCCCCTAATTGAGCCGTTAGCTGGCGTTGTCCATAATCCCGGAGATAGCGCGTGAGGAGTTATTGCAGAGATTTCCGCCTTGCTACAGTCAGCGCTCGTTACTTGTGAAGAGGCGAAATCCGCGGGCTCAATCTATTAGCCGTTGGCGAATTCATTCGTGGGCCTTTGCTCATTACGTTTGTGGGCTCAGGATCTTGACAGCCCAACAGACACACGCCTTTCTCCCTAGTCTACGGGTGCGAGGCTGTGTTACCAGTTGAGGTATCCTTGCCCACTGCTCGATATGGTCTTACTACAGAAGAATCCAACATCTCTAACTTGTTACACCATCTCGACACGGTGGACGAGTTACGAGATGAAGCCTCAATTCGATTAGCAGCATACAAGCTGGGGGTAGCACGGAGTTACAACAAACGAGTTAATTCTAGAGCATTCCAAGTGGGAGATTGGGTGTTGAGAAAAGTCTTTCAAAACACTCAGGAACTAAATGCAGGCAAACTTGGAGCAAATTGGGAAGGCCCCTACCAGATCACTAAAATCATAGGACAAGGTGCATACGAGTTAGAGTGGCATGATGGCAAGACAGTGCCCAGAAGCTGGAACGCGATGAACTTGAAGCTCTATCATTTCTGAGCAAGGTACATATTTATAACATTACTTTTACATTCTTACATGATACTCGACTCAATTACATTACGGCTTTACACAAGCCTTGGCACACACGGTTCTACAAAAACTAACAAGGGACGCCTTGTGACGTTACAGGCCAAAGACAAAAGGCCCAAGCCTTACAAACAGGCAACAAGTGCACGCAAATTGACTAGTCAAGAAAACCAGATGCACGAGGCGAACGAGACAAACAAGAGTTTTTCACACAAAGAAGCTCTTTATTCATTTACTTGTATAATCAGTCATTATTAATACAAGTTACGACTTTTCTTTACATCTTCGCCCTCATAAGTTGCATCCTATACATTAAGCGCTATATAAATTATACTGAGATCTCTACACTAAGCTGAAGTCTTCTGATGGGCTCTTACGCCTTCCTCTTGACTCTGAACCTGCAAAACAAACGCAGACAAAACAAAGACAAGTATGCATAATAGTGATAAATAAAAATAGGCCCCAAAAAGCATAGGGCAAGCAGTCAGAAGGCCCTAAACTAGCGGCCAAAACACTTAGAGTTTTTACAAAACAACCCAAAAATACATGAGGGGTAGAACGAGTTCAAAAGCCCCAACATCCTAGGGGTAGAATAAAAAGTCTTTAAACACAGACAAGTTTAGGCTTCAGAGGCCTTCAGGGAGTCCTTCTCCGACGCTTCCACCTGGGCAACTTCCTGCGCCACCTTTACAATGTCGTCCATGGGAGAGGGGTTCTTCATCGCTTTGGCAACATCAGGAAACATTGACATAAATTCCGCCCTTTCTTTTGCAACATCCCAACCATCGGATTTCCCTGCGAAATACTCCTCCATCGTCTCAACTCGGGCTTTGATGGAGTAAAAGTCGGCGGACTCCTCAATCTCGTTTGCCAGGGCGGCGGATTTCTTCTGTTCATTTTCAAGTTCTTCTTGGTAAACTTGTGCTTCTTACTTAGCCATCTTCAATTCCTCTTGCAACTCGGCGATCCTTGATTCCAGTGACGCCTTCTCCCCAGCCAGCAGCGCAGACTTGTTCTTCTCGTTTTGGAGATTCATGTTGCAGGTGGATAGCTGGTCAGGCAAGTCTTTGAACTTGTCAAAGGCGGCAAAAGAAACTTGAAGGCCCTGCGAAGGAACATCAACGTGTTACAATTTAGAATAAGGGAGAGTCAGGTAACGCGCTAAAGATTGTATTCAACTTATACCTGCCATTGAGCGGCGACGATTTCACCAAATAACTCGGAATAAGAAGGCTGGGGGTGCGGACGCCCCGAGAAGCAATCAACTTTTAGAGGGGTCAAGGAGTGGAGACATTTCACAGGATCCATGTCCGGCGACATCATTGTCCTCGGAAGATCGGTTACTTTAGCACTAGAATCTTTTTTCGCCGAAACCAGCTTTTTAGAGTCAGGAGCCTTGGGGGGAAGCGAGATTGCAGTCTCAGTATCCGCACTGGAAGCAGTCTCGGCCTTCCTTTTCTTTCGCGCTTCCAAGCGCTCAACGGTAGTAAGCGAAGCCGTGGAACGCGTAGCTCGGGAACCTTCAACATAAAGGCGTAAACGCGTAGATAAAAAAAAGAGACATGCAAAAACTGGAACACCTACTTGACATCTCAATCTCTTCGGATTCTGTCGAAGAAGAAGGACCCAACTCCGGGTAAGACCTGTCGGCGATAGGAACTGCCTCAATCTGGGAAACGATCACGACAGAGCCCTTGCGCGGAACCGGTGAGGCGATCTCTTCTGCAAAGAAAAACGACAGGCAAGTTAGGATCTGAACTGGAAAAAACAAAAGGGAAAAACACTACCTATGGGCCTCCAACGACTTCGCAAGAAGGACGTGTCACCCTTAAGAGATGAGATCTTCACAAAAAAGAACTTATCCGCCCAACCACGGTCGGATTTTGAGATGTTAAAAACGAATTCAGATTTCGTGCGCAGAGTCTTGAGCGTGATCCGCCCCGGACCACCTTTGGAAACGCGATAGTTCACAAAAAAATCCTCGCTTTGAAAGGCAATGCCCCGCTTGGAACACAGACGCTCTACAGAGAGCAAGATTCTCCATACTTGGGGAAGGATTTGTCCCGGGGAGACACCAAGCTTGTTTAGAAAGTCGGTTACAAGAGGAGAGAAAGGATAACGGTGGCCGATGCGGAAAGGATATTCATGAAAACACACCCAATCTTTTGCATATGAATCAGCAAAGACCCCATCAGAAGGCAACAATATTTCGGCGTTGGAAGGAAAGCCCACGGAAGCGGCAAACTCCCATGGGGCTTCAGAGGAAGAATTCCTCTGATAAACGCCAGTAAGAAGTTTTAAAGAAGAAAAGGAAGGGGGCAAAGCAGTTTCTTTGCAAGAAGAAGCCATTGAAGAAATTTCAGAAAACAGAGAGAAGGAGAAGATGGAAAATCGTACCTTGGAAGAAAATAGGGCAGGTGAAGTTGCAGGCCATCATCACGCTTCTTAAATAAGGATTGATGGGACATGACGCCATCACGCTACAACTTCCCAAAAACGAATTCGAAATTCAAAAACCCTAAGGAAACCGCTCGCGGGAGTTTCCTGGGCTTTTTGAGGGGGTATTGTTGGGCCGTCCAAATCTCAAGTCCACGGACACTAAGCGGATAAGCCCATTTAAACTATTGCTAACGGCTAGAGGAGTTAAGCCCGAGATTTCCGCTCCACAATTTAAGGCTAGCTCTGACTGTAGCAAGGAGGAGATATTCCGGCACCAAGGAGTAAATACAGGCGCGATATTTCCGGGATCTTCTAGGCGTCCATCAACGGCTCGATTAGGAAGGTCTCGAAATAAAAGGAAGGACAAGGCACTAGAGAAGGACATTCGGACTACACTCGCAATCTCTTGAACAATACTCTGCTCGCACAATCTCCCTAGCAATTCTTACCATTCTAGTCTCATTCTCGTCAAATCATAGTTTCTTTGTTCTCTCAAGCCGATTGTACTCAAAATCGAACCATTGTACTCAGGAGCAACATCTGCCGATCAATACGAATCAATCATAATCTTCGCCATTCTTTCGTTTTCTTTACGTACAATTTTCTGCTATTATTTTCTGTTCATCATTACTAACGTGTCATGACGACTTTGTGACTAGGAATCCCCCTTTGTAGCGAAGTAACGTGTTTACACAGTTAATTCGCCCAAAACAACCATTAATTCTAAGAATCCAATTCTCCCTCGGCATAACACCTTAATTTGGGAATGTTGTGAGCTGATGTTATATACATGCTGGACGGTGAGGCTCGATTTCATCCGGCGGGGAAGCAACATGGCTGCAGACGCTCTTGCAAATTATGCTGCTGATTTTAATCATCATTTTACTTGTTTGGATGTTGCACCTATTTCTGTTACTAGTTTAATTACCCAAGACATTGTAGCCCATAATGGGGATGCTTAATCCTTTTCCAAGTAATAAAACGCAGGAGCTCTAGCTCCGTTTTCGAGCCAAAAAAAAATAAAGAAATACTTTTATTCTTAGCAGTAGATGTAGAAATTTTGAAATAGTACAATTTTTCTATCCGTTTTACCAATCAACACTTAAGTTTTTGGAGTATTTACAAGAGTTTTGCTAAACATTTCTTCAAAACAGATAATTAAAAAATGTATTTTTAAAATCATTTGAGCTTCCATTCAAACATACAAGTTCCACATGTTGAATAATATTTAAATTATTTAGAGAAGTTTCCTATATTTTTCTGTCATTATCTATTTTGAAAAATTAGATAAAAAATTTGCGAATCAAAAAGTGGCTTAAAATTCTCAACTTATTTCTCTTAAATAGAGAAGCTCTTGAGAATGGTCTTGAAACAAGAAAGATAAATCCAAACACGTGATTTAATAATTATGAATGTCATCACGTATCAACTAGATATATTTTTTATATGAATTAGGGTCGGGGTTAAGGTTCTTTGGACCCTTCATACAATTGATTACAAGTATGTGTATATATCTAATTATATATTGTACATATTCGCAACTAACGTTTCATTGTTTCAACATCGACCAAGGAATAGATTCTATGAAAGAGAAATTTTATAGGAGTTTATTTTATTAAAAACTTTATCGTAATCTCTTAAACAAGAAAAAAGACCGAGAATATAACCTGATTACTTATGTTTCCTATGAACTTTAGCAGAAAAAAGATGATACCAAGTTAGGATGATGCCATTAAAGAGATACTAGGACTACTTGTAATTGCACAGGAATTAAAAAAAAAAAAAAAAAAAGATGCTATGGACTTAGGATGATGCCAAGTTAATAAATTGCTTATAAGCATATCTTAATGGAACAAGTTATGCTTTGTTCAATTGATGTATCTTTTCTTATTAGAGCATGTATACTATGAAAATCATGAGCAAAAATAAAAAAGAGAGAAAAGAGAAGGATAAAGAATACAGAATAAAAAATAAAGAACAAACAAAAGAAGAATTGTACAATATATTTGGTCTTCTCCGGCTAATGGCTTTGAAAACGCATCTAAATAAATTAGTGTAAATCAGTAAATCCCGTCACATTGTATATTACTTGTATGTGAATTTTAAATTGTTTCATATAATATTAACAAAGATATATAAAACAATAAAGTTCTATGTTTTGTGCGGATAATTAAAGTAGAGAATAATATCTATATACTATATATTAAAGTCGATATTTTTTGGGCTTTCACGTTAATTATGACCTCACTCCATTTCAAAAAATTAATTAAGATTAATAATTTTAAAATCTTTCTTATTTTTATTAATTGTCTATCATCTATCTTACTGATTTTCTAATTTTTATCTATTTTGGTAAAAATCCCCTCTACAACAAATAGAAATACATGAGTTCAAAACATACTATCGTGAGTTATAAATAGAAATGCGTGAATTAAAGTAGAAATATTTGTATTATTAAAATGTTATTGTAAATCTCCATCTTCACGTCTCCTTATTCATCGATTGTAATTCACACATTTATTTTCATAATTCACATATTTGATATTTGTGTTTGCGGTCCATGATTTACATATCAAGTAAGTTTTCATTTGACTCACCTCCTAAGTTATGATTGTCCGATCTTGAACATATAACGACATAAATTATTTTTTTACTTAAATTAAATTGTTTTGGAGGATGACTGTTTTAATAGAAAAAATGCCTACAATTTCAAAAAAATTGTGTGTGCGTGTAAATTTAGTCACTTACCACTTACGAAGTTGCTTGCACAGTTGCACGTGTAGGAGATTGTGCAAAATTTTCAGCTGTGTGAGGGGTAGTGTTTATGCATTTGCAATATTTTTGACACCCTTGACCCTTCTCATAAAATTTTATTGTTTGATATCCTTGATATATGGTTACAAAGTTGCTAAAGATAGAAAAAATGTCCACTTTTAAAAAATAATATACGATATTTTAATATAAAACTAGTTGATCACATTTATTTGACGTATAATCTAATAATGCACAATGATATTTAAATGGAAGAGATAAAGATACTTATAATTGGTATTTTAAAATCTATACTACGGAGTATATATTAAAGCCGGAGAATTTTGAGCCTCCACGTTAATTCTAGCCCCACTTGATTAACAATTTTATATGCTTTATTTTTCTTAATTATCTAACTTTTAACTTTATCTTCTTTCTTACCTATCAAATATCTATCTTGAAAAGCATATTATTTATCTTTAAAATTTTTGTAATTATCTAATTTTTTTTAACTATCTAAGCCTTAATTTTATCCTTTTTCTTACTCATCTATTATCTATCTTTAAAATTTCCTTCTATAAAAAATAAATATTAATTAACTTAACTTTTCAATTCCCATTTTAATCTATATATAAGAATTAATATATAACATAGATTATAGTAGACACACAAATTAACGAAAAAAATGATCATTACCCGTACATGGTACGGGTCTTCAGCTAGTAAATAATAACGATATTTGATATCAACATATATATGGATATAAGAGAAGAAAATACTTATATTTTTATATTACAAAACAAATATATAGATAATTTACTGTCAAATATAAGTAGTTTGATTTGAAGTGGGACCAAAATTAATGTGATAGTTCGAAAAGACATAACTTTAGTATATAGTATAGATAGATCAATAGATTAGAAACAACATAAATTAGCTAGCAAGATGGAAAGCTATAATAGATAAAGTAATACTTTACCAAAGAAATGTATAAAAATTAGATTTTTTAAAATCAAAAGTCACCTTTTAAAATAATTTCGGTTAACTTAATTTTAGGTGAAAGTTTCCTCCTATTTAGACTAACATATCCGTTTAAAGTAATTTTATTTCTGCTTGTAAAATGCTTTACAATAATAGAAAAACTTATAAAAAAAACTACTTAAAGTATCTCTTTTACTATTCTATATAAAATAATAACTAAAGAGAAATGAGATGAATGTGTTTATAAAAACATGTTAAATATGCGGGATGTGCAAAAAAAATTAATTCTCTATACACACATCAAAATATGCTAAATGGGCACATATGTATGTTTGTATTGATATGTGTATCAAAAAACACATTTCATCTGTCTTTTGATATTTGGCTCGGCAATTAAGCCTCTAGGGTAGTACCTTAAAGTCATTAATTGTTTCGAATCCCTCAGACTATGATTTGTCCTTTTCTCTAGATGTGCATCAAAACATACTAAATCTTTACAAATTGTATTGAAACTTACATCAAAAGCACTATCATATTTTGTAAACAAGTTTAATTAAGCAAACAAAAATTAGTACAATTAATTCAGTGGCGGAGCGGGGGAGGGTCCTGGGTGGGCCCTTACCCCCTCTCCATTTTGTGGTTATAGGCTTTTAGCCTGCTTAGAAATACAAATGTAAATGTTGCCCCAGTGGTTTATATGTAACCACTTTAAACCCGTGCCTCCCAACCTTCTGAGTTCGAATCCTGGCCTTTATATTTTTCCTATTTTTTGAGCCCAGTACATTTCTTCTTTCTTTTGGCCACGTACTGGCCTTTACATCCCTCTCTTCACGTATTTTTTTTTGTTATACATATCTCCTTTTTTTTTGAGCCTAGTACATTTCTCCTTTTATTTTGCCATGTACTTTATATCCCCATCTTCACATATATTTTTTTTTACATTTCTCCTTTTATTTTGCCACGTATAATTTTATAAATATGGAGAATTTCACATGCAAATTTTATTAAGTATATACATGTTCATAGAAGATTATTATATATGGGTTCATATGTAATTCTAGAAGAAACAAGATTCTAAATTTTATATATATATACTTTTAATCACATAAATTATATTTTACTTGGTATGTATATGTATATAATAGTAATAATAATAATAATAATAAATAATAATAAATAATAATAATAATAATAATAAATATCTATAATTGTATATCAAATCATAACAATAATGTTCTATTTTATTTGTCGTGTCGGTATGTTATTAGTTTGTGCCCCCTCTCTCAAAAATCTCTAGCTCTGCCACCGTGAATCAAAAAGACAGTACACAAGTACTTAATTTTGATATAGATGCATTCAAGCAAAACGTTTACATGTTTTGCGATCCCCATGACGATTTTTCTTCAAAAACACACAAAAAAATTTGGTAAAAATACATCCGTATCATTTTTTACTCTTTTATAAAAGTTTATCGTTAAACCTTGATTTTGTAGTAGATGAAGAAGCTTTGTTCTCATTTTCATATAAGTTGTCGTTTACACATGATCCTTCCAATTACTAGCATCTTTTATGATGAGACAGATTGTATAAACATGATAAAGAACAAATTGCACAAGTTGAGCTGTCCAATCCAAATCCATAAACAACCAAAGTCTTTTCCTTAAAAGCCTTGGGAGCTTTTCAAAGAAGGGCTAAGGAGAAACCTCTTCATCACGAACTAGTCAAATCACTAGCCTCCTTTCTCATTCAAGAAATATTCCTATGTTATTCTTGTCCTCTTTCTCCAAATTCGGAGGCCGAAAACCATGTCCAATCAAGAGCTAAAGCAATTTTAAATTGTTAATTGATTTATTAAAAACCCTTCTTATGCTATAAGTACACCTCAATTCTAGCAAGAGTAAGCACATCATTCACTCTTCAAAGATCTTTGGAGTCATTACGACTCCAAGGAGGTCACTCATAAGCACTCTTGCAATTGTCTTTGGTGCATGCATGATAAATGCTTTAGTTGGGCATACCCACAAACTTATCGACTCTTCCTACATACACAACTAGCTCGAGATCCATGGCATTTTCATCTTCAGTTTCAGGTTCCGCTCGCGACCCATTCATGCTTGTCGCTACTATATTCTTCATCGTCGTCCTCCTTGGTCAAGATGTGGCACGTAAGGTGGATGCAACCTCAAGACGTCCAAGAGCAGCGTTTTGTCCTCCTACACCTCCAATTACCAAAAGACAAAGCTTCACATCAACCAAGGCCTTCCAAAAGCCTCCTTCCATTGAGCTAGTACCAGTGATGGATGTGAAATCGCCTCCTGGATTTCGGTTAAATAGGTATAAGAAGACGGAAACAGAGAGGGAGAAGTGGCCACCTACTAGTCGGGGTAAGAGCCCTGGCGGAGGCCACGAAATTGATCCACCAAGTTGATAGTATTCATCTACCTTATGGCATTTATTACGAAACCGTATACTAATGGCTTCCTTTTTATTTGGACTTCGATCACGTTAACTTCAACCTTCCACGACGAACCGAGTCACCATTGGAAATTCTAGCTAGCCAGTTGGCTAGCTTTTGCCTTTGAATCATATTCTCTCTTCTTCTTAATTTGTTTTTTGGGGTGTTATATAGTAAACTCTATTTTTTCATCTTTGGGTTTGTAATTTGATGTTGATCACTATACATATAGAGAGAGAGTGAGTGAGAGAGAGCAGTCTCATCGCTATAATTGCTAGCATAACTTGTATTATTACCTAAGAATTGATAATGCGTGAATGAACAAAAGAAGTCTACTTGTTCATATCAATCCCGTTGTACACTCATGCAATTGTAGTCTCCTAAACCTTTTTAGTGCCAAAATCAACTTTCATCTTGATTTCAATGAATGATCATTTATGTGTATGATTATTGCTATAATAAATCGCACTTAACCACCCTTATTACATATACTTTACTTAACAAACCATCATCTTCTATTTTGTAGACAACTACTCCTAATTCCTATTTATTTCGTTAACCACGTACCTTCTCATAACTTGTATGTAAAGGGTGACGTTTTGCAAAGTTGAAAAATTAGTGGCAGTTAAGTGAAATTCTATAGAAACTAGAGGCGTTTGACCGTAAAAAAAGGCATAATTTTGACTTGTTCTTCCCCTTTTTCTTCTTCAACGATCAACACCAAACCCTCCATTTCTCCCCCCTTTCTTCCTCCCCGAATTCTCCCGATCGCCAATTCGCCATGACCAGTTGGTTCGATAAGTTCCGTTTCGGCATCCGATCGCCCGAGGCGGCCGCCTCCGACTCATCATCGGCGGCGATTGCACAAGGCCCCGACGACGACGTCCCGGAGTCCGGCCAACTGTTCTCGCAATTCGGCGCCGGCTGTTTCTGGGGAGTCGAATTGGCCTTCCAGAGAGTTCCTGGTGTTACCAAGACAGAGGTCGGCTATTCACAGGGGTTTCTCCATGATCCTAGCTATGAGGACGTTTGCTCGGGGACTACTGGTCATGCTGAGGTAATTAGGGTTCAGTATGATCCCAAGGAGTGCGAGTACGAGTCTCTGCTTGATGTTTTCTGGTCTAGGCATGATCCTACTACGCTTAATCGCCAGGTAAATCGCGGCCTGATTCCAACTTGATTCGTCCTGGTTTTCTGAGTTGGATTCTATTGAAATCGGTTGTTTTGAGCCTCGAATTTGATTGTGATTGGTTCGATTGTGACTATAACTGCTCTTGATTGATTCGATGTGGTCCATTTGCTCTCTGCCTGTGAAATAAGCTGATCAGAAATGCCAATTGATTGTGTCACATAACCAAAAACAGAAAAGCTAGTCATTAAAGCCCTTGGAATATGGCAACCGAAAATCTGTAGAAGTTAAAGAATCGGAGAATTTGGAGTAGCTAGGATAAGAAAGCCAGAGACAAGGCTGATCAAAGAGTTGACTCATAAAGTTGCATCTCTGGACATTTTATAGGATTGCTTCAAGTATATGTACATTTACTAGATTCTACTGGTTCATTTCCATCAGCTCTTAGGACTTAAATTAGGCTTCAAACATGCTGTACAGAAAATGTTCGACACGGTCAAGTGGAATACGTTGCTATAATGTGATGCCTTGTTGGGATATATGTCGGTCCATATGTTAGATTTGTAAGGTCGAATCTTGTAGACTGAGAGAAGGAAAATATCCCCTGTTTGTTTCAAACTTGGATTACTCTTTTGAGAGTTTTGTTCGATGATGTTGCTTCAGGGAAATGATGTTGGCACACAATACCGGTCAGGGATATACTTCTATACGCCCGAGCAGGAGAAAGCAGCTTGGGAGTCCTTGGAGAAGCAGCAACAGATCCTGAACAGGAAAATAGTCACTGAGATCCTCCCTCCTAAGAAGTTCTACAGAGCTGAAGAGTACCACCAGCAGTACCTTGCAAAGGGTGGCAGATACGGATCGAAACAATCCACTGAAAAGGGTTGCAATGACCCTATTCGCTGCTATGGCTAATAAGTCCTCTTGTTTCGCCTTTAAAAGTGACCGTTTAGACTTGTTGCTCCTTCGGATTTGACGCGTTGGACGGTAGTTTACTAAGCTTGTGATCATTGAGACCATATTGTGTATATTGTCTATATCCTTGTGTTGAGTTGTTTGGTTTTTCATATCAGTAGACTGAATTTGCAGCTATGAAACCTATTGCTCTGTGTTAAGTGGTATATGTTCCATCAGTGGAAATAGTGTGTGTGAAGCTTGATTTGTATGTGCAAGTGCAACTCTAGTCACCTCAGCCCTCTGGTTTATGAACTAGTTGTCTTGACTTCCTGCAATATATAATTTCTTAGGCTTGAATGATCTTGAACCAACATTATGGTTCATTTGAGGTGGTATTTGCGTGCATTAAATTGGTCTGTCTATGAATTGCAGTTTTCAAGTGTATCTTGGTGTATGTCTGGATTTGACTTTGAATGTGGTGATTGCTTGAATTAGTTTAGGATGGTGTTCTTTAGTTCTTAGTTCAAATTAAAGGACATCAATGCTTCATGTATGTAACCAGTACTCATCTGCTCAATTAGCTGCCTTACTTTATTTAGATTTTGTTTAAAACCTAAAATTTGCCAACAATGTATTTTGATTTATTTTTATAGCACATGACATCCTAACAAATTTATAGTGATTTATTTGGTTAATCGTTTTCTATTCATAAATCAGTACCAAGTGAATAATTTATATTTTTGCTCAAAAAAAGAAAAAATAAAAAATTTATATCCAAATCTACATCTAAATACATGCTTATTTTTGTACAGGATCTTATCAAACGGTATTTTTTTATTTTTTTATTATCTCTTTGTTCGTGAATGGAGTACTGTATTACTGTTCTCATTTCCTGCCCAAGTTGATTGTACGGACGGAAAAACTTGTGCCCAGCGTGCACGAAAACCTTGGTGAATCCGTGTATGAGATCCGAATCTTAACTAAAAAAACTGTTTCCTGTCACCCGCTACACCTTTCCCTTCACTCGAGGAGGTTTGAACTTGAAACCACCTGCTACTTCAGGTTGTCAGTTGCATCCAAATCCAGTTTCCTACAGTCACGTTCCTAACCAGTTCCTTGAGCCGGTTCTGGTTCCGGTTCTTTTCAGTGTCGTGACTGGTTATGGTTCCTATTTTTTCTAACGAGTTAAAAATAGTCATGGGACTCAAACCGGCCGTTGAGACTTGCCTTGACTCTTGTGACAGGCATCGACCGCGGTTCGGTTCCAGTGACTTGTTTTATAAAAAATGTAAGAACTAATTTTGTGAAATGGCGGACTAGAGGTGGGGCGATTTCTCCTGTTTGGTCCTTGTTCCAATTCGGTTTCCAAAACAAAAGATTTTTTACGGTTCGGTTGACCCATCTCTAGTTTCGTCCCATCACTACCGGTCACTCCACACCCGATCCAAATCTTCTCTCCTGTAAACACGTCCCAGTATCATTGATTAGTTGAGTTTTTATACTTAGACTTTAAAAAACTTTGAAATTTCAACCAATCAATGATAATGGGACGAGTTTACAGGAGGACAAAATATAGGAAATAAGAATTTGATTGCTCCACACCGGCCTTTTTATTATGTTTCTTTACGAAACCCTTGTTTACATGCAAAAAAACTCAACGTGAAATTACATTCAAGTAGTTAGTTCGATCAAAAAAAAAACATTCAAGTAGTTAGAACATGTAACGTAATATCCTATGTCTAGGAATTGAAGTTTGAATTGTTTAGTGATATGAAGTCTAATGAAGTTCATGGGTTAATTAATTGGGGGGCTCACTCATTGGTACATGCACGTTAAGCCTTACCCCAAGTACAGTAAAAGGTTCCATTGAGAAATTACTTGACGATAGGACGAGTAGTTCGCTAATCTTCTATACTAGATTTGCTTAGTCTCATTTCGAATGTGAGAAGTAACATTTCAACATGGCAACATGCATGTTATATATGTTAGTTCAAGGCCGATGAAAAACATGTAATGACTTGATATATGATAGAATCAAGTGATGTTCTTTCCTACAAAAGTTGTTAGCCCTATTCATATGCTTTAGGGTTCTACCAAATTTTGTAAGAGACAAGATTATGACTTACTCTAAGCTAAGAACGGAAGGCGCGGCTTGTGCCATGGGCCCACAAGCACAACCATCATGGCACGGGGCAGGCCCGACCCATGCCAAGCAGCCACGGAAGAGATAGAGAGCGACCAATGCTCCAATTATCGGTGCAACCCTCCTCAACGGTCTAGGCACCTACCCAAATGGTCCGACCGAAGCCTATGGTCCAATTAAGTGGCACATGAGAGTTAACGTATCTAGCTTAACTAGCTTGCAAATTACAATATATGAGAGTTAACGTATCTAGCTTAACTAGCTTGCAAATTAACCATAAAAGACTTGCCTTTTATAGCATTTAAGCTTCCAATGTAAGCACTCTATTTGATCCAATCAATCGAATGCTAGATTACATCGAAAGATATAGTTGAACCATATATCCCTCACAATGCAATTAAATCCGATGTCACATAGCGGTGTGACCTTGTACTTGCGCTAGACAGTGCACATCGATTCGGAAAAAAACAGACCAAATTGAACCGGACACAAACCGAAATTTTATACTTGTTGAGTTGTCAACTTTCTTCCCAAATTCAAGTAATCATGGGTCCAATTCCATACTTCAGTTGCCCATAATCTAGAACTGGGATATAACCGGTTCGAATCGATTTTTTTTACTATTGACCGTTGTTCATGTTTGATGAATCTTAAAAAAAACAAAAATAGGTGCACCGGTTCCAATCAGACCAAAACGTCGGTTCAACAATTCTGAAAAATGACGAATCGGAATCAAAGGATGACCGGTTCTTCTGACTCGATCCCAGGCCACTTCGATTCCTGAAACCGATGGTTTTTAAGTGTTCGAACCGAACCGGACCATGACTATCCCAAAGACAAGCTTACATGGGTTCAAAAGATTACAATATTGGTTGGACCCAACCAATAATGGATACTCGTGTCAACACTGCACAAACAGGCCCCACCCTCATTACTCTTTAGCATCTTTCCTTTTCATTTTCCTTATTTTCTCCACTCCTCGGACAATAGATGCTTTCTATTTTAATCTTAATTGGTCAATCAGATTTCCCTCCTGTTTACCAAAAGGAGAAAGAGATAAGGTTCCTCCTCCTCCTCCTCATAGTGCTCTCTCTTTTCTTCCCCAAACCATCATTTCTAGGGTTTCATACCCTTCTTCAGCTACAAAACAAAACCCAAAAAAACTAAAAAAACTCGGCTCTTGATCTAGGGTTTTCCTTATCTCACTCCGATCTGCATCGGATCGAGCCTTATCGAGTTCGGTCTTAGCGATTCGGGTTCCGAAGAAATTAAAGAGATCAGCTAGCTAGATCTTTGACAATTTAAGATGGTGAGGGGAAAGATGCAAATGAAGAGGATCGAGAAGGACTCGAGCCGACAAGTGACCTTCTCGAAACGTCGAAACGGGCTCCTCAAGAAGGCGTTCGAGCTTTCGGTTCTCTGCGACGCCGAAGTTGCTCTCATGGTTTTCTCTCCCACTGGCAAGCTCTTTGAGTTCGCTAGCTCTGGGTACGTACGTACGTTTTTTTAGTTTCTTTAATTAATTAGTCTTAATTAATCTCATCATTTATGTAAAAATAATCTGATTGAATGCTGTGATAGTAAATAAAACTACACTTATATACATTGTTGATGAAATAAAAAGCTTGAGGACTAAACTGGTGGAGGTGACACCCTTATATTAGTTATATATATAAATATAAATATAAATGTATATATGTAGTACAATTTCTGGGTTTGTAATTAAACTAGGTAAAACGTACAGCAGAATATTAATAAGTGATAACCAATAGAAAGAGAATGAGATTTGAGGGTACCATTTTGGAGGGAGATTTTAATTTGTATTTTGAAAATATTTATGAATAGTTATTAAGTATGGAATGAAGTCAGTTTAATTGTACTTTCATTTTTAGTTTAATTGATTTAATTTTCGTCGTACAATATTCTATGTTAATCGTACATCTGCTTCTTTTTTTGGGAAAGTCGGTGAATATAGTACTATAATTAGTATTCATGAGTGTATATGTGCATTTCATACATGAAGGCTGTAAAGTGTAATTAAGTATAAGGTTAGTTTGTTCTGTCATTCATATTATGGTGTTTATCATCATGTATACTAATTTATTAGGTTGATTCAGCGCAGTAATAGTTGATGAGTGTCAATCATAAGGTTTTAAATGTCATTCTATGGATCGGAAGAAGGCAGTACATAAACTTTGGATGTACAATATGCATTTTGTTTGCAAGTTGGACAGCTAATATTTGATCATAATTTTCAACTGAGTTATCAAGTTCTACTTAGAATTAGCAACAAATTGAGTTTATCTTCAAATTAATGGATTTATTTCAGGACAAGAAAGACAATAGATAGGTACGAAAACCATATGAACGAGCCCGATGGAGCAAGGCCGCCAAAAGAATCGCAAGGAATCAAAATGCAGGTACCTTAACGTTTTAGCAAACTGATGCTCATGTTAAATTTCTTGCTGCAAATTGCTTAGTGTTGTTTCATTTGAGCATTTGATGGGTTCGGATTGAGTACGGATCAATTCTGACTTCTCGTATTTAATTCCATGCTACAATTGAGAATATCGATAGTTAACAACTTTGAATCAACAAAATGGATAAACGAATCCTAGGGAAACAAATTTGAAATCAAAATGTAGTTAACAACTTGCTAAACATGGAGTTAATAATCATTGTTATTGTGGCCATGAGCAAGTTGAGCACATGTTTAGAGCAATGTTGATTTATTGATAAATTACATTTTTTTTTAGACAAAGTGTGTCATGGTTTGATTTACTCAATGAATTACTTAATTAGTAGTTATGCCTAAATTAAATTTTAATTGATATTTTTAGTAGACAAAGTGTGTCATAGTTTGATTTAATTTCTGATCATAACATTGGCTATGGCTATGAAGTTGATTTAGATAACCTTATGTGAATTTGGCTGTTGAATGTTCTCTTCCAACAATATGTTCATGCTTAAACCAAGATGTTTTGAACTTGATCTTCTATATTTTTGGGTCAGTTTGACCTTCTACATATGTAATCAAACAAGTCAGTTTATGCAAATTCTAAACAAGTCAAACAAGTATTTTTTTTTGTGGTCAATTCTCTTGTTAATTATTTCTGTTTTTGTTTTGACCACTTAATAACAATTTCATGTTGAATGCCTGCAAGTAGAACTTGAGGAACGAAGCTGCTGATCTAAAGAAGAAGGTCATGACTCTTGAAATCTCTAATCGGTAAAGCTAAGCTCATCATCTTAATCACTTGTTCATTTTATTTTAACTTCTATGTTTAGTAATAAAACTACTTTATTAATCATAAATGTGTATAGGAAAATGATGGGCGAGGGTTTGGATTTATGTTCATTGGATGAGCTCCAACAATTAGAACATCAGCTCGAGAATGGCTTAGCCAATGTCAAGGCCAGAAAGGTATAATTAGCAAATGCTATTGCCCTAATTAACAACTTTCGAAAAGGTCAAAACTTTTTTTTTTTTTGTCGAGGATACTATCCATAAGAGTCGAACCATAGACCTTTGAGTGTTATCCTAAAAACATAAGTGTGTGACTAAATAGCTAAAAGAAGAGGGCAAACTTCTTTCATATAATCATTTTTTTCTAACTTTCTTGATGTTTATTCTTATATGTACGTATGCATTGACTAGAACGAAGTGTTCATTGAGCGTATTGAGAAGCTAAAAGAAGAGGTAAATAAATAATTTCCTGATTCAATTCCTGTTTGGATTCTTAGAAATTTGACAATAAATAAATAAATGAAATTATTAATTACATAGTACTACGTATTTTTCTTACATGAATGCAGGAGAGGGTCCTTTCAATAGAGAATGTCCATTTGAAAAAAAAAGTAAGTTTAACAAATTCTCAACCTTTTTGTACCCTTCTTCCATATAAGTATTGATATGCAATGTGACTGAAAAAATTTTAGTACTTGGAAATGGCAATGACCAAGCAACTTGAATCATCTAAAGAACAACTTGGGTTCCTCCAAAGGGAAGTGCCCAAAGATGGCGACGTCGGTGATGTGGAGACCAAGTTGTTTATAGGGCTACCGGAGGCACGAAAACCGGCCACCAGGGCAGATGTTGATGTTCATATGATCAAATAGGTAGCTATATATATATAGATACATGTATTGTTGAGTTTTCAGTTTGTCAGCTTTGGTCGTGCTTTGTCTACGACATTGGGCAATTAATTCTTATGTCGATTTTTTTTCCCTATGGGTTTGAATCCTAAAATATCATGCCATGTTGAACATATGGAAAGAAAAAAGTAAATGGGTCAGGTGATGAATGAGATTATACTGGTTTTGTTAATGGTTGGTTTGATTTTTATTATTAATAATATAAATCATATTTGTCAATTACTATGTCCTCTTTCTTATGTTTATTTTTAAACAATTAACAATCCGAATATTTTTCCCAATGAACCCGAGGGAAAGATAGCATGATTCCATTGATTTGTATTGACCAAATCAATGAACAGCTACGTGACTTGTACTTGGTTTTGGCCGTTAATAAAGATCATTTTTAGTGTGTTTGAAATTTGATGTTACAAAACATATAAATGGAGTATAGTGATAGGAAAAATAAATGGAGTATAGTGATGGGATGATTTCAGTTTCAATTGCTGGATACTAACATATGCTTGAAGGCAATAAAACAGTGGTCTAAACTTCTTAGCGTAAAACTAAAATAAATTTTGATGTCCATATCAATACGATACAAAGAAACTATTACATGGTTGGCTTTCATTATATCACCAGGAATGAAAGGTGAAGTACGTGTATGATTTTTGTGTTATTTATATGTTGTATGTTTACCAAACACGAAGCAAAATGAAGACAAAGTGGTCAACAATTTTTACAAAATCAAGCTACAAGTTTTGTATCCAAAAGTGATGCGACATATCTCTAATATACAAGGAAACAACTCAAGACATGCATAGACATGACTCTAACACTCCTCAACCGGATATAAGGAACTAAACGACTCAAAAAGAGATACATATACATGACCCATATATAACACACCTAAAACTACTTGTGACTACACAGAACAAAAATTCAAGCTAAATAAGGTCCGGTATATTCAACCTGGACACACCTCTAAAATAAAAATTTAACCTGGACAATATTAGTGACAACACAGAACAAAAATTCAAGTCATTTAAAGAGGTCTGGTGAATTAGTACATCTATCTCAAGCTAAACAAGGTCTGGTAAATTAGAAGAGCAAACTATACCACGCCTCCTAGGAGTATTTCCTTTTTTTTAATGACGGAGTATTTCTCTTCGATCTTTAAACAGTGTCGTTTTACATTGTAACACATTTTTTAAGAAAAATATTAATCAAACTACTCGTGACTAATCCTTCAGTCAGGGTAATAGATGTACCGATATCAGCTCATAGATAGCGGTCCAAGTCTCTGATCATAATGGCAGCCCGATGCTGAAAATGTGCTTTCACAATCTCCCGGAAACCCATAGGCGGTTGTCGTATGAGTCTGACGCTCATCCTAAAGGACCGAACGAATACCCTCTTAGCATATCTATGTGTTGGTCCCTAACAAATGGTTGAATGTCTCCAACAAGCAAGCAAAGGATCAGCCAGATAAGGTAGCTTGTCGTCGAACAAGCACTGAATACTCATCAACACCTATAACAAAAAATTAGAATATTTTTCATTTAGGTTATTGTTTTTCGTTTATATATCAATAGTTTGTATACTAACTCAGATACGAATAAATAGATAATAAGTGTCATGGGAATTATTGATCCAAGTGAATTTGCTTTGGGTTAATAGTAGATTACAACTTAGGGTTTGTTGGGTATAATTTTGTTTCTAAAAATATACTTATTTATGAAGATTGTTTGATGCATTGAGCTATGTGAGGCCATACATTTTTTATCTGGTCGAATTGTCATAGGGTGATAAAAAGTGTCTCATTTGGACAATTGGGTATTTAAAAAAGTATTATGGATATTTGGGTATTAAAAATTAAAAATTGGACATTTGAGTATTAAAAAGGCAAAAAGTAGTCATTTAAATATTTTTCAATTGAAAAAAATGATTTGCATACACAAACCACTTATAAATTATTTTGAAATGAGTTTTATGGTTTTAAACCAATTTTATTTTATTTAAAACTAATAAAAGTACTCATATTCTATTAAAAATCAAAATATAAGTTACAAACAAAAACATTCTCGTGCCTTATGTATAAAGTTTTAAAATATAATTTTCTATGCAAATAGGAGTTTGATTTGCTTTAGAGCATTATTCACTTATCCCATTACATTATACGTATTGGTGGTTTATAATGGAGAACAACGTCTTACATTTAGAGATATCGTGAATGCAAATATATAATGATAATGGATAAGGAGTTGACTGGATTGAGCTTTGAGTATCTCATCGAGAATTTGCACTATTATTTTTATTCACAAACAAATGTTATATTTGAAAATTTTGATTTCCAAACATAAAACTCAAGTTTGTTTTAGTGTTTCGGTCTTTTTTATCCAATAAAATGTCTTTATAGAGACATTAAACGAGTTGGCCTTGCAAAAAAAAATCAACATATAGTTATTGCTGTTTGTGAGATGTAACACATGTGTTTTTGAGATACTACCATGATATTTTGACCATGGAGATCAAAGACGTTTTTGTTTAGAAGTTGATTCCGGTGAAAACTTTTCTTATCATATAAACTAAAAACGTGAACAAAATAAATAAATATGTGAACAATATGAAGAAATATGTGAACAAAATCATGTTTTATTATGAAACGTATTAATGAATGTAATAACAAAATTTCTCAAAATCATGTGTTATGAATCATATTACTACAAATAATAACACAAAATCATAAACTTTTTTGAAGTTCACGTATTTCCTGTTTTGTGTTCACAACTTCACGTATATCTATTTCATGTTCACGTATTTATATTTAATGTTCACGGTTTTTAATTTATGGGTTAGGAAAAGTTTTAACCATTCATATATGTTTGCAATTTTTATACTCCTGATTAATTTTTACATAAAATAAATGTTTCGATCACATCAATCCCCTTGTTTTCAAGTATCCTAATTCCTTTTATTTCAGAACCCATGATTGAGTAGTTGAGTTGTTAAAAGAGTCGTTCTCTTAACTAGACGTATCGAGTTTACCTTTTTACTAGACCTATTCGGCATGAAATGAGTCATCAGAAAGTGGACAAGAATATAATCTTTTACGTTGGAATACTTACAATTAATTCCAGCATAAATTGTATCGCCATTTGGGCCTAAAAATCCAACCTTAATATCCCTGAAAACCCAATCCTTGTACCCTAAAATTCATAGTCCTAAACCCCTCGTCCTAGTCCAAACACATATGGCATTGCACATGAATCGTTGCTTTGGATAAAACTCATTTGTGTTCATGAGAAAATAGAATTATATTAATATTATCATAGATTCGTGGTACATTATTTTTTTTCATACCCTTAAATATAATACTCTATTTGCTCCCTTTCGTTTCTCTAAAGGATTTATTTTACGATTATGAAGATATAAAGTAATATGGGAATTGAGAAAAAATTTAATTGATTACACATATTTTATGATAAAATAAATTATTATTTTTATAAATCCTTGTTATGTTCATTTAAAAAGCCAATTTTTAAATGAATGCATTAAAAAAACTCTTTTAAAATATAAACTTTTCATAAAACTTACAAGTTTATATTTTTCTTGAGAAATAAAAATGATGACAAATATTTCGAAATAACATGTTCATAATTTAAAAGTATATTATTTTACCATACAAACTCAAATTACGTAGTTTCATGAAAAATATTAACATTATATAACTTACAAGACATTTATATAAAAATATGGGTCCTCTATTCAATGAAACAAAATAATAGGATTAAATATTAAATACTTTCAATATTTTATAAAAACCCCAAGACTACTGTGCCAAATGTTCAAAATCTCAAGATGATCATTCAGAAGCCCGAAAAACCTTGTATACCCCGTAGAATTTGCAAAACCTTGGCGGAATTTTCCTTATTTTTATGGTAACGTTTCATTTCCAAAAAGCCCTTATTTCCTTATTTTCATTTGCAAAATAATGTGAGATTTCCATTTTATTGTTTTCGTGTGTGACTCAAAAATCCCATGCTTAAAGGGTCATTTCATGTAAATAAATAACCTTTGCGTTTATTTTATTCAATTTCATTTCATCCGCCCTCGCTTAAAATCTAAAACCCCTTAGCGCTTAAACCCTAGTGCTCTCCTTTCACCACAACGGCGCCTTCTTCATAAAACCAGTGTCGGCGTTTTAGAGAGCGCCAAATTCCGGCGACGAGTTTTATCCTTTTCCGATTGCCTGAGAAAGCCTTTTCCAGGAACTTTGCGAGTTCAATCGCAATTTCCAGGGCTTTGCCTCGGAATTCAACAGCTATGGCACCTAAAAGAGCGGCGAATGCGAAGAGAAATTCCGGCAACCCTAAAAGTAAATCTTCCGACGCCGGAGAAAAGCCGGAGACGGTCAACGGCCAGTCTCAGGCGGCGCCTGTACAGGCTGACAATGACGTCCCTGACTTCCCTAGAGGTTCATTGCCTACAACTCTCAGTCGTTTAATTTTAGGTTTTTGTAGTCGTTGGTTTTTGGTTGCTAATCGTGTGTTGTTTGTGCAGGCGGAGGAAGCAAATTGAGTAAAAGAGAGAGGGAGGAAATCCGAGCGGAAGTGGATGCTGAGTATGATGGCCAAGGGAGTGAGTTCAAAGGGGGGAAGAGGAGGAAGAATGGAGCGGGGGCTGGGATAAGACGTAAGGGAGGGGATGAGGATGAGCTAGGCTCGCTTTTTGGAGATGGAATCAAGGGGAAATTACCTAGGTTTGCTAATAAGATCACTCTTAAGGTACTGTCTTATTCAATTTATGTTGAATTTGTTGTTGTTGATCAGCTATTGGTGTTGCATATTTGCTTGAACTATGCTAGATGGAAAGAGAGTTTGGTGACTGTTGTGTCGATAGTTATCACTGATCAGAAGGAAAAAGGGTGCTAAATCAATCCATTCAAAGGGTTTATTTGTGAAAAGAAATACCCCAGCAAGTTTGCCAACCTTGTCAAATCACTCATCAGCCTTTAGAGATGCACAAAAGAGTTAGGTCGGAGAGTCGGGTGTCCATAGTGGGTTGGGTTAGCACATGAAACAATGTTTTTTCTGGAGTGTAGTGCATATTGTGCGTTCAATACTAAAATGTTGCCAGTTGTGGTGCGGCAAAACTGCATTCAACCAAGTAAGTATTGAGACTGATGGAAGGAAAAAGCAAAGAAATTCAGCGTGCGAGGGAGTGTATAATTTGTGCATGTTACTATGTATACTTGCCTAAGCTACCTTCGTGGGAATGTATTTTGCCTTCTGTAGAAAGGAAGAAGCTCTTTCGCCCCTACTGTTTCTACGGCTATACCTTATATGTGGCATTTGGTTGCATAATGCTCATCTGTTTCTATGGTTTGGTTAGTATAATTACTGCTTCGAATTGTGTGTCAATGGCAGAATATCTCACCTGGAATGAAGCTCTGGGGAATAGTTGCTGAAGTAAATGAGAAGGACCTTGCAGTTAGTCTTCCTGGAGGCTTACGTGGATTAGTTCGTGCCGATGATGCAGTTGACGCTGCTGTACTTGATGATATCAAGGTAAAACTAAACTTTAGTTCTTCAATGGATGATCTTTACCTGAGAATATGAGTGTTTTAGGTGGTGCTGGATTCCAAATACATATCTTTCTCACATGATCATCACAAAATTTGATGTTGTGTCATCAGTAACTTGTGAAAAAATAATATTTCTTTGTTCGTCCTTGATCTGAGCGATTACTGTTCTTTTACAGGATGGGGGTCATGATTTTCTTTCTGGCATATTTCATACTGGCCAGCTTGTTTCCTGTGTTGTGTCAAAAGTCGAAGATGATAAGGAGTCAAACAAAAAGCGGGTCTGGGTTTCATTATGTCTTTCCTTGTTGCATAAAGGCTTATCTCTTGATGCTGTTCAACAAGGCATGGTAAGATATTTCTTGTGTTTATCATTCTTTTTGCTACAAGGCTACAATAGATCTATTTTATGTAATATTTTGAGCGTCTTTACAAATTTATCTCTTCTCATTTGTCTATTCCCCTCCATGTTCCCTGGCCTCCATAACAGGGAATGGTTTTCTGAAAAAGATATTCTTAAAGACATGATTATTTTTGTATTTGATGGAATAAAAGTAACTGCTCTAGTGCTAGAGTAGTTTGGAAGAGAATGGTCTATGTGCCAGCTGTATAGCCTAGACGTTTCATATGTTTGTTTGGTTGTTTCGCATCTTTACAAGGGGCTGGTCGCTGCTCTTGCGGGTACTTGTTAATGAAACATATCAACAAATAGCCACATTGATGTATTGCTCATTCTTCTTCGATTACAAATGTTTTTGTGTCCACCAGGTCATCACTGCATATGTAAGAAGCATTGAAGATCACGGTTATATTCTTCATTTTGGGCTGTCTTCTTTTACTGGATTTCTGCCAAAGAAAAGTCTGGAAGGTATAAATTACCTATACTGTATGTCTATATGACCATACAAGGATATCATCTGTTATCTGGGACCTACTTTATGATCATTGAAGGGTTGCAAGGTGGTTGTCTGTTCCTATAGCTGAGGAGCTTCATGGATGAATACGAGCCATATCTTCTAATCATAGATGTCTTGGAAAGTTGGAGATGGTTAAGTAGACTTTTGTGGGTGCATCATCAATTTGATGTCGTATAGTCAGTTTTAGTTTATTTCAAATCTTTGTGAGGCAGATTCTGTACTCATAGTTTCTCTCTTAATCGAGCGTAATGTTTTAGCCTTTAGACAAGAAGAGCACACCATGCTTGTACTTGGCTTGATACAGAAGGTTTACTGTCTTGGAGTTATTAGCTCTATTCATTCATGAATGTTCTGTCTAATTTCACGTGTGGAACCCTTTAAGCCTAATACTTTATATATTGTTAACCTTTTCTCTCCAAGTGACATAAATTACAGTCAGTTATGTGGCGTTAACATGCTTACTGTCTACAGCTTCCAGGGAGATTAAGGTGAACATTGGGCAACTCATTCAGGGTGCTGTAAAACGCATTGATAAAGATCGTAAGGTCGTTCATATGAGTTGGGATGCTGATACATCGTCCAAGTTTGTGGTAGGGTCCTAATTTATTTATTTTCTTTATTTTCCTGTTATTTTATCGTTATTTGACTACTCTTTTCAAAACTCATCACAGACAACCGATCTTAAGGGTATTTCGCTAGACCTTCTTGTGCCAGGCATGATGGTCAATGCACGTGTGCAAGCTGCACTAGAAAATGGAGTTATGCTGTCATTTTTAACATACTTTACTGGAACTGTAAGCTTTCTGTCTAAAATGTTTCATTACTTTTGTTCAATATACTTTACTGTAAGTTTTGTTCAATATAATTATTGATAAAATTGATTTTCTTAATCACGTTTTTACTTATTCTTATATGAATTTTAACTTTGCAGGTTGATTTATTCCATTTGCAAGAAATGTTTCCCTCTGGTGATTGGAAGAAGAAATATGAGAAGAATAAAAAGGTACTGAAATGATACTATATTTGCATTTATTTGCTCGTTGCATGTAATAGTGTAGACAGGAGCACTTGTTTTATTGGATGACCTGTTACCTCGTCTTGTTTCTTGCCTAGAATATGTGACACTGGGATAAGTCCTGATGCTCATCAAGAATAATACTCCTAGCCTTGCCTTGTGCTTGTTAGTTTTGAAGAAATGGGCACAATTGCACTTCTTGTGTTGAAACTAGCAAGAAAAAATTATTGATCATTCAAGAGGTCTAGCTTCTTATTCACTCTTGATGTATTTTGAGATAAAAATAAATTTCTTAGGAGATCTGCTTGATATTAAAGTGTGCTTTGTATAGGAGATTTTGTCTTGATGGGCATACTGAATGGGATATTTTTTGTTACCTTGATAAAGAAAGTCACAATTCAACTTCTGTCTTTCATTTGGCATCTCGATCTTCTATGCTGTATAGGCAATCTTTTTTCTCTCTCTTCCTAATACAGGTTAATGCTCGGATTCTTTTTGTTGATCCATCAACTAGAGCTGTTGGCCTTACCATGAATCCTCATCTCATCCTCAATAAGGCTCCTCCACTGGTGAGTTTGCTAGGCTTTCTTTTTTTAACCCAGAAAAGCTGATCTATGTCTGGAAGTTAAACTTGCACCTTTGCAAATAAGCATGTCATGGCTATGGGTTTTTAGTTTTACGTTATTTATGTGGCTTTGCTTGTTTTGTTTTACTTTTCCAGTTGGTGCACTTATTGCTTGAAATGGTAACCATTTTGATATATTTAGGTGAGAGCTTTGATCTGTGAAGCGTTACAATGGATAATATAGATATTCACTGACATTAAGTTTTCTAACTGGTGAAAACTTCAGTCACTAAAATATTTATAGAACCCGTTTTCAACTTTTTTTTGTTTGTTTATAATGCAGGCTGTGAAAACAGGAGAGATTTATGATCAGTCGAAAATTATCCGAATTGACAAGGGATCTGGGATTCTGCTTGAAATTGATTCTGTTCCTGTTGCAACGCCAGCTTATGTCACTGTATGTTCATTCCTAGAATTTCATTGTTGTGTTTGATCATAGATTGATTTTATTAGGTTTAACAGATATAGTCTTGCACAGGTTGGTGATGCTGCTGACGAGGAAGTAAAAAAATTAGAGAAAAAGTTTAAGGAAGGGAGCTCTGTTCGTGCCAGAATTCTAGGGTTCAAACATTTGGAAGGACTTGCAATGGGTGTACTCAAGGTCTTTCTTTGTCTTTGCTTGATTCTGTGCACATATAATAATACACATATACTGCTTGATTGTCTATGCTGTCAATGTCAAACAACCATACTTAGATACTGCTGAGGCACTGTCATACCTCTTAAGAAACAGTATTTATTGGAACTAAATTTCATTGGGAACGATCCCATAGAACTCTTAGGGTTATCTGTGGGTAGTTAAGCACAATCTCTTGTGTTTTATTCTGTCGTCTTATTACAGGGCCAAGATTTAGTATGATTGTGCCTCTCGATTTGAGAATTAAAAAGAGATTCCTAGACTGAGAAAAAATCAAGATTAGAAAAATTCAAACAAATTTCTTCACTTCAACTGTATCTTGTCAGGTGAAAAAGATCTTCGATCTGTCAAGATACTATAGAGAAATAGAGATGGAAGCATAAAAGTTTTTTGCAGAAGACTAGTTCTTGTTGCGTAGCTTTGTTTTCCAGATATTATAATATACGATATCACTTCCCTAAATGGGTTAGATTTCATGTTAGAGTTAGATATTTTTAGTTTTTGTTATATGTGGCTTGAAATTCTTCAATTGGTTCGAGATATGAGCAAAAATGATCATGAAGTAGTTGAGCGTATCATGACTTGATTGCTTTGTAGAGTGCTGCAACTTGCTTCATGACTGGTTTGTTCATCCTCAAGGAGCATTTGATAATATTTACTTTTGTATGCTTTTCTCTCGATCTTGAACACACAGTTTATATGACTCAAACATACATAATTGATTTATGTTAGCCACATCCTAGCAGACGACAATACTTATTTTACACTTAGTAATCTTCCATTCCATTTCATGCAGGCTAGTGCATTTCAAAGCTCTGTGTTCACACATTCTGATGTCAAGCCTGGGATGATATTAAAGGGTAAAATTATTGGTGTCGAAACCATCGGTGCCTTTGTCCAGTTTTCTAGTGGTGTCAAGGCACTTTGTCCATTGCAACACATGTCAGAGTTCGAAATTGCTAAACCCCGGAAGAAGTTTAAGGTTTCTTTACGTTTTTTTTATATCTTAAGTGTTAATGCCGCGTTAGTATCTGTATGGCTATTAATACTAATTGCTGTACACAGGTGGGGGCTGAGTTAGTGTTCCGCGTCTTAGGTGTCAAATCAAAGAGAATAACTGTTACACAGAAGAAAACACTGGTAAGTATCATCTGCTCAGCTGGCAACTTTAAATTTGACCAAGAAGTTCTTCTTGTGTACATGTTTTGCATTTAATAATTAATTACAAAGATTATGCGTTTTAAGGACAGTGTAGCAAGTGACTTTGTCACTGCTTAGTTTATTAA
Source organism: Polygonum aviculare (assembly GCA_934048045.1). Classification (NCBI taxonomy): domain Eukaryota; kingdom Viridiplantae; phylum Streptophyta; class Magnoliopsida; order Caryophyllales; family Polygonaceae; genus Polygonum; species Polygonum aviculare. The sequence goes on along the minus strand of OW204030.1, from coordinate 3,560,599 downwards.
TACTCTTGTAATGAAGTTTAGATCTAGTTATATGCTTGATTTTCGGAATCCCAAATGTTTCTAATGCTATATGTTGATTGCTGAGTATGTCATACCTGTAGTTATTCTTCAGATGGACAAATTCTGTAATGAATGGTTGCGTCAGATAGATATGTGGTTGAAGGTTAATTGTATCTATGTGAACTTAAGCTAAAACTTTGTAAGCCAAGTGCAAATTGAATAAACTTGGTCAGATTTCATGCTTATATGCCATTTGTGTAAAAAAGATATTCTAAATATCTAATAAACTTGGCTGTAATATCTCTGTTTTACTTTAACTTCTGGTATTTCTATTAGTATTCGAGTACGTTCCAACCCCTTTAAATATCATCTATCGTGATTCTTACGGGTTGTCTGTGAAAATTCAGTTGAAATCAAAGCTCCCCATTGTAGCTTCTTATGCTGATGCAACTGATGGATTAGTAACTCATGGCTGGATTTCAAAACTTGAGCAACATGGATGCTTTGTAAAGTTTTACAATGGAGTCCAAGGATTTGGGCCCAGGTGAGTATCAATGTTTGTTATTATAGCTCTGTCACTTTCTTCTCTCATTTGAAGTGGTGCTCACAGTTTATTTTACCAACCAATCTTCTTTCATTCCTTACAAAATCTCATGATTCCATCATAGTCCCGTTTGTCCTATATGTCATAGGTTAGGGCGTTCTCAACAATAGCTGTCATTTTCTTATTGCAGAGCTGAACTAGGTTTGGAGAGAGGATGTGAGCCAAGTTCAATGTACCATGTGGGGCAAGTGGTTAAGTGCAGAGTAACAAGTGCTCTTCCTGCTCATCATCGTATCAATCTTAGCTTCATAATATCACCGACAAGGTCGTTTCAATTAATATCTTTTAGTTGGTAGTTTCTAATGGTGTTATAATTTGTATTTTCCCTTAGTGATTTGATTTACTTTTTTTTTTAGTAGTTTGGAATCATCATAGTTTCATATGGTGTCACTAACAAGCTGATATACTTTAAAAAAATTCTTTAGCCATTTGTACTATTTTTTTATGTAATGAAACAGGTTTTGTATATAGAAGTAGTCAAAATTGTGATTCATTAGCTCTTATTGACTCATGCTCATTTAGCCAAGTTAAAAGTGAGGAAAAATATAGAATATCAGGGGAGTATGGAAGACGTCCCTGTATGGTGTACGTCTATAGGTATGCGAAAGGCCAGATAGTTCACATGCGTATCCGTATTAACTACACATGACACTTGGATATATTTTATGCTCTTCATGTACATGTATAATTATACATGGTGCCTACCTACATTATCAAACACATGCTTATAATTCTAAGGTGCATGCTTGAACAAAGCTACTGTCAAGTATTTTTTTAATAGCTACTTCTCGTTTTCTACTTGCAGGATATCAGAGGATGAGATGGTCAAGTCTGGAAGTCTGGTTTCTGGTGTTGTTGAACATGTAACCCCTCGATCTGTACTTCTATATGTCAACACAAAAGGCAACATGAGGGGTACAATTTTCACTGAGCATCTGGCAGATCATCAAGGTATATGTCTTGTTGAGCTTGACATTAGCTCTTGTTTCCTTAAAACTGTGATTGACACAAGTGTTTTTGCAGGGCATGCAGCTCGGATTAAGTCAGTCTTGAAGCCCGGACATCAGTTTTCTGATCTATTGGTTCTTGGTATTGTTCCTTTTAAGTTATTCTGGGCGACGAATGATTTCTTTTGGCTCGTTCCTTTTGTGATTTTTTCTAAAATCATAACCTCATTTATCATTTTTGCAGATGTTGAGGGCAATAATTTGATCCTTTCTGCAAAATATTCTCTTGTTCATGCAAACCCACAACTTCCTATGGATATTTCGGAGATAAATCCACGTTCTGTGATCCAAGTAAATAGTCAAATCTTTTGATTGATCTATAGAGATAAAATTGATGTATCTGACAATGTTACTAGGACTCTTATTCTTTATTTATTTATTAAATAACAGGGTTACATCTGTAATTTGATTGAAACCGGCTGTTTTGTCCGTTTTCTTGGACGCTTGACTGCATTTTCTCCTAGAGGGAAGGTGATTATAACAATCTTTAGTTTCTTCTCTTTCCATTTTTTCTTCTATGTATCATCAGTTAGATCAATTAATCAATTTTTTTAATATGTTATGTTATGTGACTTTCTTTGTAGGCCATAGATGAGACAAGTATCAATCTATCAGAAGCGTTTTATGTTGGGCAATCGGTCCGGGCTAATGTTCTTGATGTAAGTGATGCAGTTTGAACTAGGATTTTTTTGAGTTATAGAGTTCAGTTTTAAGGTGAAATTGTTTTTTTTTTCGTGTAGGTAAATGGTGACACTGGACGAATTACAGTTACATTGAAACAGTCTTCTTGTTCTTCTACTGATGCGTCTTTCATTGAGTCATACTTCTTAAATGAGGAAAAGGTAAAACAATATGAATAGGCACATATTATTTGACTTGTGAGCTTCACTCACTCATTAACCATTTTTTTATTCAATGCAGATTGCTGATTTTCAGGCATCCGATTCAAACAATTCTAAATTGAAGTGGGCTGAAAGTCTTGCTATCGGCAGCCTTGTTGAGTGTACAATTCAAGAGACAAAGGAATTTGGAGTTGTTGTTTCCTTCAATGATTACACCGATGTTGTTGGCTTTATTTCACAGGCACAGTGTAAGTCTTTCACATCGCGTACATTTGGATTTAACTTTGCTTGCATTTACTTAGTTGCTGATGTTTTCATCTTCAGTTGGTAGCCGGACCTATGAGGCTGGAACCACCGTTCAAGCTATGGTTCTTGATATTTCCAGAGCAGAAAATCTTGTGGATCTGTCGATGAAGCCTGTATTTGTTAAAAGGTCACAAGACACTTCTGGAACTTCTGCATCTAAGAAGGTTCTCATCTCTATGGAATTTCTTTCTGTTTTGTGCTCCCATTCTCTCCGAGATATACTGTTTTTCCACTCAGCAGTTATTGCCATGAGTTTCCTTCATCTCTATTATTGTTATATGAAGATAAATATAATAAGGAGATTAATATATTAGCTTTGCTGACTTCATCGTCTGACTATTAATCTATATCTCATATATAATATCTTTGTACTCATCTTTCATATATTGGTTTTAGAAACGAAAAAGAGAAACAAATAAAGAACTGAAGGTGCATGCAACCGTCAAAGCAATTGTGGAGATTGTAAAAGACGATTACTTGGTAATTTTAACTCTGTTCCAACTCTGTTTTTTTTATCGGGATTAATATGTTTGAAAGTAAATTTTAATGGATAAGTTCTATGCAGGTGCTTTCTCTGCCAGAACATAATAATGCCATAGGATATGCACCCGTGATCGATTATAACACCCAGAAGCTCCCCCGAAGGCAATTTGTGAATGGAGAAAGGTGATTGTTTGAATTTTCTCATGCTACAAATGTTCTCCGTACTACTTTCTTTTCTTTTCTTTTTAAATTTAGTTTCAAGAATCCTTTACCCGAAACCAGTTTTTTAAACAATAAGAGTCAAAGATTTATATTGCTCTGTAGGATGATTGATGTTTGTAATTACACTATTGAATGGAGGTGTGAAGGTCCTGTTTTTTTCATTCTAAAATTTTGTTGTTTGTCAAACTCATCATTTCATCCTGTGTCTGGTTCGTGTTTCCTGTAATTCTTAGGTTAGGAGTGGGCATATACAATACACATGATAACTTTATATAATGCTTCATATTACAGCGTCAATGCAACTGTTATGGTTCTTCCTAGTACGTCAACAACTGGGAGGCTATTATTGCTTCTTGAATCTTTGAGGCATACTTCTGACAGTTCTAGTTCAAAAAAGGCAAAGAAAAAGTCAGGGTTTGAAGTTGGATCTCTAGTCCAGGCAGAGGTTGGTTATTAAAGATTAATTCCTTGTTTCTTAGCTGTACTGATTGCTTTTATTTCCCGGATAAATACATGATTTTATTTATATACTTTATGTTCGGTTTTTGTTTATGTCCAGGTTACTGATGTTAAGCCACTTGAAATGGTATTGAAGTTTGGAACTGGCTTTAGAGGGAGGGTTCATATAACTGAGGTTTAAATTCTTGAACAATTTTTTTTACATTTTTGATATTCTTGAAGTATTCATGCTTGCTCATTCGATTATCATGTGTATCATTCCATCATCAGGTCAGTGAGGAAAATGGTGTTGAAAATCCCTTTGCTGATTACAAAGTTGGACAGACACTGACTGCTAAGATTGTTGGTCAAACTGCTCATTCTGAGAGTAAGAAGAAAGGTCATCACTGGGAACTTTCAGTCAAACCTTCGTTAATCTCAGGTGGATTCATTTTTATCTCTTTATGGTGTCCATTTGTTTTAAATATATTGTCACTGTCATGATGTTACAGATGTTTTATATTATTTTTAATTCAATGCAAACGGAATTCCACCATATTTTTTTTGTTACAAGGACATTTTGTTCTAAGATATTTTTCTAACGAGACACAATGTTCAGTTTTTAATTAATTCATCCTGTTCAGTTTGAAGCTTTACTTCCAGGCTATCTCATTAGTTTAGTTTCAATTTCCTAATTGCTTTGTTGACTTCCAGGTTCAGATGTCAGTTTGGATCAATCAATGACTGAAAAGCTTGAGTATTGCTTAGGACAGCTCGTCAGTGGTTATGTCTCAAAAGTGGATAACGAGTGGATTTGGTTGGTGGTGTCACGTGATATGAACGCTCAGATTTTTATTCTTGACAGTGCCAATGAAGTTAATGAACTTGAAAACTTTCAGAAGCGGTTCAAAGTGGGAGACTTTGTTTCAGGATATTTAATAAGTGTAAATAAAGAAAAGAAATTGCTTCGTCTGACTCTTTCACCGTTTTCTGATGTCTCTGATGGAAATCAAGGAGAATATGTGAAGAAACTAGATATTAAGAGTGATATATTGGCTGAGAAGGGCGCATCTCATATTCATGAAGGTGGTATTCTTGGTGGAAGAGTTTGGAAAAAACTTCCTGGTATTGGTGGTTTGCTTGTGCAAGTCGGCCCTCATTTGTATGGTAAGGTACACTACACCGAAATTACAGATAATTGGGTAGATGAACCCTTGTCTAGCTACCGTGAGGGCCAGTTTGTCAAATGCAAGGTCCTGGAAGTTAGCCAATCAGTTACTGGGGGTGTTCATGTGGATTTGTCTTTACGTTCATCCTTAGTTGGGGTGCAAGGGCATAACTCAGACAGGCGCAAGAATAAAGGGTTAGCAGCAAGTTACCATCATCTTTCTATGGTTTGTTTAGTTGTTTTTGTCTTTGTTTTTTACTTATAAAGTTTAATGTATATAATAGGGCTTCCCAGAACTACCACGTGGATAAGATTGAGGACCTTCACCCTAATATGGTTGTTCAGGTACATGTTATTGCACTTTGTAACTGAATTAGGTCGTTACCACATTGAAGAATTGTATGAATGTCTCGTATCCATAGTCTACTTGCTACCAGTGGCCAAGAAAGTTATGGCATTTTACTTCATTATAGCAAAAGTAGATAAAACATTATCTTTTAAGGGTTATTTATTGCTTTTGAACATGTTTTTCGTTACAGGGCTATGTTAAGAGTGTCACACCCAAAGGATGTTTCATCATGCTCTCTCGATGTGTGGATGCAAAAGTTCTGCTGTCCAACTTATCTGATGGATTTATTCAAGATCCACAAAAGGAATTTCCTATTGGAAGACTTGTATCGGGAAAGTAAGGATAGATTTCCGTACAATAAATGCTTTGATTAGTGTGCACTTATATATAGAGTTTTGACTTTTCTCCCCTTTCATTTTATTCGTCTAATAAGCGAGAAATTTTTTGTCATTAGAGTGTTGTCCGTGGACACATCATCCCAACGTGTTGAAGTCACTTTAAAGTCATCAAATGACCCTAGCAAATCAAAGATAGATCTGGAGCAGCTGAAAGCTGGGAGCCTGGTCACTGGCAGGATTAAGCGGGTTGAAGCATATGGACTATTTATTGCAATAGCTAATTCCAACCTGGTAAGTTCATTGTAATTGTAGAACACAGCTATAGCAATTATCTTGTTAAGCAGTTATTTATTGCAATAAATGTCCTGTTTTGTGTAGGTTGGTCTATGCCATGTTTCAGAGGTCTCAGACGATCATGTTGAAAATCTTGAAACCTCTTACAGAGCAGGAGAGAGAGTTACTGCAAAAGTGCTAAAGGTAAAAACTCCTTTTCCACGTACTTAGTTACAACCTCCATAGTATGAACTTCTACAGATATCTATGGGCAAAATTCAGCAAGTAAATTTTGAACTAGAACAGTAATATTAAAGATTTTCCCAGGTTGATGTGGAAAGGCAACGGATTTCACTGGGTATGAAAGCTTCTTACATGGATGATGATTCAAGCACTCAGTTGAAGGAACTCGAGATTGAAGAGGCAGCTTCTGACAATGAATCTGTTGAGGAAGATGATATCTCTGCTCATTCAGATTCAGATGATGAGTTTGAAACCGTAACCGATTTCTCAGCTCTCATCCCTGCAGAATCAAAAGCGGCCATACCTGCACTCGATGTTACCTTTGATGACATTGACGAGCCTAGTGCAGATGTTGTAAATGTTGATGCTAATAATGATGGTGATGAGGTGGATGCTCCTGATGAGAAAAGCAAGAGACTGGCAAAACGTAAGGCGAAAGAGGAAAAGTAAGTCTAAGTATATCAGTGTGCTCAAGTTACCCGTGATACTGCATTATCTTGCATTAATGCGTTGTAATGCATCGAAATGCATTATCACAGGCTCATATAACTCATTTTCTTAGTTTCAATGTTTTGTAATCTGTGATCTTACTTTGCACTGTATAGAGAAGAAGAAATCAGGGCAGCTGAACAGCGGCTTCTTGAAGGTGGCGTTCCAGAAACCACTGATGATTACGAGAAATTGGTCAGAAGCTCTCCTAACAGCAGCTTTATATGGATAAAATACATGGCTTTTATGCTTAAATTAGCCGATATTGAGGGAGCTCGTTCAGTTGCTGAAAGGTAATGACCACATCTGATAGACCAGATTTTTGTTTTATATCTTTTGTTGTCTTTGCTGAAGTCTTGTCTGTTGTATCTTTTCGGTTCCATCTGAAGGGCTTTGAAAACCATAAACGTCAGAGATGAGTCTGAGAAGATGAACATCTGGGTAGCGTATCTGAATTTGGAAAACGAATACGGAAATCCTCGTGAGGTAAAGTTTCAAATAATAATTTGGCCTTTTGAAATTAGTGTTGATCATTGAGACATATAACACTAGTGAATCATTTCAGGAATCTGTCATGAAAATATTCAATCGGGCAATCCAACAATGTGATGCCCTGAAGCTGCACCTGGAGCTGTTAGGACTATATGAAAGAACAGATCAAAACCAATCAGCCGATGAGCTCCTACAGAAAATGATGAAAAAATTCAAGGACTCCACAGAGGTGTCCATCTTTTCAATTCAAACTTTTCTAATATAAACTCTAGTAAATCTAGTTCATAACTGAGCTCTGATATTTCAGGTTTGGTTGAGGCGGATACAATGGCTCTTGAATCAGAAACAAGATGGAGTAGAAACCGTGACAACACGTGCTCTGCTAAGTCTTCCTAAGCATGAGCGCACACACGTTAACTTCCTTTCACAAGTAGCCATCCTTCAGTTTAAATACGGGTCGGCTGAGAAAGGCCGATCATTGTTCGAGAAAATATTGCAAGATTACCCAAAGAGGACTGACTTGTGGAGCGTTTACATCGATCAAGTAATTTTCCTGTACCATTACTCTTCTTGTGGGGCATTTGCACATATCACAGTTATCTAGTGCCTTACTTTTTTGTTTACTCTTTATTTGCAGGAAATTCGTTCAGGAGACCAGGATTTGATTCGTGCGTTATTCGAACGTGCTACAAGCTTAAGTCTTCATGCCAAAAAAATGAAGGTTCTCATATTAGATTTATTGTGATTGATGTGATATGCAGGGGAAAATAATCAATGAAAAAAACACCATTGTGATCTATATACTCTGACGTGAACTTTTGTGAACTTGCAGTTTTTGTTCAAGAAGTATCTTGTTTATGAAAGGTCTCACGGAGACGAGCAACGGGTTCAGTACGTGAGACAAAAGGCGAACGAATACATCGAGAGCACTGTCACTGCATAAGGGTAATACTAACCCCTCTTCGAGTTTTCTTGACGTGGTGCTGTTCTCCAAACCAACACTTCAATGGAGAACTCGGACCACGAAGAAGCTCGTGGTGTCTACATTTTTGTGCTGATAGAAAATTCCGGAATTTATAGATTAATGGTTAATCTTAAGCATCTTTTGTAGTTCTAATCTCCTCTTATGCGATGTAACAGTTTGCTGTTGTACTTGTTTTTCTGTGTACTTCATGGATGAAAGTAAAAATCCTAACAATTTTGACCTCATAGTGATAGATTTGGACCTGCTGCTACGCAGCTTGAAACACTACACTTAATTTTTTATATAAAACCTTTGAATTCCTTCTGATGGAATTCATTTAAGTACAAAAAACATTTGAATTCCTTCATAAAACCGTCCAACCAGACTTAAGTTTATAACAATGGTTTTTGAAAGTTTTCTTTCTGGCTTAGTGGCTGGAAAATGTCTATTTGTATAACAAGAATGCAAACATAAACATTACAAAAACATTCCCCATAAATCTAATAATCTATAGCAGTTTCTTTGTATCAGATTTTCATGCATAAGAAATGACTTTGAACGTGCTTGAGAGGCTACTACCGTCCAATTCCAATCTCTGAGTTTATTCTCTCATACAAGAAAGGGAAAAGGAAATAATAGACACTGTTACAAAACTTTACACTCACTAGGCACGACCATAATTGGATAGTGTACTCTTGGGTAATATCATGTTCATCAAATTACATCATCAGGTTTGATAAGAATGCTTCTCTTTTAATGCGTATACTAATCTCACCAAATGCAAATTACCAAATACAAAGCTGGTAAAGTGGTATGAAAGAACTGCAGAAGAGGACAGTTGATGGTCAGTTCTTATCTTTTGTCCATCCTCCCTTCAGAAAGTCAGATGAAGGGAAAGATGATGTATTCAGCATAGAATAAGTTCCAAATGAACCTGTAGAAGTTCGAGATAGCTTCCTGCAAAATGAAGTTTATTACTTTGAGTAATGAAAATATAATAAACAAACTGACATTGGTGCTTCAGCAACAATCAGGCCCAAATTTACATCCTTATTCGAAGTAAAACACCGAAAAGTGAGAAATACCTTGGTGTAATTAGCTTTTTCCAACAGCCACGACTGAATCAGGAAAAGGAAGGGTTACAACCAGAATAATGTGTGAGCAAGCCAAATCATATCATGACAGAAGTATCATAGAATAGATTATAGAACATCCCATGTTTATTTATTTACTGTTTTCATACAGAGTGAAAGAAAAATGTCTACATTATAACATAGCGATTTGAACCAAAGTATACCTGATATATCAAACAGAATGCTAAGATGGCATGCACTGTTATCATTAAGTTGGGCCTGAAAACCTACAAAAATAAGCAACCGAAAAACAAGTGCAATGAGTTCCTACAACAAAATGCAGCCACCAATTTGCAGAACTGCTCTAGAAAAAATGTAATTTGCAACCAGATTCTAGTAGAAGGTGAACTCACTGTTGGCATGTAAACAGCTGCCAAAATGGAGCCAATGTAGTTCAGTAGCAAAGTCCCAGATCCAAGGAACGCAATATTTCTAACTCCAAGCTTGGTTGCAAAGGTGGAAATCTTGAACCTGTCAAGATATTAGGCAATGACCCAATTATAAACAGAATACCATGATTATACTACAAGTCAAAATCATCTTCAGATCTTAAGATCATCAGAGACAAAAAGAAGCACGGGATGCCTTTAAGCAGTCCACCAACTTACTTTCTATCTCCCTCCACATCTGGAAGATCTTTAGTTATGGCAATCACCAATGCGAACAATGTGACAAATGTAGTAATGAAAACCACTGGAGGACTACATACAAACATTGAATCTGTATTAGGAAATATACAACTTATACGAACGTATACGAAAAGGAAATTAAATCAATTAGCTTTCAAGATCATATGGTAAGGAAGTGTAATGCATATTCAGTGACCCTGATAAAGGAAGTGCACTATAGATTCAGTGACTATAGTGCTGCAAATGAATAGAAATAGTACATGAATGAAAATGTATATGTGCAAAGGCTAACCTCCATGCAAATGGAAGTCCAAGAGCTGCTCTAACCGCATAATATACACCGAAATTTAAAAGAAATCCACGTACCTGTAGGAGTACCATTAAAGTATCTTCTGTAAAAATGTGCAGCATGTAAAGTCAAAGCATAGCGAGGAAAAATGTGCAGAATCATACTGTAGCAATAATCAGAAATGCTGCAACAGGAGATCTCTTCAATCTAAAAGGAGGAACTGAATAAATGGTGCCAAGAAATAGCCCCAGAGAATACAGAGAAGTAATGAAAGGTCCAAAGTTGAATGCTACAACTGAGAGTCCGACGACTGCAAAACCCAACACCAGCAACCACGCATTCCCCACTGAAAGATCCCCAGCAGCAATAGGTAAATAAGGCTTGTTTACCCTACACACAAAACCAGTGAACGTCTGTAAGTACTTTTATTAAGGTTACATAAAAGGTGAAACATTGAAGCAAATACTCTTCTTCTCTGCATCAGAGCCCTACATGCGAGCAATTAAAGCTAACTAATCATGTACAGAGAACCTACTCCTAGTACGTGAGCATTCTCAAAATATGTGAACCTTCAACTGCCTAAATGAAGCCATCAAACTAAAGCTTATTGAAAGGAAGCCAAAAAACATTGCTTGAAGCATTCAAACCAAAAGATGAAGCTAAGAACAACTTAATGGCAGCAAGAATAGCACGCATAAAAATGCATACTTATCAATACCAATATCGTAGATCTGATTGATGCCGACTATGTATCCATTTCCACACATCAAGCCAAGAAGACCACATAGGGCCTTGAGCACCAATGACCACCTTATGAGATTGGGGTTCTCAATCAACGCTCTAGTTACCAAAGCACTGCCAACACAACAAAACCAAAGCACAATCAGCCTTCCACTTGAGAGACCAATTCCCAAATTCCCAACTAGGTACTATGTACAACACTCACCAAGAACCAAGAGCAGTGCCACGAATAGTATGAGGCCTGAGGAACCTCCAACAGGCATCCTTGAATTGATTTAGCTTATCCGGAAAGGTGTCAGAAGAACCAGCAGCTGCTCCAGCTTGCGCACATGCCTGCCATTAAAAACCCTCGGACTTCAGAGAGACTAACCAGAAAATTGCAGTAAGAAAACGCACTAACTGCGCCTAAATTTCCAAATGGCCTCGTAAGAAGGCTCATTCAGATACATTTCTCAAAAGAAACTGCCATCGAGCACAAAATTCGGTAAATTCCAGCTCGATGCACCTTCATTATGTTAGTCAATCAGATTTCCAAAGCTCAAAATTCCAATATCCTTGAGAGAACAGATGCAGAATTGAATTCATAATTATCATGGCACACTGCAATTTCAATCCAAGTTCCAGATAATACAATCCAGTTGAGCAAACAAGAAACAGAAATGCGTGAAATTGAAAGATACATCACCACCACAGCAGCAGGCCTAACCGAGAAATCACTGTAAGAAAATACACTAGCTGATCCTCTTTTTGCATATTGCCTCTTAAGTAGGCTCATTCAGATACATTTCTCAAAAGAAACCGCCACAGAACACAAAATTCGGTGAATTCCAGCTCGATGCACCTTAATTATGTTCGGAAATCAGATTTCCAAAGCTCAAAGCTCCAATAACAATCAGAGAAAAGATGCAGAACTGAAGTCATAATCATCATCGCACTGAGCAATTTATAGCACAATCCAGTTGAACAAGCACGAAATAGAAAATTGCGAGGAAATGAAAGATACATCACCACAACAGTAGCAGGCCTATGGCGTCCATTCGAAGTTAGCTTGGCATTCGAAAACTGAGAAGAATAAGACAGGAGAGTTCCGAGATGAGGAAGGTGGACGGAGCACGACGATTTCGCTCTAGAGAGATGGAGATCGGAGGAGAAGATCCTCGGATGAGCTGATAGGGATGAGATTGAAGGGATTGAAGAGGACGGACATTGTAGAAGCTTCATTGGAGGGAGGAGGAGGAGCTTCAGTAGCAACCACAGCCAGAAAGAGAGATTATGGTTTTTACGGGTGGATTGGGGAACGCTGAGCATGAGATCAAAAACTACGTCGTTTCGGGTTTCATTAGAAATTTCGAATTTAGTATAGATTTTTTATTTTTCTATGAATTCATACACCGAAACTAATATAGATTTTTCTCGACCGAAAAAAAAAACTAATATAGATTTTTCTATTAAGGGCATAGTTTAATTCACCTTTCTATTTGTTTTTGTTTTTTTTTGTAAGGAATGAATTAGTGGATGATTTTCAACCAAAATAAAATTGACTAGTTTAAGGGCATAGTAATACGTTTGGGTCTTCAATTGACTAGTTTAATTCACCTTTATATTTGATTTTGATTTTTTGTAAGGAATGAATTAGTGGATGTTTTGCAACCAAAAAAATAAATAAAATTAGTGGATGATTATTTTGAATGTATAACTTTGGCTAAAGAACAGAGCGATTTGATTTTTCAGCTAAAATGAAGAGGCATAAGTAGAGATTAAATCAAAACCTTTCTATAAATCCCTCTTACAAAACAATGCAATCGCTCTATTACTTTCTCAAAAACTATGGATCAATGAACATTCCTTCAACATTCTCAAAAAGTCTCTCTTACAAAACAATGCGATATGGGCTTTCAGCTAAAATGAAGGGGAAGAAATAGAGATTACATCCAAAAAGCTATATAACATGCACTCGTAACTCTTACCATTAGTTCTTGTTACAAAATAATGCGACCACTCTAAAAACTATGGATCATGGAACATTCCTTGAACATTCTCAGACCCCCAACAAGACATAATCAGTAATTACCTCAATTTACCACAAACATATTAAATCCTTGTTTCATTTTATTGATTTGAATCTTTTTTTGAGAGAGTTTTTATTTGAATCTATTACTATTATGTAGGTATATTCTTATTTTGTAAGAATTTTGTGAAATAGGATGAGAGAGGCATGAGGGTTTTTACACGGGCCCATACAAGCTTAAAAAACACAAATGGGCCGAAATTAAACCGGCCCATTAAGAACAACAACACTTCAACAATGGTTTTCGAAGTGATATAAATTTCCAGCCAAACTAGGGTTTTAGTCCTTCTCTACCATTCTCAATTCCCTCCGGCGTTTCCCTTTCTTGTAGCAGCTCGACAAATCAAGCCCTTCCGCCATGGAAGTCGCCGCTCCTCAGCCCATTCACGCCGAAGAAGTCAAGGAAATCTCGTCGGAGGTCAAGCTCTTCGGCCGTTGGACCTTCGATGACGTCACCGTAAGTCTCTTTTTTCCCTATCTTTCGCGCCTTCCACTGTCTTTGTTCGTACGAGTTCATTCATACTTAGGTGTCTCTTCTAGATTTAGATTCAGATCTGGACGTTTATGCGGAAATCATTCTATGCTCTTATTGCATTTCTGGTTTTGATGTGCAAATTTTCGTCCTATACTCTGGCTTTGTTAACATCTTCGTGAAATTGATAGCTTATTAGTCATTTGCGCATTCAGAATAGGATGTCGAGTTGATATTTTGGAATTGATAGTCAATTGGATTTGGTTTGGCTGTTATTCAGAGTTTTTCATTTACTGGTTGCTATCCGGAGAAGTTTAGGTTTGATCCAATTAAGATGATTACAGTGGTATAAAAGTTTCATAATGTAGAACAATGACTTAGCCTTATAGAAGTATTTTGTTGAGAATAGAGAAAGTTGTATCAAATTGCTAAGCAACAGGTATTTCAGTTAATGGTTGGTTTGTTGTTTTCTTTGTGGTTGTGTTGGTTTTAATTTTTGTGATTGTTGATGTTGTGTGTTTAGGTCCATGACATGGCATTGCAAGATTACATTGGTGTGTCATCTGTTAAGCATGCCACATACGTTCCCCACACTGCTGGTAGGTACCAAATGAAAAGGTTCAGGAAGGCCCAGTGTCCCATTGTTGAGAGGCTCACCAACTCTCTCATGATGCACGGGCGTAATAACGGCAAGAAGCTCATGGCTGTCCGCATTGTTAAGCACGCCATGGAGATTATCCATCTGTTGACTGATGCTAACCCAGTCCAGATCATTGTTGATGCTATTGTCAACAGGTAATGTCTCCATATGGTGACTGTTTGCTGATATAGAATTACTCATTGTTTGGTTAGTTTTGTTGTTAATGTTTAACTTAATTTGTCTTCTATTTTAACAGTGGACCCAGGGAAGATGCAACCAGAATTGGGTCAGCTGGTGTTGTGAGGCGTCAAGCTGTGGATATTTCTCCATTGAGGCGTGTCAACCAGGCTATCTATCTTCTTACCACCGGTGCCCGTGAGTCTGCATTCAGAAACATCAAAACCATTGCTGAATGCCTTGCTGATGAGCTTATCAACGCTGCCAAGGGATCTTCCAACAGGTAGATTTCTGATGAATATAACTTGCTTTTCTTTATATGGTCTGTGGTAATATCATTCTACATTTGATGAGTCGGGGTATAATTCTGATAATGTACGTTCTTAATTCAGCTTAGGATGCATCAGTACCAAGTTTAGAAAACTGGTATTTGCTTGTTGATTTTTGTTACTTTGAACCCTTCTATCAGTCTAACTTTGCTAATAGTTAGGAAACACATTCAAAGTAAGTTACTAATGCCTGCCAATGGAAACACTTTAGATGGACATTTCATTCATCAAGCTCAGAACATATTGTCAATTCTGTATTCATACAAATTGATTCTTCTCTTCTGTCACTTGTCTTTTTCTAAATGAATTAGGTTTCTGATACCTAAAGTTATAGCTTTAACATGTGTTGATTCAATTTTTTGTCTTTCTAATTTCAGTTACGCCATCAAGAAGAAGGATGAGATTGAGAGAGTTGCCAAAGCCAACCGTTAAGGAACATATGTTACGTTTCAAACTAGGATTTTCGGCCTTAGTTGTGGAATTTTTGATGCATTACTTGGACTTCTAAAGGGGTTGTTGAACATGTTTTTGTTTATTTGTTTGTGTTATCTTCTCTTTCTCATGCTGAAAAATCACTGAATGTTAGAGTTTCTGCTCTTAGAATCTGAGCATTGGTCCATTTCATCTTGTTGAAAATCGTTGATCATTATCATTGTGCTTTCATTTGCTTTCAGTAATGTCTCTTTGCATGATGCACACATCTTCTTTATAACTCATAATATTTTTTGTTATGTTCATATGATGATCTGCTAAAAGAATTAGATCAAACCATTAATGGAGTAGCAAAACTTGAATTACAGTACATTACTAAAAGGAATTCTATGTTTTGCTATTGTCCTTCGACTTACGTCGTGTTCTTGCCGTTATAATAAAATGCTTAATCTAAAGGATCCTTGAGCTATATAATAAGGTCTAATATAACAGATGCATCTACCATAATCCAAACTATTTTCCGACTCCAGGAAATGACAACATCAACAACAGCAACATTTTTTACAAACTAAAAGGGACTTTAAAAGGACCCGATATGGCAATAACTGCTCACATTGTAATGAATCAGTAAGGCCAAATGAGAGTTTTTTTGTTCATCTACAACTACAACTATGGTTGGAAAAGTGCTGCAATTATTATATCCTTTGTAACCCCATAGCCCTCCGGTCATTAGATATGGATTCCAACAACTTTCTCCTGTTAAGATTGTTTGGATTTCATAGACATATTGGATGCAGTGAATAGGGTTGAGCTTTCGGATTATCCGATCCGATCCGATCCGAAAACCCGGATATCCGAAAATTTATTTTGCCAAAAAGTTCGATCCGTATCCGGCCGGATATCCGCTAAAAATTATCCGATTGGATCGGATATCCGGAGCCGGATATCCCGGATATCCAAACTATCCATTTTAATTTTCAAGCAAAAAAATTTAGTATAATTTTATATTCAATTCATGTCCAAAAATCTAACTAGCTATAAAACATTATATAAAATTCAATGTAAAGTTATAAACAATAACTAATATTAACATGCTTAAGTTATAATCAAATTCAAAGTCAAAATTATTATCCAGCTTAAGCTATGAGTACTTAATTAGTATTAACATGCGGTAAGAAAATATGAAAGTGGTAAAGGTAAGTTTAGGGTTTTGACCTAATAGTAATTTATTTTCACTTTCTACAAACATAGTATATATATATATATATATATATATATATATTCGGATATTTTCGGATATCCGAAAGACTCAAAACCTCTATCCGTATCCGGTCCAAATATCCGGAAAAATTAGCGGATCGGACCGGATACGGATCAATTTTGAACGGATCATTTTGGATGCGGATATTTTCGGATCGGATCGGCGGATTTTCCGGATCGGATAGGCGGATCGGATAACTTTGCTCAGCCCTAGCAGTGAAGGCTATTGTTCTAATGTTCTATTGAGCTGACTGATGAGCTCTTCCTATGTTTGACACATCAACCCTCGCCATCAACCTAAACAACAATTGGCTTTGCACATTTATGGATTTAAGACGCTTTTTAGGGTTAGGCTCTACGTTACTCTAGCGTTTGTCCATAGATTCAAGTTCAGGTCTCGCTGGCGACTTGTATGGAAAAACTAAATTGGGATCAGAGAAACACCCTCATAAATTACGGGCCTATGTAGTCTCGGTTCGGACATAGAACGACTTTGGCCGATCGAATCGGACGAGTGACCAGAATAGCAAGAGCTCTTTAGGGTTATCTTAGTATAGTGAATAAATCATTTGGATCATGTAGGCCATTTGAGGAATACTTTTGTGGTGCCTATAGTTTCCACTTTGGATTTCATAAATGTCGATGGGTGATAGTTTAAAAAACGTGCACATGAAATGTGCAATAATATTTATAACTTGAATCATCGAAAGGGCAATGTGGGTTTTGTGGTTAGTAGGAATTGAAGCCGACGTATCGTTTACCTATTGGTTGTCGGCGTCAATTTGTGAGGTGGAAACTATTTGCTTTTTGGAGCATACGTATAATTATTTATAGGCATAATTATTGTTATTATTTTTTTCGAAATAATTATTATTTTTTTGGTCGAATGTATAAACATTATTTGTATAGTATATATGTTTTTTTTTTTGGTCGAATTGTACAGTATATATGTTACGTTTACTACAAGTGCAAGAAAGCTATGTTACCCTTGCTAAAAAAAATTAAAAAATATATGCGTTCTTGTATCAGTTTTTTTTGGTCGAAATCTTTGTTTGTTAAAAATGTATGGCCAATTACGACGGAAATTTCCTGTTTCGAAAGTGTGTTCTGAAATTCTGTTTCGGTACCTTGATACTTTTCAAGTTTTAGAATTTATCGAGGGCTAATTTTAGGCAAACCATAAATTTGGCTAATTCACATGCTAGTACACTGGATCAGTTAACAACTATGTTTTTGACATTTTTCTTTATATGTTCGGTTCCTAGTTCAGTATAAATAATTTTTTTTTAATTTGATAAAAAAGACATATTATCATTATTGCTTAATGTTATAAATTGTATTAAGTTTTCAACATTAATAAAAAAAAGTAAGTCCGAACCGGATAGAGCTAGCTAGGATCGAATTCCAAAATTTCATAGACCGAGGACTGGACCGAATGTACCTCGATTCATCCGGTCCTTTGGCATGACCGGATTTCGCCCATTACCATAGTCACAATGAGATCCTTCAAATCAAACGATTTTTCGATTTAATTAAGTTGCTAAAACAACGATCGACAATCCCAACATTTATACTATAGTCATTAACGGAGAGAAGAGATTCGAACAAGTAGTTTTGCCTTGTGCATGGTTGAGCTATAACACCTATAACTGTTGTTGTGCATGATTTGTATTGATCACTTTAAAAACGTGCATGCACCGATCAGAAAACTTTTGGCTGTTTGGAAATGGCGATGTGTCCATGCATGTGAGCAAGTGTTACGTGGGACATGTCTCGTGACAATGACCTAGCGCGGATCGGAGATCGATTGAGCTGTTCGAAAGGCCACCGGGCTGGAGTTGGAGCACGAGATATTAACATGCTTTGCAGATAAGTCGATTCGACTATGCGTATTCCGGTCCTACTTATCTTCATGGTGTAGATCTTGTTGTTGTTGTGTTGGTTTCAGTTTGTCATATGGACATTATTGAGGTCATTAGTCAGGAACATCATCAACATACAAAACACTAATGGTAATGGTAGAGTCCACACTCTTGATGGATAGAAAATAGTCATTTGTGGAATAGGCAAAACTTTGAGTTTGGAGGTTAGATGATCGATTTAATACAACATTATTTGTTGTGAGACTTGCTTTACCATATAAACTCTTTTCAGCTTGCAAACTGGAATGCCATTTGTGAAACTGTGGAAGAATTAGTGTATTCAAGTGGCAACTTAATGACACATGCATCCTTACAGAGATCTCCATGGAATTCTGCTGTCCGTTGCACTAGCCGAATGCAGCCGTAGTTGCCACTACAATCAAGAGTCTAATGGTGGTCATTTTGGCAACATGAGAGAAAGTTTAGTATAGTCTAACTCTACCATTTGAATGTTTCCTTTGATGACTAGTCCTTTCCTTAACCATTTCTAAGGAATCATAGAGCCAGACGACGCAAACAAAGTGTTGATCTTTAGAAAACAAAGCATTTAAACACACAACGACGAGATGGGAGTCACACGACACAAAGAGTCCTTGGCGCGACACTACTCATAATCTTGGGAATAAGAAGGTTGATGATGAACTCTTGAAGACCTTCTTAAAGAGAGTGAAGATTTGAGGTGGTGACAAGATTTGAAAGATCTAAAGGAGTAATGTTCTTAAAGATAGTAAACGTACTATCTACAAAACCATCACCGGCCATATGATATTTTGCATTTGAACGCCAACAAAACTTAGCACTCAAATAGGTGTATAGCGTCTAGGACCATCATTTTCATCTTTCCCTTGTGCACCAACATGACTCAAAGATAATGTGTGAGCTTGCATATATTGGTTTTTGCTTTGTGACTAGAGGAATTATCTTTTTTTTGGGATAAAGAAAAAGATTAGGCTGGCCCGTCCAAGCGGAAACGCTATCCTAGAACATCCTTATGGATGAGGTCTCGAAAGACCGGATCGGAAGCGAGCGACAGAGAAGAGAGATGACGAAAGGAGTCAACAATGAAGTCAGCAACACCATTGGCTTCACGTAAAACATGCACAATACACCAACTCTGAAATCGGCCAAACAACCCCTAAATATCGGTTCGTAGAAGATGCACCTCCCATGGACAGCTTCAATCAAGTTCAATCACGTACTTTTGGTTTTGATCAATCTTCTAAATTAAATAAAGAAACTTCTAAATTTATCAAATCATCCGAGTTGCGTAACTGATAACTACACATCTCTAAGTCTCTAACAACAATTACAAAAGCACAAAAGCCTCAAAACATAACATTAGGCAGGTCAGAATTACGTTTTAATAGACTTCTTAATTCTCAAATTATTTAGAAGGGAAACAAACATAATATTAGGCATGTGCTCTAGAGCAACCATTATCAACTTTTATTGACCCGAAACTGAAAAACTACAAAACCGTCACTTTTACGCGCCTGCCTAATAACGTGGTAGCTCAACCATTTTGATTATTTTATTTAAAAAATATATATATTCTGATCAAATAGGTTATTTTCCCTACTTCATCTTGCATTTTTTTTCTTCTATGAACTTAAAAATATATGTTGACTTTAAAAAAAAAACCTCTAAATGGTAAGAAAAAAAATCCATTCTTATCCGATCTCTATAATATGAACCCAGTTTCCTATTTTGGCATGTCCTTTATCCCGCTTACACTCATTTTATGAAAGATAATTGCTCAAATTTTTAATTGATTTATAATTTAATTATGGCATAGCTTCTAATACGTAGTTCACTCTAACAACACAACCTTACTATGCTAAACGTTGACCTTCTTAAACTAGCTAACCAAGCACCCTTTACTTTGTTTACTAAACACCTATTACTTTAACTAAATTACTTGGATAAGGAAACTATTTGACGGATATGATGCTTTGAATTTCTGCTTACTTAAGCATAGGTTAGTTCATCTATTACGTTAGACATTGTTTCATCCTACACTCCACCAATAATAATATGTTTTTTTTTTATTACGTGACCTAAAAACATATTATAAACATACTAAATATAGAAACTAATTCCTACAGTGAAAATTTAAACTCATCATGAACAAGATTTAAAAAATCCCAAATTTAAAATTTACTCAATCTTTATAATCTTAAGATATTAAAGTTTACCCTTTAGGACACGTAATGGAAAAATTGATAATAATATTCACCCTACTTTTTTGAAATTAGCAAAAACTTATCTTCTTAAAAATATTTTCCACTAATTTAAGTACAATTACAATATCTCAAATTACTTGAAATATATATGATGGAGCACATGTTTTCCCTTTTAAAATCTCCATTTTGTGCATATAGGTCCAAATAAAGACCCCAAAACTCCGCAAATTAACGCTGTTAAGAGCTCAACCCTTCACGTATATATTTAGCAAATTGGAAATTTCGCTTTCCAGAAGAAGCCCAAGACTTCAAGCAACTTCCACATTCCCATTTTTCCAACCTCCTCCCCTCTTTGTCTTGCAAACCTAAAATCAGGCCTTGAAAGACTCAGTTTCCCACTTTCACACACCATTCCTCAAGCAAAGCAAAAGCTTAAAGCAAAGCAATTAGTCCCAGAACGCAAAAGGATCACAAAAGATTCTCTTCTACTCTACTTAACCACTTCTACTGACCAATAAACCTCTCCTCAAAACTTGGAGCCAGCCATAGACACAAACCAATTCAAGATCTGACCTTTTAGATTCAGAACAAGAGAGACCAATCGATGGGTACTTTGACAGCCTCTTCCATGTTGATTCCGTCCAAGTTGAAGACGTCTTCGTCTTTCTATGAACATGGCCACACCCCTCTTCTTTTCTACAGAGGAAGGCCCAACACCAGGAAGAAGAACTCTGTTTCCCCTGTAATGGAGAATAAGCAATATTGTTTCTTTGATTTTTATTTATGATTTTTTTAAGGGTGAATTTTGGGGTTTGTGGATCTGGGTTTTGTTGATTTTGAGGGTTTGGATGATGGGTATTTATTACTTTCTGGTTTTTGGTTGAATTAGGTGATGAGATTGTTTGGGCCAGCTATATTTGAAGCCTCAAAGCTGAAAGTTCTGATCTTGGGGGTGGATGATAATAAGCACCCTGGGCATCGTCCAAGGACTTATACTCTCACTCATAGTGATATCACTGCTAAGCT
This sequence comes from Polygonum aviculare, assembly GCA_934048045.1. NCBI lineage: Eukaryota > Viridiplantae > Streptophyta > Magnoliopsida > Caryophyllales > Polygonaceae > Polygonum > Polygonum aviculare. Next base: position 3,539,080 of record OW204030.1, on the reverse strand, counting down.
TACTTTAGCAATCTCCCAAACCATCAACAATTCACAGGTGAATTAAATTGTCTGTTTTTGTCTCTAATAAATCTTTGTATACTCAATAGGGTTTTGGGAAATAAACAATTTTAACTGTCTGGGTTGATGATCAGATGTGAGATCTTACTTATCTAGGATTGTTGATGGTAACTTAAGTGAGTTAAATTGGTAGTTTATTGATTAGAAATTGTAGGTTATTTCCACTTTTTGACAGTTAGCATGAGAACATAAAAACCAAGCTAATCAGAAAATTAACCAAGGGAATAAAAGCCAAAGAGGGAGAAATAACAGAAGCACATTCTAAAAAACGCTAGGCGGCCTCTAAACGGAGAGGGACCGCCTAGTGCCTAGGCGGACAATACGTTGCCTAGGCGGCTCAGGCGGACACCAAGGCACCATATAGACGGGTTAAAAGGCTATGCGGACAAGGAATGACCCATCTAGGCGGTGCCTAGAAGAGTTTTTTAGAACACTGAGCACATGTATCTTTGAACCAAAATCTTGTTCTTAAATGTTTTTTGATCTGAACAGTGATTAAAATTGTGGTTTTTCTGTAAGCAGTTGCAAGGGTGGAGTAACAAATTGTACAGAGATGAAGTGGTGGCAGAGTGGAAGAAGGTGAAAGGGAAAATGTCTCTCCATGTTCATTGTCACATAAGTGGTGGCCATTTCCTCTTAGATCTCTGTGCTAGGCTCAGATACTACATTTTCTGCAAGGAGCTGCCTGTGGTAAATTCTCTTAACTAGTTGATCAACACATCATATCATGTAAAATCCTATCAAAATCCAAAGTTTTTCTCATAGAGAAAAGATAGAAAGGACCAATGAATTCTTGATCTATATATAATCTTCATTATAATGATGCCGATCGCGATAAGGCGCGTGACCCTTATCGATTGTAAGGTCGTTATAACAATCTAATATGGACCCATGTATTGAATTGTCACTTGATGTATAATTGGTAGGTACTAATGGCATTTGTACATGGAGATGAGGATCTGTTCAGAGCCTACCCAGAGCTAGGGGAGGCACTTGTTTGGGTCTATTTCCATTCAAACACCCCGGAGTTCAACAAGGTCGAGTGTTGGGGCCCGCTCAAGGACGCCGCGGGACCCATCAAGAGACTCGGTGGTGGGCCCCGTCAGATCGAGAGCCCGAGTGGAGAGGAGGACAAGGAGAACAGGAACCAAATGGTGGTGTTTGAGGACGGGGAGGGGAAGAAGACTTCTCCGTCAAGTAATTGGGAGGTGCCAAGGCCTTGCAAGGAGTCTTGTACGTGTTGCTTTCCCCCAATGAGTGATGTGATCCCCTGGTTTCGTGGCCACCGTAGTAACGCTGAGGGCGCAGGTGGAGCCCAACAGCAAGGTTTCTTCCATAGATAGAACTCCTCTTGTGATGATCTTCTTTGGCTTCCTTTTTATTTATTTTATCTTTTTTGGTTTCCCTTCCCATTGGAGATATGTACATTGGTATATAATATAGATTAGCTAGAACACAAGAAAAAAAAAGTGGGAAAAAAAAGAAGAAAAGAAGAAGGTTTGGTATGTTGGTCATTTGTCCTTTTCACTTTGTAGTTTGTACATAGAAATTTTATTTATTTAGTTTGTAGACAAAAAAATAGTATTCCAATGTGATCATTCTTATCGCTGCTACTATCTCTTTTGAGTAAATCAAATGGGAAAATTTAGAAATTCTAAGTAGAGTACTAGTTTGATACGCCTTCTTCTTGAAAACAATAAAATAAGATTCTTGTGAGAAAGATAAACTCTTGATGAGTCATTTGGTTTGTCCAAATGTGCGTATGGTATAATTGTCAGTCTTGTCTTGATAAATTATAATTAATCAGCTTACGTAAAACAGGTTTCATCCTCAGAATCTCTTGTTAAAGAAGTCCATAAATCTATTCTTGCCACACATCTGGACAAAGTTTTTATGATACTGTCAACACTTGCCCTGAATTTTCCATGTATTGTCATCATCAAAGAGTTGAACAAATATAGTTTCCCTGTTAATTTGCTCTTAGTTCAACCTATTTATCAAGCTTATCTCAATTAACTCATCTTCCAATTCCATTTACTTAGCTCACAAAAAAGGTTCAAGATTTGGCTCTGCAAATATCCCAGCTGAATAATAAAAGTGTAAGAAACAGTTTGTTTATTAGTTACAGACCACCAAATATGGCCATGTATAACACTTTATTATCATCATCAATGTTTGTAAAAGAAAAAAAAAACTTGGATTACAATAAATAAAGCCAATAAGGGTTTTAATCCCACTCTATAGTTACAAAAATTAGCGGAATGGTGATTACTTACATGGAGCCAGATCAGATATTGCAAACTCTTGATTCAATTGCTGGTGTTTGCAAACTTTCACATGAACTACTAATCTGGCATGAACTCTTCAGGAATCAGTTGAAATTTGCAACAGACTAATCTTTGACTCCTCTTGAATGGCAAAACTCATGGGCCATGAGACATGACCCTGCTCAAGAAATTGGAGGCTGGATTTAAGAGGCCTCCCAAAGTTTGAGTGTGGAAGCTGAGAGTGAATTGGACGAATAAATTAACGAATTTGAGTTCTTCCGGAAGATGCTCCAAAGTCACTGTGTGTGTTCTGCATTATGAGTTATGAGCTCAGGAAGTTAAACATGTGGCATGATATAGAGTTCTATCAAATCACCAAAATAGAGTGTATGTCACTAACAAAGACCAAAGAGGCTTGCTGGATCCAGTGTTTTTTTATCAGTCCAAAACTTTAATAATTTTTACTGCTGACTTTAAAATTATTTTCTCATGGACACAATCTTGTCTAACTAAGCTCATTCTGATTTATGGAATTGACTATTTGATCAACTGTTGTCAAAAATATCCATGTTCAGAAAGGTAATAACACCATTTACATCTAAATGGGATGCAAACTAAATGTACCTGAGATTTGGGAGAAGGAAATACATTCCAGAATCTGAGAGTTTCATCTCCTGCTCCAGTAACAATTGTCTGCAAGAAGGCAACCAGCGGAAAAGATGCAAATTAGGCGGGGTTTGTGGCATTTTGCATGAGTGCAAGAGAAGCGAAGAGGGAAAGAATGAATGGTAAAATTACCTGTCCATCAGGTGAGACAGCTAGATAAAGAACTCTGTAAGTGTGTCCAGTGAGAGTAGCCAACTACATTAAGCAGATTTACTTTTCAGCACAAAGAGGGTGCAATGTAAAATTTGTTTACAAGATTAAGAGATCATAGATTGAAATGGGTACCTTAGACATGGTGGGATATCTCCAAACTATGATCTGGTTTTGTGAATATCCATGGGTGCTCACAAGCTCATTCACATTTTTAGACCAAGCCAAATTGCAGACCTGGGACCCAGAAATCCAGTCAGCGACATGTGAGCAATTTTGTTATTGTCCCAGGTTTTAAATAGGCAAATAAATTGGTAGATCACTAGATCATAAATGCAAATCTTGTCAATTAGGGATGCTGATATGAAGACATAATTATATAGCCATCCATTATTAAATGCTATAGCCATGCTTGTAACCAAAAATGATCAGGCAGACAATTCTTGATCATATCATTATCATTATATGCCATGTTCATTTCATCTGAAGTGAAATGAAATAAAATAAAATTTAGCCTAGACAGTGTTTGATGGGAGAGCATGGGTAACATACTACCATACTCTATCAGTCCATCACATCTTTGGGAAAATGAAAAAATAGTTTCCAAAAAGGTATTATTTGCGTATGGAAAGAATCTGGAGATAATCGAGGCAATCGATTGAATTTAAATGGTTATAATTTTATTAAATTCACGCGTAGATGTTAACAATATCCGAACCATACCTAATTCGACTATGAACATGACGTAAAAGGCAATAGACAATGCTTTCAATTTTTTCATAACTGACATTAGCATGGTTCCGTAGAACATAAGTTTTAACCAAATCTCACTAAAGATTGCTGCTTAGCCGCAAGAGTCAAGAATTTTCTCTTTTAATAACTTTATATTTTTACTAATTAATGAGATTACCTGGCTGCCAGTATCCATGCAACCCAAATGTGCATTAGTGGTTGTATTCCAGAATCGGATGCAACGGTCAGCAGTACCACCACCAGATGCAAGAAGTCCGTGAAGATGAGGAGACCAAGCAATTGCTTTAACAGCTGCTGTATGTTCACAGTACTTCAGCACAGGCTGATTTGAATGTTGGTTCCACACAAAAAGCTGCAAAAAAATAGACAGAATGCTAAGCAATCTACATGTTGCAAAACTATGCATATGCTTAAACTTAAAAAGTGCTACTAGCCTTATCAGTATTCTACTTACTCGATTGTCATTCCCTCCAGATGCCAACTCACGGTTATCATAGGACCATTTAAGACCACAAACCTGAATCATAGACAATATGTTAACTCATCACTTTCTATAGAAAAGTACAAAGTAGGTTTGAATAGACGGTAAGAAACTGCAACATATTAAGCTGACCTCTGACTTGTGTCCGGAAAGTTTGCTAACGTAATCATCCTGAGCACGTATATCTCTTTGAAGTATACTCTTGTCACGACTACCAGATGACAACACAGATGAGCTCCAAGCTAGTGAACCAACACGTAACCGATGACCCTCCATGATCCGGATTCTCTTGCAACGGGAGGCATCCCAGATCTGCAAGTTTTGGGAAACAGGACTCATTCGCCAAATATAATGGAATTCAAAGAAACACTCATATAAAAACCATATATCCTAATCAGCCAATTGTGACATTGATGATTATACATTGATATCACTGGTTGCTAAATCTGTTGTGTTCATTTTCAGAAGGGTTTCATAGATAATGATGTAGGCTAACGAAACAATATGTCAGCTTAGTGACAAAAGCAGCACATAGCAACATCCTTTACAATGTTCATGGGGAAATTAGCATTGCGATCAGGGCATAAGTTATGCTGCACTTATAACTCATGAAGAATTCCCTCACCTGAAGTTTGCCATTGTTGGTCCCAACAGCAAGATGAGTTCCTCTCTGAGCCCACCCCACTGAGCAAACACTGTCATCAACTCCTAAATCACACAATTTTGTCACCTGCATATCCATCCAAACTGAAAATTTAATCAAAACAAATCTATAACCATCAATCACAAATCCAATCACAGTCAGAATCAAGACAACATTTCCAGTCAGAATCAACCAATCTGATCTTCACATCCAATCAATAAAGGGGAAAAGGGAACAAAGATTCTACCTTACTGCTGCAAGCATTCCAGAGATAAACGCAGTTCCCCAATCCCACAGCCAACACATTGTGCGATGACCAGTCAACCAAGTTCAAATAGAAATCATCTTGCAATGCAGGCGCATCCAAGACCTAAAAACCACCAATTCCAACACACACAAACCTCATCACGGTCAAATCACCCCCAATTTCAAGCCAAAACCCTAATTCCACCCCAATTCGCACCAAATCCAAAACACATTACCTTATACGGCGACCTAGCAACCTTCCTCGGAGTCTTCACCGGGCTATAACTTATCCCAGGCAACGAATCGTCCGATCCAAACGGAAAAGACGATCCAATCGCCCTCCTCGTCTCCGTCTTATACCTAAAAATATTCCGATTCGTCACGGAAACAGAATTCCGCCCCTCCAACCCTAACCCCGCCCCCCCGGCCCCCTTCTCAGGGGAAGACTCCGGCCCGAACTCAGGCCCGAACAACGCGGCCCTAAGCAATGCGGCGTACGTCCCCGACGGCGAGTCCTCCCGTCCGTCGGAATTGCCGGCGGGGGAAGGGGAATTTCCGACGGCGATTCCTCCGGACGCAATCGGCGGAGGCGAGATGTGGAAGAGCGAGAAATTGGAGCCTGTGCGCGAGGGGATGAACCGGTCGGTGTAGATTGGGCGAGACGGCGAGATGTGGTAGTTGGCGTTGATGAGGCGCTTGTAGTGCCCCGGAGAGGGCGTTTTCGGCTCCTTTACGCCGGCCGTGGCGGCGGAGATCGGCGGGAGATCCATTGTCGGCGGGAGTTTCAGCCGGGAGCTCGCCGGCGCCGGCAAAGGTTGCTCCATCGGCGATCGGAAAGAGGTGGGGAGGAAAGAGGGGATTTTTCTTTTGATGGAGATCTGAATTGTGGAAGGAGTGAGGTGGAAGGAACTTGATAAAAAGAGAGACTATTTTTTTTTTCTTTTTTTGTTTTATTTATTTATTTTTACCGAAGCCAAATTGGGATCTGTTCCGGGGGTATTTTTTTTTCCCGGGAGATTTTGTTGCGCGCAAGTGCGAGCTAGAATGTCAGTATTTATTTTTTATGTTTTTTTCCATAAATGAAAAAGTATTAATCTGGGTCTTAATTTCTGTTTTAATGAGGAATTAGAGTGTTGATATTCATGTTTAGTATATTTTGTAAATGGGAAAAAGGAGTTCTGGTTGTGTGGACTTTAATTGATTTTCTGTTTGTGGAAAAAGAATCATTGCTGAAGTTGGAGTGAGTCATCTTGTGTAGTTGTGTTAAGTTGGTCTACTATAGAAGCAATCTATTTGTTTTTATTTTAATAATAAAAATAATAATAATAAATCTAATAATAATATTAATATATGGGTAGTATGGGTGCGGGTTAAGTACCCTAGGTTAAATACGGTTCATCGGAAATTTAAGATGGTATCGGGCCAGGTCCGATTGGGGGTCGTTTCTTGGTTTAATTTAACTAGTTCGCCGTGATGGCGTTATTTAGGTTAGCCGTCCTGAAAGTATATTTGAGCTAGCCATCTTATAGGCTTTGAGCATTGGGAAATTCCTATTCGATTTAGGTTAGCCATCCTTAAAGATGTGTTTGTTAAGTTTCCGGAGAGTGTGATAAACATGTTAGTTTGCACGAATGTGGATTGATTATATGGTTTAAGCTACAAACTTGACACTAGTCTTCTCTATAAGTAGTCAAATAAGCTTAAGTATGAATGTATTCAATGATTTAGAGTTTTAATTCTTGTTCGAAGGATGATTATGGATTTAATTAAACAAATGTATAACTCATATCTGAATTTAAAATGTATTAGGTTCGATTTTCATTTCAATTTAGATTATCTTGAGTTGTTAAATATGGGTTAGTTTTTTGCACAAATTAAATTAATATGACCAACTTTAAAGCGTGATGCATCTAGTGACATATTCATTTCGCTTGGATTTATATGTCATTTAAGCCTAATCATCTCTTTTGTTCAATAATATTTTTTTGATTAATTATTTTAATCTATTTTTTCAATATCTCACCAACTAAAATATCTCTTTTTTTATATTATTGTTGGACATATACTCTAACAGATAATTTTCTTTTTGGTACTGTTATTTAGTAACTCAAACAGATAAAATGTTTTTATACCATGCCGTAAATGAAATGATTTATGAGAACTTGATTGTCTGCACGCAATAAACAAACAAGCAATCAATCCTAACCGTTGGATCAAATTTGTCTCACCATCGACTGATCAACCTCAACAAACGTAGCTGTCTGATCCCATTCTGATCATGTGTTCCGATTCTTAATGATTGCAATTTACTAATGCTCTGTCAACTTAATCCTTGATCGGTTGTAATTTTATTTTGCAAATTGGAATTGAAAAATAGTGTTTTTTATGGTATTTGATCGGGATTGCCAATTACCACAGTGTTGTGATGATGTCAACCGTGATTGCATAAATGGTCATTATTATTCGTCAAAGACGTTCTATACAAGAGTCGAACAGATAACCTCTAGATATTATTCTCGAAGGTTTGTTGTTTGGGGCAAGCAAAATTTTATAAGCACTTGAGTCCACTACAAAAAAAATGTGTTCAGTAAAAAAAATAATTATCGATTTATAAGCACTTCACTACTTATAAGCACATATACAAATAATCAACTCCCCATGCTTTTCAAAAATAAGCACCATTTTCTTTAAAAAAGAAAAAAAAAAAAACGTCTTACAATATTTTTCCCAACAATCAGAAAACTATCTCTATCTTACCGAATGCCTATTTGATTATCCTAAAAATAAGTTTATAAATTCAATAACAATATCAACATTTAAAATCAGCATTAGATACAATTAACATCAGCGTCATCATCAACTCTGTTTCCGAATGAAGCGTAGATGTCAATAGTATGGCATCAATGGTCATTAATTATTTAATTAGGCTTACTTTTTGTGATTGTACTCTAAGTTGAATTTATTACGTTTAGGCGGGAAAGTTGTTGTTAGCTCACATCAAATGTGTAAGTACTAAGTAGAGGTGTCAATTAATTGTACAATTTGTTGCATTGTGGACGCCTAAATCTGCAATCTTGTTTGTGTCCAAGAAGAAGAAAACAAAAATCTAATTTTCGGCTGTATCTCTTCTTGATTCGTTACTCCTTTATTAAAGGTTTGTTGAACGTGCTCATGTCCAATTTGTAAAGCCTCTCTATGTACATTTTTCTTAATTTAATCATGTTGTAGAGATCGACTTCAGATCATCAAGATTAAGGGCGCGTTTGTTTGTGCGCTCTATGGAAGTGGATCCAGTCTTGGTTGATCCGTTGGAGCCTATCATGGTTTGCATCAAATTTGATCGTTGCTTCGCCCTTGAGACAGATCGTTGTTTACTTTCTTGGGTTGATCGTGATTTCATTCTTGGATCAGATCGTCTTAGAACTTTGGATTCGATGTTGCAGTCTCCGGGGATCGTTGAGCAACTTAATAAAGTTCTCTGTTTCTATAATAGGTTTTAGGGTTTTTCTAATGCATGCCCTATAAGATATCAATTTTAGAAAATTTTGATAAATCTTAAAATTTAAGATTTTTTAATCTTCTTGTGACGAGTTCACTATTTCTTTTTTAGGGTTTAGTTTTCTGGTTTAGTATGCTTATAATATACCATGAGTACACATAATAGAATAACAGTAGATTTTATAAACAATAAAATGATGGGACAATTGGACAAGGCCACCTAAAGGCATGTTTATGATGCTTGTTCAAAAGATAATTTTAGGCAATAGGACCAATTGTTTACACGTATTCTCTTTCTTCTTTGTTTGATTTAAAATTATATAAAGTCGCCATATACTTGTCATCTTAAACCGAGCCAAATTCGACTCGACTTGATAATTCAATCTAGCCTAGCCCGTGTTTTCCTTTGTTAGAACTCGATCCGGAGTTGGGCGACTTAGATCCGATTGTCTCGAATCCATATTGATCCGACATATTAAATGTGCTAAATATTATAATATACAAAAACATCTAAGAGAATATTTAGCTTTTGAATAATATTAATGTATATTATAAAGTTTTAAAAGATTGATTCTCTTGGTTCAGTGGTTGACTTGTACGGAAATTTCGGAATGTTCTGATTGATCTGTGAATTTTATCAGTCTGACACCGATCCGAACCCGACTGACCCTAATCATTAATAAGTTGATAGTCTATAAACTTATGCCATGAAATATGCAAAATTTTTTTTTTAAGGTGTAGACGACGAAAATCTAGATCGAGAAATCTATGTTTATATTTTTTGGTTGAAAGAAATCTATGTTTATTATTGCTTGGGCTACCGCTAAAATTCCATTTTTAATTGTACCACTAAAAGCAAAATGAAATTGCAAATAGCAAACACACGTGATTTCTACACAATCTGAATACTTGCCAATTAAGCTTGTAGCCACGAGCAATCGAGTGGACTTGTTGGTGCAATGTGGATTGGAAATTTAATACTCTGTCCTTGTTTTTTTCAATTAATAAGAGTTAGATGGAATAATATTTTAAAAAATAAAAAACTGTTCATTTGTGCCATAAGTTTGTATACTAATACAATTTACACAATATATAGTGAAATTTATTCATGAATGTATAATCGAAGTTGTTCATAGTCAATGAGTCGGAGTCCTTTTCTGTTTAAACTTAAGTCATTTACAAATCGAGTCCTACACGAACACGAATTAAATGAGCCAAATACCGAGTTACTCACAAGCAGTTTGGTTTATTTTACCTCACCAAATACATGATTATAAACCCTGAATATTAAGTTGATTTTTATTTAGTCAAGGCTATTTATAACAAATTAAAGGGTTTTATTATAATTCTTGGACTGTAAATACTATAAGTGAATTAGATAAAAATAATAATTGATAAAAAAATATTAGAGCTAATTAGTTTTTCTTTAGGGGTTGAAAGAACTAGTTAGTTGCTAGTCTCGAAGACGACCGAATCTAGAAAGTCATAAATCATAATTTCCAATTGTTGACATGACATCCTCAGACGACTAACATTTTTTTTGGGTTTGGTGTAATCGTGAATAGTTAATACAGTTTTTCTATTGTGTGTCCTAATGACACATGATAAACAAACAAAAAAAACAGAAATTAAAACTTTAAAATAAAGTAGTGAACTAGTCACAAAAAAAAAATAAAAAAATAAAAAATCTCAACCCACAAACCAAATTTGTCTAAATGTGAATAAAATGATACAAAATGTGAACCAATTATACGGTGAATCTGTCTAAATCTCAACCCTTAAACCAAATTTTAGATGATCTTAAAGTGCCCAATTTTGAACCTCAATCAATAAGCTGATCTTAAAGTGCCCAAATCGATCGAGTATGTATGACTAAGCATGCCCAATTTTGATTAAGATTTTGGTATCCAAATCTATACGCATCTTCAATTAGGTAAGGCAAAAGATTAAGCTAATTCCATGTCATGATCAACAAAAAAGCCATTATACGCATGTTGAAATTACTGAACAGAAGAAGTGGTGCATATGGGGATTTGTCCAATTGGCCCCAAACTCCCATGTGACTACATGTTACGTATAAATGAATTTATCATCATTAATCTTCAATATTGCAAGGCTGGTGAATTATAATGAAAGATTGTTTGGTAGCAATTGTGAATTGAATTATTATATATACATATCATATATATATCTCCATGTCTAATTCATTGGTACCCAACAACAATTGGCTGGTTGTTGTATGCATCTATGTAGAGATAAAGCATCCGATGCTAAAATTTACAAAAAAAATTATAGATATATATACAATTTTGGTATGTAGACTACTTCTTTGCAAATTGGCTTTGGATGTATACATATCAAGTCTATGTATTTGGTGGGTCTATATGTGTGCTTAAACGACATATTTTATGACTGGTTTACCGAATTTTATCATGATATATGGACTTTACGAGCCGTGTGTGCTAGTCTATATAATACATTAAAAAGTTGTGTACGAAACGCATTTAATGCACTTGACCAATCTTACACATGTATTGTAGTAGATATATAATTTGTTAACAAAATCACCATAGCATAGCGGTTAAGATGAGTTCATTTGTCATATAGATTCCTGGTTCGAACCCCATTGCGATCTTTTTTATATCCATTTTATACAACAACAATTCAAATATCATGGAACACTGCAGAATATTGTTATATAAGTTGTGAACGTTGCACCTTATGATTTTTCAAATCTCAAAAGATACACAAAGATCATTTTTCGGTTTTGATCTTCTACTACTAAGTTCATTAAATAATGTATAAAGTAATAATATTTAATTTTTTTAAGGATTAATATAGTAATTTATTTCCAACTTATATATCTATACATATTTGAATATATAATTTATAATAAAATGAGAATGTATTGCAAAGTTTAAAGTGTAAGTGTCGGGATGAGCATTAGGTCTAGCTAATTTGTTTTTAGTATTTATAAAATAAAATATAGTTCGACTATTGAAATAGAACTATGATAATATGCACTTATGTCACCATTAGGACATAGTAAAAACAAACAAAAAACGAGAAATTATAAAAGAAACAATTTTGTCCATTCAAATTCAAACAGACGTTATCACTTCAAAAGTAAAAACATACATTGATCAATAAATTTTACTGTAACTGTCTTTTATTGTGTAACGAATTTATTCTTAATATTATGGCCCATACAAATACAAAAGTAACGTTTCTAATGCTCATTCAAAAGTAACGTTACTAATGCACATTGATCAATTTAATGGTTTTGAAAACTAGACCACACCTCCCCAAATCCTAAACGGTTGCTATGATACCAACTTGAATTGACCTTCATTAATATGAATTCAAATCCTTAGAATCCAAGGCAAAAACAAAACAATTTTTTCTGTAATTACTAATATGCAATTAATGTCTTTCATTGTTTAAATTTTTTGAGTAATGTAAATAATATTATCTGCACTATCACAAACCCCCACTCTAAATAAAAGTTGGGTGAAAAAAACGTAATGTACATATTTAATTTTTTTAATTTTGGCTTATAAATTGTACTTGGTTAAAAAGTGTCTCAATTTTTTTAAACTACCTAAACAAATTTTGTATTTTGAGGGTATCGAACTCAATAAATCGATAGATAGACATAAATTAGAATAGCCAAAATTACACAAAATCTTTCCAATGTCATAATAAACTTTTGATATTTAAATACAAATGTAAATTTTATTAAAAGTATAATAGATATTTTATTTTTATATTTATATTTATATAACCTCGATGATCATCAATGACCTCAATGACTGTTATGCTTACAATTGATTAATTCTTCAATACGAATAGTCTTCAAATCGTTTGAAATGAATTTGGAGTAAATCACTATTCTAATTAACTATCCATAACTCCCATAATGATCTTTTCATATTCACATTCTTCACAGCCTATAAATACAAGTGAAAGGTTAGAGTTGGGGACGGGTCTCCTACCTCACGACCTCATTAGCTTGACAAATATTGATCGTGAAATATAAATACTTGGTATGTCGTTTTATTTTATTAAAAATATCTTATTAATAATAATTTAGTACGTGGATTTTTTTCCATAACTTTGATTGTTTGTTGTTGTAGGAATCCATATACAAAGAAAGAGGAGAAAAGTTAATCCGATGTGGGTAAGAAAATAAGAAAAGAAGAGGAAGATTTCCAATTTGTGATTCATCCTACACTTTACCATTGTTGGTATTGTATAAATTTTTCATCTTTAAGGATGTATAATTGAAATGATTTTTCATATTCAATTCTATCATTAAAATAGTAAAGTACTATCTCCAATATGTATTTTTCATTCATTGTTTTTATAGTACAAAAGATCAGTGCTTATATATTACATGATTATCCAATGACATACCTTTCTGGTGAACAAATGTAATCCACTTCTCATCAAGAATGAAAATTTTATTTTTCATGGGATTATTATTCATCTTTATGTAAATTTCTCAAGATGGTATCGGGAAAAATTATTGGCTATTTCTAATTGTTGTTCATACTTTAGATCTTTTATTCACTGTTACACTACTTATTATATCAACAATGCTCTCCTTATATATTTTTCTTTTAGACTCTATACTCTAAATAGATTAACATGTCTTAATTCAAGCATGTCTTAATTATAACATATAAAACTCATGTCCCAAATTATTGGCTATTTCTAATTGTTGTTCATACTTTAGATCTTTTATTCACTGTTACACTACTTATTATATCAACAATGCTCTCCTTATATATTTTTCTTTTAGACTCTATACTCTAAATAGATTAACATGTCTTAATTCAAGCATATCTTAATTATAACATATAAAACTCATGTCCCGTGCGATAGCACGGGCCTATTCTACTAGTATTACCATAAATGTGTGCACAAATTCTGACCAAAATAAATGAATGTGTGCACAAACCAACACCAATGTTGTTTTTATCTCATTGTACTTTTCACATCTATCATTTATTTGTTTCTCTTTTCACATTTTACAATTAGTGAAGTCAACGAGTCAGGTTATATAACTTGAACTTTACAAGCGAAAAAATATTTCATTCAACTCACCCATCACCAAAATATTATTCCACTATCCTACAAACCACAATATATAAACTTTTGGTCTCGACCAAAAAATATATATATATATATAAAATTTTGGTTGCTTATTATTGATTCAATACAAAAGCTCGAAATTATATCACATATAAAAATCAACCATTAGAATACGAGATGAGGATCTAGTTCGATATGGGAACGAATGATTGAAAAAAAAATGATTAAAAAAAGTTAATCGTTTTTTTTTTGTAGTTTCTATATATAGTAAAGAGAATAAATTTTTTGTAGTATAGACCATGTTACGTAGGTGACAAACTTTCACTCTCATTTCGCTTCTCAAATAATTTTGTCAAACTCATATATTTTTATTCGGGTCGAGTTATTAGGATGTTTAGCTGGCGGGTGAATGAGAGGATACGTTACAATCAAACGTGTTCATTAGATTATTAGATTATCCTAACCACATGGTGTTAAGACTTCGATCTTGTCATGTATCGGCATGACAAAGAAAAGATTACTAATATTACTAGACAGAAACTGTTTTGCTCATTATAAAAGTAAAAAACTATACATTTTCTTAATTTAATGAGGAATTAACATCGATATTAGCCAGAGAACAAAATCAAGTTAATAAAGTCTCACAGGAACGTACGAACCTTCTCCAGACTTCAAAATTTTGACTTAAGTCATTGAACCGATTTACTTATGTTTAAAAGTTTTGTATAGGTGGGGTGAGAAAATTGTATAATTTAAAGTTTGGAAAATCTTCTTTGGCATTAGAAGCCTCTAGCCGAACAATATAGTTAGGGTATAAGATTTTGATTAGGCACTTGACCAATTAGATGGAGTATTAAGTTAATTAAAAGGTTTGTATTAAGAATGTGCTATCAACGATCTAACATATAAGGATGAATTTGGGCCAACCACTAAGTTTGTAGTGTGGGCCTGGATACTGCTCTTACATCAGGGCGGCCGATCTGTTCAATTTTGATAAGTCTTATCATAACTCTGTTTTTTTGTTTTAATAGATGGTAGTACCCAAGAGAGTCGAACCGAAAACTTTTGAGTATTACCCTAGAAACTTAGCTGATTGACTAAATGTCCGAAGGCTAGTCTTGTCATAATTCTCGAATCTAGATTGCCCCTTCATTTGCGTGTTATACTCTCTTAAGTCAAGATTACCATGAATAAAGAAGGAAACGCTCGTTGTCGTTATTAGAGTCAGTAGGTCAAACGATAGAGTAAATACCATGTCCGTTTAGGCACACATGTGACTATGAGTGTATTTTTTTTGTTGAGAGCAATGTCCATAAGAGTCGAACTGGTGACCTTTGGGTACCATCTTTAGAGGTTTTATCGTTTGACTCAATGCCCGAAGGCTGTGACTATGAGAGTAATAAAGTTTTGTCGGATTGATATTCGAAGTTGTTAGACTCAATTTCTCCAAACTTTTTATATGGAAATTTTTATTTTTTGTGAAAGTTAATGTACAAACTAGATCCAACCGCATCATCTTGATCATAATCTAAAGGAAAAATGACTTAAAATAATCTCAAGTATCAACTTTTAACCTAAAAATAATCCCAAGTTTTAAAATCATCACCAACAATCCGAATTACAAAATTAACCAAAAACGATTCGAAAGTCTTTTCCAATGTGCTTTTCGGTTGAATCGTTGATATGACGATCAAATTTTTTTTAAACCAAGTGTAAAATATCAAGTTATTATGTCCACACTTTGGGATTATTTTAAGTTATTTTTCCTAATCTAAAACAACTTCACATATTCCTTCAACCAACACGGTGAAAATTCGAGGATAGGATGCATGTACTT
The DNA here is from genome assembly GCA_934048045.1 of Polygonum aviculare. Classification (NCBI taxonomy): domain Eukaryota; kingdom Viridiplantae; phylum Streptophyta; class Magnoliopsida; order Caryophyllales; family Polygonaceae; genus Polygonum; species Polygonum aviculare. The sequence continues at coordinate 3,523,382 of OW204030.1, read as the reverse complement.
TAGTGTAGGAATAAGTTTTGGGTCTTTATACATGAGGAGCTTAAATACATATTCAAAGGTCATGTAACTTATCATCTATGTCCAAACTTTGAGTATTGGCCCAAAACTCAAAACCAAAGGAATGTACCAAAGTTCCAACAATCAAGGTGTGGGCCGATACCGGACAGATGATGACGGAGGGGCGATCGTTGTGCGCATATGCGCCAATTGACAATAGAAGAAGTAACTCATATACTTACGCGGTTTAGATTATGATTTCAAATGTGGGATAGGGTTCTCAACACGCCCCCTCAAGTGGTAATTGGTTTGGCCTAGTTGGCACTTTACACGGCAAGACAATAACGGGTGGGGGCAACCTGGCCCGACTCGATCAAACCCAACAGACCTATGACCGAACAAAGCTCTAATACCATGTCAAAATACGGTGGGATGATACTGGACAGATGATGACGGAGGGGGCCACCGTCGTGCGTAGGGCTAACCACATAAGCTCATTGGGCTCCATCCTAAAATAAATTGACAATAGGAGGAGTAGTCCATGTACTTATATGATAGACGGTTTAGATTAAGATTTCAGACATGGGGGGAACATTTTTATAGAAAAATGGATGTACCAAAGTTCCAACAACCAAAGTTCCAACAACCAAAGTTCATGTATACATATAATCCTAGTACGTACATAAGTCAAGTAGTCAACCAATATTATATTATAAGATCAATTAACAATCGGAGGATTAACCATCGAGCTTATATAGTAATCTAATAGAATTATGCACTTGAAGTCGTGGACCCTTGTGATTCACGCGGTTATTCTATTTTTTTGATGGAAATGGGGTGATTTAGTGTTGTGTAAATTAAACAAATTTATCGAAAATAGTTCACTAAAACAAATTCAGATATGAACCGAGTTGTTATCACTAGCATAAGTGCATAACAACATCATGTGAGACTCGATACATTTGTTCCAACAATGTACGTCTACATACACTTGTACGTTGTCGTTATTCGCCGTTCATTTCCCACGATCAAGCAAATAATAGAATTAGATCGTACTTAATTTAAACAACATTAATTCAAGTAATGAAAATAGTTACAAGTTAAAACCACTATGTTTATCAACACCCACCTCACTACCCTACAAAGCAAGATGTCTAAATAACACTAGCACATGAATTATAGAAAAATCAAGTATTAATGGAAGTATATATCCATTGATAAGTATGTGCTATATTTTTAGGTGCCGGTTCAAATAAAAACACATTTTATCCTAAAAACTAAAAACGAACAGAAACCGTCCAATTATGTGGATGGACGACCCAGATTAGAAGGTTTCTCCTTTTATCTTTTAAAAACAAGGGGGCATTTTTGTCATTTCGTTTTGCCAGTCAGCCCAACACCTCCAACGTGTTCTCTTTCAACGTGTTCGTTCACTGGTGGTCTACCATCGCCCCACGGTCGCCTCCGACGCAACCCACGTCGGCGCCGTTTGTCCCTCGTCCGCCGGCCACCGTCACCCTTCATCTTCAATTCCTAACCAACCGTCGAGATCGCAACTCGGCCTCGCTCGTTTGTAGATCCTAGCATCGAGCCGAGTCTCGAACCCAATCCCAACTCTTCATCGGCAACTGCTACTCAGTCTGTCCTCGTCGGACCATCGACCAGTTCCCCCACGTCACCTCCGTCGTCCTTAAGGGCAAACCCCGATTCGCCGATTTCAAAATTTGGGTGGGTTTTCTAAGGTTCTTGGATCGATTGTTAAAATTGAGGGCTTTACTGTGAGATTCATCTTCTCAAGACATTGAAGCACCAGAATATCATGAAGTTCTACACCTCGTGGGTTGACACTTCCAAGAGGAACATCAATTTCGTCACTGAAATGTTCACCTCTAGGACTCTTAGGCAGTAAGTGCATAATGATTTCTAGCATCTTGATTTGGTTATGAATTTTGATTGCTATGGTGATTTGGGTTTGTTGGAGATTTGGTGGGCATCTAAAATGGTGCGTTGTTTGTTTGGTTGTGTGTAGGTATAGGTTTAAACACAAGAGGGTCAATATTAGGGATGTGAAGCATTGGTGTAGGCAGATATTTTTTTTTTGGTATAGGCAGATATTGAAAGGGCTACACTATCTTCATAGCCATGACCCACCGTTATTCACAGAGATCTTAAGTGTGATAGCATATTTGCTAATGGGAATCAAGGTGAAGTGAAGATTGGAGATCTTGGCCTTGCCGCGATCCTTGCAAATCACATGCCGCTCATTGTGTCGGTATGCTTCATCTGATTTGGATGTAGGGTAGAGTTTTTGTTCATTTCGTTTTGATGGGTAAGTAACAACCAAATGCAGAATCCTTGCGCATACTCAATGATTCCGCTGTTGCATAGAACCGTTTCGGTTTCAGATGATTATGAGTGATTGTCCGATGGAATATCTATGGGTATAAGGTGAACATCTATTTATGATCTTGGTTCAGAGTAGCCGCCCCAGCTCGGAAATCGAAATGGACCGAGATTGTGAGGCGAGGGTACAAAGTTCTTATTCCAACATAGAGCAGAGAACAAGATTGATCTAAGCACTCTTGTTTCAGTTGATGATAAGTAGCTTATACAGGTTGTATAAATAATTATTTGACCTTGCTACAGTTTTCTAGTTTGAGGAAAATCTTCTAAGGATCCATTTTGTCAAACTTGGCCAAGTTTGGAAGGAAAGTGGTGAGGATTATTTTAGGCTGTAATTTTCAAGGATGTACTTAGCTAATAATAAACCCTTGAATTGAAGACCACATCTTTCTTATTCTAACGCCTGGTTGATGCTTCTCCTTACTCGTATCTCTGGTTTTGCTCACATTTGACCAAAAACTTCCTTTGAAAATTGACAACTATTATAATATTGAATGTGGAATATGGCTTAGTTAGACTGGCATTGACAAGGTTTTGAGTATAATGTTAACGTATAATATTAAATGTGATATTCAAATACGTGAACATTATCCTCAAATATGTGAACGCACATCTAAAATCCATGAACATGATACTCAAATACGTGAACCTTATACTCAAATATGTGAACGTACATCTAAAATAAGTGAACGTACACCTAAAATACGTGAACATGATACTCAAATACGTGAACCTTATACTCAAATATGTGAACGTACATCTAAAATATGTGAACAGAGACATCGCATTTTTCTTTGAGTTATAATTATGTAATTTGATATGTGAAACATGTAAAAAAGGTATGAGTATATGAACACCCGCATAAAATATATGAACATAGACGTAAAATATGTGAACAAAGACATTAAATATGTGAACATATAGATATATGAAATATGTGAGAAGAGGCAAAGAATATATATATGAACAGGATTAATCTGCATTCATGTACCATTTTTAATAACACATGAACCACGACATAATATGTGAACAACCTTATCAAATATGCGAACACCCAAAGAAAAAATGTGAACATGGAAACGGACATAATCAACTATTTCACATATTTAAACTTATTTATGCGGCATATAATACATGAACTTGAATGTATTAAAAATTTAGCAATCAACCTTTTTCTCTATCGCTACTTGCTATCTCCATCGAATTATCTTACAAATGCAGCAACGCTGTATTTGTTTTCAATATAACTCAACTTGTCATTTTATACTATTATATATATATATAGAGAGAGATCATGCTTTATAATTGTGCAAATTCGAAAGCTTTACATATACGTGTGCAAGAATTTTGACAACATTAATCTGAACATACATCTAAAGTACATGAATACAAGTACTTCATATGTGAACGTACATCTAAAATACGTGAACATTATACTAAAACATGTGAACGTACATCTAAAAATGTGTTAGATGCATTCTTTCTTACTAAAATGTCTTTTTCCAAGCTTCTTGTTTTTACCATGAAATATGTGAACGTTCACAAGTAATTCATACTTTATAATTGTGCAAATTTGAAAGATTTGCGTATGTGTGTGTAGGAATTTGAAAGCATTAATGTGAACTAACTTTTAAATTACATGAACACAACTACAACATACGTGAACGTACATCTAAAATACGTGAACATGGTACTCAAATACGTGAACATTATACTAAAATGTGTGAACGTACATCTAAAAATGTGTTAGATGCATTCTTTCTTACTAACATGTCTTTTTCAAAACTTCTTGTTTCTACTATGAAATACGTGAACATTCTCATAAAATATATGAATAACCATGTTTTCCCTCTTTATGATTTTACTAAAGTTTTTAGATCTTCTTGTGTTATGATACTTGCAACTCTATGGGTCAACTCTTTTTTATTTGAGTTAGGATTATGTTATTTTGAGAACTGAAAAATCCGTTTCAATATGAACAGTTTGTGCAGTCATCTTTTTTCTAAGGACTCATCTTTTTTCTAAGGTGTGAACGCCGACATGAAATACGTGAACATCTCTATCAAATATGTGAACATCCAACGAAAAAACGTGAACAGAGAAAACCAGTAATCCACCAATATTTTGTTCAATACACGTTGAATTTCAAATATAGCTTTAGCTAGTCTCCATAAAAGGAGTATTATTTATGTTTAAACAATATTTTTAAGTAGTAACTAATGTCCTTTAAAATGACTTTGGTTAGGTAGAAAAAGTCTTATCTTTTTCCATTTGACCTTTTATAAAACTAGGTTTCGTCCTTATAATTACTTAAGTGAGAAAATATGAAATGCCCAACAAACCTCACAAATTTTACAAAGGTGGGTTCCCTGAGCTTGACGTACTAGGTCAATTTATTTGAATGGTTCAAACAATTTACATGATAGTTATCAGAATTTACTTTTTTGGTTTTTTTTGTTCATCAAACGGGGTCATCTCCTGGGAAACTTAGTTATTAGCATAAAAAAACTGCCCAAAATGGGCTACAAAGTCTGAATGTAAAACATCTAACAAGGGATCTGAGGGTTCATTAAGCAAAGCAAAATTATCAACTGAAACAAGGGAGAGATTAGCCATGGCATCCGCAGCTTGGTTCGCACTTCAACGGACGTGCATAAGATGAATACAATCCCTATGCTCGTGGAAAAGCTTCCTGCACTGTTGAATGAGAAAGAAATCTCTATGTGGGGCGACATGCTCAGTCTGTAACAGATTTGCAGCAACAAGAGAGTCAATACAGACTATAAAACGTGTATCCCGCATATCTACAACCATTTGAAGTCCATATTTACAACAGAAGACTGCCTATTGTAGTCATGAAAGACAATGCCGATTGGTTACTATCTCAATTCTCCCTTTAATCACCAACATTACTTATTCCCCTAAAAGTTTGAACATTTATCTGCATAAAGGCAACCAAGTACACTTTCAAGGGACCCATTTCCATAAACTTAGCAGCACTCTTTTTCTACTTACACTGTCATTTCCACGAATTTTTTCATTCTTCCCACCATGTATGTACCCATCATCCAAATTCCAAACTAACCAACAAAACCCCTTTATCCAAATTGCAATTTCATTCTTCCAGAAACAAAGAGTCCAAGCAATTCATAATTTAATCTAAAAAGGATTAGAAACGTCAATCAAAAAAGGGGGAGGATTGAGGAGGAAGATCTAAACCCCAAGTAAAGAGCAAGCCATTGGAGGCGACAGTAGCGGTGTGCTCTTGACCACAGGCAAGGTCAAGCCATCGAGTGGGAGTCGTCGAACACAACACACGACAGCAAACCTCAATTACTTCAAAATCGAATAGTTAACATTCATAGAGACAGAGAGAAAGATCAAGTTAGCATCGTAGTGCGAGGGAGGGTAGGAGCGAGGGAGAACGACGAGTTGGAAGAAGAGGGACAGAGCGAGGAGTGCCAAGGGCAACTAGTAAGCCTTGAGCGCCATCACCAAAGGAGAGGCTTTTGCCGGAGCTTTGGCCGCCGCCGGAGACGGAGAATTACTTGCTGTTGTCTCCGATTGTTTACTCGCCGACGAGGGAGAGGGATTCGCCACTGGATTGATGAACCCACGAGAAGAAAGAAAGAAGACGCTTTGAAACGAGTCTCATAATCGTGTTAGCAGGCAAAGACGCTTATGCCTTATTTTTTTCCTATAATTACAAAAATGCCACCGTTTTAATTTAAATCTCAAATCTCCCGTCTAGCTTTCCCTTTCGATCTGAGCCATAGATCCTCATGATCCAATGGTTAGTATCTATTTTTTGTTTGTATCTTAAGGGCAATTTGTATCCGAATCAACCTCATATTTTTATACAAAAGTAAATCAACGAATATTCATCCTACTTCTACTTGCACATGTATATTCAATTTGACAGGTATGTAAATTCAAACTAAATGGTATCTATCTTCAAAGATTTTTACAATTATACATGTTATTTGTATATTCAAACCTTATTTATGCATTCATTTTATAATTGTACATGTTATAGTATATTCAAATCATTGGCTACTTAAGACTTATGGTCAGTAATCAGAGTTATATACCAATATTTTACATTGTATAATATTTTTCGTATATTTAAAATCCTACTTGTTCATATTCAGTCTTTAATACCAAACATTCAAATCGTCGATTATTGATGTTCAAACTAATAGATAGGTATATTCAAATATTTTGTATTTGTACAATGTTTTTTTTTGTATATTTAAATACCTATACACTCACTTTTCAACACTAAACATTTAAATACACGTTATATCAATTTGTTTGAATTTGAATACATATATTTCTAAATATATATAGGCATCAAACTGAATATACGTTCTAGCATAACGAATATAATATCCATTAACTCGTTTCTCCACTATCTCTGTTATCCGGAGTCTTCGTCTATTAGAGATGGGATAAGAACTAGGCTACGAGGATCAGAACTCATACATAATTCAAATGTTATTAATTTATAATTTGTGATTTTTTTTTTGGTCGAATATAATTTGTGAATGCATAGACATAACATCAACATTAATGAACATTGGTGATCGATGCTTAAGCTAGTGATTGTATTTCACCGGTAGTTGTAGGCGTGGACAAAACTATACACCAATCAAATGTGTTATCATCCGTACCTAAATTTATTAATTGGTTTATAATTGATCCAAAATTATTGGTTAACTAATATGTAAACTTAATTATTGGTTAATTAATATTCGGCCAAAAAAATATGTAAATTTAATTAAGTAATAAATAGTCTATAAAATATTTCTCTTTTAAAAAATCCATAAGAAGATGCATATTTTATGTGAAACATAGAGCATGCAAAAATCAAGTTAAGATTTTGGAAAAACATAAAATCGACATGTATCGTGATCAAATTAGGGATCTAGCGCCTAATGCGTTTCCATGGCGGCCATTCCAACAACCAATTAATAGAATGCATCTCACATGGACCAACCTGTGCACTCATTTATAGATCAATCAGTTGACCATGGAAACAATAATGAACAAACTAGTTTTTTTTACCAAACAATTATATAACACAATAATACATATTATCACAATATATAACACATGCTAGCTTGGCATTTAATGCATATATGTGATCATTAAACTCAACATCAAGCTAGCTAATCCTCTTAATCAAGCAATTAGCTACAAATTAGAGATGGGTTTCTTCACCATTCTTCTACAAATCATCCTTGCATGCATTGCAACGGACTACTTTCTCACGTTGCTAAAACGCAGCAAACTAAGCACAAAACGACAGCCTCCTGGCCCTTTGCCCTTGCCCATAGTGGGAAACCTCTTTAGCATCAATGTCAATAAGCCCCACAAGTCCTTGGCCGAGCTATCCAAGGCCCATGGGCCCACAATGCTCCTTAGGCTCGGGCTCCAACGCGTCCTCGTTGTGTCGTCGGCGTCTGTGGCCCGAGAGGTTCTCGGGAGTGATGACGATGCGCTCTCGGGTTGCCATGGCATGCGCTCGCCGGATGCTCGACGGAGGGTGTTGTTTAGGGAGGTTTGTACGAGGTTGGTGTTTGCTAAGGATAGGGTGGATGCTTCCGAAGGTGTTCGGAGGAAGGCGTTGCAACAACTTATTTGCTATGTCCAGGTCAAACTACTTCCTCCTATTGCATGTTTTCAGGACGATTTTTCTAAGCATACAGTCAGTCGGTTAAGTCTCTAGAGTAGTATCCAGAAATCTTCGATTCGACTCTCATTAGTAGAACCTTCGACTAGAAAATCTCGAGCCTAAAACTCTATCAGGCCTTGTTCATCAAAGTTAATTTCAAAGCGAGTAAATCGATCAATCTTTGAAGCTAGCTATAGTACGTACTATACATTGTGTAATAAGTAACCTTAGATAAATGTTTCCCGTTCAATAGGTGTCAAGTTTTGAGTAATTTTCTTGATCCATCATGGAATATATAGTGCATAATGTGTTTTTATCGTGATGATAACCGATCAAGAAAACATTTAAGCTTCATCTCACTAATAATGTGTGTAACTATAATGATAACCGATCAAGAAAACATTTAAGCTTCATCTTACTAATAATGTGTGTAACTATAATGTCAAATTTCAGATATGCAGCAAAACCGGCGAAGTAGTGAACATAAGACAAGCAACATTTGTATCCGTGATGAACACCTTAGCTAACACCTTCTTCTCTTTGGATTTGTCCGACCACGGCTTACACTACTCTACCAAGCTAAAGGATCTCGTCTCCTCCACCTTGGAGGAGCTAAAATGTTTCGACATAGCCGACTTCTTCCCGGTCCTAAAGATGGTCACTCGACAGCACAACCAGATGCGCGTTAAGGGCTACGTCGAGAGCATGAGTTGCATCATTGATCGCATCATCAAGCAGCGGTTGCAACTACGAAAGTCAGCCTTTGCGGTCACTATGCAAGACAAAGACATCTTGGACGCTCTCCTTGACCTATCGCTCGACTCCAAAAGCGAGCTCAATCAATCGGACATACCTCATTTGCTCATTGTAAGATGTTCTAAACACTACTCATTTGCTTATTCTGTGATACAATTTCGATATGGGTATTTCAAAATTGTGCGACATATGGTACCAACTTTAGCGAGTTGGTACTATTTCACATGGTATCAGGTCGGGCGTTGAACATGTTATCTACATTTTTTTTGGGCTCAACCAGTTGATATTTGCATGTTGGGCTTAGCGAGTTGCTATCCGTCTGTTATCTAACGAATGTTAGATTAAACTGCGCTTACTAGCTTATGTATTGCACTTACATATATATGCACTTCTCAATTATCTTGCAGGATTTATTTATAGCAGAAGCCGATACCATTTCAAGCACAATAGAATGGACAATGACGGAGCTACTTCGCAACCCCGAAAAGATGCAAAAAGCTCAAACAGAGCTCGAAAAGGTCATCGGCAAAGACAACAAAGTCGAAGAAGCCAACTTTCCTCGTCTCCCATACTTGCGGGCCGTGGTAAAGGAAACCTTTAGGCTTCACCCTCCAACCCCATTCTTACTCCCTAAGAAAGCTCTAACCGACACGAAGATCGGTGAGTACACGGTTCCCAAGAACACCAAGGTGTTGGTGAACGTTTGGGCGATAGGGAGGGATCCCGAGGTGTGGGAAAACGCGGACACGTTTGAGCCCGAGAGGTTCCTCCTAGACGAGTCGTCCAATGACTCTAGAGGCCAAGACTTCGAGTCAAGTCCGTTCGGGTTGGGGAGTAGAACTTGCGTTGACATGCAAATGGTGAGTAGGATAGTGTACACAATGGTTGGGAATTTGATCCATTCTGTGAATTGGTTGCTTGAAGATGGAATGAAGGCCGAGGAAATTGATGTAAATGATAAGTTGGGATTCAACTTACAGAAAGCAAAACCAATTTGTGGTGTCCCTGTGCTTAAGAACAGACTATTACGGAGTTACACTTATTAAACGATATGTGTATGTACGTTACTTGTATATGAAGATTGAATGTTATATTTGGTGTGATGTAAGTTTGCCTTTATGTATGTAAACCTCTTTTTCTCTTGATTAGGTAGTTATGACATTGTATTTAATCTCACTCTATATATGTTCTTGTTATCATAATTTATTATGTTAGTTGTTTCGATTGGATTTTTTTATCTATAGATTTAGTTTTGAGCAAGGGGGTAGATTATTATTACTCCTATTAATAAGCTGCAAGAAAAAATATACAGTATTATCGAATCCAATTTTTGAGACTGAAAATTCGATACTTACAAGATTAGGTGATAAAAGATATTTTACCAAAGATTCGGAGTAAAGATCAATCAATAAACAGAAAAATTAATTCTACCAAAAAAATAAACTGAAAAATAAACAGAAAAATTAAGATAATTCAAAAGATAAAACATAATTTATTTACGGAGGGAAAAAAAAAAGCAAAAAACATCGTAACATATTGGTTGAGATTTTATTCAACAAAATGATTAAGATAAACGATAAGATTTATCCAATCTATATATATAGATTGAGATTTCTCTTAGGAACAATCTTTCTCACGTTTCTCTCTGCATCGTGAACCAAGAGAAATCACTAGGGATTCGTTGTTAGGGTTTTCCGGCGTGTTGGAATTGATGTTGACTCCTCAGAAGAACGTTTCTTGGACTCCGATGTCTTGGTCGGCGCCGGCGGCGATGGCAGAAGCTAACGAGAACGATAGGCTAAGCAAGGAGGAGGTCAAGGACAAGGCTGCAGCTTTGCCGGCGCCGATGCCGGAGAGTTTCGAGGCTTTCGAGCCTTTAGCCGTAAAGGCTTCGAGGCTTGAGCAAGAGGTACGAGCACATACGCACTTATACTGTTCTAAAAATCTCGTCTAAGCCCCTCCTCTAGAACGCTAGAGGCCTAGCTCGTCTACAGACCGCCTAACGTTTTTTTGTAACACTTGATAGATAGGGTTATATCTCGATTTCATATGCGATGTGAAAATACAACTAACGATTTTCGTATGTCATGCATACAGCGTCTAGAGAACGCCTAACGTTTTTGTGTAACACTTGATAGATAGGGTTATATCTCGATTTCATATGCGATGTGAAAATACAACTAACTCGATTTCATAAGCGAGGTGAAAATACAACTAACTATATACTTTTGTATGTCATGCATATACAGCTTGATGATTACGAATACAACATGGGTCTTCTCCTTGATGAGAAGAAAGAGTTGCACGAAAACTATGAAGCCTTGCAAGATGAAGTCGCAGAAGCCCGCTCGATGTTCGAGCGCGAGCAATCCGCTCGTTTAACCGCCATGTCCGAGGTTGAGAAGCTGAAGGAGCTCATGTATCATAAGGACCAATATGTGGCCAATGTGTGTAAACACTTGTTCTCTATTTTTGATCTAGCGCTTTTTTTTGTGTGTCGTTTCATGGAATCTGTTTTCCACGTACATTTGAATGCTAATGTTTGCAAAACCCATGAACCAACCATCTGATCGCAGATCGAAGAATCGCACGATGAGCTTGAAGAAGCCAAAGCTAAGTCCGATGCCCTTATGGCTCAACTCGGCCATGAACGCGAAGAGATGGAGGAGAAATTGCATTTAGCCAACCTTCGAGTCGTTGAGGCTGATCGGAAGATAAACGGGTTGGAATTGCAGGAGTTACAAGCTCGCGAATCGAGTCTTGTTGTGCAACGCCAAATCTTAGACGCAGAGTAACACACCTTCATACATAACTCTTGTGTTCTCGGTTTCTTGCTTTCGCATTTTGAAGATCGGGTTCGGTTCTTTTTCCGCATTTCGTCTTGCAGGCTCGTGTCGTTTGAAACAAGACTTGGAAAGCAGAAGGAAGAGCTCATGATATGGGAGAGGAAGCTAGAGGAAAGGGAAGAGAGAGTGTATGAACAAAGGCGAACCATCGAGGACAAGCTACGCGAAGTTGGGATGAGATTGGAACAAAGGGAGTATGATATTGATCAATTGCAAAAGAAGATTGATGTGGATACTTACACTTTGAAACAAAGGGAAGATGATGTGAGCAAGAGATTGAATGAGTTGGCATCTAAAGAGAAGGTTAGTTAGTAGTTCTAGATGTTGTATTGTATTTTATGTTACTCTTTAGTCTTCATACTATATGTAATACTAGTGATTTTGTGGTTTCAGGAAGTGGAGAAGTGGGTGCATAAGAATGAGCTTCTTGCAAAGGAAAAGGAGGGTTTAAGTGAGGAAACAAGGAAAGTTGAGAGAGATTGGGAAGCTCTAGATGAGAAAAGAGCAGCTCTTGAGAGTGATGTGAAGAAGTTTGATGAAGAAAAGGAAAGGTTTGAGAGATTTAGGTGTTTGGAGGAGGAAAAGTTGAAGGAGAAACAGGAATCCATTAGGCTCGAGAAGGAGTCTTTTGATGCTAAGATGAAGCATGAAGAGTTGGAGCGCGCGAGAATGGTTCAAGAACTTGAGCAACAAAGTAGAGAGCTTGAGGCGTCGAAGGCTCGTGGAAAAGGGTCTTGGATCAAGAAGATGTTCGGAATCTCCTCGATTAAAAAGACGCGGGTTGAGGTTCGTGGTGACGAATCGAAACTAGGGCAAAATATGTCTGCCAACAAAGCCGAGGCTTCTGAAGATCCTTCATTGGTTGATCCCCCGACGAGCGTTGACACTAAGGAAGAGACGGGCTCAGAGGAGTCTGAGCAATCTAGTCTAAGTTCGGGCCACAAGCGAACCCGAGCAGAATCTTCTAGAACTAAAGAAGTTGACAACGACGACGACGATGACAATGCGATTGGTGGTGACGGTGGCTGTAAGAAGAGGAAAGAGACAGTGGCTTCCGCCATGGCTTGAAACTCGTGGTGAAAGTTTACACATTTGTCTGACATGTGTGTTGCTCGACATTGCAAAGTTATTCGTTTTTCTCTGTTCTAGCTAGCTAGGTAAGTACATCGTCTATGTTTCTTGGTAACTTTTTCATAGTTTCATCTACCAAGATAATTTACTTTCATATGGTTTTAGATGAATGTGTTTATTATACGAATTCTTCAGTGAGATGCTAAAATAAATGACGTCACCTTTGAATGTTCTTATGTTTTGAAACCTAGATTGAGAATTGGTTGAGTTTGTTAAAGTCTTCAAGCGAGTTTAATTCCAACTTGCAAGTCGTCGGTTGTTGTTTTTTGTCAACAAACGGGGCAGTTTTAGGCCCTTTTTATTAGCTTAAATCAATGTCAACAAGATGAGCAATTTGAGGAGGCATGGAATGGGAAACAGTAAACTCTACATCAACACTAAAGCTAATCTTAGCAAGTCGTCGGTTGTTTTAAGTGGATTGTTGAATTCCTAGTCTCGGATTGTCATTATCAATCGTAGTTCGTACATAACATGTGTTTTTTTAGTACAATAATATATAACATATCTAAGACAGCGTTTAAAAAACGCTAGAGGACCGTCCAAATTGATTTCTAACGGTCCAAATGGATGTAAGCTGGTTAAAACGCTAGACGGATCTTATGTGGAAATGGATAGTCTAGCACCCAAACAGGACCTAGAAGGAATCTTAAGAATAGTGCTTTGAGGTAATATCAATGTTTTTATTAATTTGGTACGGTTGGATCTACACTGTTATGATCGTTATTATAACTCAAATTTGGGTCTCTAATCAAGGACTGCAAACCGGAATAGCAAGCAATGGTTTAGCTTTTTGTAACCCAAAACCAAACTTTTCATCCATATCAATATCTTGAGGCCTCATTCCATCTTGAAGCTTCCAACCCTTGACCGAATGAACTAAAGAGCCCACCATTAAGTGCAACATCTTGCTTGCCAAGTTCACTCCAATGCAACTCCTACGCCCCGACCCAAACGGTATGAGCTCGAAATCTCGGCCTCTAAAATCAGTCGACGAGTCCAAGAACCTCTCGGGCTCGAATGCACCCGCGTTTTCCCACACCTCGGGATCTCTGCCAATCGCCCAAACGTTCACTAGCACCTTGGTGTTCTTTGGGATTGTGAATTTGCCGAGTTTCGTGTCGGTGAAGACTTGCCTTGGGACTAGAAATGGGGTTGGAGGGTGAAGTCTGAAGGTCTCTTTGATCACTGCACGTAAGTATGGAAGTAGCGAAATGCCGTCTTCTTGGACTAGATTGCTCGTGTCGCCGATTATTTCTTTGAGCTCTGCTCGCAGTTTTTGCATCTTTTCTTGGTGGCGAAGTAACTCTGTCATTGCCCATTCTGTTGTGCCCGATATGGTCTCCGTTCCCGCTACGAACAAGTCCTACAAAGATCAAAACTCTCTAAGTATGGTACATTCGTATAGACTAGTATATAAATTTTACGAGTCGGTTCTTATTGTCAATTGATTTTAAGGCAGAACTTCACTGAACTTATCATATGTGTGCGTACTTTCACAATGCATATATGCTTTCAAAAGTGAGCAAACTTACAATTAGCAGATGGTGTATGTCAGAATGACTGAGCTCATTGAGAGGGTCGTCAGAGAGGTCAAGAAGAGCATCCAACACGTCATTGTTTCGAATGGTGGGAGTCGACGACGTTGAGTTTCGGTGTTCCAAGCGTTGTTTGGTGATACGATCAAAGATCTGAACCATGGTCTCCAAGTAGCCCTCGACGCACTTCTTGTTGCCTTGTGGATCCACCTTCTTCAGCACCGGAAAGAGGTCGGAAATGCCTCTAACACTAGAGGCCTCCAATGTTAACCACACAAGCTCCTTTAAGCTTGTAGAGGAATCTCTGCCATGATCCACCAAATCCGTGGAGAAGAAGGTTTGCGCTAAAGTGTTCATTATGGTCACAAATGCAGCTTCTCCTATATGCACTGCTTCCCTAGTCTTGCCGCAATTCTAGACATAATATGACACGTACACCAAAATAATCATATGTATATGTTCAAAACCCAAACCACAACTGCTCTAAACAATGAGAATCCACCTTCGCGAATCTAGTTAAATGGTTAAGCCTCTAAAGGTATTACTCTGAGTTCATCAATTCAACTCTCATCATCAGCAGAAGAACAATGAGAACCCACTCGATTTCAACTATAGATGGTTGGTTGTTAGTCCTTGAGTTTTGATGAAAACGAACATCTTTACAACACTTATTCTTCCTCCCTATGTATGTCAAATAAATATATGTTTTTTTTGTTTATTTCTTTTAACGGATACAAAGCATCTATATATATACAACTTGTAAAATTTTCTTGATCAAATAAATGATACCACATTTATGTATTGATTTTCAACGATATTCAAATATAATAATCCAACACTAATGGAAAGGTCGAGTAACATGCATATATACGATACGCATAGGTTAAGTTTTACTAGCTTAGCTGATAAATGATAACGTTCATGCATAAAGTAACAAATAAATATATGTCCGTTATACCTGAACATGGCTGATGAGCTGCCGAAGCGTCTTCCTACGAAGATCTTCAGTAGCAGCAAGCCTAGAGTTAGTGAAGAGGAGCGTCGTACAAATCTTTTGAAACGCCTTCCATCGAGGGTTGGGCGGGAGAAGCACGACGGACGAAAGATGGTGATCCATCGCGGTTGCAGTGTCCATGACGTTGCGCCCCGAGAAGGCAACGTCGTGGGTATGGAGGACGTCTCGGGCCATAGAAGGAGACGAGACAACCAAGGCGTGGCCGCGCCCGAGCTTAAGGAGCATGGCGGGGCCATGCACCTTAGCAAGCTCAGCAAAGGATATGTGTGGCTTCTTTCCCACGCTAAAAAGGTTGCCCACTATGGGCAAGGGAAATGGGCTAGGGGGTTGTCGTTTTGGGTTAAGTTTGCTGCGTTTTAGTAGCGTTAGAAGATAGTCGGTGGCAATCCATGCAAAAAGGGTTTGCAAGACAATGATCAAGAAACCCATCTCTTCGGTATAATGATTGGTAAGTTATGAGATTGATGAATGGTTTGGTGCACTTTGTGAATGTATAGTTGCATGGTTTTATAATAATGCTAGAGTACGTACTTGGTACGTTGTTAGAGTATGATCGAGTATTGCTATATTTTGACCCTTTTTTTTGGGTTGAAATTGCTATATTTTGACTATAGAACAAATCTTTACTTGAAATTGGAATGACGTACGTGTAAACTTATTATTCACAAAATTGTTCATATTTTATTTATTTATTTAATCAACGAAGTGAATTTATGAACATCCATTGACTGTAGCACACAGCATTGATTGTAGTATGTACACATAGCATGCTTTGGAAAAGCGGAAGTTAGGAACATGATTTTAGAAGCATTTGTCATTATTGGTTACTGTATTATATTACTTTTATTTTTCAAAACGGTTTACTTTTTGAAGATCCTTTATTTTGGTTCAAATCTTTTCGGTCCCCTAACCACTTTTTTTTTTTCTGATCAAGGGGAGAAGACCCCATTTAATTAGAAGAAATAGCAATTACAGATCGTGATTGACCAATTCCACAAACATCAGAGGCAAGCAAAAGAAGAGTCTCCGGCGGGGCAGAGCTTAAAACATGAACACCTAGGGGATGATCGTGGGCCAGCCCGGCGAGCGCGTCCGCCACCTTGTTGGCTTCACGGAAAGTATGCTGGAATTGGAGCGACCAAGTCCTGCGTAAAAAGCCTTGGCACTGGTGAACCAGGCTAGATAGGGGGTGGTGAGGTGAGAAGTCGGAATGAAGGAGACGAACAGCGAGAAGGGAGTCGGACTCCACGCACACTTGGCGGCAACCCTGATCCCAGGCAATCTGCAGCCCATGGAGGATGCCCCAGAGTTCAGCGACAGGGACTGTAGCAGCGCCAAGATTTCAAGTAAAACCCATAACCCAGTCGCCGGCGTCGTTACGTATAACTCCTCCTGCAGTGGCATTGCCGTTAACGACCGAGCCATCGGTGTTCAGTTTGAACCACCCACTTTGCGGCTTAGTCCATTGAACTAGGATCTCTTCTCTGTTTTGAATGTGGCCCTCGGTCTCGGTGTTCAGGGCAGTAGCTTTAATGGTCTCGGTGGCATAGCGGAGGATGAAACTTGGCGCATTTGGAGGGAGAGGATCGTACTTCCAAAGCCACCAAACCGCTATGGAAAATGGGATGGCACTTGGGATGTCCCCTTGAAAAACAAATTCATTGCGCAGGTTCTTGAGAACCCAGTTCAGAGAGTCGAGGCCGAGGAAGGAGCTGAAGTCGGCCGCTGGGACGAGATCCCTCCAAAGGGATTTGGCGAGGGGGCAGTCGCGCAAGATATGAATGATGGTCTCCTCGCTGCTGTTACAGGCCCCACAGGCTGCGGAAGGGGCCATGTGACGCATGTGCCTTTCCGCGTTGGTCAAGAGACGTCCTCTCGCAGCCAGCCAAAGGAAACACCTAACGCGCTCTGGGGCTTGGACTTTCCAGATAAGCTTGTACAGGGAGCAGAGGAGTTGAGGCGGCCGCCGCTCTTGGGATTGAAGGCGATACGCGCTTGAGACGGAGTATTCACCGTTAGGTGTCGGATTCCAACACAGGCAGTCTTGGGTTCCTGCATCCGGGAAAAGGCCAACATTAGCAAGTTTAAGAGAGATGCTACTGGGGAGAGAGTTACCTAGGATGCTCCAATTCCATCCCCCCGATGGAGTCCAAAAATCACAGACACGCCTATTGCGAAGGCCGGGATCGATATCATCTCCAAGTTGGTCGACCAAAGGGATGGCGTCCAACCACGGGTCTTCAAAGAAACGGACTGATTCGCCTTTCTTGACGAGCCAACGAGCGCCCTTGTAAACCACCTCTTTTAGGCTCCAATTTATCCCACGCCACAGAGTAGAAGGATTGCAGCTCGTCGTTCGTTGGACTTTCCCGGAAGTAAACGTGAGGTCGTATTTCGCTTGAAGCAGCTCACCCCAAGTACCGCCTTTACCATTTAGGAGCCTCCATCCCATCTTGCCAAGGATGGCAGCATTCATTTGCTTCGCGGATCTGATGCCAAGGCCCCCCTCGCCTTTTGGTAGGCAAACGTCCTCCCATGAAACAAGATGGATCCTCCTCACGCCTTCAGAGTCCCCCCACAGGAATGAATTATTTATCCTGTCACAAGCATCCCAAATAGATGAAGGCAATTTTATAGAATACATGGGATAGTAAGGGATGGTTGAAAGAGTAGACTTGGTAAGAGTTAGCCTCCCTGCAAAGCTCAAGGTTCTCCGCTTCCATCCTGCAAGTTTGGCTTGCATCCGGGCTAGGAGGTCGGCGAATGTCTCCTTAGAGAGGGGCTCATGGATAGCCGGGACTCCCAAGTGTCGCCCAAGGTTCCTGGTGACATTCATCCCACACTCCTTCTCTAACTCATTCGCTAAATCACGGCTCGTGTTCGAGGAGACAAAAATCTTCGACTTCTCAACGCTAATCTTCTGCCCTGATGCAATACAGAATCTGTCCAGGACGGACATAATATTTTTCAGTTGGGCAACAGAGCATTCCGCCATGACGATGAGATCGTCTGCAAAGAAAAGGTGGGAGAGGCGTGGGGCTCCTCTACAGAGTACCACCGGTTTCCAGCTGCCATTTTGCACCTCGAACTCGATCAGCTGGCTAAGCTTATCAAGGGCAAGGACAAAGAGGTACGGGGAGAGGGGGTCCCCTTGCCGGATGCCCCGCTGAGGCGAAAACTGCTCGGTAACCTCACCATTCCAAAGGATACGCATATTGGAAGTGGTAAGGCATTCCTTCACCCACCCAATCCAGTTGGCTGGCAAATTGGAGTCTTCCAGGACAGAAATGATAAAGTCCCACTTGAGCCTGTCGAAGGCCTTCTCTAGATCAAGCTTTAGGAGCATCCACCGCTTGCCCGACCTCTTGGATTGCATGGAGTGGACGATCTCGTTGAAGAGCGCAGTGTTGTCCGTGATTGATCGGCCCTTGATGATACTGCTTTGAGCGGGGTTAACCAAAGTTGGCATTAAGGGCTTGAGACGGTCGGCCAAGATCTTGGTAATCATCTTGTATGTTGTGTTGCAGAGGCTGATAGGCCGGAATTGTGTAATCCTCTCCGGCGCCGCAGTCTTCTCCATAAGAGAGATTAGGGTGTCGTTAACACCATTGGGGAGATGACCGCTGCTGAAGAAAGTGTTGATAAGATCAAAAACGGACCCCTTGATGGTCTCCCAACAGGTCTTGTAAAAAATGGGCTGGAATCCATCAAGCCCGGGGACTTTAAACGAGCCCATTTGATTGAGGGCTTGCTTAATTTCGAAAGGCGTTATTGGGCCTGCCATATGGGCTGTCTCTGAAGGTTGTAAAGCTGGGAAATCGCCCGTTTCTTCCACACCTCCACTCTTATCATCATTTTTAAGAGTTAGAATTTTTTTCCGAGCCCGCCTAATGATGGTGGAGGTGTGGAAGAAACGGGTGTTGCGGTCCCCTAGGGCGAGCCAAGTTTGGCGCGCTTTTTGGAACCACAAGGTCTCCTCTTGATCCAAGGTTATCTCTAGGAGTTGATGAAGCTCAGCTTCATCCTGAAGGAGGCGGTCATGAACCCCTTGACTGAGGCGATGTTGAATCTTGGCCAGCTTGTCCATAAGAGCTTTCTTCCGATAGTGGATGTTTCCGAAAACTGTCTTATTCCATTGGAGGAGGTCAGACTTGAGCGCGTTGAGAGCTTCACAAGCGTTGAGGTTGGTTTTCCAGGATCTTCTGATCAAGTTGGGGAAATCTGGGTGTTTGATCCAGGCGGCCTCAAATCTGAAAGGCCTTCGGGCCCTGTCTCCATCAAACAAACCATCCGGGCAAAGGAGGAGGGGGTTGTGGTCGGAAGCAAGGGCTGGGAGGTGTTTAACGACAGCCTTGCTCCAGAGGACACGACCCCTGCGATTTGTGAAGACGCGGTCAAGCCTTTTAGAAACCCGAGTAACACTCGTGGTGCCCCTCCTCCAAGTGAAACGAGGCCCCGAGAAACCCAGGTCGATGAGCTCAAGTTGGTTGACCCAAGTGAGAAACCTGCTGGTGTCCTCTGAAAGGCCCCCGGTGCCGCCCTCTCGTTCATCCAGGGACAAAATGCAATTAAAATCACCCCCAACGAAGAGGGGCTCTTTGACTGAAATTAAGGATTTTCCAAGATCATCCCAAAAGGGCTTCCTATCAGAGGTGTCCGGGGGCGTGTACACCACCACCAGGTGCGAGAGGCGGTTGGAGTCCTGGACGGTAGCGTGGATGAAATGACGATGAAGATTAACGATGCTCAAATTAGTGTTGGCTTGATTCCAGAGGAGCCAAATTCCACCACTACGACCCGAGGCCTCGACTCTAACTTTGTTAGTGAACGTGAACCGATTACAAACGTCATCAGCACGCTCACCCGAGATCTGAGGTTCCAAAATCCCAAGGATATCCACTCTATTGTGCTTGAGGAAGTACCGGCAGGCTCGTCGGAAACCCGGCTTACCCGCACCTTGAACATTCCATATAAGACTATTCATGGAGACTGACAGGGGGAGGAGGGGGGAGAAACTTAACACTCCATCTCCCCTGAATTCGGAAGCAGGTCGGGATCCCGACACTCTTCCGTCATCTGAATATCCTGGCTAGCAGCCTCAGCGTCGCCGGCAATTTGGTCCATCACAGGGGGGATTTGCCGGGAGAGTATCTCGATCGGGACGTCACCACCGGTGGCAGTATCGGGGCGAGGGCTGGGGTTCTGGGTTTGGTTATCATGGGAAATTGGCGAGGATTCTATGGGAGCCAGAGGTGGGTTATGGTCGGACTCATTTTGGGGCGTGGATTGAGCTTGCGGGTTCGGCTGAGTTTCAGTGGGCCTCGGCCTTTTGCTAGGCCCAACTGGCAGATTTGGGCCTTGAGCAGGGTCTCTGCGGGAGAAGATAGGGCTTTTGGAAGGTTTCTTGTAATGGCCTGTTTTTTTGGGGAGGCGCTCCCTCCAACTTGGAAGACGTTTTTTGGGTCAACCTTTGAATTGGACTCTGAAGCTTCGGATGTCATAGGTTTCTTACCTTTGTCAACCTTGTTTTCGGCTAAAGTTTTCCACACCTCTGTTCCCACCGCTTTGTCCTCTTCCTTCTGCGCATCAGACTCTTCAGAGGCGAAGGCAGAGAACCTGTTGGATGGAACGTTGGGGCTCTTTGTCTCTGAATCTGGGACAAGTTTTTTGGGCTTTCTCGATTTCCGAGCTGGTGGTGGGGCTATCATCCAAGGACCGATCAAGTTACCGTTGACCTGGGAACTGGCTGCCAGGGCAGGTTCGATGGCTGGCGGCGACACTACTGGTGGGGTGTTTCCGGTGGACGACGACGGTGTTTCAATTACCGGAGGATTTCCGTTAGACGACGGCAGCGAACTAGTGGAAGTCGGGGAGGATTCAGCGGGATTAGGGCTTTGTTGCAGGGCTTTTTTCGGGCTTGCCGTTGCCGTCGCTAGAGAGTTGGAAGAACACTCACCTATGTGGTGACCGTACCTCCCGCAACCGATACATATGGCCGACAACCTTTCGTATTCGACTAAAATAGTCTCGTCATTCACTAGGACGGCGCCCTTGAGGGGGTTGTTTAAATCGAGCTCGACACAAACTCGGGCGTACTTGCCCCTAGGGGTGAAGGTGGTGTTGCGATCGACCTTGATCGGGCGCCCAACACTCGAGGCTACCTGGAGAATGGCTCGCTCCTCGTATAAGTAAAGGGGGAGGTTGGACAGGTGCAGCCAGGTACAAATGGTGGAGATGCGGTCCTTCTTAGGATTGAACATTGGGCTCCATTTCCTCACCATAAGACAGTGCCCGAATATGCTCCACGGGCCGCCGGCGAGAGCTGTCCAGAAATCTTGTTCAAGCTCGAACCGGACGACAAAGTAGTGGTTGTGAAGGTCGATGATTGTCATTCGACCAGTTGGATTCCACATCTCCCTCAAGCGACGATCCAGCACTTGGAATGGGAGAGTCTTCCCAAGCAATTTGATGATCATAACGGTATCCCAAGCTTTTGAAAGGGCTCCCACAAACTCTGGCAAAACCGTGATTGAAGGAGTGCCCTTTTCGCCATAAGGGTACTCGATTCTGATGTTCTCAATGAAGTCTTTGTCGCTGAGGGAAGAGAGCTGGAAGGTATGGGTACCTTGGGTAAGCTTGTCTTTGAACGAGGGCATAGGGGCCGGTGGGCTCGGTGTGGGCGAGTCCATCATGGTTAGGTCAGGAGGGTTGGGTAAGGGGGGCGGCGAGTTGGCGCTAGGCCAGCTGCCTGGCGGAGGCGTTGGTGAAGTCGTGGCTGCACACAGGAAAACAGCAGAAGGGGAAACGAAAAGAGAGCCTTCCTATCTTAAATAATTCGGTTGGTGGATCTTCCCCTAACCACTTATTGCAGTCACCGGAAACAAAAACTAGTCAAAAACGTTGACCTTTAAGTACTCTTATCGACAATATCCTCAATAAAAAAAATTAGGAAAGTTTCGCATGGTAACTACAACCTTGAGCGTGATACACAATTTTGCAAATTCCGTATCATAACTTCGACATATTATACAAAAAACTAAAAATATAAATTTTAGGCCGCGGATTCGATTCCCTCTCTCGTTGTAATGGTATAGGTGTTCTATATGGGAAACAAAATAATTGTATTCAACAACAACAACAACATTTACCCAGGGAAATCCCGCAAAAGCAGGATCTGGGGGGTCAGGATGGGGGTATCTCAGACCTAGATGAAATACACCCAATAAAACCCAAAAGGAAGAACTAAACCGCCTAAAAGCCCCAACTAAAGAAAGAGAAATAAAAGGTAAACAAAGGGAGAAATAAAAATCAAACTCCAACTGACAAAAACTCCACAGGAGAAAACCCGCTCTACCAACCAGCTGGCTAACAGTCTACCACTCTGATCTTCTCCCTCCATCTCTCTCTACTTTGAGCCAAATCCTCTGAGATCCCTAACAAGGCGACATCCTGCTTGATGTTATCCAACCAACGCTTTTTCGGGCGACCTCTACTCCTCCTGAAAGCTCCCAAATCCAGACGCTCGCATCTCCTCACTATGGCATCTGGGCTCCGCCTCTGAATATGACCAAACCAACGCAGTCTCATTTCTCTAATCTCGTTTCTCTAAACAAAATAATTGTATTCGTGGGTCCATTATGAATTATTCAAAGTTCCTATTAATTGTTGGTCCATTACATTGTAGAGAAAATTCATTCTGGTGTGGCTCAGAAACTTTCCTTGTTGTGGTTAAGAGCGAGCTTACTAGCTAGTCAAATAATACGATGGTCCGATTGTCTTGTTTCTTCCTCAAAGTCACACTACCAATTAGTTATTGGTGTAATGTGGCTTTGTAGCTCGATCAAAACTAAGTACACCCAACCTAGAATTTGTTCTAATATCTCTTGTAATGTAAACAGACTACACTCTCATGTAAACAGACTACACTCTCATGTAAACTTACTCCATAAATTCACTTACCCACGTTCCAACAAGATCAGAACCTTAACCAAAAATCACCCTAGAAGCTTAGATTTATTACTATGGATAAAAAAATACCCCAATAGTATTAAAGTGGCTTCGCCCGGGTTCGAACCGGAGACCTTCAGTGTGTTAGACTGACGTGATAACCAACTACACCACGAAACCGATGTTGGTACTCGTTTGCAGTGGTCAAATCCTAACAATTAAATTAAAACAAAAACATAAAAGAGAAAGTTTGGCTTCGCCCGGGTTCGAACCGGAGACCTTCAGTGTGTTAGACTGACGTGATAACCAACTACACCACGAAACCTTTACGATTAAGACTTGTAATAGTATTAATTAAACCATTGGGATTGACGAAAAGGGAATAGAGCAGAAAATTCTGTTCCGGCCCAGCCCATTTAGATTTAGCCTCCAATTTTGTTTGCATTGGGGGGAAAACGAACGAGAACAAAATGTTTGCGGTAGGGTTAGACCGTTAGAGCACGGCTTGATTCAAAAGGAAATATGAAGCTGAACAGGTTTGAGAATTTTATAAATTTTCAGCTTTGATTTCGGTTTATTCGGATTTTTCAGAGGGTGGCTTTGTTTTTTCTCACAACCTGAAAATAACTGAACGGAATAATGATGGGATCTTGAAGATCTTCGGTTCACCTTAAATCAAACTTTAGTTTTTGGTTTAATTTGATTTTGAATCGATGCGTTATAGTTTATTGTTGAGTCAAGCATGTAAACATTTACGCTCTACCTGACAATATGGTCATTTGGTCATTGTTCGAATAAAATTATAGTTAATAAACTAATACATCGAGTGTCAAATCTAGGATTTAAAATTTCATATAGCAGTTTACAATCGTGTAGACAGTTAGTAATCATTTTCCAATCGTGTACACAAGTGTAGTTACTAATGACTTTTCTCTAGTTTCTATCAATTAGTTCCCTCTAATGGCGACCCTACCTCTCTGTTTGAACTATGTGTTTGAGTACTTCTCAGTTCTCATCTCTTTCATAACAATGGTGTGTATAGATTTTGTTGAAGGTCAAACCACTAATCATATTAACTTACATATAAATCGTATGTTTTTTTTTCTTGTTGTTAGGATTTCCAATGATGGAGGCGGATTTTGATTGATATTGGATTGTCCAAAGATTAATGCGAAATTTGAAACGACTAATTGCTTTGCTCAGTATCGAATGAAAATTGTCAATTGGTCGTTGTAACGATGACCGCCACAACGCCTCATCTGCTCTACACTATGCTCATCTTCGGTATTTATGCAATGGTGAGTATCAACTTTAGGGTGACGTTTAGTATAATTTCGAGTATGAAAATGGAACAAGGTATGAGGTTGAATGCATATAGGGTTGAAATCTAATGCTTGAAATTGGGTGTTTGGTAAAAATGTAGGAAGTAAATTATGGTGAAGGAAAGGTATAAAAGAAAAGTAGATGAATTTAGTTGAGGAATGAAATTGCATATCTTAGGTAGGATGTAGTATGAGAACCCATACCTAGCAGCCTAGCAATTTAAGTTTGAAAAAAACAAAAATAACATACCAAACACTAGGTGTTTTCATTTCCCCAAACCCCAATCTCAACCCCATACCTTCATTCCTAATATCCAAGTACTAAACGCCACATTTGGCGAGTATCAACTCATCTGTTCTTCACTATGCTCATCGTACCGAAACAAAAACTCTTTTTTTTTTTTACAATTGATCTTTTTCCTTTTTAGGTAACAAGTACTCACTTTCAATATAACCAATTGGCCTAGAATTAGTTCAGCTTTGGTCAGATTTTAGTTAGTTGTATACAAAACTCACAATTTGTCAAACATTTGTCTATATATACTAATGGAACTACTTTTATGTTATATGTCAACTTGTCCAGCTATGGTTTATTTGATCTATATGTCTAACTCTAGTGTTTTTAAATTATTTTATAATTAATATTTTCAGTCCCATAATATTTTAACTACTGATATTAATCAAAATAATAAATATTAGTTCTACTCCTAAAAAATAGACATTTCAAAATTTAAAAACTCAAATAAATAAATAAATTGCGGAAATTCATAAACTAATTTTATATATCATTTGTTTAGACAAAAAAAATAAACAAAACCCTCAGGAAGTTAACTAGTTTTTTTTTTTAAATAGTCAGCTTTTAAATATAACCAAATTAGGCTAGAACTAGGAAATGACCCGCACCTTGTACGGGGGTGCTATTTATTTATTTATTACTTTGTATAGAATTTACAATAACAGTACTTACAAATATTATCATATGTATACTTGTTAGAAAAAAATGCTTATCTTTTAGATTAGACCATAACGTAGTATTCATATATAACTAAGTGATAGAGGAAGAACGTTATAAGATAAGATGCATTATTAAGTTTTATTAAAAATTGATACAAATCTTTTGACATTTAAATTAAATTGAATAAACTAAGTTATATAAACAAAACTTCATATTAATATAGTATTATATTAATTAAATGGTTATAATGATAAGATTGTGATTTTTATATATTAGGATAGAATTACTAATTAAATAATTCAAAATATAAGATAGACCTAATATATTAATTAAATATATATAAGATTAAGATTATACTATATATTATACGTATGATATATTACTTAGCTAAATTTTTTAAGATGGTATATTATGTATTTAACTATTTATAGTGTATATAAAATTAACATGCTTTTACTCTAATATGCTTTACCACTACTAGAATATTAGTGATCCCCGACACAAGCCCGTTGACGCACAAGGTTGTCGGGAAAACATCGATGAACAAGATTGTCGGTAATACTGTCAGACTTGATGCCAACATTCATAACTGTCGGGTATGAGCACGCCTATTCCTTCCGACGAAACCAAACGATACCACAAACTGTCGGAAATGTATCGATGGATGTAATTGTCGGTATAGACGTCGGATAACACTCCGACGCGTGTAACCGTAGGGTTGGATGACAACAAATAATTTGTACAATTGTATATTTAATAAGTTGTTTATATAATTAATAAAATCATAATTTGTTACATTTGTAAACGTAGTTTTTTTCTTCAAAGATATACTACATATGTCTTTCCTAAAATCATGGTAGGGTCAAGATTAATTTGTTAAATCTTTTTATGTTTTGCTTAGAGCTTAAATTTGAATATTAATTAGTTACGAACAAAGCAAAGTTTAGAAAAGAAAAATATTTAATTTTTCTAAAAAAAAGGATGACCACCACTTATTTTCCAAAAAAGCTCAACGGACACATATAGAGCAAGTAGCAAGTTCACAGACGTACGGTTAAGAGTGAAAGCCTTAATTGTAGAGTGAAAGCCTTAATTGTAGATAACTAACCTACAGAGAGCAACGTTCACACGTACAACTTTTTTTTTAATAAAAAATGTGGGCAAAGTAAAATTTTGTAGCAAATTAAAAACTCTATATATATAGATAACTAACCTCTATATTGTGTTCAGTCCTCATTTCCTCTCGTTACAAACTCTCTTCTCAATCCCCCTTACAAATCATTTGCTACAGTGTTTGCACAGTACAGAAGCTGTTTCATCATCAACTTTTGCCACTACGTCTACGTTGTTTAGTTGCTTGCACACCAACCCATCTAGAAGAAACATATCCACCGGTGTCACGTGATTACGGTACGCATCACCAATTCTAAAAATCAATTTTGTAGAAACTTGGTAGTATATATAAACCTTAATTTATATTGTCACAATTTAAAATTATACATTTTATATGCATGAATGATTTTACTTTGTTTAGACGAAATTGTTTTCTTATAAATTTAAGTGGTTATTTAGAGATAATACATTTTCCACGAGACATGAAAACAATTTTTGTATTACATATACAAATTTTAATCATATAAAATTTACAAAAGTCTATAGCTACTAGTTTTTCTTAAATAGTAAGTGAATAAGTGATCCATCGGGCAGAGACTGGTCCCAAATGAAATTCTACATTATTTAATATCTATCTTATACGTATTACATTTAGCCATTTCGGTAGATTTTGCAAACAAAAATATATATATATGTTGAACGATCGTCCTTTTAACGAATATAAAATTTTGAAATAAACAAGTTGTAAAGACGAAGTTCTAATTAATTAGGGGGCAACCAAAAAAAATTTTGAAATAAACTTTATCTTAAATTTTGTTTTCTAATTTTTTATTTAAGCCTTGCACTGTACGTAAAATGTAGGATATGATTTGAATTAGAGTTTGAGTTCTTCCATAAAATTTGGCTTCATTACTACATCAGTTAATTTTGGATAAAAAGTTGGAGTTACGTTCAAAATTCATTACTTTGGAGAAAAAGATAAAACTAAATTACTTACTATAATTTTTTCCTGTAAATGTAGTAGGTAGTTGTATAGTAAAAACATATAACATTACGTACATTAATTACTACAATAGTTTTTTTTAAATAAATGTAGTAAGTAGATGTAGAGTAAAATATATGATATTTAATTTTAAGAAGTGGAAGCATATATAGTAACTAATGGATGGTAAATCTTGATTATATGATATTTACAAAATCTTATATTTATTACCCCATGAGTAAAAGTTATTATTAATAAAAAAAAATGTTAATTAGAGTAACATTATTAACATAACAAGTATATTAAATTAAACTTTTCAAGTTTATAAATTTATTTTTTGTATATAGATTCTTATATGATAAAGTTTAACACGTAAATTAATACGATCAAAAGGATAGTTTCATATTATTCAAATGCACTAGTGGTTATATAGTTCGTAACTATGTCATCTTATTTATGGTTGAAATTGTAAAACAGGTATAATTTACGAACAAAAAATGACCGATCGAAGTTGGATGTATAACAAAGTTTTAGATGAACATGGCTGTATCAGTGAAGAATTTCGTAGAGGTGTTAATGAATTTATAGCATTTGCGCAATCACATGCTACTGGAGTTCAGATTCGATGCCCTTGTAATAAATGCAAGAATGCAAAGTATCAAACCGTGTCATTAGTTATAGACCACTTATACCGAAAAGGCTTCACCCGTGGATACTTCAATTGGATATGTCATGGGGAACCTTATGTCCCTCCTACAAACATGGATGCCTCATCTCAACGATCCCAAGATCATCCAATGAGAGAACAGTATAGTAATTTGAATCCTCAACAAAGAATGATATTCGACGCAGCAGGTCCAAATTTTGTTCCATATTGGGACAAAAATGTTACTCCGGAACCAAATCAGGATGAAAATGAATATATTCCCTCATCAAGCACGTCTGACGTTGGCCCCACTGATGCTCAACCAGGAATTAATGTGGATGATTACAGAAGCTTATCAGAAAAATTTTGGGAAGTGTTGAAAGCTGCAGATGAACCGTTATGGGATGGTTGTGAGAATGAAACACAGTTGTCAGCCGTCTCTGAGCTGCTTAAAATCAAATCCGAGTTTAATTTGTCAGAAAGTTGCTACAACAAAATTTGTCAATGGGCCGGAAGATGCATGCCTCGTGACCATACATTTCCTAGTGACTATTATCAAACCAAGAAGCTTGTGAGAGAACTAGGATTGCCGATGGAAAAAATTGATATTTGTTCAGAAGGTTGCATGTTGTTCTGGAAGGCGGATGCTGAGCTAAAGCAATGTAAATTTTGTAACCATGATAGGTATAAACGCACATCTGGGAAGAAAGAAGTTCCACATAAGCAATTGCGTTATCTGCCATTGATCCCTAGATTACAGAGATTGTTTGCATCGTCGGCCACTGCTGGGCACATGACATGGCATGATGAACGTAAGCCTGATGAAGAGGGGATAATGTGTCATCCTTCAGACAGCGAAGCTTGGAAGCATTTTGACATGACATATCCAGACTTTGCAAGCGAGCCACGTAACGTGCGTTTGTCATTATGTGCTGATGGATTTGCCCCTTTTGGTCAATCTGGAAAAGCATATTCATGTTGGCCAATTATTGTGACTCCGTATAATCTTCCACCATCAATGTGCTTGAAAACTCCTTATATGTTATTGTCAACGGTTGTGCCTGGTCCGCATAATCCCAAAAAGTTGATAGATGTATGTTTGCAACTATTGATCGAGGAGTTAAAGTTGCTATGGACGACAGGCGTGTCTACATTTGACATCTCCCGAAATGAAACTTTTTGTATGCGAGCTGCGTTGTTGTGGACAATTAATGATTTCCCTGCATATGGAATGTTGTCTGGTTGGAGCACAGCAGGTTTAATGGCTTGTCCAATTTGTATGGAGGATATAAAGTCCTTTTGGCTTGACCACAGCAAGAAACCATCATGGTTCGATTGTCATCGGAGATGCTTATTACACGACCATCCATACAGAAAAGACAAAAAAGCATTTCTACGAGACTATGTTGAGAAGTCATCTGCTCCTCGACGCCTAACTAGTGAAGAGATTTGGGATCGTGTGAAGAACTTGGCAAGTGTGATTGATGATCCTATTTCAACACCTGGAGGGTACCTGACTGATCACAAATGGACCAAGCGTAGTATATTTTGGGAATTGCCATATTGGAAGACACTTCTGATTCGTCATAATCTTGATGTCATGCATATCGAAAAAAATGTTTTTGATAACACATTTAATACAGTGATGGATGTCAAGGGCAAGTCTAAGGACACGTTGAAAGCACGAAAAGATTTGAAGGAATATTGCAATCGTCCAGAGTTGGCTGTTGACAAGAATCACTCAGGATCAATACCAAAAGCTGTATATACTTTAGTAAAAAATCAAAAAAAAGAAGTGTGTGATTGGATCACAAGTTTGAAGTTTCCAGATGGATATGCTTCAAATATTAGCCGATGTGTGCAACCAGATGAGTGCAAACTAATTGGAATGAAGAGCCATGATTGTCATATTTTTATGCAGAGGTTAATCCCAATTGGTTTTAGGGAATTCTTGCCTGAGCCTGTTTGGGGGTCTCTTACTGAATTGAGCCAATTTTTCCACGTTATATGCTCACCAACATTATCAGTTAGACAAATGCAAGAATTGGAAAATGCAGTTCCGTTGTTGTTGTGCAAGTTAGAAAGAATATTTCCTCCATCGTTTTTTGACTCAATGGAACACTTGTTGATCCACTTGCCCTTCGAAGCAAAAATTGCAGGACCAGTTCAGTATCGTTGGATGTATCCATTCGAGAGGTAAATTTTATCTTAAAAGAATGTATTGTTAGTAAAAATACATATATACATATATAGATACATACATTTAATAATAAAAATTGTTATAATTTTGTTCAGGTTCTTGCATCACTTGAAAAAAAAGATCAGCAATAAAGCACGAGTTGAAGCGTCAATTTGCTCCTCATATATAATTGAAGAAATATCAACGCTAACAAGCCAATACTCTGAGCGTCATGGTGCGTCTAAAAGTCATGATGCATCTAAAAGAAGAAGATATGGAAAAGGCATCGATGGTTCTTCTAATGGAAAATTGGAGCATTTTTCCATATTCAATTATCCAGGTCAAGGATTTGGCAAATCAAAAACCCGATGGCTTACGGATCAAAATGAGAAACATGCAATTGAAACATATATTTTGCTAAATTGCGATGATACAGATCAGATTGCACTGTGAGTATCTAATACATTGGGGGAAATATATTGTAGTGTTATGATTATATATAGCTACACATATTTATCATTATTTATCAATACTAACATAAATCATTGTATTTTCTAGGATATTCTCCAATGAAATGGGTGGAGCTCGTGATGAAGACTTTGATAAAAAATTCACTCCTTGGTTTAAATCATATGTGAGCATTCTATGATACATAATTTTTAAATACAACTAAAATGTTTTGGAATAAATCTTGATATATAACATACTTTATAACAGGTCAAAGACAAACACATGGAGGATGCATTGCTCAAAAGTTTAGCAGTGGGTCCAAGTGCTTTCGTAACAATATGGCCTGCTTATATTGTGAATGGATATACTTTCCACACTATGGAAAGAGGAGAGGGAAAATCTACTATGAATAGTGGAGTGTGGGTTCGAAGTTCAAACTGTGACGAAGCTGCATATGATTTCTATGGTCTTCTTGAAGAGATAGTACAAGTAGAATACACAGGAGTCCCTACAAAGCAAGTTGTGCTTTTTAAATGTCGATGGTTCGATCCAACTAGAAAAGGGACACGTGTGCATGAGAAATATGATCTTGTAGAGGTTAATCATAAACTAGTATATAAAAGCAGGGATGTCTTCATTTTGGCAGAACAAGCCATCCAGGTTTATTATGCACCATACCTGGGCGCAAAACGTGATCGAGCTAATTGGTGGGTTGTATGTAAAACAAAAGCTAGGAGCACAATTGATCAAAGATGGACAGAGGCGGAAGAAGCTTACCAACCAGATGATGCCATTCACATACCATCAATTGATGATGGAGATATAGAAAACCTAAGAGATCCAACGGGAGAAGTTCTTATAGTAGAAGATGAGGTGGAGAATGAAACCGAGATACAAGAACATGATGAAGAGGAAAATGGATCAAGTTCTAGTTCGGATGATGATTTCTAAGGTTTGCAATAGTTTATTAAAATTTTATAAGATATAGTTCGATTTTTCCATATTCAATATCATGTCACAGAATTCCTAACTCACAAATTTGAATGTTATTTTTTCGGAGAATTTATCGTTTATTATATCAAAATACACCTATTCTATTTTTACCCATTCTTATCTTTATATGATTGCTATTTTATATCATTACAGGAGTTTACCCTTGAAAGGAAAAAAGACCCGATCGATGAGCGGCGAAGCTATTATCCACCACGACCACCTTCAAGCTTCCGGCCTCCGCCTCATCTGAAGAAGCGGAGAGAGAGAGGTGTAGAGCGATGAGGCAGCTCAAGTTTCACGAGCACAAGCTCCTGAAGAAGACCAATTCCCTGGAATGGAAGAGAGAAGGCGGCCACCGCGAATCCCTCGTAATGAGCCGCTACCATGTCACCGGCCGTGACGACTACAAAAAGTCTGTCGCTTCCCATTCTCCGTCCGTCTGCTGATTCACCTTCGTGGGCTTCTTTGACCTAATTCGCCCAATTTTTCAGGTATTCGACCATTTGCAGGATGGTGCAAAAGCTGGTCAACATCTTGAAATAGATGGACTCCAAAGCCCCCTATCGCGTTGAGATGACGGACAAGCTCTTGCAAAACCTGTAAGACCTCCCAATTCGTACCTCTGATTTTTCTTGACACCTTCCTAATCTTGCTGTAACAATCCAAACCTGTCTTCCTCTGTTTCACTTTTGGCACCATTAATAATTGACCTATTCCTCTTTCCCTTTCCCGCAGCCAAGCGAATCCAAGCCAAGATTTATCCGCAGGCGATTGCTCGCATAGGTATCATCGCCCAAGGCAAGCCTTGCACAGGTACGTATTTTGAGATTTCTTCCATGTCGTACCATGAATAACAAACCAGGCAGTCAGATCTACAAGTACAACACAGCATCATATAATTACCCAATTCAGATTGTTTTTAGACAATTGTTTCCTTTACCCGTTGTTTGATTTTGATTTTGTTTATGTGGGAGGCTGAGTTTTAGATCTCAGAGTATTAGATCGTTTGGAATGCTCTTTTCTGAGTTGTATCTAACATATCATTAAATTAGAACTCAGCTGATGCCATGACCTTGGTCCAGCAGGCAAGGAATGAAGCAGCCGAGTTCCACCATAAATACGGATATGAAATGCCTGCTGATGTCTTGGCTGGCTAGATGGTATGTTTATCTTCATATTTTATTTTATCAAAGTTACTTGGAAACCGATGTTCTATGTAACATGTGTCTGTAGTTGTAATGCAAGAAGTTACTTTGTATTCAATGAAAGAAATGTTTCACAAGAGTTTCTGTTTCTCTGACTGAATTGGTCGTTTCTGGGCTGGTTTATTCTAACACTGTCATCCCTTTTGCTAGAGTAGATGACTTTGTGAGAGGCGAATCCTCAAAAACAGAATGCCCAACAAGATTTCATGTTGAAGCAAGGAGGAGGAGACCACCCAAGTCAGCTTACAAGACAAAGGTTGATGGCGTTCTTGAATACATTTTGTAAGCCTTCAATCCTATTAGTGTCTCATCATTTTATATGAATACATCTTGTTACTGTTATGAATGCTACTTTAAGATCATTTAGTTATTATTAATGACCTGTCTTTTGGTATCTATTGTGCTGTAGCTTCGGGGCGGTGTGGCTCGGTCGTCCTTGTGCTTTTCCTGATTTCAGATCATCAAAAGTCCCCTCATGGTAACTCATAACATAATTTAAAAAGAACACTATTTATGTAAAGTGTAAGCTAATGAGATAGACATGCATAGCCTTATTAATTTGTTTATTTCTTATCTTGTTTAACTATTGTATATATTTTCTTCCCTTAATTGGTATGAGGCTCTCTTCGATCTGTACCAAAACTAATATGAATGCAGTGAATATGCTAACTCTTAACATAATTTTTAAAATACACTATTTATGTAAAGTACGTGTAAGCTAATGAGATATATAGCCTTATTTGTTTAATCCATATCTTTTTTTTTTTGGTTGGATGTTTAATCCTTTTCATGTTGTACCGTTGTTTATATCTCCTTCCCTTAATTTGTATTCTACTTTAAGATAGAATTCATAATAGCATTTTTTCCTATCTTATAGTATATAATTAATGGTTTTTATTTGGTATTATACCGTAAATGATATGGATAAACTCTAGCGTTTGATTTAGTTATTATAATTTTTAGATCCCATACCGACCAAATCTGTGCAATATGATATCATAGCAATTTAAATAATTAAAAATACAAGATAGGATTAGTAACTTACACCTACAAAAGTGGGCAGTGAAATTTGGCTAAAGAATTAAAAATACAAAAGTGGGCGGTGAAATTTGGCTAAATAATTAAAAATACAAAAGTGGGAGGTGAAACTTAGTTACACACTTACACGTACAAGATACTAGGATTTGTTTTAATTGGTTCAAAATTTGGCTAAATCTTCTATAAGATTTGGTGGGAAAAGTGGGCGGTAAAAACGAAAATACATGGAGAAACTCCAGTAACTGACATGAACGTGTTTGATTTATCACCTCCTCCATCGATCTCTTATTCTATTTTCATTCTCCAGTTCCTCCTAGTTCTCCCCTCTGAATGTCTTTTCATTTTTCTCCTCATGGATTCAGGTAGAAGAAAGTTTCGGCGATTATCTGAAATCAACTCTGGTGCTCTGTCTAGTGTTGGGCTTGAAAGAGAAACAAACATCCATCCACTTCTAACTATGAGGGATTCACCAACTCAATCTGAGGGTCACAACCAATCACAAGCACAATTTGAAGTTGATCCAACCATAAATGAAGAAGAGGAGGAGGTTCAAGCTGTTCAAGGTAGCGCAGTT
The DNA here is from genome assembly GCA_934048045.1 of Polygonum aviculare. Lineage (NCBI taxonomy): Eukaryota > Viridiplantae > Streptophyta > Magnoliopsida > Caryophyllales > Polygonaceae > Polygonum > Polygonum aviculare. Next base: position 3,488,618 of record OW204030.1, on the reverse strand, counting down.
CCACGTGTAAGTTTTGGCTCAGATGATTCTGGGGATGAATTGGAAAAGGATTCACTTGGTAGACAAAGAATTCGTCCAAAGGGAAACAGGTAAGTTCTTTTCCCTCAATATATGCAATAAAAAGTATTGTTGTATTCATGTTTTGTGGCCAATGTACATACGTTTCTGACTGTCCATTTAAAGCTGATGCTCCAATATTGATATTCCTGATGTATGATACAACTATACTGAATAGTAGAAAAATAAAATGAAAAATGAAGTTAATGCACCTTGCAAGAGAGCAGATGATGATAACGACCTATATATATCTGCTTGGATGGCAATTTATTGAGTTAAAAACTGGAGTTTTACATGTTCACAGTGGATTAAGTACTCTTTTATTGTATTAGAACTTTCTATACATTGTCAATGGATGGGTGTAGTATGGTGATAGGATCCCAGTTATTTCTTTCCTTTTTTATATTTTATATTATAAATCAGCAGGATAAGAATCTTTAATTCGACTAGGCGATATAAACCTTAATTTAGCTATGAGAATAAATTGAGAAATCAGTCAGTCTCTGCTTCGCAACAGAAAACAGTCCCTGATTTTAGAGTATGCTTGCTTGTTTCCTCAACTTTATACTTTAACTTAGACTTAATTTCTTTCTTGAGAGGATTTATGTTATATTACTCTACATTCTATTTGTTAATTAGCTTTCAAGACTGCGGAGAAGACATTCTAGGTGTTATTACCCACAACATTCAATCCCACTTCAATGGACCTTGGACTTCCTTATCTAAAGTCCCAAGTGATGTTAAAGAACTATGGTGGGCTGAATTTCAAGTAAGTATTTGGAGACACATGATTAACTAAACATGTATATACATGCATGAAAGTGGTATAATACGGCTAAATGATTTTGCATATAAGTGAGTTTGTTTTAATGAATTGTTCTGATAACATATTGTGTAGAAACAATTTTGTTGGAGAGATCGTCATGCTCCTAGGGTTAAAGCAGTTTGGAGATCAAAGTGCAGTCAACATATAAGAAATATGATGTGCGATCATCGAGCAAGTGGCATGAAACCAGGGTTCTTAAGTCCAGAGAATTGGGCGGCGATGTTGGATCATTGGAGAAATGATGACAAATACAAGCGCAGCAGTGAACAGAATAAGATTAGTAGAGCATCTGAGGGAAGGAGGGGAAAATCTAAGTACGGGGGCGGTTCTAAGTCTGTTGTTCAAAAAGTGGATAAGAAAGTAAGTATAATTTTTACTTATGTCGATCTGTTATTTTATTAATATGGTAATGATGAACTTTTTGACTTTGTTTTTCTTAGGAGAAAGAGATTGGTAGAAGATTGACACAAGAAGAACTTATGAATTTGATGTATCATAGCGAAAAAAAAGGAATATGGTTGGGTGATCGACCGCAAAAAGATATGGTATGTAACTATGTATTTTCAATTATGCATTGACATGTAACGTATAGGGCGTATTGTGTGTGGTCTAATTTGTGTTAAATTGTGCAAGTTTGCTTGATGTTTCAGTTCTGTATCAGTTTCTGCTGTTTAATGATTTGTGTATCAGTTTGCTTAAGTTTGCTTGATGTTTTAGTTCTGTATCAGTTTCAGTTCTGTATCAGTTCTGTATCAGTTTGCTTGATGTTTCAGTTCTGTATCAGTTTCTGCACATTAATGATTCAATTTTTAGTGATATATTTTGCTTGTTTAGTTTAGGACAAAGTCGAAAATTTTGAACATTCCAGAAGTATTATTAGCTTCTTTTCAAGTCTATTAGGCATATCATTGTATGAAACTCACCTATGCCTCCATGTTAACTGAGCAATAGAGTGTTAGCCTTTTCCTTCTAGATGAAATAATGTCCAATTTGAAGTTATATTTCCATCTGCTAATCGTGTTTGTAGAGTTTCAAGCTTTTGTGAGGTTCCAAAAATATCAAAGAGTAGTCATTTTCATAGATGGAGGGTAAATGTCATTGTTTAGGTCTGGATATTATTTGGTTTCATGTCTCTTAGCATTAGATAAAATTAGCTATGTCTCCACATTACTGATCAGTGTTACTATGGAATGTCACAATCTGGTTTCATGTCTCAATACATATGGAAGCAGTAAAAGTACTCGATCAAATCATGGATATGTAGATAACCTTGTAGACGCTATTCTGTCCATGTGTTCTGGATTCATTCAATATCAGTTATCATGGGCTGTAAATCCACTTTTGACAGCAATACTTTTCTTCATTTGTGATTTTTTTATTGGATTTATATAAGCTTCAGGCTTTATATTTTCTTTCATACCTTGTTTTTGTGTTGGCTTATTTTTCTTTTGTAAGTGATGCTGATTTGTGGTAACCTTTACTTGTTTTGTTCTTTTACAGGATTCTTTTAATAAGCTATGCATTGAATGGAAAGAGTCTCATCCAGGGGAAGAAATGTCTCAAGATCAAATCAACAAGCTATGGTTGATAGCAACTGGAGGTGAATGTAACGGAAGAATTTCTGGTCAAGGATCCTTGTACCGTAAGATGGATAATGTGCTAAATCCAGCAACTCCAACTCCATTTGCTCAGCGACTTCAACCTTCTCCACCTTTATCTTCACCGACTCAGGTTCGGTCTTCTTCTACTCCCATTCCTACTTGTCCACTACCCCGTTGTATCTCTCCAACACCTCTTGTTGCTTCTCCATCGAGGTTTGAAAACTCAATGGAAGCTCGGATCCAAAGACAAGATGAGATAATTGAGCAATTAGTTCAACAACTACATCAAGAGCGACAACCACGACAACCCACACCCTTACCTAGAATGTCGTTTCAACCCATGTCCACACCCTCTTCTGGCATGTCTTTCCAACCCATGCACATGCCCTCTTCTAACATATCATTCCAGACTATCCCTACATCCAATGTGTCATTCCCAGCTATGCCTCCGTCCAACATGTCGTACCAAGCTATGTTGCAATCAACCGAACCAAGTGTGTACCAAGACATGAGTGTAGGAATGTTTGCTCCGAATGGTGGTGCTTACGGAGATGGAGCTGCAAGACAGAATTAACTATGTTTGCACGTTCATTATGTTGGTTTGATTATGTTTGAGTCTAGTACTGTTGGTGTGGTGTTTGGTTACATTTCCCTGGAGTGTTGTGTCGTGCTTATGTTTGAGTCTAGTAGTGTTGGTGTGGTGTTTGTTTACATTTCCTTGGAGTGTTTGGCCGTGTAGGCAATGAGCATTTGGTTTCTATATTTGTGTTATTTCAATTCTAGTTTTATGACATTAGTTGGTCTTTAATTATATAGATATATTATTTGTAATTTGTTTATAACAATAGTACCTTTATTATATATTAATATGTTTTTGGATATTATTGTATCGGTTTTTAATACTTTAAATATATGATTGTATTAAATAATAATCTATGCTTACAATTTAATTTAACTCGATTTAATTGTATGAATTTTTTTATTGGCGTATATTTCATTCAATTAGATGGTTAGATATGATATCTATATTCGTCGGGAATTATTACCGACATACATATTCGTGTATGTATCTGATAACCATATTTGTTGGAAGTTTGTTTTTGACAAATATGTGTGTAAATATACTTGACAATTATAACTGTCGGGATTTTAATACCGACAAAAATAGGAGTCTGTATATCCGATAAACATATTCGTCGGCACGTTTATACCGACAAAACAAGTCATTTATAATTTCGATGGTCATATTTGTCGGGATTATATAAATGACAACAATATATGTCGGGATATTCTTTTTGACAAATATAGACATCAATATATATGACAATTTTGTTTGTCGGCACTAGCTACACCCTATATACCGACGTTTGGCTAATTATCAATATTTCCGACAAAACCCCAAAAAATGTCAGTAATGACGATAGATACATGTGACGGGGATGGATAATTTTCTAGTAGTGTACACCGGTATATTAACATGCTATATAAATTCACGTAGCCGTCCTTATTGTCAAAATTAACAGGGTAAACATATATTCACATGCTTGTACCGTTGTACGTAAAGCATACATTAACATGGTATATTTATTATATAATGAACTGTTAAAGATACATATCTTAGTTTATGCAAAAAAAAATCTATTGTATAGGAAGATAAATTAGCTAAATCTTATCATATTTGTTTATGTCAAAAGATTTATATGGTATAAAAAGATAAATTTTTCAAAAGATTTGTATGGTATAAAAAGATAAATTTTTTCAATTCAATAGAGTATAAAAGATTTATGTATAATATATTATTTTAATAAAAGGGGTGATGTGGCGCAATATGGTGGCGGAATTCGCTTCCGCTTTAGTATATAGTAATAGATTGGACCTTTTGTGAATTGAACTTAATTTTAAAACAAAACAAATAAATCTAGTCAAACTTTCAGATTCGAACCTGATGTCAATTTTGTTTCTTATAGTTGTTCCTTTATTCACTGGCCGCAACGAGTGCCTTGAGGGTAGGCCTATAAATCGGTTGGATTGGGTTGGGTTAGGTTTAAGTTGTTTCATTTTGCGGTCGAATATACAATTTATCTATTTAAGCCGGGTTATGGCACAAGTCATATTGATCACTTAAGATTTTGATTATGTCGGATTTTCGTTCGATAGGGTTTCATCGTGGAATGATTTAGGCTATGTCGGATTTTTGGTAGAGTTAGATTTTGAGCTACATTAGATTCGGGATGAGTCAAAGTGTGATTGTGCAAGATTTTAATCACATGGGATTTTTTAGTCAAAATTGTATTTTATTTGCACCCAAAATGTAAATTATATTCAGAATACATTTTAACCAAAGACGCTACCTGCAACATTTAAACCCAAATACCAAATATAATTAATATTCATGTTTATCAAATTGGTTTGGAAATGTCGGGATTTATGCACTAGCAAAATCAAGAAGAATAACCTAAAGCAGGGTTTAATATAACTTTTCTTTTCCAACATGCATCATCTACATTTTTTTGATATATTTGGATTCATTTATTGACTTGAAAAACCTACTAACACTCCTAATTTAACTAACAAACTAGTAACAGTGCCCGTGCCCGGGAGGGCACGACTTGAATTAAATAAATTATTCATGTTTCATTAATTGTTATTATGGAGTATCGTTTTTTAATTATTTACTTTTAGTAGTTTTGTACATATCCAACTTTATTTAGATATTTCTAATAAAAAAATTGTATTTTAAAAGAATTAAGAACCTTTGGATATTTATCTATAAATTTAATGTTTTATATCTTATAAATTTCATATTTGAATTGAATATATTAGTTAGATAGATTTGGTAAGTTATATAGACTTTTTTGTGCAACACATAGTGTTTTATTTCAAGGAATATATTAGATAGAGTTTTTTTTTTTAAAGTTGGTTAGATAAGAATATATCTAATGTGGGGTCTATAATGAAATTTCAACCAATCAAATAAGTTGAATTGTTTTATTAAAGATGGATGACGCGGTCCAATGAGGAAGTGTTACGTGTCGGGCTAAATATTAAATCTAATCTCCGCTTTAGTATATAGTTATGATAATCACTTGCCCCAAAAACATAACTCATATTCTTAGACTCTATTTTTCATTTTATGTTTATAAATTCTTTTAAACTATTAACGATGTTGCATTCCAAAATTTTATTTCATGTAAACTTGCTTCTAAGGTTAAATTACTCGAAAAGCAAACCCCAAATTTATTTAGGATTACGAAATAGCTAGTTACATACTCCGTATAACAAAATTATATTAATCGAGAATCCCAAAATTGATACTTTTTTTTTTTTCTTAGGGGAAATTATAGTTTAAAGGCGATATCCATAAAATGATTTTGGGTTAATTGTGTTTTTATATTCGAATGATTTTGGGTCCATTCGAATATAATCGGACTCAATTCATTTTCAGCTTCAGATCGTTTCTTAGCTTCACGTTGAATCGGTTTGGACCGGTTAGGTTTCATGCTTGCACTTAATTTTTTTTATTTTTTTCCCCAACAAAATTAATGCATTTGGATTTAGAAATTTGTTTTCCAACCCTTTCGTTGTTGATAAATCGTGCTCAGTATTGTGTGGCCACGATGTTTCAAGCATGAATCTAATATGTAATGAGCTTCTTTTGGAACCAAACATTTGACCTAGATTGCATAATAATATTTTTTAATAAAATTCGGTTTTTTAACCTGTATTTTAATATAAGTTAAGAACTTTGTCTACAACATTTACTTAGGATCGTTTGTGATTGGTGTAGGTGAGCTGTCTTTGCCTATAATATTGTCCAAATTTGCACCAAGAATGTGGTTTGGGACAAATACATTTTTGCTAGTGTTTTGTTTTTGTCTTGGAACAGCTTGCAAAGTGTGAAAATTGACCTTCTTTGGACACATGCAATTACGTAAGGGACAGCCAAAGGCTTGTATAACTCTTGCATTTTTGTGTATGGAATCTTTAGAAGTTCGTAAGTTGAGAGATTCATTCCATTAGAATTGAGTTGCTTTGGTAAATTTTGAAAAGAAATGTATGAAACTTGTCATGATTTGCTTGCTCTATAAACAAGCAACAACAAAAAAAAATTATTCTCTTGATTTGGATTTAGTATAGTTTACACTTGACAATGGGTGTTTCTTCCATTTCCCGAAAACCATGAATTTAATTCGAGCGAATATCTTTCTAAATTTTTAAAATTTAAAGTTTTATTCTTGATGAGGACTCAATAACAACTTTTTATTGATGAGGAACTGAGATTAGTTCTCTTATAAACTATGAACTACCAATAAGGATCACAAACTAATTGAATTGACTTGTATCGACCAACTCAATTCAATAAGAACAACCATGTTAAGATTTGAATTTTTACTTAAGTAAAAGGCTTCGAGGCACGGATTTAACCTGAAGCCTCACACCTTATGATAGTGGAGGGCGCAAACGTAGGATTGTACATGGCAATATTTAAGATTCACCGACACAATCCCGAAAAACTCAAGAATACCATCTTAAAATCTCAATCCCGATAACCTCAATATTTATCATTTTTTCCTTTTACAAAGTCGGGTTTATCAAAAAAAGTGTTGGTTTTGTGAAAAAGGACTCAAGTAAATTATGTTTTTTTTTCACAATTTTCTCAAGTAAATTATGGTTTTTAAACAAATTTTCTCAAAATAATTACTTAAAACCCTAAAAACAAAAACCAAAGAAAAAGGTAGTTCAAAAAACCAGAGCACTACTCAACAACACTCGTTGTTGTGTGCCTTGTTCATTCTTCCATCTTCCCCTTTCTTGTTCCTTCCGCCACACACCAATGGCAGAATCCCTAATCTCCAATCTTCCGCCATGACTCGCCGAAACTCCGCCTCCGATCCCTCCCCCACCGCCTCCGGCACAGGCATGAGGATCATCGTCCCTCTCCAAGGCATCGTCCAAGGCCGAGGCGGCCTCTTCCTCGGCTCCGCCATCCCCTGCGCTCTCTTCTACTTCCTCCAACTCTACCTCAAACGCCATCGCTCCTCTTCTTCTTCCTCACCTCCGCCGCCGTTAACTCCTTCCTCCTCCTCCGACGGCCTCCAGAGGTCCCTCTCCCGCTCGCATCTCTCTCCTAGGGTTTCCGCCTCCCCCGCCAACCTCTCCTCCAGAGGGAATTCCCTCGCCAAGCCCCCGGATTGTCCGTATTATGTCGGATTGGACAGGTCTGCGGAGGATCCGTATATACCAGAGGGAAATCGAAATCCTGAAGGTGTTATTCAGCTCGGCCTCGCCGAGAACAGAGTGAGTCTTGTGTTAGGGTTTGAATCGGTTTTGAAATTGATGTTTGTGAATATTGAGTGGAGTTTTGTGTTTGCTGTTGTTCAGTTGTCTTTGGATTTGATTCAAGATTGGATGGCTGAGAATGTGAATGGTTTGTTGTTGGGAGGAGACCGGCTGAGCATTAGTGGGATTGCTACGTATCAGCCGTTGGATGGATTGTTGGAGCTCAAAGAGGTATGTTTAAGCAAATTATGACTCTTGCAATGATTGGTTTGTTTGATATGCTTTTGCTAATTCTTGGACTTAGGTGTGAGTACTTGTGAATGTGGACATTGGGTTAAATGAGTAGGAAATGAAGTTAGGTTATGGGATGACTTGATTTGGTTGGATCTGAAGCTCCAACTTACTCTCTAGCATTTGATTTCAAATTGGGTTAATTGTTGGATTTACCAGTTTGTGGTGACTTATGCAATAGTGTAAGGATGATATTAAGATGGAATGAGTTTCATCAATCGTCAAGTAAATTCATCAAGCTTGTTTTCTGTGGCACAACATTGTTGTAGCTAAGCTCAGTTTGATCTTACTTTAGTGGGAGACTTTTCTGGAACTGATAAAATTAACACAAGCTGTCATGATGATACCTAGGGACAGTCAAGTGTTTTCATTGCTAATATTTTTGGATTTATAAAGAATATGAACTGTAGATGCACTACTATTATCATTTGATGGTGGGGGCATTATGTCTCATCCTCATTATTTCCAATAATTTTAAAATCCATTAGTCCCCTCCTAATGGCTGCATTATCAGTCAATCCAATTATCAGTCAATCCAATAGATGCACTACTATTATCATTTCAGTGCTAATGGCTGCATTATCAGTCAATCCAATTTTGTTTTGTAGACTCTTTTTCAACTTCATGCATATGACTTACTATTACTTGTTTTCATGCACTTTTTGTCATATATATTAAAGAAAGTCCTGTTGGTTACTATGCTGTTTGAGTGAGCTTTCAGGAATTATGAAACTATCAATTTGAAGAGAACTTAAACAATTTGCAACTACTTAAAATGGTTGGTGATTCGGCCAGTTATGTCTAAGATCCTCACCTGTGCAGGCTGTGGCCGGATTCATGTCTGAAGTGATGGGAAAAAGGGCTTCCTTCAAGCCAGAACAAATAGTGTTAATGGCTGGTGCAACTCCTGCAATTGAAACGCTTAGCTTCTGTCTGGCAGATCCTGGAACTGCATTTCTCGTCCCTTCACCATACTATCCTGGGTAACTTGTAACTTTTCACGTTAATCACCCGACTACCCCTTCAATATACTGACCACTATGAGATTCTAGTTTTGACAGGGACGTAAAATGGCGAACAGGTGTGGAGATCATACCCGTACCTTGTAGAAGTACAGATAACTTCAGTTTGAGTGAAAACGCTCTTGATCGGGCCTTCAATCTGGCAAAAAAGCGTGGCCTGAAAGTCCGTGGGATCATTTTCTCAAACCCTTCCAATCCTGTGGGCAATTTGATCACAAGGGAAACTCTATATAGGATCTTGAACTTTGCAAGGGAGAAGAACATCCATATCATCTCTGATGAGATATTTGCTGGATCTTTCTATGGGACTGATGAATTTGTATCCGTGGCTGAGATTGTAGGATCAGAATCAGAGTCGAAGCTAGATGAATTTGAGAGAAGCAGAGTTCATATAGTTTATGGATTGTCAAAGGATCTCTCACTTCCGGGCTTCAGAGTTGGAGTAATCTACACCTACAATGAAAACCTCTTAGCTGCTGCAAAGAAACTGGCCAGGTTCTCCTCAGTTTCAGCCCCTACACAACGCATACTGGTTTCAATGCTCTCAGATTCAAGATTTATTCAGAATTACATCAAAACCAACCAAGAGAGACTGAAAAGTATGTACACAAAGTTCACTGCTGGATTGAAGGAACTGGGAATAGAATGTGCGAGAAGCAGTGGTGGTCTCTACTGTTGGGCCGATATGAGTGGTTTCCTCAAGTCACACAGTGAGAAAGGCGAGCTTGAGCTCTGGGATAAGCTTTTGAATGTGGCAAAGGTTAATGCAACTCCCGGGTCATCTTGTCATTGTATTGAACCAGGCTGGTTCAGATTGTGTTTCACCACATTGTCTGAAAGTGACATTCCTGTAGTTATGGAACGAATCCGTAGAGTTACTGATACCTGTAAAGCTTCATAGTGAAGAAGTTCCTATTGTAGTTACATGAATAGGTAAACCCAGAAATTATACCATTTGTTCTAAGTTCAGCTTCGTTTATCTTGGATGAATTCATTCGATGTAACTTGCTACAGGTTGCTTGTGCTGTTTCTCATGTTGGAGTATTTTGGGTAGTGTATTTCAATATAGCTCAACTTAGGACAGGATGCATTCCTTGGCATGAAAGGTCAGAACTGACCAAATTTATTTCAGAACTTACAAATGTTAAACAATGTATTAGGAAACAAAAGAATATCAACCATGTTTCTATTAGCTACTGTACCCATCAACCTCACCCCAAAACATCATTTTTCTCATCTAACCCTAAAATTTGTGATTTTCCTGATATCAAATCTTCAATTGTTATGATTCCTAATAGATTCAAGAAACTGAACAACTTCCACCATGCTTGGTCTCTTTGAAGGCACCTGAGCAGTACAAAAAAGCCCTAACTTCATCACCTGGATAAGCTCATTTTCAGCAAAATTCCTCAAGCTCCTATCAAAGCAATTAGAAGCTGAGCCACTCGCCAACAACTTCCTAACATATTCACACAACACCACAACTTCCCTAGAGCTGGTACTCTCAACCGGCTTCCTACCCGTCACCAGTTCCAACAACACAACTCCAAAGCTGTAAACGTCGCACTTCTCAGTTGGCCTTGAACTCTGGGCAAGCTCTGGTGCAATATAACCAACTGCATTGTGGAATCTAGTCAAGCCATGGCTATCCATGATGGATAGAAGCTTTCCCAACCCAAAGTCTGACACTTTAGCCTCAAAGTTCTCATTTAACAAAATGTTGGTGGACTTGATGTTGAGATGTAATACTGAAGGCTTGCAATCATGGTGAAGGTAAGCGAGAGCTCTAGCTGTTCCTAGTGCAATGTTAAACCGTCTGTCCCAGTTCAGTTCCTTGTTACCGGTGCTTGTACTCGGTCCAGGAAAGCCAAGCCCGTGGAGATTATCGTAGAGGTTACCATTTGGAATAAACTCAGATAAAATCAACTGCATTGTAGAAGACCAATAATAGCCTTGGAAGGAAACCAGATTCTGGTGTTGAATGTTTCCTAGCCGCCCGATTTCCTGCTCAAATTCATCCTGGCTTGTGATCCTCCCTAATGACTCGAGCTTCTTGACAGCAATCAAGATCCCGCCTTCAAAGCTAGCTCTGTAGACAGCACCTAAAGTGCCAACACCAACAAGACAGCCTTTGTCAAGCAAAGCCTTAGTACCAGCCTCCCAATCCTCATACCTTGAGGGCAGGCTTTTGCTGAACAAGACCAATTTTCCTATTATCACATTAGCCTCGGTTGAGGCCAAAGGCGTACTCTCGGTTACCAGTGTCAACTGATCACCTTCCTTTTTACCCTTTGCTTTGATGTTCAGTATTGTGATCAAACAAACTCCTATAAGTATAAAAACAGCAGCTACAATAGCAACAATGGCTGAAACACTAAGGACCTTGGATTTTCTTGAGGTGTTGTATGCTGAGCAAGATGATGATGCCTTAAGAGGCTGACCACAAAGGCCAGGGTTGTGAAAGAATGCCGTATAGCCGAAACTCGTGAGATAGGGTATTTGGGGAATTTCCCCTGAAAGATTGTTGTAAGAGACATTGAAATGAGTTAGCATGGAGAAATTTCTCAGTGAATCGGGGATTGGGCCAGAAAATATATTTTCTGAAATGTCAAAGAATTTGATTCTTGATAGTCTTCCAAGGCTTGGTGGGATGCTTCCACTGAGGTTATTACTATGCAGATCAAGAATCAGAAGGTATGTCATGTTGTAAAGGGTCTGGGGTATTTCATCTTCTAATGAATTGCCAGAAATGTCCCTGCATTGTGTAAATATCAAATGCATTCAGTTCAAAGCAAGCATTAACAACCATGTCAACAGTATATAGCAATAACAACTGAAATAGTTCAAACTCACAGCTCAAGAAGGAATCTGCAGTTGCTTATAGAAGGAGGAATTTCGCCACGGAGATTGAGGTTGTGAAGATTGAGCACTTGTAAGAGTTCAATGTTGCCAATTTCTGGTGGGATGATCCCATCAAGTGAGTTGTTACCAAGCCTAATGATGGAAAGGCTCTTCAAATCCCCAATTCCTTGTGGAATACTCCCATTTAGCCTATTGTATTCCAAGTCCAAAACCCTAAGATTTACACAGCCACTAATTCCCACAGGGATCTGCCCATAAAATTCATTCCATGAAGCATCAAAGAACTGCATTCTCTGACTACAAGACTTGATCTTTGGGATAATCCCTGAAAACCCATTATGTGAAACATTGAGGTAAGTCATGTTCACCAACTCAAACCCATTAAATGGAGCTTGCCCACTAAACAAATTGCTACTGATATCCAAAAACTCCATGCTTTTACACCCGGATAAACTCTGCTGGACACTTCCCATCAGCAAATTGTTTCTTACTGATAAAAATGCTAAATTGGGAAGCTCACAGATTTGGGAAGGGATGGTGCCATTGAACCCATTATAAGACACATCAAACCCAACAAGATCAACACAATTGCTCACAGAATCTGGAATGTTGCCATTGAGACTGTTACTGGAGAGAGAAATAAACCTCATTTTCCCACAACTGCCAAAGAGCTTTTTTGGGATTGACCCAGTAAACCCATTTTTGGACAAATCCAAGAACCTCAAACTCCCAAGGTTTCCAATGGATTCTGGGATTGATCCAGATAAGGCATTTGAGCTTAGATTGATCTTCCATAGAGTTGAGATGCCCCCATAGTCTTCAGGTATGCTCCCACTAAAGCCATTGCCAAATAGTACTAGCTGCCTGAGTGATTTCAACCCAGAAAGGGAAGAAGACAAAGACCCAGAAATGCTAGTGTTCCACAGCACAATTTTGACAACATTGCCCTCAGAGTTGCAAGTAATTCCAGTGAAGTTGCAAGGATCAGCACTAGGGACCCAAGAAGCTAAGGCCTGAAATGGGTCATTTGACACATTGCCCTTAAATTGCAGCAAGATTTGGGTCTCAGTTAAAGAGGAAGCTGAGAGTAGTTTGAGGGAAATTGTGAGCAAAACAAGGAGAAGCAACACATCAGCGTTTTGCTTCTGGAATGTTCTCATGCTATGGTTTCCTGGCCGGCATTATACTTTTGCCGGATCAAGATCAGGTGAAAGAAGGGGCCTTTTTGATGCAGTTGAAGGAATAAGACATTGTGGAAGAGGGATTTGCCACCAAAATGGAGAGAAATTTTTTGAGGAGCAAGAAAAGGGGGTAAACTAGTAAAGCAAGGAGAGAAGAATATAAAAGACAAGAATGCAGAATGGGGACACTTGCTCAAATGTTTTCTAATTGCAAGCACAGTTTGGGAAGAAGGATTTTACTAGTAGCAAATAAAAATTATTATGGAGGAATAAATTGAAGTGGTCCAGGCCAAAATCTCTGGTGACAGGTGGAAATGACATTAGTTGTGGTGGGAGGAAGAGTAAACAAAGGTCATTTATGGGTAAATAAATCAGTCTTCTTCCTCCCTAAATAAACCCATAAAAAGATTGAAACTTGTAAATCTTGGAGAGGTTTCATGTGAGCAAAAGAGGGACGAAAATCTTCTGTCCCCCCGCACGTCCCCCCGCATGTCCCACTCCTTCCTATTGGTCGATGTTATTTATTTCGGTAGAATTAAAGGGAAAATATAAGGGAGGACCCATAGCTTCGATCAATAGGAAGGGAGGGACGCGGGAGCGGGACGTGCTAAGGGGACAGAAGATTTGAATCTGCAAAAGAGATATGATGTGTTGTGGATGTGTGCTGGAAAGGGGAAATTTTTTTGTGGAAGTGGTTGAGATGGGTGCAATTTTAATTAAGCAAATTTGACCTAACAAAGTTCAAGCACACATCTTGCACATGGACAATGCCTTGTTCTCTTTACTGATTTTTGTGAATTTGGGCGTCTTTTGTGTTGGATTGTTTGCTCTCTTTACTGGGTTTGTCTTGAAATTTTACGCAGAGATCTACGTTTTTTGGGAGAAGGGAAGAGAGTGAAAAGACACTAAAATTATTGAAAGATCCACAGGATCCCATACTGTGTTGTTTGACGGTGAACGTGGTGGTGAAAACGTGATACGGAGTATATTTTTTTTTTACTTTTTCAGATTTGTTTTACCAAAGCAAAATTCTTGTCTCATTTTTGCAGTGGAAATTGGGTTTCACTAATCTTGTAAATTTCTACAATTTTTGGGTTTGTATGTAAAGCTCTTTTTTTTTTGGTCGAATGTATGTAAAGCTCTTTAAACTTCAACAAATGGTTTTTTTGGTTGAAATCTCTTGTTCAAAGTTTCTATTTTAGGAAATAAGTTTGCAAACATACTATAAAAAATTAAACTAGCTAATTTTTTAAAATGGAATATTTAATGGAAAAATAGGCTTTACAGATTTTATATTATTTGATTTCAATGATTAAACTTTATAATAACTGTCTTAATGAATTTTGTAAATTAGAGGGGGGAATTTATTCCTACCCAACAACCATGGCAGAGTAATAAATATGCACCACCATCATGTACATTGATATGCTCTTTCTTTGCCCAATTTTGCTTCCAACGTCTCCACCTACAATACCCACCTTTTCATTTTCAAGCCATTCATAATGGTGTAATCTATCAATTTTCATAATTATTACATGATAAGAACACATTAATTCATGCAAGTTCTACAAATTGTAAGGTAAAGGTGATTGGAGTATGATTTGATGTATAGCCTATAGTCCTTTATTTTCTTTGTTTATAATGTAACAATTCAATACTAGACACACTAGTAGATCGAGTGGTCGGAAAAAACTTACACTCGGACAAGCCAACAAAAATTACAAAAAGAAAAATTTGCTACAAAAGAATTTGCGTGTATATACGAGTTGTAGTATTCTTCTATGGGGAATTATACATTTTATGGTCGTTTTACCATTTTCTGTTGGGATTAACTTAAACTCAAGGTTTTGTCCTTAATTGTTTTTGAAAGAGACGAATCATCAAATTCTGATGGCATATAAAGCAGCAAACATTCGAATTATAAAAAAAAAAGTATATGGAATTTGATGAAGACATTCCTTCTGCTCTCTTTATTTTTAAAATTTATTAAAATTGTAGTTCCATCACCTTTAGCTTTGGCCTGCTGAATTTTTCAGATAAACAATTTTTTTCTCTTTATGTTTCTTTGATGAAATTCAAATCATTAGTTTGCATCTTATTCTACCATTTTTATGACTTAATAAAATCTGGTTCCCTTACAATTTGGTGCAAGAATTTTGTACCAAATAAAGGTGAAAACGGATACATTGAAAATGTGGCCATTCACAAAACAGTGATTAACGTTAAAATCAAGGCATTGGTCTTTGCATCCAACGGATCACTTCTGTACTATCTGGAAGCTTTATGTTAAGGCAAAATCAAGGCATTGGTCTTTAATTTATATTTTGTGCAATAAATATAGATTAATCTCATCTTAAACATGAAATTCCTGCATTTGAGTGCTGACCCTCAACCTAAGATGGATTTTGCAACTTCATCTCATAAAAGTTTAGGTTGCAAAGCAACTAAGGACAGTGAGACCAGTATATATATTGTGTATTTTGTAATGCAAAGTACATACTTTTATGAAAAAAAAAGAATATTCACAAGAACATGCAAACAATTGAAAACTGACAAAAACTGACACTAGAAAATGATTTATGCTTAATTTAATTCCACTGATGTTCATCAGCGTTCCTGGATGGCAGTAAAGATAGTGCTAGTGCATAAGATAGTTGTATAGACAAACAGTACACGTTGGAGAGTTGAACAAAATGGAAGTTTTAAGAAAGATGTATAAACTTAAATGCTGTCAGCAAAAACCCAGAAAATTAAATATTATTAGAATTTAATGCAGAAAAATTATAGAGTGGTTGGAACTTGGAAGCTGCTCTAGGTTTTGTCTGATTAGCAATTACCTGAATTCACTTTGTTTATTCCTTTACAACTAACATATAAAATTAATGCCAAACAATCAAAGATATTTTCCAGTATAAATAAAATTCCAAGCAGCATATTGAACACAAGCGGACAGCCAAAACCACAAGATTTAAGAAAAAATGCTCAGAAAGATCAATTGAAGATATCAACAGCATAAGCAAACCAAGCATATATTAAGATAAGGATTGTAGTAACTTAACAACTGTAGTGAAGAGCATAACAATGAAGGATGACCCACAAATGAACGCCACTACTTACATTGATAAGCAGTCCAGGGGTTATCAGATGTGAGAACCCATCAAAGCCAATTAGAAACTATATACAATGATGAATTTTAAGCCAAAGACAGACGCCTTGAAGAAAACCAATGAAGAGAAATAGCCGGTCACAATGAGAAGTTCCTCTACTTTGGAAGAACTTTCCACAGGTTGTGTATAGCCACCTGCTCTTTAATTCCATCCACATCAATCCCATATATGTATAAGATTCAGACAAGGCGTTAGCACACCAATCAGACCTTAGCTCGGATTTAATTCATAGTCCGTGTCTATATTAAAAATATCCCCAGCTGTTCACTGTAATAACATGTCCTCCTCCATCTGTATTCTTTTCAGGCGTCTCCTGGCCAAAACTGTGCAAATAATTGTGGTAATTGCCGTGGCAACAAAACCAAGAACGGTAGAGATAATTTGCTGGGCTGAAAGGGAACGGTGCTCATGTGAAGCATCTGCTAGAGTCCTTATTAATATGCCACTGTAAGTAAAGAAATAGCAAAAGTTTGAGCATAGTTGCTAAGTTGTTACAATGAACAGTCAAATATTAGTAATAAAAAGAACATAAAAGCAAACTAAGGGACCTTACAACTTCCAAATTTACACTATTAGCATGCATGCAATGAGGTATTGACATTACTAAACGACAATTGACACACATTACATAGTTTTACTTAGAAGACGAGTTTATTGGAGATGAGAGGAATAGTTAGAAAAACCAAAAAAACAGGATGCTGAAGCTCAATCATTGTTGTGCTTCCTTTGAGCTTGGAGATGAATATTGAACATAAAATGGGAAGGAAATAAAGCACAAAAGATGTGAAGCACCTCAATGACTAAATGCACCCAACAAGCTTGACTTCTAGCTATAGATTGAGATGAGGAGGTGTTTGACAATAAGACCAATAGCAGGAAAAAAAAAATACTTCTGCACAAAGTAGCCTACTTGATCAGCATCCTTGCACATTTATTTCACAGCTGCTACATAAAATGTGGCCTCAACAAGAGAAAAACTATCAGCATGCATGAACATTGAGCATATTCCTAGTGTCCAAATCATTCATTAGCATTGTTGTCCTCAACATTTGCACATGGCAGGTGTGCAAGGGCCTAATATTTGTACATTGCTGATCTAGAAGCTAACATCTTCTCCAGAAGCAAAAAAGAAATAGAAACTGGTATTCCAAAATCCTCTTTAAGAAGAAAACAAGTTCATCTGTGTTGAAAAGAATCATTAATACAATAAGTAGCAGCTCTTATGCCTTTCCTGTGATCTGTGGTGCTTCAATTTCCATCATGAAGCCAAAAAACTTCAGCCTTATGCAGTAGGTTAGGTATATTATGTAATGAGGTTTTATTTCCTCTAATCAGCTAAACAAATACACTGTGAGCAAATAAGACATTCCCTCAACTCATCCACAGCCCATCCAGTCAGATAACTACCGCAAAATTTGCAAACAAGATAGGGCCATAAAATTACCCTCATGCTGAAAAGCTTCTCTAAAGTACAACGAGCAAACACTTATTCATAATTTTAAGGCAAAAACAAACACCTGAAGTAAGGGAGTATAAGAATAGAGGTCTTACGTGTAGATTGCAATAAACACATCTGGAATCATTCCCACCATTGACCCACAAAAATAAGGTCCATACTTAACATTTGTTGCCACAGCACAATAGTTATATAAGATGTAAGGGAAAGGAGAAATTCTTATTAGGACAACAGCACGGAACTGGTTATTCCAATCTCCCTCACCAGCTAGTCTTATAATAGACCCTTGTTTTGGATACTTTTCCAACCAACCCTGCACAAGTACAAAACAACTCAGCAAGGGTGCGCCATAAGTTGTGGCTTTGACATACCGAATCAATAATAAGCATCAAGCTCGTGCAAGAAAGTAGAACTAACCTGAATTTTATGGTACAACAGATAACCAATGAAGTAAGGCAGTGACACGCCAATTACCACAGCAGACATTATAAGTAGAAATCCCAATCCATAACCAAATGTCATTCCTGCTACCCACATGGAAGGAGAAGATGGCAGGAGCAGCGTAGGAAATAGTGCAACAGTGAAAAAGAGTATAACTGCCAATACAGGAACACTGAATGTTGATGTCTCCCAGTTAATCATTGGTATTACCTCCTGGAGACAGAAAATATATCTAATCAGAATAACAAACTTGAAGACGGAAGGAAAATCACAAAGCCTGGAAATTTTCAAAAGTCACATTGGTCAGAACATATTAGCCTCATTTGATGTCAATTGCCCAACATATGAAATAATCAAATAGATACAAGGCATTAACACATTTGTCCTCTAAAAACTATCATAGAGTAAAGAAAATCCTTGGAAAGGCAGAACCCCACAACTATGATCAATGCTTTCTCTGCAATTGGCATACAATTGAACCCCTTCCCCTTATCAGGTAAACTACAAAATTTTCAAGTTCCCTCAATCTATGAAATTATTGAAATCAAGCTTATCAACAGGTTCAAACAACATACCAGCCAAAACAAGGAATAAAGAGTTAATGACTCTCAACATAGTTACAAGGCACTAACACATTTTCCTCTAAAACTATCATAGAACAGATAATTCTTGAAAACGCAGGAAAAAAATTGGGCCTTAAAGCCTAAGATACAAATGACAAACCCCACAACAATGATCAAAGCTGTCTTTGCAATTACCGTAGCATTAAGCTACTTACCCTTCCTTCCAGGGACACCAAAAAAAAAACTCAATCTATAAAATCAAGATTATAAACAAGTTCAAACAACATACCAGCCAAAACAGGCAATAAATTGTTAAAGACTGCCCACATAGGTACAAGCTACAACCTCAATTAATATGCTACTACATTTTCCTCTTCACTTATCATCAATTCTACAACAGACATCCCAAGGCCACCGAATACACAAATAAGACCATTCGCATAACAGAAAAGTACTTGAAACAAAGGAATAAGGAAAAGAACACGCGACCTTGTTCATAACAAAGGGACCGACCCAAACGACAAAAACAACGGCCAAGCACGCTATGAACACGGAAATTAACGCCATTTTCACCCACTTACACCCGAATCCACATCGAATTCTAGGCGTGGAAGGCTCCACCAACACCTTCAACTCCCCGTCGTCTTCCTCCGCCATCACAGGCACTCCCACCGGATGCACCAAACCCTCGCCTTCTGGAAGCTTCACGTAGCCCATCCCGTCCGTGAAACTAATCCGAAGCTCCGGAACCCCGCCTTCGTCTCCTCCGCCCCCATCGTAAGTCATTACTTATAGAAACCTCCCTCTGATCGCATCAAACTTTACGCAAAAAGGAAAAACTGGAAACCCTAACTCGGGAATCGAAATTCAGAGACGAGTTTCGGCGAGAGTTGGAGCAATTGTGATTCAATGTGAGAAGATGATAATGGAGATCGAACGGAGGGATTGGAAGGAGAGAAATCGATCGATCAATCGAAGAAATAGAATTTGATGAGATGAGCGATTTGGGGAACTGAAAATTTGGGGAGGAAGTTGGGAACTTGGAATGGAGTGAAGGCGATGGTTTCAGAAGGGCAAAAGCGGAAAAATATTACTTTCTGAGTGGGGATGGGAAAGTAGTAGGATTACAGACTGGCTACAGACAAAACGAGCTTAAGGAGGCAAAACGACGCGTGTGGGGTTCGTTTTGGGGAGTAGTGGATTCGTCGGCACGTTTGGAATTCACTAACGTCCATATATTTTTGAAAAGGAGGGAATTTACGTTTCACCACCCTTTTTATTTTATCTTTTGCGCTTATTGCCCGTATTTTGAACTTCGCGAAACAATCGCCTCTTTGCCCGTAACAAAATTCATGGATGATTCTATGATAAAAATATCTTGCTCTCTAGTGAATGGGACTTGTATGTTTCAAATGTTTCCGCTAAGTGTAAATATCTGCATATTCGTAGATTTTTATGTGATGTCTTGAACTCTTGATTAAGATTTTGTTGGATTGGTCCACGTCCATTGTTGTCAAGAATTTGTCATCTTTTGTATGATTTTTATGTTATGGAATGAGCTCCTTGTTATCTTATTGTTGATATTTGCACTTGTACTAATCGTATAGCGTTCAATCAAAAAAAAACTAATCGTGGAGTGTTTCATGATTCATCACAATAATTCAATTACTTTCAGTTCTTTCATTATGACGTGATCTTATATATATTGTACAAATATCGTTTTGAGATTGAAAACTTAGGGTTGACCAGAAAATATAGGTTTTATAGTAATTGAGATCTGTATTCACGTACCATATTGCTAAAAATTCCACTTTTAGAGCTTCACAAACATACTACTCTCAATACAATTCCTCTACGTGATTGCTTGGGCTTCTATCGCATAGTGTGATGTGACAAATGTGAATATTGTTAACATTTCCTGTTTTGGTTTGGGCTTGGCCCGTTTTTATTTGGGCAAAGTGGCCCAAATTCTTCAGGATATTCGTTATTTCATTGGTTCCCATTTTTTCTTTTTGATAATACAAGGATTAAGGTCGCGAAAAGTACGGTTCGAACTTCGAACTCGCCTAAAGTATATGTTCAAGTGAGAAGGGATTATTAACCAATTCTAAGATTACGGGCAAACCGACGCCCTATAGGTTCAAAGCGTGAAGTCTCAACTAACGAATCGATACGCCTTGCACTTTTGTAGGTTCCCTTGTTGTACTTCAATCAAATTATCCAAACCATCATGATATAGGTAGAATCTTTTTTCTTTTTCTTTTCTTTAATCTCTCTATTAATTCACTCGATATGGATCATTCTACATCCCAACCGAGTATTACAAAGACCCTTATTGAGGACGATCTTTCACATTCACTTTTTTATACGCAATATTAGAGGGGATCAAGGTCACACTTAACTCAACCGAAAAAATCAAGTTCACACTTAAAGAAATGTAACGTCTCGTCATGTAAAAACAGCTTATAACTGTGAGGTAAATTCATTTTAAATCATATAATCCTTGGTAATAATTTTAAGTCTTATAACTAATCAAGATGTCCATATAGTAAAACGGTTTTCCTATTGTTTGCTCTAAGGGTAAACGTAATAAATATAGAAAACTAAAACTCTAAAAAATGAAATAGTGACTCCGTCATAAAAAAAGATTAAAAACACAAAATTAAGTTACCAAATTTTTCCATTAACACCTATTTATAGTGTGCCCTTCGGAGATATTATAGAAAAATCCATAGTAAAATACCAAAGTCAAAAGAAATTTAACTTTGTGATTAATGGTCCCAATTGGAAAACAAATGGTACTGTACTAATCTTTTTTTTTGGTCAAGAAAGAAACGGCTAAACATGTTACTAATCCGCGCTTGGCGCATCAACTCATTGGTTAAACACTCATGGTAGTACCATAAGGTCTTGAGTTCAAGACTCAAGGGCGGCACTTACTCAAGTACAGTTAAACCTCTATAATGTAATAGGAGGTCGGGACCGGAGTATTTTATTATTTTATAGAAATATTAATTCATCGATAAACTAATATTTATTAATTTATAGAGATTTTAGCGATCGAAATACTTCCAATTAAATAACGTCAAGTATTGTCACTGAACCAAAATTTATACCAACTACAAACATTTTAAAACTATTGCCAAACTATTAACGAATTTACTGAAAATAAAATATGGACAATCTCTTACCAAAATTTGGATGGTTGGTATTATTTTACATTCCTTACATAATAATTATTAATTTATGAATTTATTAGGACCTTATATTTTCATAGTGGTTTTTTGAAAATTTATTATCTTATTATCTTATCGAAAATCATCAAATTTTACGCTAGTTCAAGTCGCGACCGGAGAAAATTATTAATTTACTGTGTTTATTAATTTATCGAGTACTAATTTATGGAAGCTCTACTGTAGTACTTGTGGCGACCCTAACTCATTCATTTATCAAAAAATAATAAAATTGGTACTAATCCTTATCCTTTCTTAAAGATTTGACTTCGGACCTTATATAATGACAAATGTTATTTAATTTATTATCCTGATATTCTTAAGTGTTACCACTTAGACTTAATCTTAGTTCTATTCATATAAATTTTTTCAGTAGAGTTGGTCGCTGCATACTATAAAACTAATCCAAAGAAGAAAATCTTAATAAATTCACATTTTCCTCCTGTAAGTTGTCACTTGTCACTTAGTGCTTAATTAAAAATTAAATATATCGGGAGTTTTTCGTGTCGCTATTGCAAGTGTATGAGAAGTTTTAGATAGGATTAAGAATTTGAAAATACAACATAGCTCAAGTTGGTTCCCTTTTGCAACTTGGTTATTGAAGATTTTGATCGATCAATTTCTGAAACATTTAGTAGATGTATGTATTTGGGTCATATTCATATCATATTTGATAGATTTATTTTACATTTAGCATACATTTATTCATAGTTTGTAGTTTATTTTACATTAAAGAATTTGCTAAATTCCTTTATTTTGTAATCTGTACTCCGTAGTTTCTAGTAAGTATCTATGCCAATGAGTTATCACGCCAAGAACAACATCACTAACTACTAAATTTAGCAAACATATCATGAACAAAATGGGGAGAAAAACAAATTTCAAGAGAAAAAAATCGGGGGTCAAATTCGGTAGAAAGGAAAATAAGGACAAGGTTTCGTCATTCCGTGGGGCGGAAGACCCTTTCTATTAATTTTCGGAAAGTGGTTAGTTCCGTGTATATATTTTTCTTCTTTTTCAAGCAAGCCCTCCTTTTTACCCATAATCACCCCTTTATCAACTCACAATTACACCAATTACCACTTAAAAAGACCTTATTCTCCAAGGGCGTTTATGTCCAAACAATCAATAAACCTAACTACCTAAGTACAACCAAGTACGTGTTCTTGTTTAATGATAATTGTGATAGTTGTGGTTTTCAGAGCTTTAAATATTGATGAGATAAATAACAATTTTTATGATGAAAAGAACATTTTTGTCTAGCCAAATAGCTCAATAAGCACAAATTTTATCATGTTGATGTACTATCACATGACAAAGTTGGGATTAAATCCTCAATGGTTTCGTTAGCACGTAAAAAAATAAATGAATTTGACTATGTGAAATTGTGAAGCTACATTGAAATAAGGGCAGAATACATACGTAGATCCTCCAACTTGTCACTTTTTTGCAAATGAACCCCCAACTTTGAACATTACCTATCAAACCCCCAAACCTAACATTTTTTTTCCTATCGAGCCCCTTTTGCTGACCTGATGGGGCGCGTGCAAGTCACTCCTCCAGCTGGCTGTAAAAGTTCCCCAAAATTACTTACATGGCAAAAAAATTATGCCATGTGGAGTCTCAAACCCCATCTTCTTCTTCATCTTCTTTCTATCCACAATCCCCGCATTTTCAGATCTGGGATGTCACGTGGCTGCTGAGCGGAATGAAAATGGTCCCGATCAGCACGTGTTATTCACACTACGAAAAAAGAGGGTTAATTTGAAAAAAAAGGGCTCAATAGGCAAAAAAAAGTTAAGTTTGGGGGTTCAATAGGAAATGTTCAAAGTTGGGGAGTCCATTTGCAAAAAAGTGACAAGTTGGAGGGTCTACGGATGTATTCTGCCTTGAAATAAGTATGTGCATGTTCTTTCTTATATATATTTTTTTAGGTAGAACATGTTCTTTCTTATATTAATCTCACATCTAACAAGTTTTGAATTCGTGATGCCAAACTGAGCTTTTTGTGAAACTGTATACTTGTACGTTTTAAGTTTTAACCTTTGGTGCCGAATATTATAATATTATCCCTGCAGTGGAAATTAGGGTTCCATATACATACCGGAACTTAACTTGTACATGTACATTAATTGTAATTCAACATCTAACTATACATTAACGTTATCTTTTTGCTCTTTTTTTTTTTTAAGTTAAACGGTTAATTGTATTAAAAAACTGCAAGTTACTAAATTGGCTAAGTTAATGCTAGCAAATTACATGTTCACCACTCTCAAGCCTCTCTAAGAATTTTCTAAGGTCTTTCAACCTCCTATTCCATCTTGCATTACATCTTTTCGCTCTCTTGCTCAAATTGATTATCAATATGGAGTACTCCCTCTCTTTGTTTCTAATTGTATTTTTTAGCCTTAAAATCATGTTCACGATCAAATCTAAAAGGACGATTAGAAACGAAAGGCTGCTGAAAAATTGTGAAGTCATAACATGCAATCAAATAGATAGATTAGGTCATTTCTAACCCCAAACATCATTTGCCCATATATATAATTTTGATACAGATATAAAGTCGATCATTTCTAATACAAAATATTACGCGGTATGTATGATTTTGATATCGATATCAGTCGATCACGCACTTATAGCATCAAATATCCGATCTGGTCAATCCGAAACCGATAGTGTCTGTCATTCAAACACCCTGTAAAGATTTGGAAGAGATCTAGTGATGGGTGTATATTATTATTGCTTTTTATTTTTTTGGTCAGAATTATTATTGCTTTTTATTGCAGAAACTAATCAGTAAGAAAGATCTGACAAAATATACGAGGGTTTGTCGACGACCCTTTACAAATCCAATGAAACTTATGTGAAATCCGCATCTGGGTCTCCTCTGAATCAGAGAAAAATGATCAGGGTTTTGAATATTGGCTTCCCCTTTCATTCAAATCACTACTACTGAGAAGAACAAATTCAGCCAATTTGTTTGTAATGAAAAAAAAAAAAAACTCCTCGAAAAGGTACCTTTGTTTTAAATTTGGGTCTGTAGTTTTTCCAAGTGCACGTGCATTTTCCATCACTTCCAGATCTCCTGTCCCTCCACATAATGCAAGCAGCTAGCTAGCTTGCAAAGAATTTTTAAAAATTGTGCAATTATGAAGGGTTTCAAGGCCATGCCCTAGGGCCTCCTCTTTCAATGTATCATTGACCAGATCTATCTGTTTAATTCAATGTGTACGTGTTAATTAATGAGATTGTGGGTTTTTAACTACCAAAAATTTGTAGTTCTTACAACTGGCTAGCTAAGCAAAACCCATTAAATGAAATTAAAAAATGTTTCTGTTAATAGTGGTAATGTATATAGTTTTGTGTAGGCCGAAGAGAAAACATGTCCCAACATTTTAAACTGTTCTATGGAAAATTGGTCACAAAAAATTTATATACTATAGTACTTTCATGTACGTTTAGGTAAACAATTACTGTATAGAGTTACTTGCAATCATAAATATTTTGAACAACTCTATATATATCATAATTCAATGATTACTAGCTTATTAGTTTATGCAGACTGATGATCTATAAATGTGAATATATATAATTCATTTGTGCACATTTTTGTGACAGATAATTAATTAACTCGGTCATGGTATACGTAGGGAAGCACTAGCTAGCTATTACACACATAAATATATGGGAAACCACACATTAAACTCGTTTCTACAAATCCATTGGCTTAGTTGAATTATAGTGATATAAGTGTAGTGGTAGATTTATGATTACGTTGAACACTACTTTAGTTTTGGTTGATATATTAGTTGAATAAACTCTGATCAACTTGACTCCTTTTATCAT
Organism: Polygonum aviculare; assembly: GCA_934048045.1. Lineage (NCBI taxonomy): Eukaryota > Viridiplantae > Streptophyta > Magnoliopsida > Caryophyllales > Polygonaceae > Polygonum > Polygonum aviculare. Next base: position 3,462,789 of record OW204030.1, on the reverse strand, counting down.
GACCATGAAAAACAAAGAGATACAAACACAATTTTTGTTTTTAAGTCTCATTGTTAAGTAGTACAACTTTATCCATATGAAATTTCACAAAACTACAAACATAATCAAGATTCACTCAAGAAAATATTTCAATGCTTAAAGCTAAGAAAAAGAAACTGAAGAAACCCTTTTTAGGTTCTTTTTTCCCAAATGAACCCTAATTTCTCACATTCCGATCTCAATTAATTCTCCAAAAGAGATTAAATTTAAAAAAGAATCGAAAACTAATACCCTAACGATCCAATAAAAACGAAACCATTAATACGGACCACCAAATGTATTAACTAAGCCTTCGAAGGATTAATAAATAATTATTACCATTTCTCCCGACATCATTAATTTCATCCCATTACAAACAAACAAACCTCCGGCGAGCTCATCTAAAACGGCGGCGGCCTTCCGGCGGCCCCCCAAAACCCATCACTCGCCATCTGAATAGAGTTCATAAGATTGGGTGGGCCCCCCATCCCTTGAAACATGCCCGCGTTGGGGTCCACGTGTCCGCCACCCATCGCCGCCGGCGGGGACACCGGTAGCGCCGGCGGCGGTGGAGTCACCGTGGACGCCACGTCATTGTTCCGCTCCTCCTCGTCCTCCAACGGCAGCCTCTCGTAGGCGGCGTTGCTAAACGAGGCGGCCATGACGACGACGGGGCCGGAGGCGACGAGTTGACCGACGACGCTCCCGCCGACGACCTGCCCCTGGCCGCCGGCGAGGTAGATGGTGAGCCCGGTGGCGGCCGGGGGGGCCGGCGGCGGGAGGATCGAGCCGGTGAGGGAGAGGATCTCGAAGCGGCCGTGGAGGGTCACGACGGCGCCCGGTGACGCCGGCTGACGTAGGGTGACGTTGACGACGGTGCCGGACGCGCTCATGACGCAGACCCCGCGCTGCCGGCGGCGGGCGAAGGCGGTGACGGAGTCGACGACGTCGCATGCATCGGCCACCTCCATGAGGTGGGTCCGGAGCGCGTTGGCGCTATCGCGCGTGATGATGATTGGCGGCTTCGGCTTGTTTTTGGACCCCGCGGGGCGGCCTCGGGGACGCCGGCCCGTGGAGCCTGACCCGGTCCCGGGCCCACCCGAGTCGGCGTCCCCGCCCCCGCCCCCGCTCCCGCTCCCAGAGTTGTTATCATCTCTGTTCTGGTCGTGGTCGTGGTCGTGGTTCTGATGAGAGTTAGGGTTTTGGAGGTCGTGGAATTGGTGGTGGAGGTGGAACGGGGGCGGGAGGGGGTGGCCGCCGTGGCCGGGAGGCGGGGCCATTGGATCCATTTGAGTGTTTAGGGTTTGGTTGGGAGATTGGATTGAGGAGGTGTTAATGGAATAGGGTTTTTTTGAGGGGTGATTAGGGTTGTGGGGTGAGGTTGGGGTATTTCATCAAACACATGGTGGGTTTTGAGGAAAGTGTTTGTGAGGGGTCAGGGAGTAAAGTGTCACACTGGCTATGAGGTTTGCTTTGTAGTGTATGTTGTTGGTGTGATTTAGGAGTTGTTTGTTTGTTTGTATGAAGGAGATAGCTAGGAAGTTGAGTTTATCTATATCTAGGGTTTTGGTGGTGGGGGATTTGTAATAATGTTTTGAAAGGCTAGTTGCCTTGTTATGGCATGAGCTAGGACTCAAGTGGGGTCATCCACAACTTGGTTCCGCAATCGTCGATTGTCGAAGGAAATCTTCTATCCCAATACACGTTCCATTTTCATGTACCTAAACTATGATATTTTTTTTAACCGAGGTTAAACCGTGTTCTACAGTTTACTACGATTTAATCTCGATTTAACCTATGTACACATTTACTACGGTTTAACTTTAACCCTTGTACACGTCCCATTTTCACGTACGGGATAGAAGATTTGCGTCGATCAATTTCTCGTCATGTCGACCTAGATTTTACTACGACGAGGGTATGCAGTATAATTGTGGTTAGTTAAAATAGAGTTAAGATTGAAACTTTAAGGGACATGGTTGTTTAATTAGCAACCAACAAGATAATTTCAATTTAAAATTTTTATAAATTGTTTCAGAGCTATTTATTAAAATATTTCAATATTTTAATGATACCTACATTTGGATGAAAATAATGAGATGTTGGGTTAATTAAGGGCATGTTTAGCTTCATGATATCTAGTGTCAAAAATCAAGTCATGAACTCAAAGTATTGACAGTCTTAAATCCCAATAAACACCCGCTTGCGAAAAAAAAATCTATTAAGAACAATTGTTATAAACCATAACAAAATTTGCTAGAAATCTTCTACGGAGTAGCATATATATATGAATCCAACATTTTTTTGTTGTTGTGTTTTTGACCAAGTCCAAACAAATCTGGCCCTTAAACCAAAGCTAGTGTAATTATTTAAGCGGGAGATTAAAGGGAGATAATGACGAAGAAAGCACAAGATCATTAAGCAAGAGCAAAGATCGCGGCCTAAAAGAGACAGGAATCATGGAGTTGTCGTCTTTTAACGTTGTTTATGGACTCCTGTTCCCTGCCCGTAGCGTGCTACCATTACTTTGACAGCTAGCTTTACTTCTTTCTTTTTTTAATGATTTTTTTTATTTAATTTATCAAACATTAAGGGTGCACTAAGCTAAGGTCTTATCCGGTCTAGATGCACGCAACGTAAACAAAAAAGTTATTCTTACTTGAGCATCGAAGGTAAATTGTGAGGATTCGATGAGTTCTCGGTTTTTCGATTCTGTAAACCGAGGTTATGCTCGATGCATCGAGTTAATATGTGGAGAGTAGACATACCCGTCACTCTAGCCAACTTGAAAGTCAAGGGTACTCCTACTTTCAAGCGTAAAGAAAAGGATATCTCCTCTCGTATCAGAGGGTAAATTCGATGTGGATCAAAAGTTTGCTGACTTGGAATGGGTCATTCATGTGAATGAAATCGAATATAGATTCTTCTCTAGCAAACATCATACTGGAATCATTTAATCTCAGATTTCCAATCCTCATTCCAAGCTAATCAAACCAGACGAGGCCTAAAAAGAATCAAACGATCAAAAAAAGCTACATGCTACACAATCTTGTGCAATTATATGAAAATGCAATTGAATTAACAATTAGTATATATTGACGTGATAAGTGAGCTAGGCATTTCTCATCTGTCTATTACACGAGTATATTGGTTAATTTTACGAGTCAACTTATCTAAATTTGGAATAGGTTTCGAAAAATAATATACAAACCAAAGATCTTTATTTTTTATTTTTATCAGACCAAAGATCTTTATTTATGAACATAACGCTAACAAAATAAGTTGACCAAGTTAAGACATATGATGGTGTATATAAAGCATACAATTAAACTAGTACAAATCAAGGATTAATATATACATGCAAAAAATGGGTTCAATCTAACTATGAATATTTAACTCATGAAGTTGGTCTAGTGAGGTGAAACATATAGTTATATAGGAGTATTTGATTGATGCATATTTAACTTCCACTAGCTTCGTTGAAATGGGGTAACTAAACCCATTTTATAAGTTTTACATGCACGAGTTCGAAGGTTTTCTCTGCAATGATTTGAGATTTACCAAAAAAATATATATAAATGTTTTGATTTATCGATAACACTAGTACCATTATATGTTTCTTTCGACCAAAAAAAAAATTATTATATGTTTCATGTTTGTAATCATGATGAATACATAATTATAAAGTGTAATTAATCGAAGTCAATGCCAATATATATTTCAACATTGATGTATGAGAGTTGAGACAGGCCTATCCATTCATTCCCATCATCCTTAATCATGTCATTTTTGCAAACTTTTCATGTTTTATTCTTTGACCTAACTAGTACTCCCTCCGTCACTAAATGTTCGTCCCCTTTCTATTTCCGTCGTCCCTAAATGTTTGTCGTCCTTCCTTTTATATCAATAATTTCTTACAATATTACCCTTACTAAATTCTACTTTTCCTTCCACTTTATCTCTTTTCAACTTTTCACACATATAAAATTACAAAACTACCCCTATTTAAACTCTACTTTAACTCACATCATTCCACTTTATCTTCTACTAATGCTACTTTATGGTTTTCTTAATAACCGCAAAAAATTGTGCTTTAGGACTATCAAATAGGGACGGAGGGAGTAATATGTATAACTCGATTTAGACAAAAATCCACCATTTAGATTTGATCAATTAGAGTTGTTCTATGTTTCAATTACACACGACTGACCCATCTATGTTGTACTCTTCTCTTCACCTACAATTTTATACCAAAAATTCTAAACCTGAATCTCTAGACACATACGAGTAGTAACCGCGGAACAACTCTTGAACTTGAGTTTGTTTAGTTAAGTGATACATAAGATGAATAAATTTCGTGAACGAACGATGAATAAATATTGTAACACGGTAAAAAACAAGTTTCATTGAGCTAAGTAAGTTTAACTATATATATAGAGTTCTTACAACATGATCCGATTCGAAAAATCAACTGGAATCGACCGAGGATTTTTGGATTGAAACCCTACCCAAAAAGTAGCAAATAAAAGAAAAAAACCGAACCCGACTGACGCGGACATGATTGGGTTAATTAAAACCTGAACCCGGCCCGAACCTATTGTGTTAAAATCCACACTCAACCAGAATCCAAAATGACTAAACTCGAACCTGCTCGAATCGACCCATTTAACATTTCCAAGTCTATGAATTCGGTTCGGTCTATTTTTTCAATTTTCGGGAAAATGAATACTCCCAAGTCCTAAACCCTAAGCCCCATGTGAGGAGCGCAAATGACGACCTCGAAACCGGCAAAACCCTTCACACAAAGCCCCATATGTTTTTGGAGCTTCCTCCTAATTTGCATTTGTTTCCGTTCCTCCTTTTCTCCACACGTCCGGCTTATGTGCACCATATAATCCACATTTACTCACTAGTTTATTCTTTTTAATCGGTGATTTAGTTTTACTTGGCTGTTAATCCACAAAGGGTGTGGGAAGAAGACAAATGTATAAAGGGTTTTCAAAGTAATCCCATGTGGTTAACAGACTGATCGACTTCAAAAATTGTACTATGCCCATGTTATCTTTATGAATCACTATAAATATTATATTAACTATTTAATTTGTACGCGTCTCGTTTTTTACTTTGTCCTTTTTTTAATCAATTGTGCATGCACCATAACTAAGGTTCTTAGCCACTAAGATTCATTTTAAACATTCTTAACTCAATGTGATTTGCTTTGATCGATCAATGGTAGCCAAGTATATATCATGGGTTGCATAACCTTTACTCTAGTCATTTCTTCACCAAACCAATTCTATGATTTTCATGATTCTAACTTAGATTATGGGAATACAGATTTTATACTCTCCCTTCTTGTTTTATAATGTAGTTCATTGTGATGCGATTGACCGATTTGCTGTTAAATTAACTAAGGAAAAAAACTTCTTCTATAAATACTGTATAAGATTTGGACTTACTTATGGATTTAACACCTAAAAAATGTAGACGAACCAATTAACAATAAACATTCAAAACTTTAACAATTCATGCCTTTTTTTTTTTTTTTTTTTTAGTCTCGACCGAAAAATTTTTTTTTTATTTTTTTTAGAAAGATAAAAATTCGGAATACCAAACAAAAGGGTAGCCCAAGAGGCCATTAAAAAATGGCAGTTGTGAACGACTAAGTGGGTCAAGCAAAGGGGCACCATATGTTAGCAGGATCGACTAATTTAGTTGGCAAACATGTCTTCCTAAGTAGCTTGGTAAGCATGACATTGTAGGACAACAAAATCACAAATCCAACGGGGAGAAAAATCTTAGACTAAGGGGCCGTTTGGTTTTTAACCACGGAAATGTAAACGGAATGAAAATGAATATAGTCTAATTATGTGCCACTATACATTAATGAAAAAGATATTCTAATTTGAACCTTTGAAAATTTTGGGTCTAAAGAAGGGGTGAAGGTAATGATTAAGGTGATTTGTTACACCGTCCTTACATGAGGGAAAAACATACTCGCGGTGTTTTTTGTATGAAAATTGAGATGACTCATTATACATCATGAATTCATGATGCTTTATGTACTAGATTCGTTTCCATTCCGTTTATGGTCCCGTCGTTGGATATCAAACGTATCCTAAAACATGATTAAAGCCTGTATTTTGAGATCTGCTAATGGGCCGCACATACAAAAGCCCATTAAGAACCAACAGATATACAAAGCCCAATTGAGCTCCCAATTCAACGGGGTTTCAAAATAGCGCTGACGAAATCCCTTCTCCCATTCCACCTTTTTCCTTCTCTTCGGCAACAATGGCTTCCCAAATTCTGAAACAACTTCTACGAAGGCAGGCTTCTTCGCCGGCGTTCCTCACAATCCCTAGCCTCTCTTTCTCCTCGTCCGGCTCCACCACTCCGATCACGGCCACTCTTTTCCCCGGCGACGGAATCGGCCCCGAAATTGCCGAGGCCGTCAAACAGGTGCCTGATTCTCGATTTTATCACACAAATTCGATTTTTCCATTTCCTTCTTGTCCTTAATTGAGCGTTCGATGTCAATTCTGTTGCGATTCGGTTGATTCGCTTTTCAATTGTTCATATCTGCTCGTTCTTCTCCGTTTATGCTTTTTCATATGTGAGAATTTTATTGTTTATGTTATACATGTGTTGAATTGCTTGATACTGAGGTGTTGTTGCATTACGGAGAGAGTTGAATGAAATCCAAAGAGTTGTTAATATTCCTGAATTTGTTCAATTAGGTGTTTAAATCGGCTGAAGTGCCAATTGAATGGGAGGAACATTATGTAGGGAAGGAAGTTGATCCGAGAACTCAGAGCTTTCTCACGTTAGAAAGTCTAGAATCCGTGCGGAGAAACCGAGTGGGGCTAAAGGGGCCAATGGCTACGCCTATAGGCAAAGGCCATCGTTCTTTGAACCTCACGTTGAGGAAGGAGCTGAATTTGTATGCCAATGTCAGGCCTTGCTATAGTCTTCCTGGATATAAGACTCGGTATGATAATGTGGACCTCGTCACTATTCGGGAAAACACGGAAGGGGAGTACAGTGGACTTGAGCATCAAGTGAGTTTTGTGGTGTATGGATTATGTTGGCTTGAGTTGTGTTTGTATCCTGAAAGATTGAGTTTAATGATTGGTATGGATGCTAGGTGGTGAAAGGTGTGGTTGAGAGTTTGAAGATTATTACTCGTCATGCGAGTTTAAGAGTTGCTGAGTATGCATTTCACTATGCAAAGGTCCATGGGAGAGAGCGAGTTTCCGCTATACATAAAGCCAACGTCATGCAGAAAACCGATGGTCTTTTCCTCAAGGTTTTTTAATTTCTTCCAGACTTGTGGTAATTGTTGGTTTATGTTGGATTGTCCTAGTTGATCTATGTTTATATAATTTGGAATGTTTTGTTTCATTACTTGCAGTGCTGTCGGGAGGTTGCAGAGAAGTACCCTGATATCAAATACGAGGAGGTTGTTATCGACAATTGTTGTATGATGGTATGCTTCGATCCCCTTTTTCTTTACACTTTTCCTTGAACAATACTTTGTCTTATAGCAACTGGCCATAAAATGAATGTATGTTTCTTGGAATTATGAAAAGCATCATACAAGCAAAGCTACTATGTAAAATGATATTTCAATTGCGATCTGCTGAATCTGTTGTTGTTAAAGAGTACACACATTTATCATGCATATCCTGCCTATTGTTAGCTTGTCCTTTATGCTTAGTAACTTAGTTTTTAACTGTCTAGTTTTTTCTTGCCCCATATTTTCTATACAGGAGGTAATAATCATGGTTTATATGCCTCTGGCTCTGATAGTAATGATCACTTGTGCATGTGCTCTGCCTCTGGGTCTGGGTTTTAAGGCTTGCCCAGATAATTGTTTAGCAATAATATATTTCTAAAAATCAACCAACAGTATTTATCCAATTCTAAGAACCTATGTTGAGTTCATCAGGAAGAGTGTCTAAAGGAATTAAATTGAGACCTGACATTGACTCTCTGCTTTTTATTGGCAGCTGGTGAAGAACCCTTCACTCTTTGATGTGTTAGTTATGCCTAACCTTTATGGAGACATTATCAGTGATCTGTGTGCTGGCTTGATTGGAGGTTTAGGCTTAACACCAAGGTATTTATCTTTATGGTTTCAGTTAACTTTTTTATGGACACGATTATTTTATTGCTTCCGTCAGTTTATCATTAATTTCTGTGTAACCCTTCTTATGCAGTTGCAATATTGGTGAAGGCGGCATTGCTCTAGCAGAGGCTGTGCATGGTTCAGCTCCTGATATTGCTGGGAAGGTTAGCCAACATTTTCTTCATTTTTTTATACTTGTCTCACTTATTAAATTTGTAGACCAAACAATCCCTCTCTCCATCACCAACCAAAAAAAAAATCCTCTAAGGCTACATCCTCACTTTTATAAAAAAAAGAAGCAAAATGTCAAATTTGCCTGCTTAGATTGTTAACGGTGAAGACAGTAGAAGACCGAGGACCATAATGAGACAAGTAAAATATACTTTATCCTTCTCTAATTAAATATACCGAGTAGATGGCAGAATATCACAATGAAAAGAGTTCTTTTTTGCTATATTTGTCTCAAGCTGCATTTGGATTGTAGAGCTCTTGCAAGTGATTAGGTATATAAATCAACGTTTGAAAGAGAAGATTTGTAATGGAGACCAAATATCTGGTAAAGCTAAAAGGAATGCTTTTCCTATTTGGAAGTATATGAGAGTGTATGAATATACAACTCTATGAAAGTATAGAAAAGCTCATTTTACAGTTAATACTTATTATCTTTGCGATGGTTACATCTCTATGAAAGCTGACTTTCTTTGGTGATTGGGTCTCTTTTTTGTTTGACTTGTTTCGGTTTTAATTCTATTTGTATTCTTGTAGAACATGGCAAATCCAACTGCTTTGCTACTGAGTTCTGTGATGATGCTCCATCACTTGGAGTTTCATGACAAAGCAGAACGAATCCAGAATGCTGTTATAAACACAATTGCTGAGGGGAAGTACAGAACTGGTGATCTTGGTGGCAAATCATCCACAACCGAATTTACTAAAGCCGTCTGTGACCATCTCTGAACTATGCATCCTTCGTTCCCAACTCGATTGTTGCTATTGGAGCACCATTTTTTCAGAAAGAGGGAATGGTATGTGACTTTCTTATCACCCAGTTTTTACTAATTCGTCGATATTCTTTATGCAAAGGTAGTTTAGCTATATACTCATCATTGATTCAACTGAGCACACGTATAGAGAAGGTCATTCTCTTCGGCATTATACACTTTTTTGTAGATCATTGCTGCACATTTGCAATACAATAATGGCACCTTATTTGATGCCTTCCTTCATACCCCTATTTCAATTCTTTCTTTTTTCTATCCTTGCAATGATAATATGTGTGAATGGTTTGTCTAAATTTGAAATGGTTTATTTTTGGTGGATGCTTCTGTACAAGTAACAGAATACATTCATGCCTCCACTTTTCCTCTAATCCTCTCTTGATATTTAATTAAAAGCCTACTTATGCTTTGCTCGGCACTTTTATTCAATTCTTGTTGTATTCCAAATATTGGTCTTTTGTATGTATGGTATCCTATAGTGACAAGACTATACCCATATCCATGCTATGGCTAAATGTGTACAAGATCTTGACTCTTTTCGGCCAACAAGCTGGCATGATAACCACAGCCAAGAGTTACCTTTTCTTTCTCCTTCCCGACGCCCTTGTTGGCACCGCCTTGCTACTCCCTCTCAAGACCTACTTGAGCACTTGAGGGTTAATCGTTCCCATCATCGCTACCGAGACTATGGCTATCCTCGGCCATACTCTCATCAATCTGATCTTATCAAGATCCATATATGGGACTCGAGGGGTTCTTGATCCATGGTAGTTAGGATTACTGATATTTCCATAGTCGTCGTTGTGCTCTCGGGTGAAGCAGGCCACGGCTTGGGCATGGAGGCTTGTAGCTGACAATGGTGGGAAGACACGACTTAGGCGAAGTCGGCCTTGCTTAATCATGTGCAGCTCAAATTGTGCAGCTCAAATCTTCTGTTCCACAATGAATTACACAATTGACCAAAGCTAAAAGCTTTAACTTTTGCAACAACAATGTTCCACACTCCACAGCAATGACCCCGAGGGCGAGTTATTGCCGTCGACGAGGAAGAAGAGGACCCAATTGAGCTGTAAAAATGTGTTGAGTGAACCTTGCTGATGGAAGTTTATAGAGAGAATTTGCAGCCATTGCCTTTTAGTAACTTGCGAAACCAAAACACAGGTAGAAGAAGAACTCGAGCAACGGTTGTTTGGATATGAGTCACACTGAATTTGTTGGGCCTGGACAAAAATTGGACCACACGCCCATAACTAGTACGGAGTACTTGGCATTGAACGGGAAGCTCACAAAGTCCGTCAAACCTTAATCTAAAGCAACTATAATAAGTAACACTTGGACATTAATGCTGATATTAAAAAAAAACACTTGGACATTAATACTTTTTTATATCGGGTAAGGTTTAGAATAGTCCTAAGGAGTACCCGAAAACTATCCTAGAGTATCCATTGCATATTAGAGTTGCTCGCCTACCATTAGGATTGAGAGACTGAGCACCATCAACCGTGAGGTTCGACATTACTATTGGATGCTAATACATATTGAAAACTCGCGAATCACATTTGGCAAATTACATTTTAAACATAAGATTTAGTGATTCACCTTAACTTTTTTTCGTTCAAATTCAATGACTAATTCTAATTCGCGGATTGAGTAGCTTATTTAGTTACACTTACCTATCAATAGATCGTGATCATACTTTGAGGCGGGTCTAGCCATACAAGATCAAAAGGATGTTTTGAGCTCACATGACTATGACAAGAGCAAGACAAGAGAATTAAATTCACCTACGCGATAAAATTGACTAAATTTAGTTAAAAAATGCAAAAGGTTGGATCTTTGATCGCATGTGAATGTAGTAAAACCTAACATAAATGTGTCAACTCGATCATGTGATAGTAGAATTCCAAGAATTAGCCAATGGTAGACCAAATCTTTACCCACCCCTCTATAATATCTACATGACCACGACCCACTTACACACTTATATACAAACACCCATGTGAGATTACTGCACAATTTTGCTTGCAAAGTGCATGTGGGATTTGCCACAGTTTTTGCAAGACTTTTCCCCAATTGGGACTTTACCATCAAACCCAAACCACGAGTTCGCACATGGGTTTTACAATCCCCAAATGCAGATGAATTCATATAATCATATATACCCTTTTGTGATAAGGACGCAATACCCCATATATGTCCATTTTTTGAACTTAAAGATAAAATACAGTCCAAGAAAGTGAAATAAGTGCAAAATCTGTTTGCTTCAAAGTCCACACCGGCAAAGCTACGGTTTTGGCGGGAACTGCAGAGTCAAATCTCATGCCTTTTCTCTTCCCGCCTTCTCAAATGGGAGCCAACTTGCCGTTACTTTCTCCCACGCGACGACGTGTCAACGTTTCAGCCCCGCATTTCCCGGGAAAAAATAACCGTTAATGGTTTTTTCAACCAATTTCGGCGGGAATTAATTCTACCCGTATTAAATCACCGAAAGTGACATTTCGGGTCGAGTTTGACGATTCTTGCGACAAAGATTTTTTGATCCTATACATTTAAAAGATAACTACAAGTCTAAAACTAATTTTTAACACCTTAATTTTGCGTTACAAATTTTCTGATTTAATTAAAAAATATTTTTTTGAAGTAAAAAAGACGGTGGACGGAGGGAAGAAAGCCGACAAGGGTGAAACCGGGGAAACGGGCCGTGGGGGCAACGGATCGTGAAGTGGGTCCCACCTGTTACGTGACACGTGTCGCGACCACCGGCGAAAGGCGGTTAACGGAATAAAAAATGGGCTACGTGGGGTCCACGGTGGCCGTACGATGGCAATGACTGTGCTCATAGCTGTCACCCACCACCACGTAGATTTAAGTGGAGTCACGTGCTATGCGCGTTGCAGCCCGTACCTTCCCCCGACAAATTTACCCCAGCGGCATGTAAATGGTGAATACGGATTGGTTTATGCCGTAAAAAGAATTGTTATTTTATGTTACCACTTGTGTTACTGTGGGTGTGCCTTAATGGTGAGGTCAGTACAAATGTGGTTCACACGTCACTCGAGCTGCTTTATTACGGTGTGACATTTTGAAGTTGATGGAGTATGAAATTGGTGGGTAATAGTATTATTTTATTTGGATGTTACCCTTTGGTAATTTTGATTATTTTTGGTGGAGTAACATTATTTTATTCCTCCCGGCTTTGAGGCGTTGTTCCTTCGCTTATTTAGAAGGTCACCCTATAATTTATGTGGTTCCCATTTGTGTGGACTAGTGTTTCAAACCTTCTTAATATTCTTTTCACTATGGTCAAACTTATGTGTTTATATATTTTGAGTTGCTCCTCACCAAAGAAAAAATATATTTTGAGTTGCTTATTTTTTCCTGTATTTTATAATAACTTTAATCTAATTTTCACTTCTTTTAATAACATTATGAAATCCGGGGACTATAAGTACTTATTTTGTAAGTAATATGAGTTTTTTTAAGAGAAATTGTACCTCGACTTATTTAGATCATCAGGTATTTGTAGGGTTATGAAACAACTCGTAAGCTTGGTGAATATGTGGTATGTCAACCTCAGTTTGGGTGTTTTATGACGTTGATATTGTGATTGACAAATTGGTTTGCAAAGGTGGCCGTGTGACATCTCTCTTCTAGTGCAATAGGGTTAAAATTAGTAGTATTCAACTAAATTTTACGTATTTCAAAACAAAATAATTAAGTATATTTTTTTAACACAAAAATATTGTTTGGAAACAACTATAGTTATAGTTTATATAAATTTGTTTCAATACTAACTGTTAGTACACGAAATATATACCTGCAAAACAATGGACAAAGGGGGCGGGGACCCCCTAATTCACCTCCGATGCCTGGACAAAGGGGGCGGGGACCCCCTAATCCACCTCCAATGCCTAAGTCGGTCCCCTAATCCACCTCCAATGCCTAAGTCAGCAGAGTATTGTAAACTGTAGAGAGAAAGGCGCAGGGCTAGGGCTGAGACAAACGATCATCAGCCCCTCTAGAGTCAGAGCGAGCGATTATCAACCCCTCTAGGGTAGTTCTTCTATGGTAGCTCCTGTATCTCCCTTCTACATGGCCAAGCCATGTATTTATAGTGGAGAGAGAGCTAGAGTTTCTTCCTTGAAACCCAATCAATAATTCTATCTTCTTAAAAAGGATAGAATCTTCCAACTATGGATAACTACCAGTATTTAATAAGCTAATAAAAATATTTATTAGATATGCTTACCTGACTGGCGGAAATATTATCCTTATGGCGGTAAATTTACCCACCTACACTAACTATAATAAGAATAAGAATAATCAGGCCTACAATTCCAAGTTGCAAATTTAGAGACGTGTGACCTCCAAATAACTTACTTAAATATATGTGATGCTAATTGGATAATATAGTATACACGTTTGAATTTTCCTTTCGCACATGTATATTTTTCTAATGAAACGAACTGATAAATTTTGTAATCTATTCGTACTTTATTTAAAATGGTTGTTGTATACTTTATTCAAAAATGTTCCAAAAAGAATTGAAGACAATTTCTAGTTGACAACATACTCAATTTGAAGGCATTAATAATTAATTAAACAATATGTTCATAGCTCATACTTAATTGCGCTGGTATATCTTATACCGATTATATTGATCACCTTGGTATAATATTCTGGATTAGGCGGAATATAAGCGGCCATACGTACATGCGATGGATGTAACGTTTTGTTTATGTTGATTAATAATCTTTTAGTTATACGAATATTAAAGAAGATACTTGTAGATTATTGCATATATAATCATGAATGGTATATATTTTAGAAAAGGAAAGAATAAGGAACACATTCACGTAATTAGAATCTCCAAGCACTAAAAAAAGGCATAATTTCGGTTGCAATACAATTACCACTCTTAAGCCAATGTCTTAGTCACGAAACGTTAATTCTTTTTATATTGTGATTAAAAAACCTATTAAGTCTCAATAAGGTCTTTCTTTTTCTAGAAGCTTTAATATAAAGATAGTCCACTAATAAATCATATTCAAACATCTTTAGCATTGTAGATTATTACACACATTTTTTTAATTTATATTTCGAGCCTAAAAAATCTAAACAAATTATAATATGTTCAACGTGGCCTAAACACTTTCAAAATTGGTGATCCGATTCACGCCCAACCGAACCCGTTTACATTGGACTCGGATCCAAGCAAAGCCCGCCACATGTCACGTTAGCTGGCACCAACCAAAACAGCTCCACGTGGGGGTCAAGTGGGAATTGACACCACACTGTTAGCCCATTGTTTTCGCCATTGCGTAAACAATATCCTATTAACTCACAAATGGTAATTACAAAGTTCAGGATCAATGGACAAAATATACTTAGCCTGCCTAATAGCGGTGTAGAAATAGTAAGATAATTTACCATCTTTAGCTGATACTTATTTTTGTTTCCCTTTTTTCAGGCAGCGTTTTATACGGAGAGAGAGATAAGAAAAAATCGTATTTTCGCCTTTAATTTCCCCGAAGAGACGGATAAAGTTAGAAAGAAAAAGTGCGCAGTATAAATTGAGTTTTAGCCCTTTTGAGCAGTCGGCTTAGACAAAGGAGAGAGAGGCGTCCAGAGAAATTTAGAAATTAGGGAAACAGAGACATTTCGCGGTTTCGAAGAAGCTTTCGGAGGAAGATTGGAAGAAGACGAAGAGAAATCGTTGATTTGAGAATCTCTCCGGCCGCCGCCATTGACGGAAAGAAGAGCTTGTGGTTGTCTGAGGCTGATCTGCTTGGTAAAGAGTTTAATGGAGTGGATTCCTTCGAACGAATTGGAGAAGATTATCTCCAGACTGACTATACCTAGGTACGTTTTCTCTTGTTTCTCTGGTTAGAGATTGATCTGGTTGAGTGCTTTTGAGTATTTGTGTGATTTTTTGCCGAATTTGTTTCTGGTGAAGTGATTTCAGCGAGAGATCTTTGAATCTTTCGTATGTAGTATGCTCCTCATGTGGAATCGCTGTTTACAGTGTGTTTATATGAAGATTTGGCTAGTTTTGCTTCCAGATTGATACGATTTCTCAGAAATTTGTGCTTTCTTGTTCTGTCGTACGAAGTATTTTTGATCTCCAGAAAGTTCACTTTGGAATTTTTTCACGAGTTGTTACGCAACTTCCACCGACCTACCAATCAGGCTCCAATTTCGAATTTCAAATTTTTGAACAAAAAAAAATATATGATGTGTTTTGGACTAGAACGTTCTCTCTCTTTCTTTTTTCTGATTTCTCACTCAATCTCTATCATTGGCTGTTCTTTTCCACAGAGTGGTGATCGATAATGGAGTTTGCCCCAATTCGACTGTAGTTAAGGTAGCTTCCGAGTTCTTGCGCCCTAATAAGCTTAAGCTTTTCAAATATATGATATATTAACAATAATAACTCCTCTTGTTAGGTCGACAGTGCGAGAAAGCATGGGATTCTTCTCGAAGCAATTCAGGTGCTCACAGATCTGAACCTCAGTGTCAAAAAAGCTTACATCTCATCTGATGGAAGGTGGTTCATGGATGGTGAGTGCTAATAAATCTGGTTTTACGGTTTTCTTGCTTAAGTAACAGTAACCGCTGAGCATTTACTAACCGACGCTGTTATTTCCCAACCAATTTCTCTACAGTTTTTCATGTAACGGATTTGAACGGGAACAGATTGGTTGACAAAGCCGTTATAAGCCACATGGAGGAGGTAATTAATTGCAGGAATTTTCCTGTTCTTCAATTCTCCATTAATTTTGCTTGCATATTCTGGTACTGAAATTCTTCAATTTCTCATGTGTAGTCACTTGGATCTATCCACGACACGAAAACCGTCGGCCTTGAAGGCCTTACTGCATTAGAGTTAACAGGGACTGATAGAATAGGCCTATTGTCAGAGGTGTTTGCCGTTCTGTCGAATCTAAACTGCAGTGTGGTGGATTCGAAAGTATGGACTCACAATGGGCGAATCGCGGCCCTCATCTATGTGAGGAATTTCAATTCTGGATGCCAGATCAAGGACGCTGAGAGAGTTGCTACCATTTTAGCTAGGTTGAGACCTGTTCTCAAGCGTGACAATGATATCAGAAGTGTACAGACCACGGTTTCTGCTGGATTAACACATACCGAAAGGAGGTTACACCAGATGATGTTTGCTGACCGCGATTACGAGAGATCAGGCGCGGGTGGGGCTATATTTGATGACCCCCCTGTTATCACTGTTCAGAATTGGATAGAGTGGGGCTACTCAGTTGTAAATATTCAGTGCAAGGATCGGATTAAGCTTCTGTTTGATGTTGTTTGTACGCTGACCGATATGGACTATGTTGTTTTCCATGGAACTGTCAACGCCGAAGGAAATCGAGCGTATCTGGTATTACCCTTTTCACCATGTTGTTATCTTTGCAGTTAAAAATCAGCTTAATGACTTAATTAACTCTGTTGTGTCATTAAATGTGCAGGAATTCTATGTCAGACACAAAGATGGCAGTCCCATTAGCTCTGAAGCTGAGAAGCAACGAGTTGTACAATGTTTGCAAGCTGCCATTGAGAGAAGAGCCTCTCAGGTATATCATTCTATCCTATTTGCCAAATGTCTATACTTGATAATTTTTTTTATGTTTTCTAATACTAACTTTAGTAATATTGTTATTATTATGTTGTACAGGGTGTGAGACTTGAACTACAAGCTGGGGATCGCCCATTCCTTCTAGCAGACGTCACAAGAACATTTCGTGAAAACGGACTCAATGTGACAAGAGCAGAGATCTCAACAAGCTGCAATTCAGCCACCAACATATTCTACGTAACTGATTCAGCAGGATTCCTCCCGGATAACAACACCATAGAATCCGTCAGGGAGAAGATTGGTTTTGGGAACTTGAAGGTGAAGGAGCTACCTTTAATCCACCACAAGAACCCGGATGACGAAAAGGATGACGAACCTAGCGGTATTGGCGGGACCATGTTAGTATCACTTGGAAGCATCTTGAGGAGGAATCTATACAATCTTGGCTTGATCAGATCATATTCTTAAACAACAAATGGCAGCTAGGGCCAGGTGATATATCCTTTGTCCCTTTGTTTAATTAAGCACATATTCTTTGCTTAGAGAACAAGGGCAAATCTCACATGCTTGTAAATAGTAATGGAATTTGTGGGTGTGGACAGAGAAAAGTGAAGATTAGCACATGCAGATTTGGGTAGGTATAGAGGGTTTGTTTGGTGGGTGATGGGGGCCAGTGAATCAAATTCTAAAAGTGGAGGGAAAACTTGCAAGAAGAGGGAAAAGATTGTTTGGTATAATTAAGCTTAGAGTAAATATTATGTTAATATCTTAGTCTAAGGGGTTAAGTAAAAAGCTAGAAAAGGGTATGAAGATTAGGTAGGAATTTGGCAGCAAATTAAGTGAAATCTCATTGTCTACCTTTGTACATATAAATTCCATCAGTTTGGTTGACTTTGATATCTATTGTAAAGAAAGTTAGAATTGTTCTTTTCCCATGTATGAGGCTGTCACATTGGACTTGTTGCGTGTCCTCACAGCATCTCATCTGCCCCTTAAACCGCCCTTTAATCACAATTATTAATCTTTATATATCAATCAATCAATCAATTTATCATTTTACTATTTGAAATTAGCTTATGTAGGCTAGATTTGGACATGTACCATTGAGAAGGTAGCATGCAATCGGTTGAAGTAGTTAGTAGGAACATAATGGTATACCTCTCTTATCGCACGTCACAATTGTGACAATGTTCTAGAACTTGTATTAATGAAAGCCAGAAAAGTAAACGGTATTGCGCAACAAGGCTAACAAGTGTTCAAAATAAATTAAATAATGCAATTTGAAAAAATATGTAAAAGTTGAAATAGTTCATCTGGTGCAATGTATATCCATTTTATTGGGTCCATAAAGTTTCGTATAAAACTTAAACATTCTACAAAGTAAAGTCAGTTTCTTACCGATACTGATACATAGAATCAATAGATACATGCTGATGAAATTGGGCGTCATTGCATTCATCACGTACTTGAAAAGTTTCTTGAGTTGTAGACATCCAACTAATTGAACTTAGGGCGACTAGTTCTAGTGCATTGAACTTTGATATATAAAACGTCTTTGTAAAACGTGACAAGTGCAAGTTGGCCAACTTAGAACACTACAATTTGAAGCATTATTATAATTAGTCTAGTGATAGACCTAACTAGCACTGATAATATCATAATATGTGTAGTATATGAAATCAAGATAAGGGTTTACTAAATGCATGGCCACGATTCTACCGAGTCGCGATTTTTTAACGTAATCAATGGAAAAGTATTTGATGGGTTTGATACAATTTGCCTAGGATATAGATAGGGCTTTTATGGATGATAACACATGGTGTAATTAAACAAATAATTTTGTAAAACAATACTGTATATTTTAATTCTGATTAATCAAACTTTTAGTACATATAATAAAGCAACTAGTCAAAGATGTAAGAGAAGGGATGACTAGTGCCCTCCCCCAACCCGACCAGTATTAGTAAAATAAGATTAGGTAGCTTAAGGTAATCGCGACGTCATTTTTTCCGATTAATGGTGTCACAATAAAATTGTTTTTTCTTACTCTATTGGTTTTCATGTTCTTAAGGACGTGTCACGTGTCTTCGGATGTCCTCTAAATTTTGTATGATGATGTTGAGGATACGAGGCTACCCTGCGCATCGTGAACTCTTAAGACCTCTTTATTTATCCAGTTGATGGTTTTTCCGTTTTCTTGATAAAAAAATATTGAGGAACGGGTGGTGAAACCTAAAATAATTCTTTTTTTGTTTATCTTATTTTTTTTTGTTTTCTTTTAATAATAATGTAAAATATACGTGGTAAGATAAATTGTGGAGACTGCAAGTGCAACCATCTATTACTATTATATATACGTATTTATTGTACTACATTTGGTTTTATATCAATTTACAATACCAAATTTATGCATGGCCCGGTTAGTTTATTTATGACACCACATGCATTTTCCATGGATTCGATGATAATAAATGAAATGAAATCATACGTTCAAGGGACACCTACAAATCCTACAATCCCACAATCCTACAAATCCTACAATCCCAAAAAAAAATTGACCAAAAAAAACAAATCCTACAATCCCACCTCTAACTCAACTTAATCATAAGTTACGAGGCGGTATAGGTCTAGTGATCGATTCAGAAACTTACGAGAATCCTCCAATGTTCGAACCTATTATTACATGGACCTTTAATAGAGACGAGTAGACGACCATCTCAATTCATATCGACAGCTGGAAAATTTGAACCCGGTCGAAAATTCTTGGTCAAACACTTGAAAGAACTTGGCACATGGATCATAATGCTAGACTAACCTAAGTGATGATTGAACTCGGACCCAATACCTA
Source organism: Polygonum aviculare (assembly GCA_934048045.1). Classification (NCBI taxonomy): domain Eukaryota; kingdom Viridiplantae; phylum Streptophyta; class Magnoliopsida; order Caryophyllales; family Polygonaceae; genus Polygonum; species Polygonum aviculare. The sequence continues at coordinate 3,443,203 of OW204030.1, read as the reverse complement.
ATGGCTTACTCCGCATTGATCGTACGTAACATTCGCGGCGTAACATCTTCAAGCGATATTGCTAGCAGGACGCCCGGCGGGGGTTTGCGCCCAAGGCTAGACTTCATGTTTGTTTGTACGTTTTTTGAATAGCTTAGCCATTTTTAACGTTGTCAACCACATTACTAGGTCTGAATAGACCGAATCTAAACCGACAGAGTTCGGATAAATAAATTTCAGGATTTTGGTTTTGTTTAAGTTTCGATTCAGTTCAAAATGTTCAAAGAAAAAGTTTATATTTATCGAAAACCGAAAAAAAATCGAAGCCGAACTGAAATTTTTAGGTTCGGTTTTTTATTCACCAGATTCCCGAATTTCGGTTTTAGTTCGGTGATGAGCCGATACTCACCCCTACACATTACATGTTTTCAAGCTGGTGTACCTCGGTTGGCTGTTTTTAAACAACATGAAAAGCAACGTTTCATACATGACAATAAGTAACTAATTTGAATCTTAATCAAGCAATGTCGATCTACTTGTTTATGCATAATCTGCATGGTTGACAGTGTACGGACACGTGAGTCGAAGAAGGCGCTGTTTTTAACGCCCGTTGACTTTGACTCCTGCCTGCCTTCCTGCCTTATTTCCACTTTTCAGTGTGCTTTCACCTGGTTTTCATATCTCTTGTCGCTCTCGTGGCCCTCAAATCCATAGAAATTGCAAAAACGATCCCGTATTTCCCTTCACCTGGAAAATATACCCCCCGCTCAAAATTCTTAAAACGAGTGTTTCTTTAAAATCTTAAAACGGAGCTGGGCTATAATTCCAAACGTCCAAAATTATCAGCCCAATAGGCCTGGCCCAATCTTGGATATCAAAGCTGATTTGAAAGTTAATTAATCCCCTCTTAAACCTTTTTTTAGACACTAATATAAAGCATGATTTGTTTTTCCTCTCAATTTTACTTGCTTTTCTTCTCCTTCTAAACCTTGCACCTTGCTAACTGTGAATGTTAAGATATAATAAGGTCTCACGTTGTTACATACTAATGTAATATATAATAACAAACTGTGGGATGGGAGATAGAATCTAACGTAATTCACTATGATAGTGAGACACGGTTAATTAAGCTATGTTATGTAAGAAACTTTGGGTATGCTTGAAGAATACACTACCAATTAAATATCACCTTTTCTTTTCCTCTAAAACCTTGCACTTTGTTCCCTTCATAATCTATTGTTTCATCCAAATCCACCTTTCTCTTGTAGTGTATCTTAATATGTAGTGAGAGTATTCGTCTTATACCCCTTAAGCCTTTTTTTGACACGAACATAAGCCATGATTTCCTCATTTGCTTGCTTGCGTTTTGTTCATTATAGATTTGAAATATTATACTCGTTGCTTTAGGTTGGAATAACTATGCGTCTATGCTTATAGAGGAAGTAATAGGTTTTAGTTTACTTTTGTTTCCTCAAGGAATGTAAATGAAATTTCAACCTAAAAAAGGAATGTAAATGAAAGGAGAAACGATCAAACAATAGCCAATTTGTATCACTTGTCCGCTTATTCAGATGCCTTCGCCATCTCGATCTACCAGGCGCGTTTGGTACATCGAATTTCTTTTCTTATAGAAAAAATAGCCCAATTTCTATCTCTTGTCCGCTTATTTGGATGTCAATTTCTTCCACCATCTCGATCTACCTGACGTGCCTGGTACATCGAATTTCTTTTTTCTTATAGACAAAATAGCCCGATTTCCATGACTAGTAGTACTTGACTACACGACTGTGTTCCCACTCTCAATTGTCATGGGCCACAACTACAAGGGACACCGATGAATATGACCTTCATGGTCTAACGATAAAGACTAATCAAACCAATAACTTTGGACTACATCCGACATCAAATCTAAGCGAATTCACATCAAAAGTTTATATCCCCTCAAGTTCAAGATCAATTCCCTTGGACCTTCGGGGACCTCACGAGTCGCGGCCACTCGACCAATAACTCGGGCTAGTGTCAAAGTACAGTGTACCAAGTATGAGCTCTTATGGTGGAGTCTTACCCTTACTTGTGTAGTACACGAAACCGTCAAAGTTCAGTTTGTTCATGAGCAAATGACCCTCTTAAGATTCAAAATATGAAACCCTCAAAACTGAATTAAGCTTGAAAACCAATTGTACTTGACTTGAGGCTTATTTTAGTCTAATACATACTTCACCTGTTTTTCGAGATCAAACTATACCTATATAACATACCCTAAAATCAAATTAAATATCCCATTTAAGGGATTAAGACAAAATATGAAGAGCAGAACATTCCATCCACAAACAAGCCTGGTAAATAGAGTGACTAAAATAGACACAAATAGAAGGTCAAATCAGTATAATGACCAATTTGCCGGTGATAAACTGCAATCCTTACACATCCAAAAGGGATAAGAGAAGACTTTGATCACTATCAATTGACCTGACTTGAAACTTGTGAGCAAAGTAGCACCAGAAAATTCAACGTATTAGCATTATTCAAAGTCAAGAGCCTGAACACATTTAAGGTAGAGGTCACATCAAATGCCAAAATTTTCAAGCACTATTACCTTGACTAAATCCACACCCTATCTAAATATATACAATCCCCATAGAACAAAGGCACAGACACACACTTTCACTAGTGTCTCAAACTTGAAGGCAAAGCAACAACCAAACAAGCACATTTCAGAGCACAGAAAGGGTATGGAGTTTGGCCACAAACCTGTACTTCTATTTCTACCTCTTTGTTTTTCCATAGTTTTCGCTGTTCTCAAGCTCTTGTTATCACCGTCCTATGATCTTTGGGAGCTGCCACGCTGCCCGCTTTTCGTGTATGCTTTCTTCAATGCCATATTGTTCGCTATACTACTAGATAATTGCTATAGATTGTCAAAAAATGAATTAGAAGAAAACCTTCCTGTAGTGTTTTCCCCTTTTCATGAGACAGATGAAGAGAAACGAGCAGAAGGATTAAGTGAAGTTTCCAATGGACATGGCGGCGAGGGTGCTGCAGAAAGTGAAAATGATAACAATGACAAGACCAAAGGTGGATTTCATGGTTCTGATTTAGGTGATGATGACAATGGAAGCGAGGAAGAATGTGACCCGGAATTTGAAAGAAGAATAGAGGCTTTTATTGGAAAGGTTGTTGAAGGATGGAGACGGGAGCGAATCCAAGAAAAAAAGCTAGCAAGCTGAAAAGTTTAAGAAGTAGAAGGGCAAACGGCTATTCTCGTCAGAATCATGAAGCAAGTCTGATTTAGAGTTACAAGAGAGACAACAAATCTAAACTACTATGTATCAGAAAGTAGCAATCCTAAAAGGGGGAAAAGGGAAAGCTTGTTACACCCAGGATTTGAGTGGTTATACTTCCACTAAGCGAGATTCATCCTGTATTAGCAAGTGATCATAAATAAGGTACATTTTAAAGTAGGGGATGAGGGATAAACTATTTATTCAGAGTTTCCTACAACTCTATGAGTAATCTCCAACGAAGTAACATAAGCCACATAAGGTGGGATAGAGTGAGTAAAAATCCTCTTTTTCCTTAACTAAGGTAACACTCATTTAGACATTCAAAAAAAACATAAGGCACAGGAGCAAGAATCTATTATAAGTAGACCAAAACAGAAGTTTGGTCTAGTCAGAGCTACATGGAGATGAATTTTATTTCCCAATTCAACTGTAAACAAATGTAGCTTAGAAAAAGGAAGCATTTAAACAAAGCATCTAAAGTTTATAGGAGCCATTTATCATGTGATGCGACAAGCACTAACCAAGACCACTATTTTTACGTGGTGGTGCATCAGCCTTAATGCGTGATGGCCGAACTATGCGGTCGATAAGGCCATATTCAAGAGCTTTCTGAGCATTGAAGCGCTTCAACCATTTGAGATCTTGGTAAATCTGGACAAGTTGGAAGGGAGATCAGTTCACTGTATGAAGAAATCAAATAAGTCCAAATAAAACACTGCATGAAAGATATACCGTCTCAACTGGCTGGCCTGTATTATCAGCCAATTCTCTGAAGAGGTAATCTCTTATTCTGAGAAGCTCATTAGCTTCAACGCGGATGTCATCAGCCTGTCATTAGGATGGTGTGAGCATGCTACCCAACAGAGAAAAAAGTAACAGAATGAAAACTCAAACAACCCCTTGAAGCTTGTAATAAGGATTAGAACGTTTTTCATACCCTACCACGAGCAGCACCAGCTGGAGCTGTCAAAGCTACACGTGAAAGTGGCATTCCTGTACGACTACCCTGGTAAACAGAGAACGGGACGTCTTACAGATGGGTTAACATAAATCCTGTCAAAAGTCATAGCAGCTGAATGCAGGATATTGTTGTATTGAAGGACATTACCTTTTCTCCACCTGCAAGGATAAATGCTGGCATATTATATGCAAATCCAATGCAGTGTGTACCAATAGCATTCTTTAAACTCTTTATGGTGTCGTAGAGAGCCAGGCTAGGAGTAATCTGAAAAAGAGGACACACATAAGCTAGCTAGAAGAAGAAAAAAGGAACCAACTGACAAGCACTCAAACTTGGTAAATAAACTCACATCTCCCCCTGCACTATTAATGAACAACCAAATCTTCTTTGAATTCTCAATGCTGTCAAGATAAAGCAATGTTCCCAGAACTTGGTTGCTGTACTCTTCATCTATATCTTGTCCAAGAAAGATAATACGTTCACGGTACTGCAAACGGATACATTTATACATCACTCAAAAGAAAAGTGGGACATAATAATGTCAATCAGAATAACAATGATCCCATATAAATAATGACTGACCAACAATTTAGCCACATAAAAGCAGCAGTTGGAAGGGAGAAGCAATCGAAAATGATCAATGAAAAAATATACAAGGTATAGCAAGTCTAGTCTTTTGACGTCTGTATGGTGCTTAATGGCAAAGAAACAACTACAAGAAACTTACAAGAGCATTCCACAGATCCACCCATTGCCAAGTATTCTCTCCAGGAGTTTTATATGGAACTCTTGGTGTTCCAATGGGCATCATTCGGGCTCGTCCTCTTGTTGGTTTGCCTTTGCACCTAACACAAAAGAAAACAGATTGGATCACCAAAATAATAAAGCACACTAGAAACTCCAAAATCTATTGACCTGTTAATAACTACAACAGAAAAGTCACAAATCTAATTCCGATGCAAAAGCTTTTGGTAATCTATCGACCGCTAAGTTGCAATCCACCTTAGAAACACAACCAGCAGAAGAACTCCTCAATGCAATGCATAGCAAACTAGGATGGAGTGAAGGACTGTAATAATAGTAATGACTAGCCTTATATAATGCTAATGCTACATCACACTAATCGGCTGTAGAGAGTGGAATCTACTGCTTTCTGATAGGAGGTCATGGCATTATGGCAGCACATATGAATTCACGGTGGACAGATTCGAAACAACACACCTAATGTAACAAAGGCTCTAAATATCAAACACAAGATTGATCATGAATGCAGACTTTTCCAAATGAAGAGAGCACTGGTAACTGCCATTTGCATTTCAAATTTAGTTCAATATAGCATCTTAGTACTGGCAAGACAAAAAGCATCTTAGCCAAGCTCAACATTCGGCTCACAGACTGCCAACTATCAAACACCAATTCTTCATCCAAAATTTGCCTCTACAAATGACCGTCAATCTATCACACAACAGAGCAATGCCTTACAGAATCCAAATCCCAAAAGCACAAACAAAGCAACCAAAAATTGAAGGAAAGTTCAGATAAGAAAAAAGATAAGACAATTACGGAGTGTGGACGCTCTTATGAACTCGCTCATAAAACTGAGCACTCAAATTGGGAGCCTTATGGCCACCAGGACCTGCAAAATCAACACAAACCTAAAAATTTGAACACACAAGACTTTCACCAGCGAACAAGTTTTCGCCGAAACACAAATCGAAGGAAAACACAAAGGAACTGTAAAAAGCAAAGGCAGAAGGATTTACTCGAAGATTGGGGCCTAAGTCCGACGAAAACCTTGGTAGCGCAGCTGTAAAACAAGATTAATCACAACACCAAATCATATAAATGAGAGAACGAGAACAAATCAAATTAGGGAAACGAGGAAGAGGAATGGATTGGGGAGAGGGAAAACCTGAGAGACGGCTGGGAGGCTCCACTATTTCGCGACTGTAAGCACGAAGCCGAGCCAGAGGGGCGAAGAATTGCCGCCATTTTAGGGCGAGCAGAGGATGGATTGGCGAGCGATTAAGCGAAGAGATGGAGAAGAACGCTTTCTCAATCCTTTCTTCTAGTCATGTCTTGTTCTGTCTAGTCTGATCCAATTTCGGTTGGAAAATTGTACCAAAAATTAAATAAAAATTCACTTTTCTAGATTAAATAAAAAAATTGTACCAAAAATTAAATAAAAAAGGTGGCATTTTATTTTTGGGCTGAGAAAGAATGTGACATTTTAACAATATAAGAGTTTTTTAAAATTAATAGTATTTGTTTGTTAATTTCTGACAAAATGGAGATTTTTAAAAAAATATGTGAATCTTGCTTAGATTATTGAAAGCAATACACAACATCAATTTGTGTTACTTTTTTTTTTATAGAGTAAGAGATTAAAGTCATCGCAAGTCCTATATCCAAAGCGCCCAAAACGGTGACCCCGGATACTATCAGTCTATCACAAGGGCTAAACCACCGAGTTCTACTTAAGCTCGCTTAAAGCATCCAAAGCGCCCAAAACGGTGACCCCGGATACTATCACAACACAAGGACTAAGCCACCGAACCAGACGACCGAAGGCCAATTTGTATTTTACAAATAACACTATGATCATTTTTTAGGTACAATTCAAGCATTTGCCAACTTTTAGCACACTTTGAGATGTCAGCCAAAGCTAGTGTTATTTGGTACCAATACCATAGCATATGAGTATTAGTTCTAAGATTATACCAAAGCATTACACTAGTCAGTATACTATGAAGCTCTCAAGCCATAAAAGAGCACACCAAAATGTAACTTGGGCCCTTACAAAAGCAGACAATGAGCAAAGTTACACTATTGAAGCTCTATCAAGAAGAACAAAATGGCATTATATGTATTAAGGAGGCTTTTCATAGGTGTTTTGGTCTCTGAATGCAGCAATGGCGCTCTTGATCATCTCGCCAGCGTGAGGTTGTACAAAGAGGTGAGTTCCATCCAAGACGCGTATTATGAACTTCTGCGACGCGGGCAGTGAGGCGTTGTAGTTTATTATGAATTGGGCCATCGGTATGTCACTGCACGAAACATGCGCATGAAAAGAAAAACCATTGATGCAATCAAGATCTTTCGTATAAGGTTAAAACAAGGTTACACAGCAGAGAGACGAAATAAAAGAGATGGAATTTGATGCAACAATGTTGTACCAAGAAATGAAGAGTCCTTTCGTAGCATTCACCATGTTTGGCTTGCACTTCTAACAGCTTCGCCTGCAGCAACACCAATGTGTTTAGAGAAAGCACACATATGATCCAGATACAGCTAATAACTTTACTAACTTCTTAAGGAATCTCAGTAATAATGATCTAAACCACACATCCTCTGTATTCTTTATTCCCTTCTAACAATTCTTCCTAGTTTCAACAACTGACCTTATTGGCCATTCGGGGAAATAAGAAACATACTGCAATTTCCGACTATCATAGGTTTCAACTAGGTACATATGTTTTCAAATGTGATACATAAGTTGCCCGATTGTTGCAAGAGGCGGAACCAGCATATAGTATCAAGTCACAGTGCAGAGTCCAGTGATGGCAAAGAAAACTACCCAGCTTCAAGTTTTTATAAGGCTTTTAGTTAATTCTGATTTGACTTACCAGACTTTTGAGTTTTCAGATATAATAACAATGGAAACACTTATAAAATCTTTCGAACTCGCTCAATCCAAAGATCAGACTCAAATGTTACATTTTCCTTTCGGCATCAAGGCACCAGAAGAACTCAGCCATGACGACATTAAACATTCCATCAGTGAGCTGAGCAAACCTGAGCCTCAAAATAGTTCAGCAAGTGAACAAATTGTGGTACTAAATCTAGCCCCAAATTTGATCTATACTTACATGCCAAATATGAGGAATTTCACAGCAACAATACAACTTCAATCAAGTAAGAAACTCATCAAAAAATTAGATGGAATCTTTTTCACTATTCAGTAGCTACTCAATTTCATCCCTGGTAATGTTCTTCTGAAGAGACTACCAATCAACGAAAACAGTAATTCTAGTAGCCTAGTAGGAATTGTTGGCTTCTTATGTCCTTAACCCTAATCAACAACAAAAATTCAGTTCAACCAAAAATCACAATCTAACCAAAATCGATTCAATCAAAGTCTAATTCAACTCAAATCGACCAATAATCCTAAGAGAAATCCATTCAATCAAGCAAAAATAACTCAATCCAACCAAGATCAATATAAACCCTAGAAACTTCAATTCTCAACAAAATAGTAAAGTACAACACTCACAACTCACCAAAAGAGCTAATGGCCAACCGGAATCGGAGTCGGATTCGTCAGCAAAGGCGTTTTCCGTCGGGTCGTGGCCGTGAATTAGCGGGAATTGGAGGAGGAGCGGCGTATTCGTAAACTATAGTGTGAATGGTTTTACAAGTTCGTTAGCAAAGGCCATCCGCAATTGCCTTCAAAAAAAAAAGAACGGGTGATATTGGCTGACGGTTGGGTTTATGGGTGATTTTTTGCAATTATGAGTTTTAGCGGGTACTTTTTGCAAATTTCCGTATTTCAACAACAACAACAACATTTACCAGTACCCGCAGACGCGGGATCGGGGGGTCAAGATGGGGGCAAACCAGACCTGCGTCCAATACAACCCGAGAGACACACTAGACCAACCCAAAAGAAACTAAAACTAAGTACAAAGGAAATTAAACTAAACTAGACTACAAGAAACTAAAACTAAAGGTACAACTAAACGAAAAAAAGCTCCATGCTCTTCTCTCGCGCTCCAGAAAGCCCGTTAGCCATCCAACACCTTGATCCTCTCTCTCCAACTCTCCCTGCTCTGAGCCAGCTCCATTGAAATCCCTAACAAACCGACATCCTGCTTGATGTTGTTCATCCAGGGTTTCTTCGGACAACCCCTGCCTCGCCTGTAAGCCCCTAACTCCAGACGCTCGCACCTCCTGACTATAGCGTCCGGACTCCACCTCTGCTTTGTGCCCTCAAGTAGGGTTGTGCATTTGCAACCCGGACCGGACCCGGTCCATCATTTTCCCGGATTCCGGGTTCCGGTCCGGTCCGGTCCAAACCCGGAATTTTCCAGTCCGAACCGGGAAAAAATATTATTTACAAAAAAAATATTAATATGATTATTGATTATTTTTAATATATTTTATTTATAAAATGTATTTAAAGTATATATAAAGTATTATAAACCTATTAAAAATAAAATATATTAATAAAATGATTTTTTTAATATTAAAATTAAAAAAAAAATAAATATGTTACTTAAAAATATAAAATCGGCCTGACCCAGTCCAAACCCGGACCGGACCGGGACCGGATTTCCGGGTCCGGTCCGGTCCCCGGTCCATGTTTGCGGAAATTCCCGGTGGACCGGACCGGGAGCCCTACCTCAAGGCCTCAACTTTAAGTTAATTGTAAATTTGTAAGTAAGTGACGTGAGAATTGAATTGTTCTTCAATCAGGCTTCGTTTGTGCAAAATACTTCATACGAATTACTTTAAACAAAAAAAAAAAGAGCCTGTCAACAATAAGCAAAGCTCAAATCTGTGGATGAACTCATCCAATAAGAATGACAACGGCTTATGACCAAAATTACACACCCAATTTTTAATAAATAGTAAGAAAATTTCCTGACCCAGTTTCAGATGAGGCCATCAATGAAAAAAATCACCGCCAGCAAAAGTTACAAACTACACTTAGCAGTAAAACTGGAAATTTACTGCTGTTGAGGCTTCAGGAAGCAAATAATTTGGTCTGCATCACTGAAACTGCCTCAAAGAATCAAAGCATGTGTTCGTCCTCTTCCAAGGCGGTCCATATCAACCTGTAACAACCAAAGTAAACTCAGAGACCAAGACTCAAAAGGGTAATACTAAATTTTCTTAATTAGAGCTAATTCACAAGGCTAAATACCAGAATAATGAGAAGAAGAGAACGAGGACAAGGTATCCGAGTTTGATCAAACGTTTCTTCTTTTCCCAGTTGATGTGATTAAAGATCTCGGTAACGTCTATCAAGTGATGTCTATCCATGTACCTAAGACAAGGTAAGAGAGAAGCGACGGTAAATCAACAATCTTGTCGAGGTATATGACGGTTAAGAGGCCAGGAAAGATTCTTACGTTTTGACGTTGTAGTAGAGATAAGGGATGCACGCTAGCAACATTACCCAATGCCCGGTACTGAGATACAAGAAGCACAGAGTTCCTTGTGTGATGAACTCTGGCAAGACGATCCTGTTTATACGAGTTGCGGCCTCGTAAGGGTTGATGTGATCGTACTCTAGATCAGCCAAGCACATGAGCTGCATTACAGGATTCGCAGTCAGAATACATCTCATATGACAAAACGAAACTCGGCTGTGTAAATCCTCGTCGAGTTACATATAAATATGTACAGCATCAACATGGGAAGATCAAAAAGGGACAGAGGGAGTATAGTATATAAAGGGATTGCTTGATTAAGACAACTGAAATAGATACTTGCCCCAAAAACAAATAAAGCCCACAATTTAATACTCAAATCACCACTAAAATCCCTAAAAATATGCCAAATTAGACCTCTAGTTTATTGTAGAACAAACTTTTGCCACTCTAGCATGAAAAAAGCACCAGCAATTTCATTTAAGTTCATGAAAAAAACATTGAAAGATGTATATGAGAGCTTCCGTAAATTCCTTCAAAGAGGCAAATCCAAAGATGCATTTGAAAACTACTTTCCAGCATTTAACTATTTTCAATCCTCCAAGAACATTAAAACCTGATCTTCATAGCAAACCCATCTGAAACCTTTCCCTTTTACTTAGCTTGTGTTCCAATTCCTAATCCGTTCAGAAGGTGATACAAAAATCCTCACTTATAAATCCTTAGAATTCATTAACTCTAGAAATTTAACATGTTTCATCAACACACATATAAAATTTAACCCATATCCAATTCTGAGAAACTTCTTGTCCACAATTCTGTTCCAGGACTATTCCACTCACAGGTATTAGAGTCAAAGTTGTCGAATTTAGAGCAAGTTGCACATATATAGAGACACAATTGTGGAATAAATTGATACACAGCACTAAATTGGGGGAAACACACACGAATGAAAGGGAATCTAGGGTTTGCAATTGCAACGAGGGGAAGAGGAATTGACCTGGTAGAGGACGATGACGATGAGAGCGATGACGAAGAAGAAGGACAACAGCCATGTTACGAGGTCGCCGAGCATCGTCCAATCCAATTGCTCCCTCTCTGCCTTGAAATTTCGATTCTAAAAATTATCTGCGGAGGATTCTGATACGCCAAGTGCAAGAGGAGAAGAACAAGTAGCAAGTTCGAAGGGGATTTGGTGTGGAATGATGGAGGATTTGGTTTTGAGCTAACAGATTTGAATGGATTTGGTGCAAGTCGAGAGAGATCGCAAGCGAGAGGGATGAACACAGACGAGCAGAATTTCTATACACTCTGTTTGGCCAGAACGCGGAGTTCGTTGATATGACTCAACCATGAGTTAATAATATATCTTTTCGTAGTATTTGTTTTTGAGTGATTATTTCATAATTTATTTTTATGGAAATAATTGTAATTATATCTATTTATTGTATTTTTTTACATAATAACAGATCATAAATTCATAATCAATCATCCGATGATCATCATACCTTAAATAAAGGAATATTGGACTTTAGTTAATTTATTTCATATTAACATTAATTTGAAATATAATTTCTCATTAATTTAAACATAGTCTATGAGTATTTATACTAGTTGTATAAAAATATAACACCTTCCCGACCAAAAATAAAAATAAAAATATAACCCCTTCGCTAGACCAACAAATGAGTTGTTGTAGATATTTTCATTTCTAACCAATCACTATAACAAGTGTTGCACATCACATAATCTACACAAAAACAGACTAATCAACTAGTTTATGTTGCTCAAAAAACTAGTTTATGAATCATAATGTAGACACCCTATGATTCTCCAAAAGCAGCACATTTTTCTCAAAATCTTGACAATAATTCTAAAAATGTAACAAGGGAGAAGTACCACCAACGATGGACGCCATTGATGAGGACGACGAACAGCATCATCGACATGATCAACCTCTACGACGCTCCTCCGAAGATAGAATGTGCGGCTCCCAACGTTTCCAATCGTACTCGATCTATCCAAACCTGATGAAAACCGATGTTGATCAATTGATTGAAATCCAATGTTTAAATTCACCAACAAAGGGACAAGAAGAACATTGAATTACTCTCAAGGCTGAAGTAAGAGAGATGCAATTCGTAGTGTGAGGCCGAATGTGCGTCGAGTGGAGGACCACGAGCTTCCATGGTGTACTCGTGGATCACGATCTTGATCGTTTCCTCCACGGTTGAGTTTAACTTCACCATTGTTCGAATTGGTCCGGGGCTTCCTTCCACGGTTATGCTAACCACCACTCTCGAGTCCTCGGGGAGTGAGCGCTGAAATGTCGAATCGAATTAGTTTTTTTGTCGAATTTGCGAATTGATTGAGCGATAGGATGTCAAATTGATCGATCCTGATTATACAACCGCTAACAATGATCCTCAATCGACATTTTAGCTTGAGCAAAACGAAACCTCAAATTTCGCGTTGCATTGTGTATTTAAAAAAAACGCTCACTTAGGCGGTCTGTACAGTTGCCTATGTGGCCCAGATGGACACCTAAGCGAAATAAAATGATTGGTAGTCTAGGACTATCCAGCTCCTAGACGGGGTTTAAAAGAGATTTTCAAGATGATTACGTAACGATTAGAGTTAAATAGAACTCACCGGTGAGAGCAATGGGGGAGCGAGAGAGATGACATCGTCGGAGCAAGTCACCGACCGGTAAAGACAGCCATCCGGGACCGAGATTTGACAATCAAAGTCATGGATCAGGTTCTCCGATGAGGTCGTGTGTAGAACATTATCGAGTGGCTCCAATGAGAGGTCAGGCAACTTACGAGGTGTGAGTAGACGGTTTTTCCGCTGTGTGATCCTTCGGCGAGCACTTTCCGACGACGACGACATCAAGGCGGGAGATGGAAAAGGAGTGGAATAGGATGCTTTTGGTTGAAGGTTTGGTGGTTATATAAGGAGGGAAGGTGTATAAGAAAGAGCGGTTGGGCCATTGATGTTTGTCGTTTTATATGTAAATAGTGCGCGTTTTGAGATTTGAGGAAACTTCTTCATTTCTTTGCCCCGTTTTTTGTTTGGTACATGCCAAAGTGCCAATACTATATCCCCTTCGTTTTTTTACACACAGGTGACACAACACTAATCTTCTCTTCCAAGGCCTCTAGCTAGTGGCAATGCCGTTAGGCATCTACGGTATTGGCAAGACCAAACAAGGAATGAAAGACATAAAACATTGCATGGGAAACCCATGATATGCTATGTATCATAGACATCTACATTGGCAAACAAATAATTGTGTGGTTCAGATTGTACTTTGGTATATCCTAGGGTTGAGCAAGTTTCGATCCGAACCGAAAAATTCGACCAAACCGAAACCAAAACCGATAGAGTTCGGTTTGATCATCGATTGAATAAATATCCGGGTTTTGATTTCTGTTCGGTTCGGTTTGGGTTAATTTTCGATTCGGTTTAAATATTTCAAAGAAAAACCATATATTTATCAAAAACCGAACCTATGCTCAGTCTTAACTTTCCTTCGTTCTTAGAGCATCTCCAATGGATGCTCCAAAACTTTCTCCAAAATGGAGAAAGAATAGCTATTTTCTCTAAAAGAAAATTGCTCCAACTCCAACAATTTCTCCATTTTGGAGAATCAATATTTATTGAAATAAAACATGATTGGATAAAAGAGTTGAAGAGGTAGGAAAAAGCAACCTTCTACATTTAATTAACCAAAAAAAATAAAAGGAAAAGAAAACATTAATTGTAAATTCACAATATGGAGCAAGTAGAGTTATCTCCAAATTTGGAGAACCCACTATGAATTTTGGAGATCTTCTCCATTTTGGAGATCACTTTGGGAAATCTGTTGGGGCCAAAATTATGACAAAAATCTCCAAATTCACATCTTCTAAGAATTCGGAGATGCTGTTAGTTACCAACTAAGTTGAGACATGCTCAAGCGGAAGAAACATTACGGTTGATCTAACTACTAAATTCTAATCACTCGTTGATTCCTCTTATACTCGTATAATACCGTACATAATAAAATCATTAACAAAAAGCCCGTCTAGCTCAGTTGGTAGAGCGCAAGGCTCTTAACCTTGTGGTCGTGGGTTCGAGCCCCACGGTGGGCGTATCTATTCTTTTTAACTACTGACCTCTTTTGGGCCCTATGTTTTGGGCCAGTCGGCCCATACTTACCATTTTTAGGCCCAAATGGAAGCCCAAATAGTTTTCTCTTATCCGTATAATCAATTGCCTCTCTCGTGTACGTAGATTCATGACCTGGGAAACCGATGGTTTAGATTCTTCTCCACAACTTTTTTACATCACAAGTTCCTTTATCCATACAAATTGAATTCGAATTAAAACTATATGGTATAGATTTTGGTTAGTGTGGTGGGTCCATAAAACATGTGAATGATGAATGCAGCTGTCATGGTCTTTACCTATCTCACCCTAAACCGTACTAACAGCTTTGATTGTAATTTGTAATGGTGGTATTATTTATGCCTAATGGACCAACCACTCATCTTTTTCTCCCCCTTTTGTCCATCCCTTTGCCTCACTAACTCCTACGTAATTGCTAATTGCACAGTTTTATTAATTTCTTTGCGGTTTCAACTAAACCAATACACTCTCAAGTTTTGGACTAGATTTGTCACCAAAGTTGTAAGGGTCAACTCATCTTACATCACAGACATTCTTGTTGAGGCTAGCTTTAAAATGGAATTTTCGTTTCGTTAGATGGAATCGACCCTTTAAAATGTGTCGTGAGTTAATATGTATTGTTTCGACTTAGCGAGTGAGCATCTATCGAAACTTATTAGTTGAATCGTAAAGAAGAACAATGTAAAGCTATAGTGATTGAGAACCAATACTACATATCTAGCGAACTTGTCAGGTTCTTGTGAACCGTGTTTAGATGGGTGACGTGCCGGGATCAGGATTTACCTATTAACCCAATGTTTAAGTCAATGGGTAGAGTTTCACCTCCTCTTATATACTTGTGGTATTTGTACGCACTTGTGTTTGACATGGGATAAAGCTTCTCGAACAAAACCAACCTCAAATTTAAGATGTTGAGTGCCCTAACTAATGTCATAAACATAAAATCCAATTTTCATTTTTTTACCTACCGATCTAAACCAGTTTCTCGAAAGCATACCTATACTAGTTTGATCATCAACAATGAGTCATCTTTAATGAGTTCCTAGATGACATAATTGCCCTAGAAATCACACTTTGGTAGGTTGTAGACATAAGAGGTTGATGATTAACTTGAAAAAAGAAGGTCAAATTCCTAACCGAAGTAATGGTAATAAAATTAGTAGTTAAAGAGTAGTAATAATAACGGTCCGGCTCCAGTAGAGTTGAGAAGAAACTCTACCTGTAGAGTTGGAAGAATATAGGCCATTTGATCAAAATCAATGGCTTAGATTAATTAGCCAACTCAATTAAAATCTAAAACAAAAATAATTCTATAAAAAACATCGTTCGCCCATTGTTTCCAAAACTGATGGGTAAGTCTCTGCCTCATCGCCGGGAGAAAGCATCCTTCGCCTTCACCGTCGGCATAACGGACAACTCCAGATCGCCACTGAACTCCAGCACCTTGTTGTCCCTTATAGCGTTTCCGGCCAACTCCAACACCTTCAAGCAACAGATCCGATCCAAATTTCAGATACCAGAATAACAGCAAAATTCACAAGAAAGAAATTATGATTCGCATCAGCAACTTTTCAATTTCGAAATACAGATCCGAATTGAAATTGAAGCCCTAGCCCTAATTGAAAGATCAGGAAACAAAAGAACAAGAACACACAGGGAGTTACCATGGATTTTGATTAACCCTAATCTAAAATGAAAGTTAATCTAATCAATTCTATCAAACGTGTTTTTCATCAACGGCGATCTAGAGCTGTCGGTCAGGCGCCGGTGGTGAAGACTTCCTGATGACGAGGCATAGATGGTACGCCGGCGGTGAAGACGAAGGAGGCTTTCTACGATGTTATTTAGTTTTTTTAGTTAATTATAGAATTATTTTTGTTTTAGATTTTAATTGGGTTGGCTAATTAATCTAAGCCATGGATTTTGATCAAATGGCCTATATCCTTCCAACTCTACAGGTAGAGTTTCTTCTCAACTCTACTGGAGCCGGACCGTAATAATAATTATTGGATTGCCATTTTGGAGAGCAATTGGCTCCGCTCTTTCTGGCTGTTTTGATTCTCTTGGATTTTACAAGAACTTGAGAGAGGCCTACTCTTGTTACGTTATTGGGTGCATAATTACCGATGAGGATCATGCCACGTGTTTCAAATGTCATTAGTGGGGTAATTAAGAAATACTAATAGAAGTTGATCGATAATAATTGAAACTTGGAAAATGTTGCTCGTTCATATTTTAAAGCTAAAGAATGAGTAAAAGGTACGTGTGAAATGACATAGGACTATTAATATATAATGCTATGTTGAGGAGGATAGGATGTCCTTTTGTAAATAATAAAGTTATAAGCACAATACAAATACATATGTTTTTAACGGATTTTTGTGTGCTAAAACTTGTAATAAACTCCCTTCTTTTGCATCGATATGTTATACTTTAACAACAGTTTGCTTTCCAACTTATTGTAACTAATCTCTTTGATAAGATAAGAGTTCGATAGATCACAAGCCGAGAAAAATCGACAGCGAAGCAAACCGACATAAGAGAAAAGAACACGGAAGAAAAAAAACCAACAAATAACATTACATCCAAAACTAAGGAACCAAGGGAAGAGTAAATTGTGCAAAATATTATGCGACGAAATGAAAAGATCAATTAAGAAAAATGCATAAAATGATTGAGATTATGAACACCGATATAAAGACCTTGAATTTGTAACACTCACATCTATCACAAATCTATAGCTTTTTAAAAATAATTTTTGCCTATCAATAATTCTTGAAAGCACTTTGTTACATTTATGGACATCAACAAGATGTGACTAAATTTTGAAAAGAAAAATCTTAGTTAGACAAAGTGGAACAACCAATTTTTTTTCTTTTTTTTTTTGAGCAAAGTGGAAGAACCATCTGTTAGAGAAGGTATAACCACTATTTGCCAAATTTCCCTACGACTCTTTACAAGTGAATCACTTTATTAGAACGACATGATAATTGCAATTATATAGCCCTATATTTTTGTAAGCAAATACTTATAAAATGTATATTCACATAAGTGTGTCCAATAACATGACAACGAATTCAAATAAATGAGTTTAGATTTCATGGAGTTGTTATACATGTAGATCGAGTTATCATCCTAAGTCAATGGATCGAGTTGAACGAATAGTTTATGATCTAGCTTGTAGTCAACATTTACATTCTTCTTATGTTTCCATATTAACATAGTAAGGTGCAATCGAAACATTATTCAGATTTATATTGTAGAATCTGTACAAATATACCAATTATCTATCGATTATCATTTAATCTCATTCTTCATTCCAGTCTAATATTCATTTAGACAATCCTATTAAGATATCATTGTGAATATTTTAGGATATATTATATATTTTTAGAGTTTCCTTGTAAATCTTATATATTCACCCTTTTTTTTGTCGAAAATATATTCACCATGTGAGGTCAATGAAAAGTAACACAATTTTTCCAAAATCAGTATTGCTACATAGCGGATTTGGTTTTGGATTCATTATCTATCTTGGGTTGGGCTTAATGAGTCGCTACTCGTCCGTTATATACCTTACTATCTACCCTTGGTTGGACTTACGTGTTGCTATCCACCCGTTATCTACCTTTACTTAATCTTTCGTGTGCAAGTATTGTCTTACCCAGTTGCACCATACCCTACCGAAGTTCAAGTGTCAATTGCCCTACCCGGTTGTACTTGAGGGGGCATGTTAGGAATTAACCTATCCACATCTGAAAAAAGATTATAAATCACCTACTGTACCATAGAAACACATGAGCTACTCCCTATGTTGCCAATTGGTTATTGGGTGGAACCCCATGGACTTATATACTAGGCTCATATAAACTAACATGTGCGGTCGTAATGATACGTCCTGAATCTACCTATCTACCCGGCTACGAACTTTCTGCAAATCCACTCCAAAACTCCACATTTGAGACTTCAAAACAAAGGACTTTAGTCAAACGGGTTTGTAAAAATTAACTTGACTAAGAATGGTAGTCAAGAGTAGAATTTGAGATTCAAATACGGCACATTTTTGCACTTAAAATTGAAAAAAAAACTAGGTTGATGTAGGTGAAAGAATTCCCCAAAAAATATCTTAATTCATAGTTGTGTAAGACGAATGTTAGGGAGTTGTTTGGTTGGTAGAGCACTTTGAATGCAATTTCCAAATTCCCAACCCCACTCTACTTGTCTACATTTGAAGACCGGTTTAGCACATTACTATGCTATTGCCCCTTCCATCAAAATGTGGGTTCTTTTAGGCTGAATATTTTGTAATTTAGGTAAATGGTGAAAAAAGGCGAGAACGGTGGTTCAGGTAAGAAATGACATTGATTGTCAGATCTTAAAAGAACTAAGGGTCTAAACCACATCTTGTTCGATTCGAATGTGGTGCGTAGGTCATTAAATAAGAGTAACGAGACTCGAACTTGTGACTTAATAATCACGGATATCATCACCTATCAGTTAGACCAGTGAGACTTGACTCTAAATATACATTTCTAAAATTATAAAAAGATCAACATGTTATATATTTCTACAAACAAAATGTGTGTTATGCCATATACAATATCATCATTTGCGGAAAAGTATCAACATTTGTACTCGAATTTTGTTACATGTATACATGTTTTTTCACTAGATGTACAAAGCTATAATATCGAGTGCTCAATAATATCGCAAGTTATATATTATGTATACAACTATTTTATTTTACCCATGTAAAAGTTAACGTTATTTGTGCAAAAATATTTATACACGGTCGATATAAAATCCATTCCATTGTTATCCCAAAGTCCTAACAATGTAACTTAGATATTCGACCAAAAAAAAAACAATGTAACTTAGATATCATAAGATTTTAAACTTCACTTCCCATTTTATATCTTAAGTGTTACGACACATAATAAAAAAATAATTCCAGTGACCTAAATTCGGATTTAACCAAAAACAGCCTAAGTTAGGAGCGATTACGTGTATTCCATAAATAACCCTCATGTCACTCGAACAAAAAAAACAAACGAAATCCCACCCCAAAAAACGCACCACGTTTTCCCACAAGCCAAAACCAAAACGCATCGTTTCACCACCCCAAATAAAAAAAATCATAAAAAAATAAAGAGGAAGCTTGTGATTGAAAAAGGAGTTGGGAACAGGGCCCCACACGAACTTTCTTTTTAGTCGTCAACAACAACAGGGGCCGCCTTTTCCACTCGCCCCCCTTCAGCGCGTGTTCCTCACTCCCCCATTTTTTCCCACACTCTCAACAAGTCCCAATCAGTCCAAACAAAAACCCTCTTCTTCTTCCTCCTCCTCCTCTGCTCCCACTTTCTCCTCACTCTTCGCTTTCTCTCTCGGAAAAAAAAAACCCACACGCACAACCATAAACATTAAACCCCCTAAAAAAAACCCTGCAAAACGGAAACTCCATAGCTACAGAGCAAAAAAGCTCACACCTTTTTCACCCAATTTCAGTCCTCAAATCGTTTCTCCGGCATGGACCCCCCCCCAAATTCCGGGCCAATCCAAAATCCAGACCAGAAAGCTCATGTCTTGTGAATTCCCTCCATAAAGCTCCGATCTTTTTTTAGTAGAGAAAAAATGGCGGCCGGAAACACGACGAACCCAACTCCGGCGACGGAGGGAACACCGTCGCCGGAGGAGGCGACGGCGAAGGCGGTCCAGAAGCGGTTCGAGGGGCTCGCCATGGTACGGAACAAGGCTGTTAAAGGCAAAGGCGCCTGGTATTGGGCCCACTTAGAGCCTCTCCTCGTCCACCACTCCGACTCCGGCCTACCCAAGGCCGTCAAGCTCAAGTGTCGTCTCTGCTCCGCCGTCTTCTCGGCCTCAAACCCTTCCCGAACAGCCTCCGAACACCTAAAGAGAGGAACTTGCCCTAATTTCTCCGCTACCCCTAACCCAATTTCTACCCTCCCTCCTCCGGCGGACTCCTCCGCCGTCAACCACCGGAAACGGAGCTCCGACGTCGCCGCCGAGCCCTCCTCGTACAACGTCTCGCCTCTGGCGATGATCGATCCGGGGAGGTATTGTCAAGATTCGGGCTTTCCGGCGTTGGTTTCGCCGTCGACGGCGATCGTCGTCGCCGGCGGCGGAGGGGACTCGTCGGCGTTCTCCTCCCACTCGATGTTGTCCGGGGGTAAGGAGGATTTGGGCCATTTGGCCATGTTTGAGGACAGTGTGAAGAGGCTCAAGAGCCCTAAAAGCTCACCAGGGCCTGCTCTTACAAAGTCCCAAGTAGGGTTTGCAATTGATTGTTTGGCTGATTGGGTTTATGAGTCTTGTGGGTCTGTGTCATTTTCAAGCCTTGAGCACCCTAAGTTCAAGGCGTTTTTAGCTCAGGTGGGTTTGCCTCTTGTGTCAAGAAGGGATCTTTCTGGGTCTAGGCTTGATGTTAAGTATGAGGAGGCTAAGAGTGAGGCTGAGGCTAGGATTAGAGATGCTATGTTCTTCCAGATTTCATCTGATGGGTGGAGGCAGTCTGGTTGTTCTACTGATGAGCATTTGATTAGTCTGACTGTTAATCTCCCCAATGGTACTAGTGTTTTTCAAAGGGCTGTTTTCAGTGGCTGTTCTCAGATTCCTTCCAAGTATGCAGAGGAGGTCTTGTGGGATTGTATTGGGGAGGTTTGTGGGAGCTCTTTGCAACAGTGTGTGGGGATTGTGAGTGACAGGTTCAAGAACAAGGCGCTGAGGAGCCTTGAGAGCCAGCATCCATGGATGGTGAACCTCTCATGTCAGTGCCAGGGGCTCATGAGCCTTATAAAGGATCTTTACAAGGAGCTGCCCTTGTTCGTAAACGTGGCCGAGAGCTGTCTCAAGCTTGCGAGCTTTGTGAACAATAAGAGCCAGGTGAGGAGCATCTTCAGGAAGCACCAGGTGCAGGAGTACGGCTGCTCGGGTCTGTTGAGAGTGCCCGAGAATAATGGGATGGTGAGCTTTGAGCCCGTTTTCGCCATGGTGGAGGATGTAATTGGCTCGGCTAGAGCGCTTCAGGCGTTGCTGATGGATGAGTCGTACAAGATGGTGTCCATGGAGGATCCAGTGGCTCGGGAGTTCGGGGATATGATTAGAGACGTCGGGTTTTGGAATGATCTAGAAGCGGTGCGGTCTATTGTGAGGCTAATAAAGGAGATGGCTCATGAGGTTGAAGCTGAAAAGCCCCTTGTTGGGCAATGCCTTCCACTTTGGGATGAGCTTAGGGTTAAGTTGAAGGATTGGTGTGTCAAGTTCAGAATCTCAGAGGATTGTGCGGAGAAGATCTTTGAAAGGCGGTTTAAGAAGAACTATCATCCAGCTTGGGCTGCTGCCTATATACTTGACCCGCTTTACTTGATAAGGGATGCGAGCGGAAAGTTTCTTCCGCCATTCAAACACTTGACGCCGCAGCAAGAGAAAGACGTTGACAAGCTCATAACCCGGCTCGTGCCAAGAGAAGAGGCCCACATTGCGCTAATGGAGCTGATGAAATGGAGGAGTGAAGGGCTTGATCCGGTCTATGCGCGGGCGGTGCAAGTGAAGCAAAGGGATCCAATCACTGGGAAGATGAAGATCGCGAATCCTCAGAGTAGTAGGCTTGTTTGGGAGACGTATTTAACCGAGTTTAAGTCGTTGAGGAAGGTTGCTGTTAGGCTGATCTTTCTTCATGCGACGTCACGCGGGTTTAAGTGTAACTCGTCGTTTGTAAGGTGGGTTCAAGCACTCGGGCATTCGAGGGCCGGGTTTGATAAGGCTCAGAAGATGATCTTTATTGCAGCTCATTCAAAGCTTAAGAGGAGGGAGTTCAGTAGTGAGGATGAGAAGGATGCTGAGCTCTTTTCTGCTAATGGTGAGGAGGATGTGATGAATGAGGTTTTTGTTGATGCATCCTCAATGTAGCATTTTGTTTGAGAAAAAAAATGAAAAAGCCCATTTTTCCATGATTTCTATTCTTGTTAGGATTAATTTTTCTTTGTAGATCTTTCTTCTTACCGAATTCCTTCTCATGACCTTGTGCTCTTTCCATTTTGTATTTGTTTCATTTTTCTTACAATAGGGGCACACCCATGTAGTGAAAGGGGAGCTACTTCATTGTTAGGTTATTTGATTTGTATTTTTTGGTATTTATTCTTGTTTATGAGAACTCCTATTCCTGTCTTTTAAGCAAATCCACTCTTAGAATAGTTTTCCAAGCAAAATCTGTCTTCTTACATTCTTCTTCTTGAGATCATCAAATGTGATGATGCATTAGCACTAGGATGCAACTTCTACAATATGAAAAGATTTTTAAAAAATGATAAAAAAAGGTTCATAGTCTTCTTGGTGTATCCAATTTTAGTAGAATGTCATTCTGTATGCAAGTTCAGTGATCAAACAAAAAACTTTCCTTGGAGTATTTCTTGCTCAACTTTGATTATGGTTTGAGCTTGTTTTCGGGTTAAAGCTCTGGCCTTTGCTCATTTGTATATAAATCCGAATCGCTAGACGCCCTCCAAGCCTTCGGCATTGGCAAAAAGGCGTATCGTCTCTGGAGAAGATACGAGCACGAGCATGTGTAGGTAAAAATCACATTAACAACCAAATTCATGTCTTCAAGAAGCATCTCTAACATTTCCAGTTTTTTCCCATGTCACTGATTAGAACTTCTTGGGATTTGCTTTGACTGAGAAACCCTTGTTAGAATTTTCCATTTTTGCACTAAAATTTGTAGTAATCTCATGGTGGGTCTATAATCTAGGTAAAAAGTCAGCTCCTTTCTATAGAGTCTCTTGTGATTGTGCAGTTGGATCAGGAAGCTTGCAAAAGTTATCACATCTAACTAGTGACGCTCCAATTTCGGAAAGCATTTCAGGTCAGATTGTCGTCGTTTTGCTGTTTTTCAGGCCTTTGATGTCAATAAGGACTATTTTCGGGGCGAAGCTAATTTCGGTTGCTTGATAGGAAGGTGAGAGGCCATTCAAGAAAGCCACCATTTGTGCCTTTCAAAATTGAAATTGATGTTGGAAATCTACTTGTATTGAGGGCCAGCTTGATTAGGCTGTTTTTCAACGCCTTTATGTTTCTTCAAATTGAAGCCATGTTTTAGCTCATAAAGGATGAATGATTCACTGTCATTCAGGGGGGGAAATAGGGAAATTTTGAGTATAAAATGCCCAAAATGGAAGCAGTGATTATTTGCATTTTACTAGTTCAACTGTGAAATCTGTTGGGGGGGGGGGGGGGTGGCAAAAAGGTGGACCTTGATTTGCCATAAAGGGCTCTGTTTGTGTTACTGTTAATGAAATGTATCAAAAGTGTAGAAGTATTTGAATTCAAAACGTGTATGATTGATTGGTTCTGAAATGATGATGATTTGGTGAAATTGAGTTTTGTGAATTATTAGAAGATGGAGTTCTACTACCAAAAACAAGCTAAAGTTATTAGAAGATGGAAGCCCATGAATAAATTTGCATATTATTGACATTTTACATAAAAACATGGATCTAATAATTGATAAACTTGATGTGAACCGAGCTTGGCATGCACTAAACCAAGTGAATAAAAGCCACTAGGCAATTCTAGTGGCAGTAGAGTAGTAGACAACCATCATAGGATATCTTAGTTTGAATTCAAATTTGACCATTTATTCTCAACTCTATTTCATAAAAATATACTTTTACCTAGGAATTTAATCCGACTAATAAAAACAAGAGAGTATATAATGTATATCAAAGTTGCATGTTGTTATTTTTTCCCCTTGGTAGGCAATGAACGATAATGTGCGTGCTAACTTGAACTATCTTGTCGTAGGTTCCTCAGCTCTTAATCTAACTGGTATGTGATGATATACGAGTATTCTTGACTATGAAGGTTTTTAAAAATAACTTAACCTAACTGTCTCTGGTCAAATATAAAATCTCTATTTAATTAGTGGTTCCATAAGATTTATCTTTCAATCTTAAGGAACAAACAATAACTTGAGGCAAAGATTCCATGTAACTATAAAGACCTACCCACATCACTATTTATTTTCTCATTTGGGGTTGATACTAGATAGTAGATTGAAGGACTTTGATGGTATTCTTTTTTACCAAAAACCAAACATACTAACTTTAATCATTTATATTCCTCTCATGATCATATACAATACACTACCACCACAAAGCAATCATGCCTTGAAAATTCCATGTTTTTCTTTTAATTTTCTTTTTTATCCTTTTTATCTATCCTTTTATAAACTTTTTTTCAAGGATTTGATCCATCAACCTACACAAGATTACAAAAACAGTGAAAAGGTGGTGAGCAAAATAAGATTTCCAAAGGGTGTGTGGTGTATGTTGGTGTTGTTATGGCTTTTACTTTAATGGTGATAGGGTAGAGGAAAAGTAGCATAATTTAACTTGCTAGACATTAAGAGGAAAGGAATAATCTTATTCCAATTATCATGATAGAGATTCCGGAAGATTTCACAAGGATGTTATGTTCTTAGGGTTTGTGAGAAGGATGAGACTTAGTTATTTTCAATAACAATTTATTTTTGGTTATTTTAATGTGTTAATTTAGATAACCGAGTTAAAATTTTCCTGACAATGTATATTAGTATATGAAAAGACTGAAATGGGAGGATCGTCAACTACCATCATGCCACCATTACAAGCTTTTACAATACTTGATTCGGGCATGAACGATCTTGATTGTTCGAAACGAACATAAGATTACAAAAACATATTTATCTTCTAAGTTACAAGTTAACTAGTTGAAGGCAGTGCTATTCATTAATTAATTGTGAAAATAGGAAATTTAAAATAGCTAAGAAAATTATTAGCTAATGACTAGTGTGCCTACTGCCTACCCACTAAAAAATCGATTTATTTAAAAATTATCGAAATGTAAGGAGAAGACTTAAATAGTTAAATTTGATTTTATACGAACTCAAGTAAACATTTTGAAATATTAATATTAGAAAATTGATAAATTTAATAACACATTCCAATGTTAAATAAATGTATTAGTCAATATGCCTTTATATGATCAATTTCTAACTATAAAATACATGTTTCTAGGGGGAAAAAAATAATTGAAAAGTTTATGTGGGCAAACATTATAACAACAAAAGATTAACCCCGTCTTAACCACTCGAAAACTATCTTAACCCGGTCCTATGACATTTCGGACGTGGGATAACTATCTTAACCACTCGAAAACATGCTTAATACTCTTCATAAAATTACAATTAACAAATTAATACTCCGTAAGATTGATGATATTAGTGGAGGGACAAAATCCCTGTCGGCAAGGGATAATTGGATTAATGGCTGACTGCTTACCTACTAAAGTATGCAACTACTATAGTAATTATTATACTTGTAGACATCTTATTGTACTTTTAATTTGTATGTTTATCAAAATCCTTACCCCTAAAATTCGTGGCCATACTCATTCTATCGTAATCTGATTATGAGCTTCACTTGTAATTAGGTTTGATAGAGCTCGGTTTGCTTAATCATAAAAGATTAGTGCATAAATACGTCGATGAAACTGATTAAGGCACGTGCATGTCAGGTGCCAGAGTGATAATTTAAGTAAATTCTTTTTTTTTTCCCTTTTTCTCCGGAAACACCTGAAAAAATGTCACTACTACTACTAGTCAACGTTCACAAAGATCCTATTGGTACACGTCATTTTCCTGTATTTTTTGTCTAAAAATCATCTGACAAAACATTTATTCTAACTTTAGCCGGGAAATAAAAACATTAGGCCATCCGCAATGGTGAACCCGAAAATGGATTCTTAACCCCCTCATCTCAATTTTCTCACACCTCCACCTCATTTAAAAACTCATTTCTACTTTATCCCACAACCCACATCTCCACTCTATTCTTAAGAACCCACAATCTTTATACTATGTTTATCTTTGTTTATTTAACTTCTTTATTTGATTTCCACCATTATTTAATAATACGGTATAATATTTAAGTTAAATATTTAATTATAATGATTTGAGTAATTTACATAATTTTTTAATTAAAGTATGAAGTTTAAAATAAATATAAACAACAAACGACATATGTTATTGCACTTAGAAAAAAAACATAGGAATACATTGAAACAAATGAAAACAAAAACTCAATGGTATAAAAACATAGAATAAAAGCAGCAAACAATTACATATGAAATTAGACATTAAATATATTAGTGATTTTATATTTATATTACATAAAACTTTATTGAAAAAATACAAAGATCATTCTTAAATAATTTATTAACTTGTATTTTTCACATATATTAATTTTTTTAAGCAAAATATATACAAAATGGGTGTCTTTGGATAGATAAAATAAAAAAATCAGCCATGTATCCTTAATTTTTCATTTCATGAATATATAAATCATCATTTTGTACGTGTCTACTTGGGATGTCAATGTGAATTGAGTGTGAATAGAAGTTTTAAGGAATTAAGAACCCCTTTAAAATGGGTTTCTATCTAGAGGCTCAAAATGGGGTTTTTATTTCCATTTCACTATTTGGAAGAGATCTATTTATTTTATAATGTAAGAGACTAGCATTACAGATGGCCTTAGTAAAATTGGTTAAACCATTGCATGAGAATTTAACTAGTTTTGTAAAGCATATTGATCTTGCATTTGTATGTAACAAAAAATACAATGACAAATAAACTAATCTTTTTGACTTCTTAAAGTTATGTCAGGGAAGTCAAAGTGTAGGTTAGAACGAATTTTGTAGAAAAATCGTTTGTTCTAGTTAACTTCAAGCTCAATTAAAGTACTTGACAACAAGAAAAAAGTTTAACTAAAGCAAGTCAATTTAGGCGGATACAAAACATTATTTTCATTTTGAAAACAAAAATTCAGGAGACAAAAGAAGACAATCAATTGGTTGGTAAGATCTTATCTCACATTTTTTATACTTTTATCACACCATTTTTTTTCTTTTAAACTGCAATTTGAAACTTTATCTCAAACCTTTTTTTTATCCTAAAAGTTTATATTTTTACAAGTTTTAACATGTATATTTTACAATCTCTGTGTAATAATTAAATGGATTTAATTTTTGATAAAATTAATACTATAAACATAAACAATATTAATAATAATTACACTTGATCTTTGTAATATTATTATAGGATTGACCCACTATGCAAATCAATACTTAGATTGACCTTCTAGAATCAAGTTCCAAGGTTTTTAAATTAAAGTGAGCAAAGAATGATACACCAATAGCAATAATCATTTTTGACATTACCCCACTCTGTTCATAGGGCAAAAGTGATGAAACTTAATAATTATACTAGATGTGTAAGTAATCAATATGTAGTTGTATTATTCCAATACTTCACTTTTTAATCATCCTTCCCATAAGCTATAGTTGTTATTATGTGATATTATGGGTCCCAATTGATTCTGACCAATAATAACATGCCACTTATGATTGCCACGTGGATACCGCCCATACATCCTCCCTCACGTGCTCTGACAAAGATCGTCACGTGCTTAGCCATACCCTTTCTTTTATACCTCTCATAATTTTGCTTGTAAATTAAATGATTAAATACAATGAATTGAGCCATTATAATCAAGTGTTAATCAACTTTGCTAAGCCATTATAACACTTCATTATAAATAATGTACACTTTCTTTTTGTCTTCGACTACACAACCAACCCATTACCAGCTACTCAAATACTACGCAATGTTAATTAGGACATCAACTAATAATCAAAAGAAAAATGTCATCATTGGAAATTATTTAATTTTGCTCGTGGAAACTCCATGATGTGCTTATATTAATGGGCTTGGTTGAAAATTAGAGAATTATTTATAGATTTGAAGGTATTCTGTCATGTACCTTCAACTCATGACGTAATTATACACTATTGTTTTTGGTTTAGGTGCACTTATGACTTATTAGCTATGATTTTGCTAAAAAACAAAGTGTATGTTTATGTACGAAATAATTTTCCACTTAATTTTTTTTGTACATAATGACAAGGGGATGATGAGGCTCATTGTCATACAATGGCCCATGGAAAAAAGGCCTACTTTATTTTGTATAAGCCGGTATAAGAAAATGCTACAAGAAGGCCCATTAATGTTAGTAAGGTGGACGAAGTAAAGATGGTCTAAACTTAGGAGATTGGAAAGAGAAAAGCCCGTTCTCCTTGTGAAAAGCGGCCCAATCTTATGTGCATTGAGCCATTGAGTGGATATGCATTTGCTACTTCAACATAGTGTTGTGATTTGTAACAGTCTCCGCTGTTCTAAAAAAACGCTAGGTGACACCTAAGCGGAGAGGAGTCGTGTATCGCCTATACGGTCTATACGGTTGACTAGGCAATCCAGATTGGTGCCTAAGCAGGTTAAAACGTTAGATGGTTTCTAGACAGAGATGAGATGCCTAACGCCTAGACCGCGAAGGGATTTCTTGAAGAGTGGCTCATTCGATAAAAGGTGAGCTTAATCTCATGTTTGTCTTCAAAATCTTGTTTGAACTCGGTTCATATAAAGGCTCACTATCCTCGAACTTAGTAACATGAACCAAGAACTTAGTAACATGAACCGAATTATAACTGCCAACAAGTTTAGGGTACTTCTACTTTGGATTCAATCACTTGTTTAAACAATTTCAACATGTCCTCTTCCATAGTTTCTCCATTAGGTTGCCAAAGGGAATTCTTGGCCTATTGTCATCGCTAAGTAGTTGGCATTTGGAACTAAGAGGTCCATGCGACCTGGAATCTTCGAAGCCAAGAAGATTGGTACTAATTTTAGTTTACACCCATCCTTTATAGAGAGGTTATATGATTGAGGAATCAAGTAATTATTATTATGCACCAGGGCAGGTATATATAGAAGAGCTGGCTTGGAGACCAAGCTATACAAAACATAATCTATCTTATAAATAGGAAACTATATCTATAACAAAAGATATGTAAAAGATAAATCTAAGCTATTACATCAATATTCCCCCTCAAGCTAGGCAATCGGGAAGAAATGCCAAGCTTGGAACGAATGACTTCGAATTGTAGACGAAGGAGTGGCTTGGTGAGAATGTTCGCTAGCTGATCCTTCGTAGAGACATGAGTAACACGAAGTGAATTGCGTTGCACTTGCTCTCTGACGAAGTGATAGGCTAACGCAATATGCTTCATGCGTGAATGGAACACTGGATTTGCACTAAGAAATGTTGCCCCCAGGTTATCACAATATACCACCGGTTGTTGTAGGAGAGGTACTCTAAGCTCTTGCAAGAGAAAAGTGATCCACATGAGTTCAGAGCACGTATCTGCCAGAGCTATGTACTCCGCTTCAGTTGACGATCGAGCCACCGACTTTTGTTTCCTTGAGCTCCAAGACACCGGTGTGTCACCAAGATAGAGAATGTAGTTTGCTGTTGAGTGATAATCATCACGATCTCCAGCCCAATCCGCATCAGAAAATGCATGAAGAATGGGGGAAGACCGGGCTGAGATATGAATGCCTAGCTCAATCGTGCCAACAAGATATCGTAGCAAGCGTTTCAGGGCATCCCAATGAGCTGAGGTGGGTGACTGCATATACTGAGACAATTTGTTTACTGAATAGGCAATATCTGGTCTAGTGAGACACAAGTACTGAAGGCTCCCAATTAGCATGCAAAAATCAGAAGGAACCGGTAGCAAAGAACCACCAGTGCGAGTGAGAACTTGACTACCATCCATAGGAGTACTAACCGGCTTTGTAAGTTCCATTCCTGCTTTTTGTAGCAAGTCAAGGATGTACTTGCGTTGAGAGAGAAAGAGGCCTGAGGAGTTGCGAGTGACTTCGACACCAAGGAAATAAGTGAGATGTCCAAGATCTTTGAGAGAGAATTGCTTTGACAACATGTTTATGAGACGATCAACGAGATGAGCATCACTACCAGTAATAATAATGTCATCCACATAGACAATGAGATAGATGATCCGGGTTCCAGAGTGGAGAATGAAGAGAGAGACATCCGATAGAGAAGGCTGAAACCCTAACCGGAGAAGATAGGTCTTGAGTTCATTGTACCAGGCTCGTGGCGCTTGTTTCAAGCCATAGATGGCTTTGCGGAGTTTGCAAACATGATGTGGGTGCTCAGCTGATAGAAAACCAGGTGGTTGATGCATATAGACATCCTCATAGAGAGTACCTTGAAGAAATGCATTGTTGACATCTAATTGTCGAAGAGGCCAACCACGTGTGACGGCAATGGTGAGCACAAGGCGAACTGTAACAGGTTTCACGACCGGACTGAATGTTTCGGAGTAGTCACACCCGGGCCGTTGATGAAAGCCCTTTGCAACTAATCGAGCTTTGTACTTTTCGATCGAACCATCGAGATTGTATTTGATGCGGAAGACCCATTTGCACCCAATGAGATTTTGTGTGGGTGAAGCAGGGATAAGCGACCATGTGGAGTTGGATGATAGAGCATCGAACTCAGCTTGCATGGCAGCCCGCCATCTTGGGTCTTTTAGGGCTTGCGTAAGGTTCTTGGGTTCGGATGGGGCAGTGGCCTGTGCCGTGAGGTTGAGTTTTGTGAGGGGTTTGAAAATGTTGTTTTTGGAGCGTGTGATCATCCCATGATCAACGGGTTGAGGTGGCTGAGGTGGATTGGGCGGAGGGGAGGGATTAGGATTAGGGTTTGGCGGATTCGGGTTTTGGATGAGCTGGGAGAGTGAGGGTGCGTGTGTGTTTGATTGTGGGTCGGGCAAGTCTGATGGGTTTGAGGAAGGTTCGGGTGGTGACAATCCAGTGTCTAGGTTGGATGAGATCGAATCCCACCCACCAAGATTTGCACTAGATAGGGACGTCAAATTAGGATTTGGTGGTTGAGGGTTGTTATTATCATGCATGGGGTGGGCCTGTTGATTCGTGGCTGGTGGTATAGCAATAGAAAATGAGGCCTATTCATCACCAATAGACTCATTCACAGTGGCTTTAGCAGCTAGTTTGGCGTATGGAAATTCTGTCTCAACAAATTGAACATGGCGAGATGTGTAGATGCGACGAGTGACCGGATCCAAGCATTGATATGCTCTTTGGGACAAGGAGTACCCAATGAAGACACAAGGGATTGATTTGGGCTGGAGTTTGTGGGAGGAGTAAGGTCGAAGCCAAGGGAAGCAAAGACATCCGAAACACTTAAGTTTGGTGTAATCGGGATTTTCATCGAGGAGTTTAAGAAAAGGAGACATGTGATTAAGGTTTGGTGTGGGCAAGCGGTTGATGAGATAGACAACCGTGAGAAGGGCGTGTGGCCAGTGGTCCAGCGGCATGCCCGAGAAGGTGAGAAGGGAGAGACCCGTCTCTACAATGTGACGATGACGTCGTTCCGAGAGACCGTTATGTTCAGGGGTGTGAGGAGGGGATGTGAGGTGTGTGATGCCATTAAGACTTAGAAATGATTTTAGGGCAATATATTCACCTCCATTGTCTGAGTAAAGAATTTTGATTTTATGTTTGAAATAGTTCTCGACCAAAGAACGAAACTTTATGAAGATGGATTGAGTTTCAGACTTCTTTTTAAGTGGATAGAGCCAAATGTATCTTGTATAATGATCCACAAATATAACATAGTATTTGAACCCATCGTAAGAGAGAACCGGGGAGGTCCAAACATCTGAGTATATGACTTCAAGGGGATGAGTAGAGACAATAGAGGAAGTTGAGAAAGGTAATTTGTGACTTTTATTCATATGGCAAGAAGTACATTCAGATTGAAGAAAGGAAGAACAATCTAAGCTATGATTCCTAACTAGAAATTGAAAAACTGAAGTGGAAGAGTGCCCTAATTTGTGATGCCAAGAAGCAGGAGACAATTGACGCCGAGCTGAGAGTTGAACTGGGGAAGGACTTGGCCAAACATAGACGCCATTGATGCAAGGACCACTAAGGATGGTTGCGCCCGTTTTGGTGTCCTTCACAAGAAAACAGTTTTGTAAGAAAACGAGGGCATAGTTTGTTTGAGAAGTATATTTAGAAACAGACAGGATGTTTTGTGACATGGAAGGGACGCAAAGAGTATTTGGAAGAGTGAAAGGTGTGGAAGTAAAAGAAGGAAGAGAAAGAGTGCCAGAGTAAGTAATGGGTAAACCTTGTCCATTGCCAATGTAGACTTCATCCAGACCCGAATAAGGCTGATGTAGCGCCAGATTGTTCAAGTCGTTGGTGATGTGGTGCGAGGCTCCACTGTCAACAAGCCAGGACTGAGATGTTGAAGCGTTGGTGACAGTGTGAGCCTGTGGTTGTGTCGTAGGGAACCTTGTTGATGAAGGGAGTTGTACTTGAGGATAATCATTGCGAAATTTGGAGCACTGTGAGATAACATGGCCAACGTTCTTGCAATATTGACACCGGCCAAGGAAGGGTTTGGAATTGGGCTGATTGTAAGAGGTGGGATTCGTAGGTGGGGTATTGTTGTAGTGTGGTGGTGTATTAGGGTTTCGGGAGGGTCGGTAAGGGGGCTGATTGGAGTTGTTGTTGGTCCATGATGAGGGCGGAAGAGGTGGGTTGCTAGATGACTGCCATGAAGGAGGAGAAGAAAAGTTCTTACCTTTGTTGCGACCTTGTCGTTGAGCATTAAGAGCGGTGGCCGGGTTCAAGTCAGACGCTTCTTTCTTGAGTTCAAGCTCTTTAAGAATGAGTTTTTCATTGAGTTCTTCAAAGGTGATGCAAGTCTCATGCATGTTTACGACATCAATGACGGTTTGGTATGTGGAGTCAAGGCCACGTAGAATATAATCAATGAAATCTTCTTGGCCTACAGCTGAGCCAAGAGAGGCCAACAAGTCAGCCGCTGTCTTCATAGCTTGCATGTAGTCATGAATGGAAGACGTCCCCTTTTGGAGTGTTCGAAGACGTTCCTTGATTTGTTTCTTGTGGCCACGGGAAGCGGTAGCATAGGTCTTTTTAAGAACGTCCCACACGTCTTGAGATGTCTTGGTTTGTGTGATTAGAGAAGCCACTGAGGCAGATAACGTACCGATCAAGGCACCATAGATGAGCCTATCTTGACGTTTCCAGGTAAAGTAAGCCGGATTTTTGGTGGTTGCATCTTCTTGGACAGTAAGATTCTCCACCGAGATGATGTGAGAACCATCCAAGAATTTAAAAAGATCATAGCCTTCTAAGATGGCTTGAATTTGGGTAGACCATGTAAGGTAGTTTGTAGAAGAGAGTTTGATGATGTTAGGAAAGTGCACAAGAGTAAAGGGTTTTGAAGTTTCATGAGGGTTTGCCAAAGTTGTGGTAAATTCGGCAGCCATGAGGAGTATTCTGGGAGTTTTGTGTTGGACGTTGGTTGTGAAGAAGAAAAAGACAGGTTTGTGTGATGTACGTAGGTTTGAAGAAGAAAAAGGCCAAGGAAAGTAGGGTTAGGCTGATACCATATAGAGAGGTTATATGATTGAGGAATCAAGTAATTATTATTATGCACCAGGGCAGGTATATATAGAAGAGCTGGCTTGGAGACCAAGCTATACAAAACATAATCTATCTTATAAATAGGAAACTATATCTATAACAAAAGATATGTAAAAGATAAATCTAAGCTATTACATCAATATCCTTCCAAAACTAAGAGTCACTAGGTTTTTTTTTTATAGATCATCGTGGTTCAATATGGTTCCTAAATGTTGGACATAAATTAAATTTTGTAGGCTCATTTTAGCTCCTAGTAGCATGATTGAAAGATGGTTTGAAAGGTAACACACTTGTATAGCTTTGATATTAACTCTTTGAATCATCACATGTATATACTTATGTAACCCTTTATGCATTGTGGACGAGGTCTTGTACCCGCTTTGATCTACAAGAAACGGTCCATGGCCATGCACATATTTTGAATTTCTCAAAGGGCAAATGCTTCAAAATTTGAATGCAAAAGAAAATACATTGAAAACGCCTTGAGTATGGAAAGAGACCTATCATACCCAGAAGAAGAGAAGAAACAACATGAAAATCTAGCCTAAGTAAATTGAGTCCAAATCCTTAATCTTGACTCCCCAAAAATCCCAAAAAAAATCCAGGTTTCCACTTTGAAACAACTCAGATTTTGTATTAGATTTTGCACTTTCACTATTAAACCAACAAAATGAATCACAACTTTCCTTCCAAGTTCCAACCATCTTTTAGTAGTGTTTTAAGCCCTTTCACAAACCGAACCACCATTCACATTGCCACCATTATAGTATCTGCAAAGCACCTTGCACTTAACCACACTATCATACACATAAAACCCGGGCGCCACCATGACCCGAACCTCCGTCGGGACCAAAACCCTCGCCACTCGATCCTCGCCCGTGTCCTCCATGTAAACCGGATCAAATCTCAATCCCTTCTCCACCCTAAATATACCCAAACCGGTATGAACCGAGTTAGCCAGCAAGTGAACCAACCAAACGCTCTTCGACGCCCTAAAAAACGCCTGAAGCAGCGGCTCGGGCCAAGCCCGGTTCAGGCCCAACAGCCCCACAATCTCACCCATTTTCCTATCACAAAACCGGCTAAACTCCTCACTAAAATGCTTCGTTCCTTTGCTAAGGACTTCCTCCCACGTCAGCCCTTGAAGAGCGCTAAACGCTGCGTATTGGGCCTCGGCCCGGTCTACCGGGTTCAGAATCCGATTCGCCGAGCTTTTTTCCGTGAACCCGGTCGACTCGAAGTGTTCAAAGAGGGACGAATTCAGAAGCGCTTCTAGATAACAGATGAAGGTTCTAGGGTTTCTGGAGAGCGAGATTTTGACGTCGTAGGGTTGGATCAGGGACGAAACCCTATCGAAGGCCTTGAATCCGATCTGCCGGATCTGGCTCGTGAGCGCTCGGCTCAGAGATCGGATCGATGTCCGGGACTCGCCGACGGCGACCAGAAACTCGTCGATGATCCGATCGTGTCCGTCGATCGGGAGATGGCCGAATCCATGGCGGTTTCCGATTCCGATTCCGCCATTGGAGACCTCGAGGCCTGATCCGAGATCGTGACAGTAGATCTCGAGGCGATTGAGCTTCTTCTCGAGCCCAGCCATGGCGAATTTGAGCTCGGAAGCTTCTAGAACCGCCTCGTCTCGCTTCCTAGTCGCATGTTCAAGCTTCCGAGAGAGCTCCGACACGGCGAACATCCACCGATTGTTCTCCTTCTCCGCCGCCTTCTCCGCCGGCAACGGAGAGGAGGTCGCCGAGGAAGGTTTGGGGCTTAACCTAGCGAGGCCGTGGAAGACGGAGTTGAAGATCCGGTTGGGGCTAGGGACGGCGTAAAAAGCTGTTTTGTTCCGGCTAGTCGGCCGACACTCGTAGCAGGAAACGGCGACGTTTTCCGGCCGGTTGTTGTTGTTGTTCTCTGTCCGTTTCGCTCCGATGATGGCTCCGATGGTGGTGGGAGACGGTGTTGGGAGTAAGCCTAGACGACGTCGCTCCGTTATCTCCTCGAATTCTTCGTCGCCTTCTTCAATCTGCGAAAACAAAAACCAGGTATGTAATCGTAAGCCAGAGAAATTGACTGAGAAAATGAGAAATTGGGGATTTGGATGATTACTGTTATAGGAGTGAAATGGTTGGAGCGATGGAAGAGGAGATGAGGAGAGGTGGAGGAGGAAGAACAAGAGGAGAGAGGGGAAGAGGAAGGAGGAGCCATGGCTATGGCGGATTGTTGCTCTGTTTTTTTTGTTTTCGTGTTGATGATGGTGGATGGGTGGTATAAGAGGAGTGGGATTTGCTTGTACAAATTGGCGCTTTCTGAATTTTTGTCACTTTGTGGATCGAAATTGTTGGTGGAAAGGGGAAAAAGCGGGTTTTTTTTACACCGGGCTAAAGTATAGGGCGAAATTTGAAATTTGTTTGGAAATAAAGTTGCAAGGTTGGAGTCAAATGAATGTATTATTCTCCGCATGCAATGGGGGTAGTTTTTTGAGCATGCAAAAGTTTCCTTTGAGCTAGTGTAATTTTTCTTTTTTCTTTTTGGTACTAAAGTAACGTAATTTGCGATAATATAGACATAAGTCACATAACCATACAAATAAGAGTACGGGAATGCAAAAGTGGAATTTGGACTAATGTGATAAACTGTGTATTAAGAAGTATAATTAGCAATGGGTGTGATTGCAAATTGTAATTAGTAGTATTTATATAAGTGATTCGTAGCACACCCTATCTACTAATATAAATTGATTTACATTCACCAAAATTGCAAGTTCTCACTCTACACCCAAGTAGGATAACTCTGACGACATGATAATTCTGACAATTATGATCAAAATTTAACCATTGAAAAACAATAAAAGTAGAAGTTGAAAATTTCGCAAGGCATGTTCCTATGCTTTCTCAAATTCTTAAAACGTCCCTTTCTTCCTCTTCTTTTGGTGTCGTATATATATGTGCATACAAAAGAAATTAAAACTGTGGGATCCAATTTGGAGGCTGCATCAATGCCGATTTCTACTACTACCCTTCTGCAAGGTCAACATTGCTACCCTCCAAAACGCTGCATTAATGCCAATATATTCTATAGACATAAATCTACTTGTAAGGTGTTAGGGACTTGGGGATCATTTTGTCATGGATATTCTTGATTTCGATCATAATAATGATAATCGAGGGATATTTGACCCGGAATCATCTTATCCTGTTAACAATGGCAAAACAAAAACAAGATTGACCCACCAGAATACTATAATTTCGCGGTACCAAAATTGTCGGAAAAAAATTATAGTTTCTCTTAATTTTAAGGAAATGGAAATTTAGTATTTTAGAATAAATAAATTAGAGATTAAAGTAAATCAATGGTGAAAGATATATAGCATGTGAAAGCAATAAATGAGAGAGGCCAAGCATAATCTGATATGGATTGGATCCACATGCTTGGACTTTGAAGACTGTCATAAACTCATAATGCATTTCCTTTTGGAGAACATACATACAATTTATCTATGTTCATTACTTTGCATATATTGCCTCATGCATACTTTGCCCGTGTGTAGAGCTGTCAAAACCTGACCCGACCCGAAAAATCGACCCGAACCGACTGAATTTTTTTGAGTTGAAACCCTACCCGAATAGTAGCGAGGAAAGAAAAAACCGAACCCGATTAACCCGAACCCGTTTGGGTTGAAACCCGAAACCGACCTGACCAACCCGATTTCATGATTAAATATTATTATTTAACCATTATATTATTTTAATAGTCATTAAAAATTCAAATTCTTGACCTGTTTGGCCGATCCGACCAGACTTGACCTATAACCTGATTGACCCGAACCCGCACTCAACCCGAACCTAAAAAAACGAACCCGAATCCACCCGACCGGACCTGTTTGACACCTCTACCCGTGTGCCATAATCTTATGTTAATCAAAAGTTAAAATCTATAATACTTATTGTGCATTTGTGCCTTCTTAAGTTTTTGGTGAAAATATGGTATAAGAATAGACTATTTTGTGTCTTTGGAATAGACTCGGGTTTTGTTTAGTACAACGATCTTGATTTTTAATAATCCAAATAATCAATGATCAACCTAAATATGTCGACTCTTATAAAGTATATGTTTGTCATTAAATGATATATGGTTTGTTGGCATGCCCTAGCCTAGGGTGGTGGCATGAGTTGAACCCACTTCACTTCACCTCCTATCCTGCCTGGTCGATAGTTGTCAAGGCTTAATTAAACGTGATTGAAATGATGATTAAATAATAATATTTTATAGTATTTTATTTATAACCTGATTGATCCGAACCCGCACTTCACCTCCTTTCATGCCTGACATGAGTTGATCCGACCCGGCTCGAATCGTAAAGGTTTATTGGTCAAATGATTCGGGTTATTTGAATGATTATTCTATTCAATGATAGGGATCTGATCGTTCTTTGACTTATTGCTTTGGCTCGGATTTCAATCGAAAAAGCTCCAGAGGAGCTCGGTCGGGTCGGGTTTGGTTTTGACAAGATCCATGTACCACCCATTATCTCTAATGGGCTGATTTGCCCATTGGCCTCTGGTTTCTTCATGTGACCAACTCTTGGCCATCATTTCTCCTACTTTGATTTTCTATTTTCCTTTTCCTCAACAACCCTAACTTCCTTCCACATAGTATGGGCCAGACCGGGCCCATCTTCATGGCCCGAAGTCGGCCCTCTCGGTTTCGGATAATCATCACCTTAATTGTATTTTTGTTACGAGGAAAAAGTACTAACATTAGAAATCTGAGTTACGAGAATCTTCTTTTTCCCTTCCATTCTCCTCTCGCTCTGCCAACCATAAAATCTAGCAACGCCAACAAATCGGCGACCCACCAGAGTGTATTAACGTCGTCCAAATTAACTAGGGTTTTGTTCCTCTAAAGGTAACAACATTTTTTTCTTATATAATTCTTCAATCTTAGTGCAAATCATGTTTTTGATGTGTTTCGTAGTATGCTCATGTCCTTTTTGATGTAATCGGCATGTGTCCTATAGAATTCCGTTGTGAAAATTGGAGTTGATATTTTGTTGATTGAGTAGGAAACTGAAGGTGATTAGGTTTCAATTTTATTCCTCTGTGTGTATCAATTATTTGGGATTTAGGTCTGAAATGCAATTAACAAAGATACACGATTTATGATCTTAAAGGGAAATGTTTGATGTTTTGTTATTTTCTTCTTCGGTTATGTTTTGTAAGAGCACTTGATCGGAAATGGGATTAGCTTTTGTGATCTTGTAGCAGATTGCCCTGAAATTATGCTTCATATTCCAGGATTTTAGGATTGTAAGCATATAACCTATGTTACATGGAAACGGGAAACGGAAATGGGGAAACACGAGATTTCGGTATTTTTAGTGTGAAAATGAGTTTCCGAGTTTGAGTTTCCGCGTTTCCGTGCTTTCATCCGAAACGGAAACGCCACTTTGTTGGAATTTCCGGGTAACATAGCATATAACATCATGCTATGTGGTTTTCAATTGCAAATTCTCAGCTAGCAGTACTTATGTGTTTGTATGCTGTTGTTGGATGCGTCTGATGTTTGTAAGTTATGGTCAAGAATCTGAAGTGATAAAATCAAATGATCTAGTTAGCTTGATACTGATCCAACAAAATATAGGCTCTCTTAGCAAGTTATGTGTAAGGTGAATTTACAACTTGGTTGCTAGTTTATCGGTTTTTGAGTTGGCATTTTCACTTTGTTGGATCATTGTCGGTTTCTTAGGCATCTGAAACACTTAGGTTTGCAGGGACATAAGCCAACAAAATGCAAGGAGGAAGAGGAGGTGGGAATAACTTCTTCGACCCATTTGCCGGCTTTGGTGGATTTGGAGGCCATGGGAGTCTGATATCTAGTGCATTTGGCGGAAGGGATCCATTCGACGATCCCTTCTTCACGAGTCCATTTGGAGGAAGTCCATTTGGACCTAGCCTCTTTGGGGCTAGAGGGAGTCCATTTTTGAATCCTCCTCTGGGATTCTTGGAGCATCAAAATCCCATGCCCCGTGTTCAGCCCCATCCTTCTCAGTCTTACGTACAGAGAGGTCCAGTGATAACAGAAATAGATTCGGATGATGAGAAGGAAGAACATGAAGGCGGCGCACAGAGGAATGATAACCTGGGAAAACATAGTAGGTCGGGGAAGGAGCCTTTTGTTGAGTACCCGGATGATGATGCTTAAGGTACGCAATATTGACGCCTTTGTCCATGCTTGTGTTATTTGTATGTAGTTGTATTATATTAGAGAGTTGTGCAGTTCTAAATAGTATTCTATTGGTGGTTTCGTTTGGTTGCAGAAAGGAGTAGGCACATTCAGTTTAGGAATCAACACAATATGATGAGTAATATGCCATCACAACCACAGTCTCAATCCTTCACCTTCCATAGCTCTACGGTTTCGTATGGGGGCGGAAATGGTACATACTACACCAAATCTTCAACCAGAAGAGCCGGAAGTGATGGCGTAAGAACTTGAATCGAGTTCTGCTTTTACAAACTTCTTTTCAGTTTCCTAATGTGAATCTCATCATTTTATTATCTGTTCACTATCTCCTTGTTGAATCTTAATTAACATGCTACAATCTCTGTTGTTAAGGTTGCGTTCGAAGAGCATAAGGAAGCCGACAGCACTACAGGACAGGCATATCACCAGGTCTCTAGGGGACTTCATAATAAGGTGATTAATCAAAAGAGTTGCTTCCGTTTTCATGTTTTGGACAATTAAAAAGTAGTCGAAGTGGTTAACGGTGTTTGTTTTCGGCGTTTTAGGGCCATACCTTGACAAGGAACCTCAACCCAGATGGAAGAGTGGAAAGTATGCAGACATTGCACAATCTCAACCAAGGTATCAATTCACCATGTTAAGTTGATGTTTTGGCTGGCAGACTTTGTTGGAACTGTTGTTGATTGTGCTTTTGCTTGCATTATCTGCAGATGAACTTCCTGACTTTGAACACACATGGAAGGGGAAAGCCAAAAAGCATTTGCCTGGTGTGAGTGAGAGGTTGAGTGGGCTTACTAATACAGGTAGGAATTCAGCTCAACAAATACACTAGATTTATATGAAGTTTGAAACTTTTCATTACCAAATAGAAGAACAAACTGAAGATTTATGCTTCATAACTTTGCTTCTGTATCCATCCAGGGGCGATCAACAGTGGGCAGGACGGACATACAAACCGGGGAGGCTGGGCTCTTCCTTCTACAGAGCATTCTCAGCCGCAACAACAACCACATCCAAACCCAAAAAGGGTGCGAACTTCAAATCCAACAGCTTCTCAGTCGCATTACTCTGGAAGGAGGATATAGGAAACGGGTCTCGACGAAGAAGAGCTGATATCAGTCACGTCTTTAATTGCATTGCGACCTTGAATACTAGCCCTTTTGGTTGCTGTATGGATTGTTGTGAGGTCCGTTGCTAATTCTAGCTCCATAGGTCTGTATTGATCAAGGATTATTAGCCTGAAGATCTGTGTAATAATGTAATATATATACATGATTATATGCTATCTAGCTCTGTCCTCCAGATGGATGGGAATATAATGCTTGGAAAAATGGTTGGCTACATGACTTGAAATTTACAATTTACAATTTTTTATTTTCTTAGACTTTCTATGCTGATGACATTTCCAACTAAATATCCTTCCTGTTGTTTATTAAAACCACCTCAGTTTGGACAAAGTCCACAGAAAATTACATAGAGAAGCCCCATTTGACCAGCCAACCTAACCCAATCAACCCTCTTGTTCTATTGGCCCTCACATGTCCATACTAATTGCAAAACCACATGCCAATCATACACATCCTCCTGAGTCCTGAACTTATTCAAACAAGATTCCTCTGTCTTTCTCCATCGTGGCCACCATTTCTACTCTAAATTTCTTCTCTTCAACCTCACCAATTTCCAATTAAGCACCCCACCTTCAAAATCTCATATTACTCATCTTTCTTCCCTTCCCATATCATGTTTTAGGTTTGATTATTTGTACAGATTGATTGTAAACCTTGGTGGGTAAACCCTAACATGTCTCAATTTGCACACTGTGAAAGCTATGGGCAAGGTCTTCAGCCTGTCCCATTTGACACCTCTAGCTCAAACCAATCCCTAAAAGTCCTCCTCTTACATGGGCACTTGGACATTTGGATCAAACAAGCAACCAACCTCCCAAACATGGATTTATTCCACAAGAGCCTAGCTGGTGTGTTTGGCAAGCTGAAGATGACTGAGAAGCTAACAAGTGATCCATATGTAACTGTCTCTGTCTCCAATTGCATAGTTGCTAGGACTTTTGTGATCAGAAACACCGAAAATCCGGTGTGGATGCAACACTTCTTTGTGCCTGTTGCTCATAGCGCTGCTGAGCTGCTCTTTGTTGTCAAAGATGATGATGTTGTGGGCTCTCAGATCATAGGTGCCATTGGGATCCCAATAGAGAAATTGTATAGTGGGCAAAGAGTTGAAGGGGTTTTCCCTGTTCTTAATGAGAGGCGAAAGCAATGGGATTCTGGGTCTTCCTTGAGCTTATCAGTTCAATACTATCCTATAGAGTGGATGACCCTTTACAAATCCGGTGTCGGGTCAGCACCCGAATACTATGGGGTCCCGGGTACGTATTTTCCTCTTCGAAAAGGCGGTAGGATCAAGCTTTATCAAGATGCTCATGTTGAGGATGGAATGTTGCCTTATTTCAAGCTTGATAGTGGCTTGTACTATGAGCATGGCAAGTGTTGGATTGATATGTTTAACGCGATTCGTGATGCTCGCCATTTGGTGTATATTGCTGGCTGGTCTGTTTTTCATGCTGTTAGATTGGTTCGGGACGCGAAGAATGCAGTAGATTCTCAGCTAGGACACCTTCTTAAGGCTAAGGCACAAGAGGGTGTGAGAGTTTTGCTTCTTGTGTGGGATGATCCCACTTCGCGCAACGTTTGGGGATTCGAAACTGTAAGAAGAATCTCTTTACTGTCCCTTCTTTGCTCTTGCTTTCTCTTTGTCCAATATCTTGGGCAATAACATTGTTGTCTATGATGTGTAGGAAGGCCTCTTAGGCACAAATGATGAAGTGACCCGTGATTTCTTCAAGGACTCGGCGGTTCGTATAATACTTTGTCCGCGTTCTGGTGGAAAGGGGCGTAGCTTGATTGGTACAAAGGTGTTGTGTTATCCTGGCTATTGTAATTACTAATTAGTATATGGTAGAATGACACTTTTCCTGATAGAGTTCAGGAATTGCAGGTTTCAGATCGTCATAAGTTTGTTATAGATGACATTGCATCAATTTCTTAATAGTAGCATTTGTTTGGCCTTTTGTTACCAGGAAGCTGAAGCCATC
Source organism: Polygonum aviculare (assembly GCA_934048045.1). Taxonomy (NCBI): domain Eukaryota; kingdom Viridiplantae; phylum Streptophyta; class Magnoliopsida; order Caryophyllales; family Polygonaceae; genus Polygonum; species Polygonum aviculare. Next base: position 3,399,846 of record OW204030.1, on the reverse strand, counting down.
TATACACATCACCAAAAGACTATAATTGTAGATTCTAATGCAGGCCATTACAGGAGAAAGATCACAGCTTTTGTTGGAGGCCTAGACTTGTGTGGCGGCCGTTACGATACACCGGAACATCCTCTTTTCAGGACACTGCAAACACTTCACAAGGATGACTTTCATAACCCAAACTATAAGGTAAAATAAAAGCTAAGTTTCAGATATGTCACATTTTCTTTTCTTCTGTTTTGTTTCCTGATGTTTTGACAGCATTGGAATACTATGAAATAGGGACGTGCTGAGGGATGTCCTAGAGAACCATGGCATGACTTGCACAGCCAAATCGACGGGCCAGCTGCATACGACGTGCTTGCTAACTTCGAGGAGCGTTGGATGCGGGCTTCCAAAGTCCATGGACTCCAGAAAATGAGATCATCTCATGATGATCACTTGCTCAGAGTTGAAAGAATTCCCAACATTATTGATCTGGCTGAAATTTCTTCTGCCAACTATTTTGACTTGGAGGAATGGCATACTCAAGTAACACTCTTGAATCATTTAAACTCTATGCTATTTCCTTCTCACATGCCTTTTTTATGCCTAAATTGCTTTTCTTTTTTTCTTTTTCTTCTTGTCATTTGGGTATGACAATATCATAGATCTTCCGTTCTATAGACTCCAATTCTGTGAAAGGCTTTCCAAAGGATCCAAAAGATGCAAAAGAGAAGGTTGTGCAAATTCTTGTACCTTTTTCTTTCCTTTGGCTTCTACATTTTCTATGGAGTTAGCTGATCTAGATTGAATGTTGTTTCACAGAACCTGGTATGTGGAAAGAATGTACTCATAGATATGAGTATACAGACGGCGTATGTACATGCAATCCGAGCTGCTCAGCATTTTATCTACATTGAGAATCAATACTTCCTCGGATCGTCGTATAACTGGGATTCATACAAAGACTTGGGTGAGCATTGCTTCTTTAAGAACTAAGTTCCTTTATTTTCTCAAACCAAGTAAAGATTAGACAAGTTCATGTTTACATTCAAGCATAAAGCGTAATGAAGTGGCACTGATGTTGGTTGCTTTTGTGGACCAGGTGCAAATAACTTGATACCAATTGAAATTGCACTTAAGATTGCTAGTAAGATCAGAGCTCATGAAAGGTTCGCCGCGTATATCGTCATTCCAATGTGGCCAGAGGGTGATCCTAAGAGCATTCCTACACAGAGGATTCTCTTTTGGCAGGTAACTTCTAACAAAAACTAGACAAATTTGTAAGAATTAAGCTCTTAATCTCATGTAGCCTAATAATAGGAAAGCCCTCCTATTTGTAGTACAAAACTATGCAAATGATGTATGAAACCATTTACAAAGCACTAGAAGAAGTTGGGCTACATGACACATATGAGCCTCAGGACTACCTGAATTTCTTCTGTCTTGGCAATCGAGAACTCAGCGAAGAGCCTTGCACAAGTCAACCTGCAAAGGCTAATGATCTATCCAACTCTCCACAGGTACAAACCTTGTATCTGATCAGTTCATAGTCCTTAATGAATTCGTACGGTTCTTGAAGGCGAAGTTGTCTTGTCCTTTGTTCTAAACAGGCACTGTCTAAAAGATTTCGTCGGTTCATGATCTATGTTCATTCAAAAGGAATGATTGTGGACGACGAGTACTTGATCATAGGCTCAGCTAACATCAACCAGCGGTCCATGGACGGCACTAGAGACACCGAAATTGCAATGGGAGCTTATCAGCCAACTCATACATGGGCAAGAAAACAAGCTCATCCATTTGGGCAGGTAAGGCTTTGTTTGGATGACATACATTTTAAAGAACTCAAAACATAATGCATATCCGTACCTATACCTGATACCAAACGGACCCTAAGGGTATCTCCAAGAGATGCTCCAAAGTTTTCTCTATAATGGGGTAATAAGACCTATATTCTCCAAAAAAAATTTGTTCCAACTCCAACAGATTATCTAAAATGGAGAATTAGAATTTATTATTCTTTTTTCTTCTAACAATTATCACAAGTACCAACCAATCAACATTTAATCTACTAAAAATAAAATAAAAGGAAAATAGGATTAAATACAAAAAGCAATATGGGGATGTCTCCAAATTTGGGGAAACCTTATCTAAGTTTGGAGATTTTCTCCATTTTGGAGATTCATATGGGGATGCTGTTGGGGCTAAAAATAAGCCAAAATTCTCCAAAAATACAATTTCCAAGATTTTGGAGCATTTCTTGGAGATGCTCTAAGTACTATGATCCAATGTACATCACATTTGTGCATCATAAGACATTATAAACTGATTTGTGATTGCACATTTGCACAACAACAGATCTATGGGTATAGGATGTCTCTTTGGGCAGAGCACGTTGGGCATGTAGAGGAGTGTTCCATGAGGCCACAAACCTTGGAATGTGTGAGGCAGATTCGAGCATTGGGCGAGTTAAATTGGGTGCAGTTTGCCTCTGATGAAGTGACTGAAATGAAGAGCCATTTGCTCAAGTATCCTTTGGAAGTCGATCAGACCGGGAAGGTGAGACCTCTTAACGGCTATGAAACCTTCCCGGATTTTGGCGGGAAGATCATGGGGAGCTTTACTGGCATTCAGGAAAATTTGACCATTTGATTGGTTCAGGAGATCACAAGAAGCTGTTGGGAGTGTTTGGTTTTGTGAATTTTGATATCTCATATAGCATGTGGGTGTATTAGTTCTTGGAGAATTCTTAATTTTTAGTTATTTTTGTTAGGTTTAGTTTTGTTGAATATTTATGATCTAATTAGTGATATACGTACATGTAAACGTAACATGTAGAGTGAAGATGTTTTGTGCAAAGGGGGTTTAGATATGCTAATATTCTACCAAAATAGTAAATATGCTAATAATGTTAATGTAAAAACATGGTTGATTGATTGTCTAGTAAGCAAGAAAATCTGGCCATTTTCTTCAAACTATGCCACTATCCATTATTAAGCACACATGAAGATAAGCGCTAATCACATTGTATTAATGTCATTAATTGGTAATCTTGTGCTAATTATGTGTAGAGAAGAATATGCTCATATTCCCGGTTAATATATGGACACAACAATCTCAAGCAATATGTCAAATTCTTACCTTTGAAGGGACTGATCGATGGCCTACGTTTCTCAAATTCTTGAATAGTAATAAGCAAATCCTGTTTATAGGGCAACTCTCCTTTGGCATGTAATTTGGTTCATCTCAATTCACCAAAAAAACGTTTACAACTTTTATTTGATGTCCTTTACCATTGAGCCAATATATGCCAACAAGAGATTCGCCCTACAACTAGTTTGCTTAGCTCCACACCACATCAACAAATCTTCGGACTCTTTCCTTCCTATAATCACTCTATCATATACCAATTTCAATTTTGTGTTTCATTCATAATTCAAATGTCCACACCCTTATATATATTTACAAGAATAAGGTTATGCCATGGGGGGAATGCTCAAGTGCACCATCTTTTAGGGTGCACCATGAGTCATAATCTACACCGTTAGATTTACTTTAATAAACGGTCAAGATTAAGAAAAAATAAAGACGTTATTTAACATCTTTTAGTGTTACAGGGTTTAGGGTTTAGGGTTTAGAGTTTAGAGATTAGGGGTTTAAGAGTTTTCTAGAACCTCGACTAGTTGAACAAGTTTTTATTTGAGTATGAACACGTATACAAGAAAGGGTGAATAACTTTGTACAAGCGTGTGAAAAACATCTTAATGGACAAGTGTGTATGGTTGCTTGAATAATTACCTTAAACGGTATGAACAAGAGCTACCCGTGTATCCGCCCCCAATATATGTGGATGCTTCAAATTTGAGAGGGGAGGGCGATTTCCAAGAACCTCGATTAATTGAAAAAGTTTTCATTTGAATATGAATAAGTAAACAAAAACGGGTTGAATAACTCTGTACAAGCGTATAAAAACATCTTACTGAATATGTGTGTGTGGTTCCTTGAATAGGTATTGCAAACGGCATGAACAATAAGTCATCAATATATCCACCCCCAATTTCCCACCCAAGTTGGAAGCATGTTTATATATCGGTGACTCTTATTGTGCAGGTCGTACTTATTGTTCAGGCCGTACTTATTGTTCATGCTTATGTGTGTCGTACTTATCGGTGACTCTCAAGTTGTTCAGGCCATATGGCGTACTTATTTAAGGAACCACACACACTTGTTCAGCCACCCATGTATCCGCCCCCAAATTTCTCTTCCGACTTGGAAGCTTGTTTATATATAGGGACGGACATTGGAAATTGGGGGCGGGTCCATACAGGTACATATCGGTGATGGCTCAAGTTGTTCAGGCCGAATGGCGTACTTATTCAAGGAACCACACACACTTGTTCAGCCACCCATGTATCCGCCCCCAAATTTCCCTCCCGACTTGGAAGCTCGCTTATATATAAGGACGGAAATTGTAAATTGGGGGCGGGTTCGTACAGGTACATATCGGTGGTGGCTCAAGTTGTTCAGGCCGTATGACGTACTAATTCAAGGAACCACACACACTTGTTCAACCACCCATGTATCCGCCCCCAATTTCCCTCCCGACTGGGAAGCTCGCTTATATATAGGGACAGGAATTGGAAATTGGGGGCGGGTCTGTACAGGTACATATCGGTGGTGGCTCAAATAGTTCAAGCCGTATGACGTACTTATTCAAGGAACCACACACACTTGTTCAGCCACCCATTTATCCGCCCCCAATTTCCCTCCCGACTTGGAAGCTCGCTTATATATAGGGACGGAAATTGGAAATTGGGGGTGGGTCCGTACAGATACATATCGGTGGTGGCTCAAGTTGTTCAGGCCGTATGCCGTACTTATTTAAGGAACCACACACACTTGTTCAACCACCCATGTATCCTCCCCCAATTTCCCTCCCGACTTGGAAGCTCGCTTATATATAGGGACGGAAATTGGAAATTGGGGACGGGTCCGTACAAATACATATCGGTGGTGGCTCAAGTTATTCAGGCCGTATGCCGTACTTATTCAAGGAACCACACACACTTGTTCAGCCACCCATGTATCCTCCCCCAATTTCCCTCCTGACTTGGAAGCTCGCTTATATGTAGGGACGGAAATTGGAAATTGGGGACGGGTCCGTACAAATACATATCGGTGGTGGCTCAAGTTATTCAGGTTGTATGCCGTACTTATTCAAGGAACCACACACACCTGTTCAACCACCCATGTATCCTCCCCCAATTTCCCTCCCGACTTGGAAGCTCGCTTATATATAGGGACGGAAATTGGAAATTGGGGACGGGTCCGTACACATACATAGCGGTGGTGGCTCAAGTTATTCAGGCCGTATGCCGTACTTATTCAAGGAACCACACACACTTGTTCAACCACTCATGTATCCGCCCCCAAATTTCCCTCCCGACTTGGAAGCTCGCTTATATATAGGGACGGAAATTGAAAATTAGGGGCGGGTCTGTACAGATACATATGTCGTACTTATTCAAGGAACCACACACTTGTTCAGTAAGATGTTTTTCATACGCTTGTACAAAGTTATTCAACATGTTTTTTCTTAGTTATTCATACTCAAAAGAGAACTTGTGCACCTCGTTGAGGTTCTAGGAAACTCTCAAACCTTGAACCTATGATCCTTAAACCCTAGACCCTAAAACCCTAATCCTAAAACCCTAAACTCTAAAACCTTAAACCCTAAATAACAATGGATAAGTATCTAAAAGATATTGAATAAAATCTTTATTTTTTCTTAATCTTGACCATCCATTAAAGTAAATTTAACGGTCTAGATTTTGACTCATGATTCAGCCTAATTTGATGGTGCACTTGAGTGTGATTCTATGCCATGGATATGCTTTAGGGTTATGCCATAGTATATCCCTTTAGGTGCACTTTTCTCAAAACAAAAGTTCTTAAAATGATTGAATTTCCGACCTCTCAAACTTTCAAGCGCGCACACTCTCTCTGGTGCATAAAAAGGCGATGCCTAGGAGCTCCCCTCTCACGCCTACGAATTGTGGCGATGGACTTTTTTCGTCTTTCATAGGCGGAGATGGGCATCTTTCTAAGGCTATGCCATGGATATCCTCTTAGGCGGAGATGGGCATCTTTCTTCGACACAAGATTTCTACATGATTGAAATTCCGACCTCTCAAGCTCTCAAGCGCACATACTATGTCTAGTGGATAAAAAGGTGATGCCTAGGAGCTCCCCTCTCGCACCTACGAACTGGGGCAATGGACTTTTCGCCTTTCATAGGCAGAGATGGGCATCCTTCTAAGGTTATGCCATGAATATCCTCGTAGCTAGGTACACTTTCCTCGATACAAGATTTCTACATGGTTGAAATTCCGACCTCTCAAGCTCTCAAGCGCGCATACTCTGTCCAATGAATAAAAAGGCGATGCCTAGAAGCTCCCCTTTCACGCTTACGCATTGGGGCCATGGCCTTTTCGTCTTTCATAGACAGAGATAGGCATCTTTCACAGGACGAGTTGGACCTTGTGTTATTACATGTATTAATCTGACCCCTAATAAAGGTTGATTGTAGTTCACGTATTTGTTTTTATTGTTCACATATTTATTCTTATGATTTACGTTTACAGTTTACGAGATAAGAGACATTTTCACCGGAATCAACGGCCATGTAATATGTATCCACTTAATTTGTTAATGTTCTCTAGTATATAACTTGAAAATAAATAATGGTCAATACAATACAAGGCAACCAATAACTGTGGGGCTTCATCTTAGCTTACTACTGGTATTTCAATAAGCGAATCCATTTATAGGGCAACTCTCCCTCGGCAAGTAATCTAGTTCTACTCAATGCACCAAAAATCTCCACAACAATTTCGGTTTTCTTACCATTGAGCCATTACATGCCAATAGGAGATTTGCCCTAGCTACCACTAGTTTGCTTATCTCCATCAAACACCATGCTACAAATCTTCATACCTTTCTTCCTATACCCACTCTATCATGCATTTGTGTTGCATACATAAACCAAATGCACATGACCTTATATAAACTTGGTATGTATTGCAAAATGATTGGCATATGCTCTAAGGCCTTGCCTTGGATATCCTCTTAGGTAAACTTTCTTTTATCCTAAAGACAAGATTCTTACCCGATTGGATTTCCGACCTCCCAAACTCTCAAGGCCGCATACTCTGACCAAGAAATAAAAGGGTGATATCTAGGCGCTCGCCTCTCGCCTGAGCATTGGGGTAATGTCCCTTCTATCTTCCTTAGGCCAAGGTGGGCTTTTTTTTAAATACTTGCTTTTTTGTATGCTACTCTTTTCAATGAGATATCTATATAACTTATAAAATTGAAAAATTATTTCACTTGTCCATCCTCACATTTAAACTCATAGAAAAATAAACAAATTCAAAATTTATTTTTAACCGTTTGGGAGTCAATTCCCATATACTTAAAAATAAATTTACAAAGTAATAACATTTATTTCATAGTATACCATGTAACAATGTGTAATTAAGAAAGCAATTTTTTGGAAGATGAACCTACATAAAATTATACATACATTTAAAAATGAATTCCATATAAAAACGTACATTTTAAACATTTCATACCTTAATACTCAGTACTCAATGTTCAATTTAAGGTTTAAGGTTTAAGGTTTCAATGTCACTTTTTAACTTTCTTCTTCATCATTTTTTTCTAAACGATGGACTCTCTCTAATCCGTATTCTTCAAATTCTCATCTCTCTCCCTCCAATTTTTCACATCTCCTTTTCCCTAATCTCTGTCTCAATTATGGTCGTTTATTTTTGAAAATTTATAGTAAGAATTGTAGGTACTAGACTTATAATTTTCAACTATATTGTTGTTTCCTTGAGTTGAAAGCATGCTAGTCTATTTTTTGCCTTTTTGGTGATAAAAAGAAAGAGAAAATAAACAAAATATTAAATTTGGAAAAAGGGATAAAATTTAGATATGTCCGGTGATAGTGAAAGCCAAAATGAGAGTGTTTGGTCTTTAAGCCACACAATGACACATGTCATTTGAGAAAGAGAAAAGAAAAAAATAATTTTATTTTGATAAAAAGAGAAAAAAAAAGTATAATATGTTATAATATGATGGTCAACAAAAAAAAAGGTTAAATAATAGATTCATTTTGACCAAAAAATATGTATTTTTCTTAATTGACTTCTCACTTTTAATTTGTTTGCCTAAAGCATTTTTTCCATGAACTTAAGTATGAGAGATGATTGAAAGAGAAAAAAGACTTATTGAGCTTTTTCTTATTGTCAAAAAAATACTCTCTTGAGAAGTCGGAGAGTGTCGTCTATCCTTCAAATGGAAAAAAAAAGAATTAGTTCACATGATACGTCAAAACTTTCTCTACGATTAGATGCTCAATTTTTTCTTTCTTGGAGAAATGTGATTATGGACCTATGAAAGGTACCATCCGTTTCAAAATACATGACCATTTGGACACTGCACATATATTAAGAAAAAAATGTTATTCCTATATTACCCCTATAGAATGTAGAGTTAATTATTTGTTTAAAGAAATATGAAAAAGTGTAATGATTATGATAAAGTTAATTATTAGGGAAATAAATGGAAAAAAGTAGGGAAAAATATGAAATGGTCATGTAGTATATCTTATGTTAAATTCTTCTTCTATAGTGAGTTTTGCTTTATGCTAAGCATGAAAATCCATATTCGGAATTGCCAAACTCAAATGATTTATTGTTAAAGTATAACTCCTACAAACTTGTTTTTTTTTCAAGAAATATACTTATGACAATAGTAGACTCATTTTATGTTACTTTCAATTGCATATGTGTCTCCAATACTTTGGGGTCTCGAGGTTTCTTATGGGTAGCTCACTAGCTTCTATAGTGTCTCATAAGTGACGTGTTATAACAAAATTTTTGAGATCATTGGTAATTTAATCGAAAAATTCTATATATAAGACCTCTAAGAAAAGAAGATCTTTACCCCATGTTTGCTTGGTTAATCAGTTATATATTATCATGGTTTAGATAAACTCATGTGGAATGTGTCATTAGTTAACAACTATTTTTATGACCAAATAATCTTAATATAAGCCTTGATATCAACTTCAAGAGACACATTTCATGAATCCACCTTAGCTCATTTAAAACTCATCATCAAATGATTGCCTTTCTTTTTTGGTCGAAAAATGATTGCCTTTCTTGAAAGTGAACAAACTCTTTTGAGACGACTTTGTCATTTTGATTCCTTAATATTTTTTGGTATTGTTAAAATTTGAAAACGGTCTCTTTTTTTTTTGGTTGAAATTTGAAAACGGTCTCTTGAGCTCATTCTTTTGATGGCATTGTAGACAACTAACCGAACTAAAAACCACGTGACTAAGATGTAAATGTAATGATGTTATGAAGCAATTTACATTATTGTAATTCATCTAATGAAATGTTTAGTGGGTATTTCCTATGAATTCCTATTGATCAAACAAAGACCAAAATCATAAAATTTTGGTCAATACAATTGCTTTAATCATGGCCGGTCAACCTTATACCTCGAGTCCCAAATATTAAATGGCCAAAAAAAACCAACAAATCCCCAAACAATTGACCAAATTATATATTGTTCACACTCTACAAATGACCTTTGTTTCGAAGAGTTAATTAGAAAATTACAAGTTGTTCAAACCCTACAAACGGCCATTGTTTAAGATTGTTTTTGACCAACGAAAAGATATTATTTAATTGCTAATAACATATGCTCAATGCAAGGTAAACCATGGCGGGTGTCATCTTACTAATTAACTTACTACAAGCTTGGCATTACTAACATAATCAACCCACTTCTTCAATTGCAATAAGCAAATCCATTCATAGGGCAACTCTCCCTTGGCAAGTAAAATGGCTCAACTCAATGCACCAGAAACCTCCACAACTTACATGGCTTCTTTATATCATTGAACCATTACATGCCAAGCGGAGTGTTGCCCTACAAGTAGTTTGCTCAGCTCCATGCGATGCTATGCAAAAGATCTTCAAACCTCTCTTCTCGCTCTATCGCGCATTTTGTGTTGCATACATAAACCAAACACGGGCGCCCCCTTATATAGAGTTGGTTTCTATTGCAAAATATGGCATATGCTATGAGCCTATGCCTTGGATATCCTCTTAGGTAAACTTTCTTTTATCCTAAAGACAAGATTCTTACCTGATTGGATTTCCGACCTCTCAATCTTTCAAGGGCGCATACTCTGGTGAAGGAGTATAAGGGTGATATCGAAGTGCTTGTCTCTCGCCTAAGCATTGGGGTAATGTCCCTTCTATTTTCTTTAGGTCGAGATGGGCGTTTTTCTAAATACATGTTTTTTTGTATGCTACTCTCTTCACTGAGGCATCTATATAACTTATAAAATTGATTTTTTTTTCACTTATGATATATCCAACTCACATTTAAACTCATAGAAAAATTAAAAATTTTATTTTTAACATTTGGGAGTCAATTCCCGTATACTTAAAAATAAATTTAAAAGTAATAACATTTATTTCATACTATACCATGTAATAATGTGTAATTAAGAATGCATTTTTTTACGATGGATTTACATAAAATATACATACATTTAAAAATGAATTTTATATAAAAACGTAAATTTCAAACATTTCATACCTTAACAGTCAATACTCCATGTTCAATTTAAGGTTTAAGGTTTCAATGTAACTTTTTAAGTACTTTCTTCATCAATTTTCTCTGACTCTCTCTAATCCATGTTCTTCAAATTCTCATCTCTATCTCTCTCTCTCTCATTTTTCACATCTCCAATCTCAGTAGTCGGAGAGTGTCATTTCTCTTTCAACATAAAAAACAAAAAGGAATTGGTTCACATGGTACGTCAAAACTTTTTCTACGATTAGATGCTCAATTTTTTTTACTTGGAGAAACTTAATTATGGACCAATGAAAGGTATATCTTATGTTATATTCTTCATCTATAGTGAATTTTGTTTATGCTAAGCATGAAAATCCATATTCGGAATTGCCAAACTCAAATGATTTACTGTTTAAAGTATAACACCTACAAGCTTGTTTTTTTCTTTCAAGAAATATACTTGTGACAATATTAGAGACTCATTTTATGTTACTTTCAATTGCATTTGTGCATCCTATACTTTGCGGTCTCTAATTAAGTTTCTTATGGGCAGCTCACTAGCTTCTATAGTGTCTCAAAAGTGACGTGTTACAAGAATTTTTTTGAGATCTTTCATTGGTAATTTAATCAAAAGATTCTAGAAGACCTCTAAGAAAAGAAGAACTTTTCCCCATATTTTGCTTGGCTAATCACTAGCTTATATTATATATTATCATAGTTTAGATAAACTCATGTGGATTTAGTGTCATTAACAAATATTTTTGTGACCACATAATCTTAATATAAACCATGATATCAACTCCAAGAGACGCATTTCATGAATTCACCTTAGCTCATTCAAGACTCATCATTAAATGATTAATTTTCCTTTTGATGGCATTGTAGATAACTCAAGTCGTGACTAAGATATAAATGTTGTGATGTTATGAAGCATTTTACATTATTTTAAATCAACTGACGAAATGTTTAATGGGTATTTCGTGTGAACTCATTGATCAAGCAAAGACCAAAATTTTACATGGGCAAATACAATTGCTTTAAGCATGGCCGGTCAGCCTTATAGCTCGAGTCCCAAATATTGCATGGCCAACAACCCAACAAATCCCCAAACAATTTATTGTTCATACTCTACAAATGACAATTGTTTCTAAGAGTTAGAAAACTACAAGTTGTTCGAACCCTACAAATGGTCATTGTTTTTTTTTCTTGCTCAATGGTTCACTAGAGTTTTGTCATGGTTACGTTCAGCTCGATCCGGGTCGCGTATCTGGCTGCGACGGATGAGTCTCCAAAGGGAAGTTTTTTACATTTACTGAAGCTGAACCCCAGACCTCGTAGATATGGAGCAAACCGCTTACCACCTGAGCCAACTCTCTTTGGTACAAATGGTCATTGTTTCTAGGTGTTAGCCAGCGAAATAAAAAGCATCTTGTTGAGATATTATCTAATTGCCAATATCCTCTATTATGACTTGAAAATAAGTAATGCTCAATACAAAGTACACCATGGCGGGTTTCATCTTACTAACTTACTACAAGCTTGGCATTAGTGCATTACTAACATAACCAACCCACTTCTTCAATTGCAATAAGCAAATCCATTCATAGGGCAACTCTCCCTTGGCAAGTAATATGGTTCAACTCAATGCACCAAAAACCTCCACAACTTACATGGCTTCTTCATATCATTGAACCATTACATGCCAAGCGGAGTGTTGCCCTACGAGTAGTTTGCTCAGCTCCATGCGACGCCACGCAAACGATCTTCAACCCTCTCTTCTCGCTCTATTGCGCATTTTTGTGTTGCATACATAAACCAAACGCGCACGCCCCTTTATATAGAGTCGGTTTCTATTGCAAAATGATTGGCATATGCTATGAGCCTATGCCTTGGTTATCCTCTCAGGTACACTTCCCTTTATCCTCAAGACAAGATTCTTTACACGGTTGAATTTCTGACCTCTCGTTCTCTCAAGGGATCCGGTTCTATAGCATGTGAGATCCTTCGAGAACGAAGACGGGTCGCGCAAAAGAGCAAGAAACAGACACATTATGTCAACATTGTAGAGGCCAGCTATTAACTTTGCTAGATACTCATGCAGGTATATCCAATGTCATATTCTTCTTTCATTTTGAATTTTGCACTCACTTCTTTGAGATTTGACCATGACGTAGAGGTCTGTACGATCCTAGTTGTATGAAATTGTGGAAGAGAGAAACTCTCTCACATTGGAAATTGAAAGAGAGAATGCCCATCATATATATAAGTACATGACCTACTGCGTATGAACCGACTTGTGAACCCCCACGTCAAACATGACCCGTCGACTTAGGAACTGTTTGAGACTTTGAGCCATTTTGGAGCTTGTTAATGTATTGTGTTTTCCTTGCAATTTGCATTATAATGCTCTAGTTTAAGCATTCAAAAGCCACAGATACTCTTATTAATGATTCTGAAATCTGGTAACAAATTTCATCTACCATAAACATACTCCAAACAACAAGTAGATCAAAATCTATGAACAATCTTCAAGATGAAACTAACCAATTGACAAATAATTGATCCGGGCACACCACAAATCATCCTACCATGATATACAATAGTGGTTTTGAGCCCAACCCAAGCTTGCAAAATTTATATGAATCAAGAGCTATGAGTACTAATAGTCCAAACATGCACTAAAATACCCACCAACAGCCTTCCAACTTACACTCTACCATTATCAGTAGAGAGTGTTGTAGGTGCAACAAGTGGCCACAATGGATCCTATGCAGATAAGGAGTGAAGGAATCAGACTCAGATTCAGGAGCTTGCTTTCTCCCATGTACCCAAACAAAGTTATGGTCGAATCCGCAACAACTCTGGCAAGCGTTCCAGCCTCGGTGGAGAGTAAGCCGCCATTGTAGGTCCCACGCGCTAGCCTAGACGACATCACCCGAGAGAGCAGTGACAGATTTACCCCTGTGAAGAGAATAGAAATTGTATGATCATGGTCTAAGGGCCGGTTTCTGTTAACCTTAATAAAGCATTATCGGTAGATTTGCGAATCTTACCTTCGAGAACTTCGGCGGATACGAACAAGACGAGCCCGGAAATGACATATTGTAGAACAGTATATGGAATAAAGATGTTGAAACTAAAAATGACTGCAATGCAGACTACAATTTCAGATACCAGCAGAATTAGCCTGTGATGACAAGAAAGGTAGGATTTTTAGAGTTAGTTTGTTCTGTAAATTCTGTGAACAGATTAGGTAAGCACAAACTTTACCTCTCTTCAAACATGTTGCTGATGTAGCTTCCAACAACTATGTTGACCGGAAGCACGGTCAAGCCGATACATGCAAGGAAGATGGCGACCGAACTTGTTGACCAATCGAAATAGTATTCGGTGATAACACTAGATTCTGAGAGCAGGATTTCAATCACATACTTGAGCATGAAATAGATCAACAGTTGCACCTGACAGCATGGGAAAACAACTGAGCTTGCAAACAAACAGACATCCAAAACTCAAAAGTTGCAACAGAATTCAGTGGCATTTTAGTTTTTACCTTAACTGAAGGAGTAAGTAACCGATACGCCTCAACAAATGAAGTAGCCGGCTTGCGAGACTCCTCAGAAGCTTCTTCGCTTTCCTCTTCATCGTCATCGTCATCAACGGTTTCATCACCGTTTTCTTTCTTCTCTGATGAACTTAAGAGCAATGGCTGTTTGATTCCTTTTTCAAGCGCATCATTCTGAACGGTTTCTGTTGCAGCAAAACGGAAGTCAATACAACAACACTACTATTGTTTTCCACATGTCGGATGCACAGAGATTCGATTCATACCTTGAGCATTCCCGTTTTCCTCATTATCTTCGTCGCGATTAGGTTCTTTAAAAGTGAATGCCAAGAAAACCAGGTAGAGTAGCCATGCAATTGCCATAACCCAGCCCGGTAAAGTATCCTCATTAAAGGTGAAAATGTAAAGCTTGAAGTTGGTTTGTAGTAAACCGGCAAGAGCAGGGCCACATGCCATTCCCAGAGCACTGGCACTAACAAAACCCGCTGATGCTTGCATCCGGATTCTAAGAGGTACGCAATCACTAATGTAACGACGGTTAACAGCTCGAGCAGATCCCAACCTGTGAAATTATTGTGAGTTAAGTAATTGTAGCATGCAACAGCAATCATTTAAGTACACCAATTCCATCATTTGCCTTTTCAGTTAGGAAGATCACAGAACTAAACTAAACATTAGATGAGTTATGAGTTTTACAACTTGGAAGACAAACATGTGGCAGAGTTGGCAACAACTTGATAGGAATAAAGAATGCTAGAAATTCTAAAAAGTTGTGATGTGAATGAAGAATGCAATATAAATGCATCTTACAAAAACGAGATGGATTCTAAGATAGTGTTTTTTTTTCCTAGTATAACTACTGATACATAATTCCATGCAATACAGACACATGTAAGAGATGATAGACACTAACAACATGAAAATTTCAGAAGTAACCCACAAGAATGTGAATAAATTTAAAGCTAAAAACCATTATGAGGATATCCAGCTTCAGCATAAGATAGACAGTTTCAGGAAGAAAAAATGCAGACATAATAAGAGTTTCAGGGAACAGCCATCACGTACCCACAAAATATACGGCCAATTAGGAGAAGCCAAATGGAGTTGCAATCATAAGCCATAGCATACATGAGATTTCCCACGAAAAGAACGATACTGCTAAATATGAGGGGCTTGAAGTAAGACCGATTTGACCAGTAACTGAAGTAAACAGAAGAGAAGACCTGTGCAATAGCCATAGCTCCGATAACCACACCACAAACTGTTGCAGCGGCTCCAAGGTCAAGAGCGTAATCATCAGCAGTTGGAACAATAATGTATGTGTTGACCATATACAAGAATGTATTAGCCAAATTCAGCATAAGTGACACGAAATGGTATCTCTCATCAGCAACTTGTTCCTCAGCTGAGCTGGGAAGCAACTCTTCTTCTTGCATGATGAGTGCATGTTGTGCCAGAAAGTTAAGAAAGTTTGTTGAGTTGGTTAGTCTGTCAATAGCTGCCTTTATGGAATCAATCACTGGATCCTGCAAGAAAAGCATTTAGACACAATAGTGAACAGTCTTGCAAAATAGTACTTATCCTTCATCAAAAACTAAACAAACTGAATGATAGGTGTAAGAACCTGCAAGGGTAGAGAAGGTTGATCATAAATTGACAAATAACTTCCTTGGCGCTCTTCAAGATCCCCAAGATTGCGAGTTATAGCGCCTACAACTGCCCCTAGCCCCTGAGAGATCAGAAAAATTATGCGAATCATCATAACACTACTAAGGCCCATAAAAAAGTCTGTATAGAGGAACAAAACTGAGAAATGTATCCTGGAATTAATATATTACCACATGCTTGAATACTTGCTGCAGCTGGGAATAAGGGTGATTGGCACGAGTCTTCACATAGTAATCTGTGAATCTATATCCAAACCGTTTATCGAATTTCTTGAGGATCTTCCGAAGACCGACAGCATTAACTTCAACGAAAAAGAGCAGCTTTAAAAGGTCCTGCCCAACTGCTCTATAAGCCTCCCTTAGTTCACATATCTTAGCTATTGATGGTTCTTGATTCGGAGAACTATGCTCCTCTCCTAATTTGGATAGCCTCCCTGCGAGTTCTCCTTGTTGTTCCAGAAGAAAAAGCACAATCGTTTCAATCTGAAACCAAGAAAGCAGGTACATTTTTTCAGCACATCAGAATAATGGAAATGAGATCACAAACAAAAAAAGGTTTGGTTTTGAAGGAAAATTAAAGGTATGCACCTGCTTATCCATCATTCTTGAGAAGTCCTTGAGAACATGCCTTCGCTCTATAGACCCATTTTCAATTTGTTGACTATATTGCTTGACTTTCTTCTTCATCAGCTTATAGTTGATATAGTAACTGGAAAAATACAGTCTAGGATAAGCATCTAGTTGTACTTAACCAGAAAAAACTAATCCATGTTGGTCATGAATACATGATGCAATCATAAAAGGTCATTAGAAATACATGCCATTATATATGTTACTATGAGACAAGGTACAAAGCTCACCATTTTCAGTTCAAAACACAATATAGCTAAGAAAGGAAGGGAAAAGGCGACAAAAGCTGAATCAGAATATCGGATTACAATTTGTTCTCTCTTTTGACATCTTTGATAAACAGTCACAGATGATGAGATTATAAAACAGAAACACTATGAATAGCCAACAACACAGGCAATCAAATTCCCTCTAATAATGAATTACAGCTAAGTTGAGCAGAAACTAAAGAAACCACAAAATAAATCTTGTCTCACATACCCTGCCCATTCTTGAATTTGCCTTTCCTTCAACTTTTTCCCAAAAGCAACCATTTTGGAATGACCTGTACACAAGAATGAACACCAGGAACACAAAATAGCACCATTAACTTTGTACTCAACACTCAACAACATCCACCAAATCATACATTTGTAATCTACTAAACCATACAAAATAACTAATCCTCAAAACAGAACCATCTAAATAGAAAAGCTCAAGACTTGATTTTCAGAAATAAGAAGAAAACAGATACCTAACCAACTTCCAGACACTAGCCACAAATCTATAATCTGTATCTAAAAATATGACAAGTTCCAATCACTGTTAAAAGAATTAAAATATCCAAATATGATATCAAGAACTGAAAGCCAGTAAATCCTAGTAAAGCTCAAAACCCTTATTTCTCTGCAAGCCTTTCTCTCACAAATCACAAAATTCAGGACATGAAAGATTCAATCTTTTACACCAAAAAGAGAGAGTGAGAGAGAGCGAGAGAAAGTACAAAGACCTGCTAGTGTAAATGGACTTGGAGATTCGATATGGTAAGCAAGACAGAACTTAGATGACCATCAACAAAACCGAAATTCAGCACAAACGCCTGAAAAATCCAAAAGAGTACTTCTGCTACCAAATTCGGACAAAACCCAAAGGCCCAATCTAAGTACACGAACTCAGAAATCCCGTGACTAAGAAGCCAAACCCAGATTGGCTTTTTTTTTTTTTGATGAAACAAACCCAGATTGGCTTGATTCCAATCAATCTGAAAAATCTCTTGTTCTGTTGTGGTTGGGAGGATTTTGGGGAGATGGGGGAGATGAAAATGGAGAGAAACAAGAACAACCCAAATCATTAGCTGGAGAATCCAGAAGAGATTTATTGGCAGTAAAGTAATTGCCTTGATTTTTATGGCTCTACGCGACCTTTTATACAAAATGATGATTTTTTCTTAAATAAAACTTTTTGTTTTTCACCTTACCTTATGAAATAATTGATGTGATGGAGAAAAATGATTCTATTATACTATGCTAGTTTAAATAAAACCTTTTGTTTTTTTTAAATAAAACTTTTTTTTTCACCAGATGACTGATTTTTCAGTGTGGGTTTCTTGTGCCTTTTTTCAAAAGAAATTCTTGATTTGATTTTTCACTTTTGGTCAATGAAATGATCATTACTCCTAATTTAGCATGTGAAAATGCATTGCTCTTTGTTTTTTCAACCGGTGCACAATTTTTGCTAGTTTGGTGGCTTTGGTCAAGACGTTTTCCAAATATAATTGCAGGGTTTTTTTAAGAAATATATTCAGTCTTTTTGTTGCGTGTCCTAAAGACCTACTATGAGCATACTAAATAATAAAACCAAACCCTAAAGAGAAAATAGTGAACTGTCACAAAAAAAAAAAAAAAAATCACAAATCTTAAGATTCATTAGATCTTTCTAATATTGGTATATTATAATGTGCTCTTAGGAGTTAGGACAGACAATAGAAATCCAAATATAATTGCAGGTTAAACAATTAATAATATATAATTTCGACAAAAAAAAACAATAATGTAGATTTGTAATATGATTTATTATTCTTGAATTGGAAATTCAGGTTGCAAGAAATTAAATTCTCTTCACATGCATGCTTGGATGTCTGCATTAAAAAGGAGATGCATGAACAATTGCATTATGTTATTGTTCTATAGCAAATTATGTATTAGAAATCAGATCTGATTTGAAACCAAATAATCAATGGGCTGGCACTTTCATTCTTGTCTCTTGTATATTAAAACACAGCATGTCAGTTTCTGCTTTTGTTAAACAAATAAGAATGATGTGAGCTTGGTATGTTACTCTCTCAAGTCTCAATACATATTTTAGGAAGAAAAAAAAACAGTTTTCCATATGTCTGCCAAAAGTTAAAATAAAAAGAAAATACCTTAAAGTCAACCAAAATAAAAGAATATACCTTCTACAAGGCTCACTAATCCCAATATGTATAATATTACGTTACACATCGATTGGATCAAGCATAAAACATTACATTAAACTGTACATATTGATGAAATTATATTATGTATATTTAAGAAGAAGAAAATTAAGTCACAAAATTTGAGAAAAAATTTTAAGCTTTACTAGTATAAAAACATATGAATTATTTTATCCAGAAATTAATTGGTGCAATTCAATAACCGCGTAACGAAATAACATCCCATTCATCCAAAATAGATTTTTAAATTCGGATAAAAAAATAAAGAATAATTTTTTTCAGTATTGATCTAATAAAAAGATTAAGTGTATGTTGTATTTTTCTTTTTTTTTTTGGACGGACGACTCTTTTTCATAATTCATAGCACTAAATTTAATAGTTTTCCTAATTCATTTCTCTCTTTTTTAAACCAACCTAATTAATCTCTTACTCCAAGCAAAAGATTCCCAAGATCTCAATCATTATTGCATGACTAGAATTAGATCCATAACAGAAAATGTACACAAGGGGAATCTTACCTCAAATTAAAAGAAAGACTTGTTTGATCCTCTATCTTCAACCTTCAATTATAGGAATCCAAAAAATAGGCAGAAAGAGAAGAGTTGTGCACATGTTTATACTAATCTGTGAGGTTGAAATTTCATGCATATATAGATCAAGTAGTGATTTGGATAGGCATTGATCTAAGAAAAGAACATAATGCAACTTGCATTGAGTTCCATCATGTGGGGTCATTTGAGCCTTGAGCCGACCATAATATAAGAATGCCCATTACAATTTTTAGATGTGACACACATATATATATGTATATATAATGAGTTTTTCTAACACGAAATTTTGTAAGGATTACATAATAACATAAAGAAGAAATTTTGAGGAGGATGGGTTGTCATTTTATATATGTATATTTATTCAATCAATATTCCGAATTTTTGTAGTATTTGTCGGCTGAAATGTACGTTCTAATGTATTTTTGCAACATCATTTTTCACGAGTTAAATAAGACGAAATTAACTTTTGGTAATATTCAGAAATTTTATCTTCTCAATGGGGATGTTGACACAATGACATCAATGTGTAAGGATGATGACATTTAATTTACGTGTATTGCCTGAAATTCATCATTTATTCATCTTAATATGACATTTTTAATCTTCGAATTTAATCTTCCCTTGCACAAAAGAGTTGTGAATTTGTTATCAACTCAATATCTTTAGGGAGATGCTATACATCACACACTTTTACTATACATCACATTGAAATTACTTTAATAGCCTTTCTATAAAGAAAAATAAAAAAAATTATATATTCATAAGTATTTTATTGGATTCTCTTGCCTTAACAAATCTTATTGGGTTTTTGAGAGAAGGAAAAACTAATCAGAATAGATTTAGTCACTTCGTGATTTGTTTCAAAAGTTTAATATATATTTAGCCCTTGATTATTATTATTATTATTAAAACATTAGTGAAAATGTAAATTAGTAAACTATATAAGAAAAAAATAATATAAACTATATAATTATAAAGAATTATATACATTAAATTTGAGTTCATATACTACCATGTAGAAATACTTCATTAGTTTTACAACTTATACGGCTTATACACAATTCTTTAACACACTGTCTTCAAAGAATTAAATACATTAAATTTGAAACCATATACTGTTTTTTTTTTTGTACTTTCGACCCAAAAAAAAGCAAGATTTTTTACTTATTACTATTAGAAGTGTTAAAATGGGAGAAAAATCCATTAAATGGTGACTGTATCAATTATATATAATAAGATTAAATAATTGTTTTGTAAAAATCTTATTTAAGGAAAAAAAGGATTTGGTGATTGCAACCTTTTTAAGGTAAGGATTTTGTTTAAGTAGATGTTCTAATTAAATGCAATATATTCTTATATATTTTTTAAGTTTTGTATACTTAGTAATTAGGCCCTTTAAGGGCTTTATGGTAAAATAAATGATGTGAAATAGATGAAAAATTGATGTGAAGTTTAGCACTTATGTATCTGTATTGCTCTTGTAGCGGAGTTTCAAGTATGATTTCTCCTTGTTTCAATAAATTAATTAACTTGTTCTACCAAAAAATATAGAATAACTTAAGCACTTCTAAATTTGTAATGGTAATCGATCCACATATTATTATGCTCTTCCAAAAATGACTGCGCTTGAGGTTTTGGTTACTTTTTCACTTTTTACTTGCATGAATTTTGGTCGATCACAATAATATGCATTGATCTCCTTTTACAATGTTCATGCAAACAAATTCAATTTATCCACAATATAGTATCAAACTAAAAAATAAGAACTTCTGTGTAACTTTTAGCTCAAATCCAACCCAAAGATATTTTTAACTTCATTTATTATTAGCTAGAAATAGTCGAAGAAGAGTTGAAAATGTCAACGTGAAAAAAAATATATAAGCATTTTCTGTATTCAAACCAATTACGTGGGCCAAAGAATACCAACATTTGCCGTCTTTCTAATTATGTAGTGGGCCTATCTTGTTGGGCTTTGGCCCACTTTTGCCTGGCTAGATTCCTTTTTAAAGGAAAAAAAAATGAATACCATATGATCATCATATGTTTGGTTTTCCGACAAAAAAAAAAGAGAAAATCATATGTTTGGTTTGATTAATGTAAGTAAGGCCGTTAGGTGAAATAGTAGCCCCCCTTTTTTTTCATTTTGTCTGAATACAATTATTGGTAGAGGAAATCTAAGATATAACCTGACCTAATATAGTATTGATTTCAAAAGCATATCTTTACACATTTCAATGGATATGAAAACATGCATTGTTAATTTGTTAGTGACTGTAGATCACGAGTTGATCATAGACCTGGGTCCGGTTCCAATGGAACCGGAGAACCGGAGGTTTCGGAACCGGGTCAAAACCGGCCGAAACCGGAACCGTACGGAACCGGAACCGGACCGGCGGTTTCGGTTCCGAGGGCGGTTACGGTTCCGGTTCCCCTTCCCCAAGAACCGGGGAACCGGCGGTTCCATCCGGTTCAAACCGGCGGTTCGGAACCGCCGGTTCCAAACCGTCCCAAACCGCCGGTTTCTCCTCTTTTCAATAGTAAAGTATACATAAATTATACCAAACATATTAAAAAAATTACAAATCAAGGATTAAATACTTATATATAATAACCAAAACCAAACTTATAAGTCAAAAGAGGTTAAATATACCCAAATTTGATAACATTTACTAATTAAAATATAAAATAAATAATAATTTCTCAAAAATTTAATTTATAACCGGTTCCAAAACCGGAACCGGAACCGGGTGGAACCGGCCTCGGAACCGCCTGGAACCGGAACCGGCCCGGAACCGGAACCGGAACCGGAAAACCGGCCATTGATCGGTTCCGGTTCCGGTTCCATGAAATTTGGAACCGGGAACCGGCGGTTTTGGAACCGGAACCGGCGGTTCCGGAACCGGACCCACGTCTAGTTGATCACACTTCACGAAAGCACCTACTAGTCATTTTCTTGTAAAGTCTATTTTATTTGCATGTCTCAAGTAGTTTTATGTTGTGTCATAGAATTATTGGAGGGATAAGAGAGGAGATATTGAGTCAAATCATATAATAATTTTTTATTGTTGTTTTTATTGATACAAACATATACACTACTCTTACTCACATAATGCAAACATTTACCTAACTAATTACAAGTAGATAAAGATTCTGAAATTTGGCAAATCTCTCATCTATGAAAGATGACATGTGTAAAGAAAATGACACAAGAAGGACTAATACAAATGACTATATATAAATATGCATTTTTACCATAAAGATTCATTTCTTTTTCACGTTTGTTTTACACTCAAGAACTTCATCACATGCATACAAATGCACGTGATGAGTCAAGAGATGAGGTGTAGCCGTGTAGGGAATTATGATGTTGAAACTTAAGAAGGATCCAATATAAATGACTCTTTTTGAAAGTGATCGTGAAGGGCAAAATCGTGCACACAATGAATTTGATAGAAAACGACACGAGTCGAGGATCGATGATCTTCGTTCTTCGCACATTATTGATCTAAACATCAAATTAAGAAGAACGAAATAGAAGATAGGGGTTCGTCATCTTTGTGCTTCATCTTTGACGCTTAAGTCAATATCAATTGCATCCTATTTTATTAGGGCCTCTTTAAAGGAGTCGAATGCATAATAATGAAGGTAGAAATATTTATTTGAAAAAAGGATCGTCTCTTTGTGATTCTAGGCTGATCTTTTTACTCGTGACATTTACTCAACAATTTGTATTCATGAAAAATCAAAACAATAAAATTCAGCACAACGTCTCTGAATTATGAATCTTTGAAGATACCCTCGGATATTAATCTTATGAAGCATAAGAACACTTTTTTGGGTTATAGCAACCAAACCAACGATTAAAGTAACATTTTCTAACCTATACCCTAAGAGCCTAAATTTAGAAATAATTCATGATTTTGTATTCAGATTTTCCTTAATATTTTCACGACGGGTTTATATTTTCTATTTGTTTTTTTTTTTGATCAGAAAAGGGGGAAAACCCCAATTACGAGCCTAAGGAGATCACCATACGCGGGAGGGCTCTACCCCCGGTATCGTCTAACAAAATTTTGGACACACACAAAGGCGGATCCGACAACAAATGGAGACCTAGCGGAAAAGAAAAGGCAAGTTTTGCAAGGGAGTCGGCGAACATATTCGCTTCCCTAAAGACATGGGTTAACCGGATGTTCCAATCCCGGTTAAGGAAGCCTTGGCATTTAGATACCAGGCTAAAGAGTGGGTGTGAGGGGGTGATGTGCTTCTTGATGAGGCCCACAGCCAAGAGGGAATCCGATTCCATTAAGATATGCCTAAAACCACGGTTCCAAGCGATCTCAAGTGCATTCGCAATCCCCCATAACTCCGCCATAGGGACGGAACAACAGCTGATGTTGTGGACGAAGCCGCCGAGCCATCCCCCGTCCGAATCACGCAGCACACCAGCGGCAGTGGCCCTCCCATCACTGTCAACTGAGCCGTCGGTGTTAACTTTGATGAAACCCGCCATCGGTTTTTCCCATGCAACTAGCACCTCCTTGCACACTCCCTTCTCTTGGTTCTTCGATCGCCCATTCCACGCAGCCAGATACTCTCGCGCCTTCGTCTTGACAAACTCGATAGCATCGTCGGGCCGCCGACCATCCCGGAAGATCCTTTCGTTCCTCCACTTCCAAATCCACCAAAGCGCCGTCGCGAAGAAGGACGCCCAGGGGATTCCTTGAGTAAACTCCAGCTGGCACAAGATATTATGCCGGATCCAACCTGCAAAAGAGTTATTGAAAAAATCAGCAGCACGATCTCTCGGAACCACCAGCTGCCAAATAGAGTTAATAAGAGGGCAGTCCCTAAAAAGATGAGCAAGAGTTTCGGGTCCGGTAGTGCAGCCGGAACAGTCGTCGTTTGAGGCCATGTGGCGTCTCATCCGCTCCCTATTCGTGAGGATAGCGCCACGAACGGCCAACCAAACAAAAGTCCGGATCCGCTCAGGGACCCTAAGCTTCCAAATCGCCACGTAGACTCCTTCGTCACACCCTTGCATGGGAGAGGGGTTGTTCAGCAGCTTGTACCCAGACGCAATGGAATAGTCACCATCCGGCGTGAACTTCCAGCAAAGAGTGTCCTTCTCGTCTGAATCAAAGGAGAGGCGGAGAGCCACCAACTTCATCAACATCCCAGCCGGAAGCAGACCTTCAAGCATGTTCCAGTTCCAACCCTCCCCTTGAGTCCAAAAATCAGCCACCTTAAGATGCAGTAGCTCCTGCGGGATGACCGACCGAGCAGCCCCAATCAGGGGGCTCCGTGCCCATCCAATGGTCCGACCAGAAACTCACCGACGAGCCATCCCCCACATTCCACTTACACCCTGGATAAATCACAGTGGATAACCCTTTTCGAATACCTTGCCAAACCGCCGAGGAGTTCGACACCTCCCTACCATTCTCCCGAACGTACTTAGCCGAGAGGATCGAGCACCACTTCTCGTTGTTAGAGTTGACAAAGCGCCATCCCAGCTTCCCCAATATAGCAAGATTCAGCTCGCACATTGATCGGATGCCCAAACCACCCTCCTGCTTAGGCCTGCAGATATCCTCCCATCCCACTAGATGAATTTTCCGATTCCTTGAATCATGGCCCCATATGAAGTTCCTGATGATTTTGTCCATGTGGTCACACGTCTCTTTGGGAATAATTATAGTCGACATCGCATAAACCGGTAAAGAAGCCAAAACCGACTTAGCGAGTGTAATTCTCCCCGCGAGACTAAGAAATTTACCCTTCCAAGACGCAAGTCGAGTGCTGAATTTCTCAACAAGCGGGGTAAAAGTCTCTTTGCTGACTTTGCGGTGTAACACCGGCATGCCTAAATAGCTACCGAGATCATCCGTAACCTCAAAGCCACCCTCACGTCTGAGCTCATCCACAATACTAACACATGTATTCTTGGAGACATATAATTTGGACTTGTTTTTATTCACCCTTTGGCCAGAGATCTTACAAAACCTCTCCAAAACCTCATTGATCACCCTCATTTGCTCGATAGACGCTTCAGCAGCAATAATGACGTCATCCGCAAAGAAGATATGGGACAGCTCCGGTCCTCCTCTTGTGATTCGAATAGGCTTCCAATCCCCATTCTGCACACTCATTTGGATCATATGACTCAGCCTTTCAATACAGAGAATGAAAAGTTAAGGTGAGATCGGGTCCCCCTGGCGAAGACCTTGTTGAGGTTTGAAACTTTCGGTCATCTCACCGTTCCAAAGAAGTCTCATCGTCGTTGACTCAATGCACTCCTTGACCCAATCGGTCCATTGTCTTGGAAAACCTATTCTAAAAAGGAATCCGTAACAAAGTTCCACTTGAGCCTATCATAGGCCTTTTCTAAATCAATCTTCAAAATCATCCACCCCTTGCGGCCTTGCTTCCTGCGCATAGAGTGAACAAGTTCCTGGACAATAACAATATTGTCAGTGATATAACGCCCCGGAAGGAAACTGCCCTGCATAGGTCCCACTATTTCAGCCAAGAGCGGTCTCATACGATTCACCATGACCTTCGTAATGGTCTTGTAAACCACGTTACAAAGGCTAATTGGTCTGAAGTGAGTGATCAACTCGGGCTTGGCCACTTTGGCAATCAGGACGATTAGCGTCTCGTTGATCCCTATAGGAAGCGAGCCACTCCTGAAGAAATCTTTCACAAACTCACACAGAGAACGCCCAACCGTGGTCCAACACTTTTGGAAGAAAATGGGTTGGAAACCATCAATGCCTGGCGCCTTGAAACCCCCCATCTGTTTCATACCCTCCAAGACCTCGTCGTCAGAGAAAGGCTTAACGAGAGAACTCCATTGAGCAGGATTTAATTGCTTGAAGAGATTAGTCGGGATAATAGGAGGTTCCTCATTGTCATGCTGATTGTTATATAGATTCATGAAATAATCCACAGCAAAATTCTCCATCTCTTTAAGATCTTCGATCCTTTCGCTGTCATTCTTTAACAAGTAATAAATTCTGTTACGCTTTCTTCTCACAAGAGTGGAGGCATGAAAATAAGCGGTGTTGCGATCCCCAGAGACAAGCCAATTCTCCCGGGATTTCTGAAACCAAAGTAATTCCTCCTGCTCAAGAATTTTATCAAACTCACGGTGAAGGTTGCCTTCCTCAGTAAGCTGAATTTGAGACAGACCGTTGCCATAAGCGAGCCCAATGGAACTCAACCTGTTCAGAGTTTAAGTTTCTAAAATCGATAAACACATAAGGCCTTATACATATTTGAAGCATGAAAATCCCAATGAAAGTACTGATCTTACACACAAGTCTCACCTTAACTAAGGCACTAGTATATATATACACACACACACATACATACATACATATTAACGGAAAAAAAAATACTTATTAACGACACCACAAATTGAAATACGTACTAACCATGCACATAAATGTATTAGCCAAATTCCTCAAAAGTGACACAAAATGGTGTCCACCTTGATCATCAACTTGTCCTTCATGTAAAGAGAGTGGCTTTTCTAGCATGATGGGTTCATGTTGTGCAAGAAAGTTTGTTGATTCAATGAGCCTCTCTATAGCTCCATTTATGGAATCAACCACCGGATCCTATTAAGGTTGGCGTTTGAACACAAAATGGTCAATCAAAGCTAAAAAGAAGAGCCAAGAATTATAAGTTCAAACTTGGAACCAAGACTAAACAAGATTAAGTAAGCTATTCATATGTGTACAAATCAAGAAGTTAATACCTGCAAAGGAAGATTAGGCTGATCATAAATCGACATATGATTACTTCCTTGACACTCTTGAAGATCACCAAGATTGCGAGTTATAGCTCCAACAATCGCTCCTAGCTAGACCCTTTAGTCAAGAGAAAAAACATACAATTATGAATATACGCAATTAACAGTCTACGCAATCTATGAAAATTCGATAAAAAAAAACCCCATCGTAATGTATTATATATGCATCCGAGCAGATTTATGCATCCCTCAAAGGTCCAAAAAAAAAATCATACCACATGCTTGGATATTTGTTGAAGATGGGAATAAGGGTTGTTAACGCGAGTCTTGACATAGTAGTCAGTGAACCTATAGCCAAATCGTTTGTCAAATTTCTTGAGAATCTTCCTGAGACCAATTGCGTTCACTTCGACGTAGAAGAGAAGCTTTGGAAAGGTCTTGCCCCACTCCTCTATAACCCTCTTGTAATTCACATATCTCATGTTGAGAATGTGACATACTTGTTTGTTGATTTGGAGAATTATACTTTTTCCCTAGTTTGGATAGCCCTATAGAAAGAAACCCTTGTAAAGTACAATCTTTTCAATCTGAAACAAAGGGGGTAAATGTAACTTTATGTCCTGCATTGCTGAAAACTTTGATTCTTAAGTAATGAATTAATAAACATCCATCATGCATGATAAGCACCTCGTTGTCCAACATATTTGATAACTCATTGAGAACTTGTTGTGGCTCCATTGCTCCATTTTGAATCTGTTGACGATAATGTTTGACTTTCTTCTTCATTAGTTTGTACTTGATATAGTACCTCCAAGGTAAATGTTGTTACTTGTTTGACAAACTTGTACGTGGTATGCAATAGGTAGCTCATTTAAACTTTTTTTTTTGGTAGAAGGTAGCTCATTTATACTTGACAAGTAGAAATTTAGGATATGAAACAATGACAAAACTAACTAAAGTGAGTACATTATAAGAGATTTCAGCAGGAAAATTACAAAAAATTAAACAATGAAAAAACAAAGACAAGAATCTTAATGGTCTCACCTACCTTTCCCATTCCTGTATCTGCCTTTCCTTCAACCTCTTGCCAAAGGCAACCATTTGTGAAGGGTCTCTCACTCTCTTGCATTTAATTGTGCACATTGCAAATTAAGCACCAATTAGCTACTAATTATAGCAAGATTCAAACTAATAAGAAAACTATTTCAAAAACACTAAACTCATGTGTTGATTAAGTTCTTACATCAATTGCCTAAACTAGCATAACGTTGCACCCGAAACTTAACAAGTACGATCAAGTAAGATGTTACTTGTAATTTGTATGCACTCGAAGAAAAGAAGAGTGCAACAAGCAGCGAGAGACAAGATGTAAGAATTTATAGTACTTCGCAAAAGGCAAATAAACAACATCATAACGAGTGAGGATGTCAGAACTCACGATCTAATAATCGCGGGTACGTTTGAATTTTTTTTGAATATTTTATACATTTTTTGTTCATATGAATCTAACGGTAAAAACGAGGTCAATATGAATTACGATATCAATTTGTATGGATTATTTGATATGAATTACGCTACACAGCTAAAATAATAATACACGTATCAATGTTACATTTTTGTAATGCTTTTAGCATACCTCAAAAGTCAAAACTGAGAGTGTATATTCAATGATTGTTGTCAATCAGACAAATATAAATAGGAAAAACATGTTAGGTGTGATTATTTTGGTAGGGAACCTAGCTATGGCCACCTCAATTATAACTGACAAGATCGAATAAGAACAAAGACATTATATTCATAATGTTGACATCCATGAGACAAAATGGTGACATTCAAGTGTTGTTATGTTGACATCCATGATTTTCTTTTTATAATTGCATTAACTAGACCTAATTATAGGAGGGATGAGTTCAATTTCTTCATGGGACTCTTCACTTAGGTGAAATATCAAGTATTATCATTTCCTAACTCGTTCTTACGATTGATTTGAGTTGATTAATGCAAACTGGTTAGTCGGTTCCTAGTATATATCCTGTATTATCGGTTTCCTAATTAGCTCTTACGATTGAGTCGAGTCGATTAATGCAAACTTATTAGTTAATTCCTACTATTAAGTCGAGCTGATCAATGCAAACCGGGTTTACCCTAACCTTTCATCACGAGACGTTATCTTCATTTTGTAAAAATAAGTAAATGTCATTCGATCAAAAAAATGTTTTAACTTCTTAAGCAAACGAATAATGATCAGAGTCAACTGTCAAAGTATCATTAACTTTGTTGATGATAACTATCTAACACTTCTTTATCTTTATCAAACGATCATTGTATGTCATGACGTTTACACGTTGTAAGAGGATTATATAATAATATAGTTCATTCATAAATAACAACGCTTTTTAAAGTTCCATCCTTATCTTCACAAGCTGCACTTGTATTTTCATTTCACCAAATGATGGAAGATTTCAATTTAACATTACATTAATGCCACATTCACCCACACTTTTATACAAAAATCCACAAGCCAAGCCCATGATAAAAAATAAACAGAATGAGGTAAATACATGGTCTTAAATACCATTTATAAGCTACAAACAGATTAATTTCATCAATAATTTGAAAACCACAAGATGAAAAAACAATAAACTATCCACATTCAATATATCCACATTCAATAGTTAAGAGTAAACAATTTTATCATTTCTTGGAATTCATCTCTTCGGTTTTATCATTCAAGATGCATCTCCATACAAAAATGGTAAAGGATCAAACCTAATCAGTACAGATCATGATAACTCGCTGAATTAACATTGAACAGTGTAAGAGGAGAATTAAGAAGAAATTAAACAACAATTCCAGCTTTAAATAAACATTCCTAATCATTGTTCATATAGATTGATATGGTACACTTACCTCTCAAGCATTATAGAAACAGATTGGTGTTCTGAGTGTATCCCACTGTCCTTGTGGAACCAGATGGCTCTGTTTTACTACAGGCGCCAGTATTCTTGAAGCTGCCAAATAAATGCAGCTTAAGAATTACCGGGTTCACACGGGCCGGTAAAAGACACAAGTTAAAATGGACACCAATGTACGAGGCTGTCCCAGGATCACGGTATCAGGCTGCAGGAGCGTTTTCTTGAATAGCTTCGGCCAACTTATTCCTCTCCTCTTCGTTCTTGGTTTTTATCAAAAATGTCCGTGCAGCAACCTCACTGTTGTCGCCGTTGGCACCCTCTTCAGCCTGCGTAAAAAAAAAAGGTACAGAGACAAAAACTAACAGATTAGCCCTCAGTTCGGCAATACAACATTTTCACCAGAGTAAAAAAGGCAAGCTGAAAAAAAAACAGGTAATGCATATGAACCTCTTCAATGAATATCAATAATGAAATAGTAGTGTGATGTTATTATACCGCAGTATGGAATATTGCCATAACTGAATTCTTTTTCACTGAAGTTGTCTTGATCCCTGGATACAGCAAAGCATTGAGCAAGATCCTCCCAACCTACAAAAAAGTAAGAATATACGAAAAAACTTAGCATATAGAAGTGTGTATTTATGGGATGCGTAAGAAAACCAGCCTGAGTAACATACATCATTGCGAACAAGAATTATGGGTTTGGCTTCTTTTGCGCCCTTAGACACACCCTCTTTGCATTTAATTGAGAGTTGGCCAGTTCCTTTATCCTTCCATGGGTCTTTATCAGCTGGATCACTTGACTGAGATTATACAGGAAAAAGGTAGGCAAATAAAACGATTGAAAGGAAGATACACAGAAATAGTTAAGCATAACACATACTGCTAAAGATAATATTCCACTACCAGAAATTGTGCAGGAATATTATTCATGACTACCTTGAGATATAGCTTGCATTTGACTTCATGTACAATAACGATACCCTTCTCTTCGGATTTTTTCAAAGATGGACTGCTAGGTTGCTCCTCATTTTCTGCATTTTAAAAAACATTGCCATGTTATAGCTTAGATTGACATACACATGATTCTGCCTAAGGATTCAAGACACAGTTCACAAATGAATGGTTTTATATTTGCTGCTCTACATTCCATGTGCCAATAGGAAGATTAATACACTTGAAAATTCAGCTATGCTTTTCAGTCATTCCATACATCACAAATAATAAAAATATGCCTGACACCCACCCTTAACAAATGGGATGAAAATTGATCATAAACTTACAGCAATCTAATAAATACAAAAAAAAATGACTATGCAAATAATATTGGATGGAGGGAAATAAACAGATCAACTTTGAAGAAATGAACATGCAAAATGGGCTTTACTCATGAAAAAGATGTAGAATATCAAAAGTTTGATGTGGTTGGACACATGGTTCGTAAGAGGGAAGAAGAATTACAATACTATATTATGCTGAATAAAAAATTTAATCCAAAGGGAATAATTTACCATCATCAGCATTGTCATTAGTGGCTGATCCCTCACTCAAAGGAGGTGTGCTTTGGCTTCCTGTAAAGAAGAAACAAAGAAACTGACTCAATTAAAAATATGGGTTATCAACACTCAGCTCAGTAATGATAGAACTTGTAACCCTCAGATTTATATCCATCAAACAAAATCTAGAATGTTCAAATGTCTCTTAGATAAAATCCATGCCATCTTAAGGAATGGTCACAAAACCAGTAAGAGTTTCAGTAAATTGGACACACATTAAGATGAGCTTCGCATATATATTATCAAGCTGCAAATGTAGTACCTACCCAATTTCAATGATGCTTGATTATTCGAGGATAATCCAAAACTCCAAGCAGCAGGAGCTGGAGCACTTGCAGTTGTACCAGATGGTGGTGTATGATTCGTTGAAAAGACACCAGATGATGGTGATTGATTCGCTGAAAAGACACCAGATGATGGCGGTTGATTCGTTGAAAAGATGCCGGAAGATGATTGTTGATTTGTTGAAAAGAGACCAGAGGATGGTGGTTGATTTGTTGAAAAGACACCAGATGGTGGTGATTGATTCTGTGAAAAGACACCAGATGGTGGTGATTGATTCTTTGAAAAGACACCAGATGTCCAAGGGGTGGCAGTAGGAGTTGTACCCTGTGCAACTTCACTATTAGAGGATGCTCCTCCACTTGAACTAGTACCGGACGATGGTAAAAGACTCTTAGAAAATGCACCAGAAGACCATGGGGTGAACAGCGGTGTTGTACTCTGCTCAGGAGCTTGATTATTGACGGATGCCTCTAAGTTTGCATTTGAATTAGAAGATGGGGATTGACTTTGAGTAGTTCCACCAGATGCCCACGAAAATAAAGGAGATTTACTCTGTGCTGGAGTTTGACTAGAGAGTACAGTTGAGTTCCATGAAGGCACAAACTTGCTTTCTGTTCCAAACATAGGCTTCTCATGGCCTGCTTTCTCAGAGTTATTGTTAGTTTCTTTATCCTGTGTCTTTTCAGTAGATGCAGCTTTCAATGGAGGCAAAATTCCTCCATTTGCATTTTTTGCTTTAAGCCAGCTGACTACATCACTGAATTTTTCCTGTAAAAGGGGTAAAAGGCAAGAATATCCAGTTATAGGGATTGGGTCAGACATATGTGAAAGAAGGGCAAGGGTAATGGACTTTTTAACAAAAATTGACTGCAAGAAGGAAAATTTTCTATGTTTTTGTGCAGTATAGTTAATCTAGATGTTGCATAAAACAGAAGAAAGATAGTGCATAGATTATATGCTTACCAATATGTTTGAAGCATGAGTCAAATAGTCCCTTACACCATCTTCCCAGAGCTCATCAGGATGATTTTTTAATTGAGACTGAACCCAACTGTACACATGAACAAGCAACAAGAAACAACAAGTCATTTAACATGACATATGCTACAATAAAATACTAAACTATAAATCAAACGCTCCCATCTGAAGTTCAAACATGAAAGATCCTACCTTGCAAATTGAGTATTTAAGGCTCTAACATGCTGCTGAGATGATACAGCTCTTTGTGAGTCCAAAGAAGGTGCAGCCCCAACTTGGTTCTGAGAAGACTCTAGACCTTGGCTTTGAAAGCGAGAGTTGTCCCCGGATACTCTTTTACTCTGAAACTGTGTATTAGGGGGGAGTGAAACAAGGTTGAGTGATAATATAAGGAGAAAGAGTGTGTTATAAATTGCATACAAGTTATCTTTGCAGAAGTACAACACAAATCTTAACTTGTCCAGGTTGAAAGAAACTAGGGTAAGAGTTGTTTGCCTGTCAATGCAATAATTTCAGCTTAATAACAACTCTTTGAATGACTTGGTCAGTTTTATAAAAACCTCATGTAGAAGCTCTGATCCCACTTTAACCAATGGTCTCCAAAGAAATTACCTAACTTTGCTCATAGACCTCCTACCTAATTGATTATTTGGTGCTAATGTTTCTATGCTAAAGCCTGACGTAGATCTACGCAAATCATACATAATAGCAAGTCAGAAGTTAGAGGTCACAGGCAGTAAAGAAGATTAGATATCATTATTCCCGGTATGTTATAAATGAAAATTTCATCACAAATCCCCTATGCAGCCATTTTGATTTAATAGAAGACTGCTGTGCCTTTTCTGAAATTGCAATTACACCTTAAGCACAAAAGGCTCAAAATTGAAAAAAACATACATGTACAGATGAAGTTAATACATCTTTGAATCTTAAATGCCATAGATGATGAGAAAAACTACATCTTGTGACTTGTAGAAATGATACAATGCATGTTCAGATACTGTAGGATTTCTTATCAATATGTTTCTACAACTTCAAGTTGCAATCATCCAGTGACATATATAACAGCAGGCATATCAAACAGCCTTGGGAAGTAATAATAGCAAAGAATTAGGAAAACATAAGACAACAAAGAAGAACCAAAGGGCACTTCAAGCCTGTAGCCATAGCAAGAAAGACAGTACACTTAACCTAAGAAAGACAATGAAAGCCCAAAAGGACTACAAGCATAGCAAATTTCAGGAAAGGCATAGATTTTGCCATTAAATTGAAGGTACAGCAAAGCATATATTTCAGGAGCAAACTGAGCAGCAGTGAAATATACTACCATTCCATCACTGATAACAAAAACTCAAAGCACAGCTCAAGGAACAAAAAAAACAACGCCAAAACACACTTTATGAGCCCATACCTTAGTTCAATCCCCAGAACCCCAACTAAAAGATCAAATTGGCATGCAGAAAAACACCTTACACTCATTAGACACCTTCAAATCCAATTACTTCAATCTACCAAATCACAGCTCCAAAAGCACAAATTCAAGCCCCGAACACAAATCAACCGAACTCCACGATTCAGACAAGCTCACAAACTACGAACCGAAGTTCACAGACAATTCGGATTAAAACAGGACAAAACAATAGCACCTCTAGGGTTTTTTATAGCATTGGGAACAAGAGGAGGAATCAGGAACTCACGGAAGTGTCTTCTGCATCGGACCTCAATGAGACGTTTCTGCGCTTCGTCCCCATCATTGCCTGCTTACGCCAATTCAAGCTGTTGAGAGAGAGATTGTGCAAAAGAGGGAGAGGAGAGAGAACTGGAAATAGGGTTTTTCAAATTTGGGCGAAGAACAACGAGGTACGTAAAAGGCTCAACTTTTTGGAGGGTGGAGAGGGATGATCCTGGCCGTTCATCTTACGAGGGAGCTGTGTTTTAACTGGGGCCGTTGGACGGTGAAAGTATAGTTTCATTTTTTTTCGATAAAAAGGCAATTAATTTTAGCGGCGTGAGAGGCACGTGATTTGGTTCTTGGACTATGATTTGCCGTTCTGGAATAATGCTGGTCCACATCGGTCCACGAGACCCGGTTAAATTAATTGGGAAATTGATGTAGTATATATTAATTAATTAATTAATTAATTGGGAAATTGATATATTTTTTTATCAAAGCCAAGGAGACCTCAGCAAGGGGACGATCTAACCACTTGCAAGAAACGACCCAAAATGTCATCAGAAATAAAAGACACCGAGTCAACAGGCGGCTCGAAAAGGAAATGAAAACCAAACAGAAAAGAAGAGGTGAGCTTCGCGAGAGAGTCGGTGACGACATTCAAGAAATTGATACTAGCGTCCGTTTGGTGCTAGCGAGATAAGTAGCGGAATTAGCTAATAGGGTGAAATTCTCCAATTTTTAGCATCTTTGAGGATAAAGGGGACAACTCAATTGCTCGCGGAAGCGGAATTTCGATGTCGACTAGTCAAACCGAGTCGTAACCGATTTAACCAAACTTTTAATATAGGAAAGTTGAAGGTATTATGAAAAGTGAAGGTAATCATGGAAACCTTTATTATGGTGAAAATCCATAAGTCTCACATTTTCTTGCATTAGTCTGCCATAAGGTCGATAAACAAAAGTTGGCTTAAGGAGCTTAGACATTTACAAATCTTCTAGTATTGCTAAGAGTAACTTAACAAGTATAAAACATAATCATAATTATATAATCCAAAGGAATATAATATACAAACATAATTGATAACAAATAGCACTTTATTCGATCAACTTATTAGCTAAATCAGTTCAGAATTCAGATACAAAAAAAACCCTTCCACAAGGCTATAAATACCCGTCTACAATTCAACCTAGCAAACATAGAGGATTGAGAAAATCCTCATACTTCTATCACCCATACTTTCCTGAGAAAAGAAAACTAGGTGAAACTTGCTACAATCTAAAGTTCTAAACCTTGCACTTCCTAAGAGGATCATAATTCTCACCTCACAGAAAACCAACTCCTCACCTTTGTGGACGATGAGAATTACAATCATCTAAGGATACGCAAGAACTCTCCGAAACCGCCAAAAACTTAACTCGAACCCTAATACGAAATTATTCGGATCATAGAACACATATTCACAAGCAAGAAAACTCAAAAATGGGCAACCATGAAGCTCTAGCTACTTCAACAAGAAGTTGAGAAGCTCCAAGTTGGCAAAATCGCCCACCAGTTCCTCGACCAGAGAACCGAAAACCGCGTCCTCCATTTGAGCCCCTACAACTTCCTTCTCCGCGTCATGGAAGTTGCTCCTTTTCCACTCGCCTCCTTCCTCCATATCCTTCATGTACACTTTCCTCTTCTCCTTCACTTTCCAACCCGTTGACACCTCGTCATGGCTTCGTCCACAGAGCCAATCCTCTGCTTCCACCAAAAGCGCGTCTTCCACGAGCTTTTGGTTCTTTCCTGTCCCTTTGGCCAACCCATCTTGGAAGAAACCGAGGAGTAAATCGTCTATGTTGAGTTTGTGTGCGTCGGACAACGTCGTTTTGGACTTGATGAGGCTCAATAAGCGCTCTTCCGCCTTCACCTTTGTTTCGTCGTCCTTGATCCTTTCGGGTTGACTAGGTGAGTCTGAGTCTGAGTCTGAGTCTGAGTCTGAGTCGTCCCTAGTAAGCGAGAGCAATTGTTCGAGATTTACTTGGCCGACTCGAGAGAGGGACTCGAAACGCCTAAGCCTGTGCATCAACTTTTCCTTGGTTTCGGTTTCTTCATCCTCGTCGGGGAAGCTCAAGATGGATACCGGGCTCAACTGTTCTTTCTCATCCTCATTACTCCATTTCTCCTACAAGAGATTCAGTTTCATAGTGATTAGATTAGTCACCAACCTCAAATTTTGCTATTAATTGACAGGTTAGTAAACAGAACCAAATGTCAAACCTCATTAGGGGCCAACAACCTATTTACCCTTACAAGTCAAATGCCAAAAGATCTAAGCTTTACTCTGTTAATCATTGAGCTAACAACTTTTTCTCATCTTCTAATGTCAAAGGCAAACTGTTAAACTTTACATGTCAAATGCCAAAAGATCTAGCTTTACTCCGTTAATCATTGAGTTATCAACTTTTTCACATCTTCTAATGTCAAAGGCAAACTGTCCTTTAGCTCAATTTGGTACCATCAATCAAAAGGGAACAAAGACAGCTCTGTTTTGTAGTAATGTCAGAGCTACCTTCGGGCCTCCATACATGTGCGATTGTTACACTGTCAGTGCCCATTTCAATCACTCAGCAAGCTTCCACATTTGATATAAACAAACCATTTGTTCTTTACTAAAAAATTAATTTCTACACCCACCTATAATTCTTCTCTTCAATGAAGCTAGCTAGCATTTACGAAAAGTTCGTTTCATTTAATGCTCACACTGACTACCTCACTTAAAAACCATTTAATACATAGACAAGAAAACACCGTTGATTCCGCAACTGGACTACGTGGCGCAACCCTCGCCGTTGAAAATGCGCGTACACACCACACTTCCCATGGACCGACTCTCATCAGCTCGATCACACGTGTGAGCGAGAAAAAAAACTAAGATTTGACAATGACAATTAAAAACGCGATCTAAACGACAAGCGCCATTAAAGAATTTCAAATTCAAATTACTGAAACGAAAATATATAAAAAAAAATTGGAAATTAATTATACCTTGGCCACCGACAAAGGCGACGAGCTCCGAACGACGCCGTTTGCGTCCACGCTAGATCGGGACTGAGCGAACTCGCTCTCGGACTCGGACCAGCCGTCACTATTCGTACTAGCCGTGGAAACGGTGGTGACGGTTAAAACCGTACTCGCCGTCGTCTGATTGGACACTTCCGACGGCTGGTATTTCTCGGCGGCGGCGACACCGGACGAAATCCACCGCTCGATCTCGCAATCATCGACAGAGTACTCCTTCTTACTCCACAAGCTTCTACTAAAAAGCTTCTTCGAGAGGCTTCTAGAAATCGATTTCTTCCTCTTCTTCGCCGGCGAGAGAGTTTCCGCCGGCGAGTTGAACGGCAGGAGCTTAACGGCGGTGATGACGGCGCGAGAGGCTCGCCGGATCGCGGTCGAGATCCTAGAATTGGATCGGAGAATGAAGATGCGTTTGGAATTGGATCCGGAGACGGAGTTCCGGCCTCGGAGCTCCATCTCGATGAGGCTCCGGACGGCGACACAGCATTGGCGGCGGGGAAACGACCGGAATCCGCTGGAGGAGCACGAGCCGAGGTCGTCGAGGAGGAAGTCCTTGAGCATCCATGGCTTCCGGTCGCGGCCTCCGCGGAACGAGCTGATTCGCGGATTCGAAACCACCACCGCCATTGCCAGACTGAGAATCAAAATCAAGAAATAGAATGAAAACGAAATGTGGATTGAAAGTGGAGTGAGCAGAGCAGGGGTTAATAAAGGGAGTGAGAAACAGAGAGGAAGGTTCGAATGAGGATCTCAAGAATCTGGAATGTTAAAAAAATGGAGGAAAGAGAGGGCTGGCAAAGATCGAAGGAGAATCGGATCGGAAGAGGAAGATGTGCGTTGGAGAGATTTGTGGTGAGAGAGATACGTAGAAGCTTGGATGCTTCTTGTGGAGTTGTTTTTTTAAGTTTTTTGAATGGGAAGTGAGGTTATTTTAAGGCTTAGACTTTTTCACACAAGTTTTTCGACTTTTTGCACCACGCCATTTGAAGGCGTCGCTTTCGAAAGGCGTCTCGTAAAATAATAATAAATAATTACGGGAAACGGAAAACGCCGTCGTACCGCGGCAATGCCCGGCGGCGCCATAAGGAGGCGTCCTGCCACGCCACCCGTAGGCGTCCGGGCACGCCGTCAGAAGGCGCCACACCACGCCGTCAGAAGGCGTCCTGGCACGCCGTCAGAGGGCGTCGTGGCCTCGCCGGAAGCCGAAGAGTCGTCGTGGGCGATATAACCCTAAAACTCCTCCCGAGCCGTCTTCATTCACAATTCCGCAAACACGCAAACACAGAACACGATCGAAGGGGGCGACGGACGACGAGAAGCGGCAATGGACCGTCGTGGGCGAGGAGCGGGCGATCGACAACGGAAAATCGGGGGTGCAGGCGGTTACTTCCCTTCCGGCGCCGGTAGCCAACCTGGTGGGCGCGGGGCTGGGCGTGGGCGTGGAGGCAGGCGGCCTACAGTGGGCGACGACGCCGGACAGAGCAGCGGGCCTGGGCGTGGAGGCAGTCCGCCGGCGAGCACGATTCGGGAATCCACAATTCCGATCGGAAATCCGGCAAGGCAGGGGAGGACGCCGATCGGAAATCCGGCGGGGCTTGGTGCCGGCGATGGAGCAGGGGAAGGGGCTGTGGGTGGCAGTGGCGGTGATGGGGTGGCCGGCGATCGAGTAGGGGCTGGTTCTCGTACGCCAGTGGTGGTCCCTCCGACGAGTTTCGGTCACACGACAACGGTATTTCGAAAATATTAAATTTTTATTTATTATATTTTATTATTTATATTCTTATTAAATTTATATAAATTTCAGACTTACTTTCTCTTATATAAATGCTATTTAGGATTAATTTAGCTATTGTAGTAATTTTTTAATGATTTATTCAAATTTTTCGAATTAACAAATTTTAAAACGCTCTATTAATACGAATTATGTTCGAGGATGTTTTAGAGAGTTATTATAATTGAAATCGTTAATTCTTAAGTTTTAGGGAAGTTTTGAAGTTTTAAAGATTGAAATGAATATTATTAAGTTTGAGGACATTTTAGAGAACTAACGATTTTTTAATATGTAAAATTTTAGAGAAATTATCATAATTGAAATCGTTAATTTTTAAGTTTTAGAGGAA
This sequence comes from Polygonum aviculare, assembly GCA_934048045.1. Taxonomy (NCBI): domain Eukaryota; kingdom Viridiplantae; phylum Streptophyta; class Magnoliopsida; order Caryophyllales; family Polygonaceae; genus Polygonum; species Polygonum aviculare. Next base: position 3,359,991 of record OW204030.1, on the reverse strand, counting down.
TTTTGAAGTTAAAGTTCAATATTATTAAGTATGAGGACGTTTTGGATAACTAGCGATTTTCATTATGTAGAATTCTAGAGAAATTATTATAATTGAAATCGTTAATTTTTAAGGTTTAGAGGAATTTTGAAGTTAAAGTTCAATATTATTAAGTATGAGGACGTTTTGGATAACTAGCGATTTTCATTATGTAGAATTCTAGAGAAATTATTATAATTGAAATCGTTAATTTTTAAGGTTTAGAGGAATTTTGAAGTTAAAGTTCAATATTATTAAGTATGAGGACGTTTTGGATAACTAGCGATTTTCATTATGTAGAATTCTAGAGAAATTATTATAATTGAAATCGTTAATTTTTAAGGTTTAGAGGAATTTGGAAGTTAAAGTTCAATATTTTTTAATGTTTAAAGTTAAAAACAATTTAAGATAATTAAAATAAGTTATTAGGTGTTATGAAATATTAAAATACGTACAAATTACGGCTATTAGATAATATGAAATATCGATGTGGATTTAGGCCGTTAGAGATCGTCTTGAGAATGCTCGGAAGGAGAAGAGGAAAGAGCGTCCTGCGATCTCTCCCATTCAGAGGAACGTTCGCGCTGAGTTCAGCGCGGCTGCCGTAGGCACTAGTGATGCTTCCACGCCGATATCGGCCACCATCCCGCCACGGCCTGTAGATATTCCAGTTGTTCCGACTTCGGGTCGTTCGAGACCGTCTACATCAGTCCCACCAGAGGACCACCACGTAGATGCTGAGGGCGACGCCTCTCCAGCACCGCATGTGTACGGCGGTGGGCCGACGATCACGGACCTTCTGGTGAGTTACGGGACTCACCGGTCCATCCATGTATGGGAGGAGATTAGTAGGGAGAGGGATCGAGCACAGCGTGCAGGAGAGGAGTTCGACTCTGATAGATTGGTTAGTAGCCTCGAAATCATAGTCTTTTTTAGGTGATTAGGGCAAAAATATATAATATGATATTCACTCAATGAAACATATATATTTTCTTTCAGGAACTTAAGGCGTTGAAATCATACACCCGCAGTGCTAATCACCATAAGCGTTTGATAGACATTTATTCTCCGCCATATCCGCATGAGGATGAGGAGGGTTGGCTTGACATCGCCAGACAGAGCGGTCTTGTTTCCTTGGAGGAGATGGATTGGGGGCGGATAGACCATCCATTGATTCAGGCTTTCGTCGAGCGTTGGTTTCCTGAAACCAACTCTTTCCACTTTAGCTGGGGAGAGATCACTATTATGCTTCATGACGTATTCGAGATAGTGTCCCTTCAGATCGACGGTGTTGGCGTATCCAACGTCGCGTCTTCTGCCTCTCGCACGGCCACAGTTGCCCGGGTTCTAGGTGTTAGCGAGGATTATGCCTCTCGTCTGAGGAAAGGTTCCGAGTGGATTGTTACTTCCCAAATTTGTGGATATTACGAGAAATCGGAGGAAACTGGGAAGCAGCAGTGGGTCCAGGGTGAGATCGAGCGGCTGATTGATGATAGAGAGGATCCGTCTAGGATTGCCGCCCTCTTTCTCTTCGTGCTTACCGGCAACACATTGTTCGTCGACAAGTCGACGAATAGTATTCGGGATTGGATCCTTCCCTATCTCGAGACGCCAGAGACGGCCGGTCGATTTGCTTGGGGGGTTGCAGTACTTGCGTACTTGTATCGAGAGTTAGGTATAGCCTCTCGAGGTGACACCACGAGTATGTCTGGTGCAGTCGGACTTCTACAGGTACATAATCTTACTCAATCGTAAAATTGTTTAAGAATCGGGTTGGTTAATGTAGAACTTTTTTTTTTTGTTTTGTAGGATTGGATATGGAAGTACTTTCCTACCTTCCACGGCCATTCAGCTGATGCGGCGTCTAGTCGGGCCGACCCTAGAGCCGCCAAGCACAGCAGGCGACTTCGAGGGGATCGCGACTATAGTAGATTGATGGAGATTCGGGCCGAGCTAGATGCATATAGCGCCGATAAGGTGAGTATTTGCAGTATTTGCGTACTTTTATCTAATCTATTTTTGTTTTGATGAATATTTTATCTAATCTATTACTTATTCATATGTAGGTTACTTGGCTTCCATGGGGGAAGCCGAAGCTGGACGGCGAGCATCGGATGACGCTTTTTAGGGGATTGATCGATTGCGAGGCTATTCAGGAGGCCTACATGCCGGACCGTTGTCTTCGTCAGATTGGCTTCAGGCAGAACATCCCATTGACCCCCATCTCTCCATCCATTTGCCGTCGTTTGAAGGGAGCCTCCGGCTACAAAGTTGAGTTCAGCCAGACTCAACAAGGAGCGTACAACTGGGTTGATCGAGAATCCCGCCTCATCCCACTCGAGGGCCGCACACCAGCAGTCAATGAGTGGGATGTCACGGATGATTATATCGACTGGTTTCTGCCACGTACTCATCCCACATTGGATCCTAGGTCGGCCCTGATGGAGATGCCGGTGCCTAGGGATGTTTTAGCTGTTGATCTCGGCAGGGTATGTGATACTACATGGAAGTTTTAAATTTATTTATTTTTTTGTGTATTTTACATATCATCTTATTGTGTCTATATGTACTATGTTTATTGACAGAGGAACCGATTGACCTCTGCCGCCATGCGTGCGAGGCTTGAGATGCCAGGGCTAGGGGAGGACGAGCGACGATTTATTACGGAGTGGATCGGCATGTTGAGCGGGATCGTCCCGGTCAATGCGCCGTCGCTTCCACGTGCCTCACAGAGACAGCCTGATCAGGGTCAGAGTAGCCAGACCCAGACGAGTGTAGAGCTCAGCGACGATCGTGTCCCATAGTTTGTCTTGTTTGCTATTGTTGGGATTTTTTGTAGTTGATGGATGTTTTTTGTCTTCGTACGAATTTAGTAAATCACAATTATTAAAACAGGGTTCATCGAAATCACAAATGGGAATAGTTTTCGTACATCAAATGATCTAAACATACAAGAAAGATTGAGATCCTTGCTTGCTACGAAGTGAAGAATATGCCTCAAATCTATCTCTAAAGGGCAAGTCCCATCCGTCCACGCTAGGAGCATGGTGATTCTTCCAGATCACCGGCGGGGGAGGCATTGGTGCATCATCGGACAACCACACCTATAATACAAATAAACATCATATTAGTAAATAAAAGACGAACAATGTTGCTTTATGACTATTACTCGAAGGGACGTACCGGTACGAAGTGTGTTCCATGCCGAACATGCGCAATCGCGAAAATATTGGTTGGAGGAGTGTACACGCCTCCACCTGTCGTCATTGGTAGGCACGTGTGCGGTTGGCTTGTTGACAAGCACACGAGCGCAACTTGGAAACACGTTGCGAACACCAAACCGACTATTGGTATCTCCATCCAACACTCAAAGGGAGCCGGACTCTCGTGGCAACTGACGCGTGGGATTAAAACGTCCAACTCATTGAACATCGATGCGAGCTCGTATATTCCTCGGTTTTTTTTCAACTCGTTCGCCAAGAGTGATCTCATATATCTCCATTGGTCCTCCTCCCAACCCAGGACACAGGCGAGCGCACGATAGCCGCAGTTCCCATCTGAACATACATCCCTAACGCCCCCAATGAAATTGTACATAAAGGAATCTACGGCTTTTGGCCCAAAGTAAACTCCCAAGTGGATCACGTCCTCCGTCTCAGTGGGAGCATCGACAACACTCTTGGCCTTCGGTTGTTTCTTCCTAGCACGTGTCTTTCTAGTGGTGGTCGTGTTGTCGGTGTCGTCCCTAACCTTGTCATTCCCCTTTCCTAGTCGATGCATCGTGTGCTCAAGAGCTGTTGGATCCCTCCTTGAGTATTTGAGGGTGCCCTTTGGCCTTCCTTTCTCTTTACCTAGTGATGGCTCTGCCGTCTTTGTTCGACTTGGCATCTCAATGTCTTCGTAAAACGAAATGAGCCGGGTTGCATGATCTTGACTCATTTGTCTGCTCCTATATTTTTCATCAATTGCATTCCATCTCAAGTCGTTCTCATTAATGGATCGTTCAGCATTTACTTGAGAAGAAGCATCTGCGTACCCTTCCCATGTCAATTGCTTCCAGAAAAGATGAATCTCATCCAATTCAATGGGTTTGTCTTCAACGATAGCAGCAGCAACTCTGTGGATGCATGGAATCCCAAAGCAATCCTTTCACCAATGATCGACGCACATTTCGTGGTAGTTGCCATTGACCACATCAAAGTACATTGCCAACAATAACTCAAAGCAAACATGCGACACTTTATGGAGGAGTTGGACGAATAAGTGCTCCAAACCTTCCATAACTTCGGACATCTTGTTTGGAATCTTTATGCGGTCCGACTCCATCATCCCCCGCACGGTTCGAATCTGCGTTCCCAAGTGATCGTGAATCTTTTGTATCATTGTGTTGAAGCCAAGACTGGGTGAGTCCAAAACATCCTTCAACACCTTGTGCATTCCTTCCACCCTGTCAAGTTTTACAATGTATTAACAAGTTAGTTTTATTATTGTATATAAAGTATCGTCGTTGTGAATATATGATACTTCATACCTATTTGTCGTTCTTGTGAAGAAGTGAAGTCGGTTGTCAGTCCAAGCTCTAACTATGTTTCTCTTATAAGGTTTGAGCCATGTATCATCAACATAACCGACGAGCCCCGAATGCCAATTCTTCAGGATCTGGCGGCGTTTTGCTTCGTAGCTCTCCTCGGTAGTTGACATGAACAAACCCCAAAATCTGTGAGAAAACTTTGTAGCCAAAGGATCATCTTCAAAGACTTCAAGCGCATGCTTTTTGATATTGGAAGTAATGTGCACCCAACACAATAAATGTTGCACTTCGTCTTCAGTGAAAATCTCGTGAATTGCATTTATTAGTGCTTGTTCTCGATCCGTCATAATGGCCGTCGGCATCACACCCATTTCTTCATATAGTTTTCTCAAGTGACCTAAAACCCATGCGAAATGTGGTTGATCTTCCTTAGACATGAATGCGAAACCGATGTTGAATGTGTGATTCGTGCAGGTCATACCAACTATCTCCAGCAAAAACATGTTATACCTACACATTATTGAAACATTTAATTCAATGGGTAAAAATATTCAAAAAACTTTATTTAGATTGAATAAATGGGAGGAAACAAACCTGTTTGTCTTGTACGTGACATCCATAACAATCAAGTAAGGGAACAACTTCATCAGGTGGAGTGAATCCGGGTGGACAAAGAACAAGATATCTAACTCGTTCGTTTCCGATTTAGTTAATGTCCGCACTCTATATCCCTTGTTGTGCAAGAACACCAATGTTTGTTGACATACCGTCAAATTGCCACGATCCCTCAGTAATACCTTATACTTGAAGTTTGAAATTTGCTTTCTAGAAGTCACATTTTTCGGATTATTGTTCACCAACATTTGTGAAATCTCCTTCGGTTTTTTGAACACTCCGCATGCAATGACACTCTCCTTTTCCTTGGGGGTCAAGCGACCAAGATACGGATGTCCAAGCGAGGTTGTTCCAATCTCATGATTGTGCATGCCGAACTTCACCTTCAAAGTCCATTTTACAAACCTCGATCGACGACCGACCAACTCAAAAGGACATTCACACTTCCTTGACCCTCCTTTATTCACTATAGCTCTAGACACTCCTCCTTGATCGCATATTAGTTTGACATATCTATCATTTGAGTTACTAATGAGGATTGCAATATTGAAAGGTCGACCGATTTCTCTAGCCCACTCAATCATCTCTTTCATGTCATCCCACTCATATTCATTTGCAAATTCGGATGTGAAATCTCGACCAAATGGCTATACAAACATTAAACTCGTATCAAATTAAGATTAAATATAAAGATTACTCCTTATTCCTAAAACACTATGTTACATTCTAAACAACTACGAAATTGACATAAGTAATCGAGTTCAAAGAGAATGCATGATACTTACCCGTAGCCATTTGCTTGGTTGAAACCGTCTATTTGCATTTTCTTGCTCTTCTACTAATTCCTCTCCTTGCAATTCTGGCGACTCTTCGTACTCATCATTTAGCTCGTCTTCCCAACGATAATACAAATTTTGACCAGTATACGACATTGTTTGATTGAGATAGTTTCAAGTTGGTACAAGTATTGACAAAATGAATGAAAAACCGAGCATTTTATAAGGCAAATAATATAGCCGTTGATATATAGCCGTTGATATAGCCGTTGGTCCAACGGTCAAATTTTCAAATTAATAGTCGACACCGCCACGCCACCAAACGGCGTCCCGCCACGCCACCTACCGGCGTCCCGCCACGCCACCAGCCGGCGTACCACCACGCCTTCGGACGGCGTCCCGCCACGCCTTCGGACGGCGTCCCGCCACGCCTTCGGACGGCGTCCCGCCACGCCTCGTTTTTTTCGCGTTTCTGTTTTTTTTAAGTTTTATTAATATAATATTCGTACGCCTTTAAACGGCGACGCCTTTGAATGGCGTGGTGCAAAAAGTCAAAAACTGGTGTGAAAAAAGCCGGGGCGTATTTTAATGGCGGATTTGAAATTTGATTTGAAGGGGCATTAATTATGGGCTTGGACAATTTTGGACTTAAATGGAGACTGTAGTTGACTTGAATATTTTACAAAGTTTTGTCTTAATTTTTTCTCGTTACTTTTTTGCTCTAGGTGTACGTTCTGTTGTTTTCATTGCAGAATTACTGATGTGAAATCACTGGGTGGAACAATTTAATTACCGGCTTGTCGTGTAGGTTAGTTTGATACATGAAGTTTACTTCTTTGTAGCACTTTTGGATAGCAGAAAAACACTTGACTTAATTACTCTCTTTATAAATGTAAGGCTTCTTTTTTTTAATAGGAAACCACCCGTTCAATAGTCAATATTCCTCTAAACCACCACTGATATTCCTATTTACCGAAAACCACTCCTTCAATGTCCAATTTCCGTTAAAAATTACGTGAAATGGTGTTTAGGGGAATATAACCTTATTTTAAAATTATATTAAATATATTAATAAAAAAAACATATATCGGTTAATAGGTTTGAACTCGGGTTTATCAGATTTGGGATGTACATACTCAAGTTAAAATTCGATCTTGAATTGATTAAGCCGGGTTTATATTTATATTACTCGTACATGGTACAAAGTTTGTATTGGTTATTATATTATAGGCCGATTGACCGAAAGCCACCCTTATAATAGGCCATATTGTCCTAAACCACCCCTTCTATACATATTTACCGAAAACCACCTATATCTCCACCTTCGTTAAAAAAATACCCCATATGAATATTCCGTTAAATATCCGTCTACGCGCGCGTGCGGTACGTCTTAAACTACCCATTTATATTTATTTTTACCTTTTCTATGAAATTGTTAATTCTAAAAACTAGATTTTGTTTTGGGATGAAACTAAAAACTCAATTAAGTTAATTAGATTGAACATCCAACATCTCAAATTAGGGTTCAAATTTCGATTGAACATTTGACCCAAAAAAAAATCGATTGAACATCAAACATCTCAAATTAGGATTTGGAGCCGATGGTTGAATCAAGTGCACATATGTTAGATCTGGAACTCGTCTCATTCAGATGCTCACAAAGGGCGGATTGGGTGAGATGGCGAGTCCTCGCCAGGGGAGTTGAGAGTAGAGGAGGAGCGACGGAAGAAGGGGAGGCTGCCATTGGTGGAGGGTTGGAGGTGGTGGCGCGGGCGGGCAGAGACTGAGGAGGGTTGTGGGAGGACGACAGGAAGAAGTCGTCGTTGGTGAGGAACTCGGAGGGGAGTCGGAAAACGTTCATAGTGTCTACCATTAGAGACAGCTTGAAACAGAGGAGGAAGAAGAGGAGTCGGAGGTGAGTTTGTTGTAGGTGTGGGCGGAGGATTTGAAGGAGAGGATGGATTGGATGTGGGGTTTGAGCATCGGCTATGAAGAGGAGAGAGATGGTGTTAGAATAGGGGAGTGCATGTAGAGAACTTAGGTTTTTTTTATGATTTTTTTTTTAGAATTTATAACTTCAAAGGAAAAGGAAAAGATCAATGAAAATTGGGTAGAAATGGCTAGATAAAGACGCGTCCCATGCGCGTGTAAACGTCTATTTAACGGATTCTTGAGTTGGGGTGGTTGTTTTTTGACAGAAGGGTGTATAGGGATGGTTTTCGGTAAATATGTATAGAATGAGTGGTTTAGGGGAATATGACCTACTATACGGGTGGTTTTCGGTCAATCGGCCTATATTATATGCACATGTAGAAACATCATGTTCAAGTAAGGACACTCCCTGTGCTCAAAACAAACTTTTATGAAAAAGAGTGAGCACCAATAATTTTACCATTACTAAATCTGAAATTTATCACTGACGCATATCTTTAAAAATAAAACATATTATTTCTTGTCATGCATCTCTTCTCTTACATCATATGAAACAAAAATCCCTCATCTCATTTATGTAGAGCCCAATTATAAAAGATATCAACGAGGCCCTTATTGTTGATGCCATAAATCCCCTTAGAATTAACAATCCAATGACAATTGTTATAACACCTCTTGAAGTCTCGACTATAAATGTATATCTTGAATGAGGCAATTGCATCTGCCTTTGACAAATCGCAATGAATATTAAGCCATGGTATCAAGGTCAAATGAATGGTAAAGACATGACCATCTTCCAACATTCGAAACAAAGATGTATAACCTTCTTCATGAAGGTTGAGTGATAAAGCTGAACCGTTGCCGAGTAAGTTGTGAAGGAAAATTTGGGCCTTGGGGAATAACGAGTTGGTTGATGGAGTGAGACTAATCCTGGTCATGGCTCCTTCTTGTTTAGCATCAAATGATGCTCTTGGTGTCTTGGTGGATTGAATGGCAGCAGGTAGAGCTAGTAAAAAAACGATCATAGTGTTTCTGAAGAGAAATGGATTCATATTGGATGCCCGAGTTTTGATTTTGAAGGCAGATGGTTGATTCTAACCTGTAAGAACACGATTTCATCCCATATCAAAATTCACCGAAAAGATATCAATTTATAACAACTATGACTAAGAAATATGACTAAGCAATGAATGTACATCCCAATCAAACTTAATAGCTATTCATGCAACAACAACTGCCATTGATGCACCATTAATTTTACAACTAATCAAGTTAAATCAACAACAAATGTGCAATAAATTTATGATCCAGTTAACATTAATTGTTATTTATGCAATAAATGCAACATTATTCTATCCATCTATTTTATACTAGTGACTTTGACCCGTCCGCTGGACGGTCAAATGACTTTGTTAGAACTCTTTTCGGCGCATTTTTTGCCAAGTCCGTTTATAAACTATTGTTACCCTAATGTGTAAAGCCTATCCGTTGTACGAGACAAAGTTTGTATTTATGTTAGGTATTATCGTACATATTTATATTTTTAAATATCATATCATGGGATTAAACACATTGACACTTAATTGGATCAAAGATTGAAGACCTGTCTCGAATTGGATCCGGCGGAGGAGTTCCAGCCTCGGATCTCCATCTCAATGAGGCTCTGGACGGTGACACAAAATTGTCGACGAGGAAACGACCGAATCCGCTGGAGGATCACGAGCCGAGGTCATCGAGGAGGAAATCCTTCAACATTGCAAGACCTCAAATCTATTTGCAATTAGACTGGATTTGCACAATCCACAACTCTGAGAATCAAAATCAATCAAAACAAAATGTGAATTGAGAGTGGAGTGAGCAGAGTAGGGGTTATAAAGGGAGTGAGAAATAGACAGGAAGGCTCGAATGAAGATCTAAAGAATCTGAGTGTTAAAAAAATGGAGGAAAGAGAGGGCTTGCAAAGATCGAAGGAGAATCGGATCAGAAGAGGAGGATGTGGGGTGGAGAGATTTGTGGTGAGAGAGATACGTAGAAGCTTGGGTGGTTCTTGTGGAGTTGTTTTTTCCTTTTTTTTTTAATGGAAGTGAGATATTTTAATGGCGGATTTTTGTTGATAGACGAGCTACTAGCTTATACAGATCAAAATTAGGCAACCTTGTTGCTTCTGATGGGAAAACTGCACTCAATCCTTCTGAATGGACTTACTACAAGAAGATCGAGTGGGAATGAACACACATTAGTATTAGTTGATCAGGGTGATTTGAAGGTGCATTAATTATGGGCTTGGACAATTTTGGACTTAAATGGAGACTGCAGTTGACCTGAATACTGAGTTTTGTCTTAATTTCTTCTGTCGTGATCCGGAAGGATCGACTTGACAGGTTGCGTCTAGGTTGTCAAGTACTGGTCCGATCCACCTAATTGTTGCCTAGCGACTCTCTAGTGACCAACAACGAACGATTGGTTTGGATTGTTGCCCTTGACAAACCACCAGATCATAATTAATTATTAGCATGAGGTTTTCATATACAAAATATAGAAATGTAATATAACAATTTGAATGGGAAAAAGAATTCTCACTGTCCAAAATTTTGACGAGGAGATAATGAAGCACAGAGCTTTGATGTTTGCAAATCAAACCCTGGTATTGCATCATCCCCTGCTTTGGTTTGATGATCATTGATGTTGTTTTGGCAATCGCCTCCCTCATGGCTTCGCTGATGGCTCAAAACTTTCTCGGAGATTCTTCGGGCGTTTGTCGGAGTCTTGTCATATCTTCGTCTCGCGATCTGGTGCTTTGATCTTCATGATTCTGGTTGTCCCAGTAGTGAGAGGGTCAAGATGGGTGTTTTCCAGTCCTGATATTGTGTCTTTCTTGGTAATGAGTTGCCTCTTTCTCGGAGTATTTCTGGGTCCAACACTAAGCATACTCGAACTGAACAAATACGAGTCCCACATATCACACTTAATGTCTTCTTTTAGTAGGATTGTACAAAGTAGCTAGATCACACTTAGTTGTTACGTGGTTAGTTGCAGGATAAAAGTGGTGAGCTCGTGTGTTAAAGATACCATTGATTAATAACATAAATTTTTCTCTTACTCTCTACTCCTTTCTCTCTCCCTAACCACCCTTTTTCTCCCTAATTCCAGTGACAAATGTTTTACATGTACTATATGTATATGTCACGGGTTGAGACTCGCTCTCTAACTCGTGCAGCCCTTAGCTAGTCGAACGCCTTCGATTGTGCTAAGTCAGGCCTTGCCCCGAAGTATTACGATGGTTATTGTGGGAAAGAGGACTTTGTATTACACAAGAGAATATTACAAAGGTGGTTTACAAGTGTGCTTTACAAGTGTGTTTTCGTGGCTAAGTGTGGAAGGCTTGGTGGGTTTGAGGATGCCCTCCCAAATGAGGGGTGGAGCCTATTTATAGATGAGGCCCCCTCTTAGAATGGAAAGTTCCGGATACATAAGCTCCTAGACTCATCTAGAGCTTGTCCCTAAAGCTAGCCCATGAAACTCGCCCCTAGATAATTCTAGCCCCCGCTAGAATTCTCCGGAACGCCCCTTAGATAAGTCTAGCCCGCGCTAGACGAATCCGGAATGCTCCACTTGGGCACCGGCCCGTGTCCCTCTCTAGCGCCCTCGAGATGGGGTGCGGCCCCTCCGGAATTCTCCGGAAAGTGCTCCCGCGCGCGCCCATGCCCGGAAAAGGCGGGATGCCTCTGGACCCCTCCAGAAGTTTTCGCCTGGGGCGCGCTTGTGCCCGAATAGGGCGCGGCCGTCCTAGAATTCTCTAGAAGCGGCCCGCCTTGTCCCGCATGGGGCGCGGCCCTCCTAGATGCCTCTAGAAGTGCCGGCCCTGACACGCCTTGCCTCGTTTGAGGCGTGCCGGCCCCTAGAAGGCTCCGGAGCGTCCCGGCCTCATCCTGAAGGCCCCGGAAGCCTCTAGAATCACCTAGGTTCCGTGCCTCGGTGACTTGACCCGTGTCTATTTTGGCCGAAGGAACGCGGAGCGTGACATATATACATAGTTGTGTGAAAAGAGAATGCATTTTCCGTTCTTCTTTTGTCCTAGTTTCGTTCTTGTGTGCACTGGGATATATATTATAAATAGTTTCATTCTTCATTTGTGTCCTAGTTTCGTTCTTCTCCGCACCATTGTTTGTAAAGCTCTCTCTCTCTCTCTCCCTCTCTCTCTCCGTCCACCGGAACTCCTTTCAATATGCATGTTATTCGGTTTTTGTAACTTGATGATCGAATAACATTCAATTACTCTCTACTCTATTGATGATCGAATAACCACCCTTTTCCTAGAGGTTTCCTTTTAGGTTGTTTGGCAATATTTCTCTTTTTGCTAAGTTTACTAGGCGTGAAGATTTTGTGCTTCGACAGGCGTGGTGACGAGCCTGCCGCGTCGTCTGCCTAGGTGCACCCGACATCATCGGCGGACGATTAATTTGTGTCTTTTGTGTGTGTTCTTATCAAGTATCTATGTGTATTTAAGGATGTGATTTCACGGTTAAGTATGTAACTGATCAAAACACTGTTTCCTCCTATTGGAAGGGAAGTGTTATCAACATTGTCAAGGTCAAACTAAATATCTGGTTAATTTGATCCTCTTGTGAAGGGGTTGCAGATTGCAATTCATTTCCTTAATTGAAAATTGCAGTGTGACACCCAATTTAGAGTATTTGCCACTAATCCCGTCTTTTGAATAATGAGAACATGAGATGCTATTTATAAGTGTTAATGTGCCAAATATGCAATTGCATATTAAGGGAGTTAGTTCCTTCCTGAACAACCTATTCTTAAGCAGATTTTGTTGTGCCTTATCTAGGAGAAGTTATTAAAATGTGTACATTGTGGTTTTTGAAATCTTAGTGACTTTCCTCAAGTTTTTAACTAGATAATGGGATAGTTTTAACGGAGTATATAATATATGTTGATTTACATTTTTTGAAAGTGATTAAAATATTGGGTATTGTACTCATAATTAATACTAATCCACCCATATTGTTTTTTTTTACCAAACTCTACATTGAAATCACACATAGTAATTAATAGTCAAATTAGTTTACCAAGGGAACACGTTAGAAAATCCCTTATTAAAAATAGTTTAAGCTAATACTTTATTATAATGGAATTAGTTTCTTATTTCGTGTAAGCTATATGAATTAGAATTTGACAAGCGAGTCACTGTGTGTTTGTGTGTATATATGGATTAGAATATGTAATTAGTTTCTTAATTTTCAGTGAAAATTTTGTATTTGTAATAGAGTTTATTTTTTTAAATAACTTAAGTACGTAGATAGTTTAACACTAGCTATAAGTTTATTTATAACACGAATATTTTTCACGTGTTTAATTAATTAATCATGGTCCATCGTGACTCCCGACTCGAGCCATTAGGTTGTCTACCACTATTTCTCTTAGTTCTTCTATGTGTGAAGATTTGGTGCTGCGACAGGCATGACAGGTCTGTCGCGGCTTCCTATGTGTTTGCGTGTATATATGGATTAGAATATCAACCTTGGCAAGAATTATTCCTATCCAAAGTTGCACCTTAAACCAATGGGTTGTTGCTGAATTCTTCATATCAAACTTGGCAAGAAGAATAACCTTGACTATTGATAACACTCATATTCCAATAGGAGGGAACAGAAACATGAGTTATGTAACAAATCACAATGTACACATTTTTTCCCCTCATCCACGTACACAAATTCAATTCATATCTCCATCTCATCAAAACTACAAGTTCTTCATGACCCCTACAAGTTCTATTTTTTCCAAAGGATTTATGTAAATAAGTCATAATTAACTTAATTTTTTATTTCTACCATCATATAAAAATCTTATCAATTATAAAAATATATACGTTGATAAATTATTTTAATCACTTTCAAAAATTTCTCGAGCGACTAGGTTGTACATACTCGAGTTAATATTCGATCTCAAATTGATTAAGCCGGGTTTACATTTGTATTAATTGTACATGATACACGATTTGTACTACTTGTAATATTATATGCACATGTAGAAACATCATATTCAAGTAAGGACACTCTCTATGCTCAAAACAAAACTTTATGGAAAAAAGTGAACAACAATAATTTTATCATTACTAAATCCGAAATTTATCACTGGCTCATATCTTTAAAAACAAAACATACTATTTCTTGATTTCTTGATTTCTTGATTTCTTGACATCCATCTCTTCTCTTACATCGTATGAAACCAAAATCCCTTATCTCATTCATGTAGAACCCAATTATAAAAGATATCAGCGATGCCCTTCTTATTGATGCCATAAATTCCCTTAGAATTAATAATCCAATGGCAATTGTTATAACACCTCTTGAAGTCTTGATTGTAACTGTATATCTTGAATGAGGCAATTTCATCCCCCTTTGACAGATCGCATTGAATATTCGTCCATGGTAGCGGGGTGAAATGAATGGTAATGACATCACCACCTTCCAACATGCGAAACAAAGATGTATAACCTTCTGCATGAACATTGATTGATAAAGTTGAACCGTTGCCAAGTAAGTCGTGGAGGACAATTTGGGTCCTGGGGAGTAGCGAATTGGTTGATGGATTTAGACTAATCTTGGTCATGGCTCCTTCTTGTTTCACATCAATTGGTGCTCTTGGTGTCTTGGTGGATTGAATGACAACGGGTAGAGCTAGTAAGAAAACGATCATGGTGTTTTTGAAGTGAAATGGATTCATTTTGGATGCCCGAGTTTTGATTTTGAAGGCAGAGAGTTGATTCTGACTTGTAAGAACTCAATTTCATCGGCCATATCAAAATTCACCAAAAATATATCAATTTATAACGGCTATGGCTAAGAAAAATGACTAGGCAATAATTGTACATCTCAATCAAACTTAATAGCTATTCATGCAACAACAACTTTCATGCACCATAAATTTTACAACTAATCAAGTCAATGCAAAGGAAAATGAACAATGAATTTATGATCCAATTATCATTAATTGTTATTCATGCAATAAATGCAATATTATTCTATATATCTATACTATACTAGTGGCTTCGGCTTGTCCATTGGACGGTCAAACGACTTTAATACACCGGATGCATGATCCGGATCTTACCGGAGGTATATAAACTCATGAAATTTTCGCTACAAATATTGCACCGGGTGTATTAGTCGTTCTAATACACCGGACTACCTATAGCCGGTGTATTTATAAGGAGCAGACACCCGGTGTATTTTGTTACCTAATTAATACACCGGTGCTAAAGGCCCGATGTATAATTGTTATGCTATATACACCGGATATTGATATCCGACATATAGTTCTTATGGTATTACACCAAATGATACACTTCGAGGTATATTATTTATGGGTATATACATCAGATATTTTTATCCGACGTATGATTGTTATGGTATATACACCTGATGATGCTTTTCAGGGTATATTATTTATGTGTGTATACACCAATTCAATCTCCGCTATAATTTCAATTGAAGTGATATGCTTACAATCTACAATATAGTCCGGTTCAATATAGCACGGCTTCATTGCAAGTAATGAATAACATCACTATTATAAAGATAATATGTTCATTACTATTAAAAACTCATTAATAATTATTTGAAACAAAAATCCCAACAACAACATCAATCCTGTCAAAAACATATTCATCTACTATAAACAATGTGTCAAAACATAAATTCCAACAATACCTACATAAGTCATTACATAATGTCTTCTAGCAACAAATATAAGCAAACATAACTTCCAATGATTAAAGACAGATACTTTACTTTCCATAGTTTCATGGATTTTGAGTGTTGGGGGACAAGATTGAGTTGTTAGCGCATATGCCCCGCATGTGGGCTTGAGTGCGGAGAAAAAAAGATTGTTTTGGGAGGACCAAGATGACTTAATGAGGAGTATCCCGAGCTCTGAGTAGGTTGTCGTTGGAGGGGATTTCAATGGTCGTGTTGGAGAGGTTAGAGACGGTTTCGAGGAGGTGCATGGAGGGTTCGGGTTTGGGGACAGAAATGAGGGTGGTCGAGCCTTGTTGGACTTTGCGGATGCCTTCAATTGTATAGTGGTTAACTCTTGGTTCAAGAAGAGGGAGGAGTAGTTGGTCACTTTTCAGAGTGCTTTGAGTAAAACCCAAATTGATTTCTTTGTGGTGAGGAGAGTGGATAGAGGAGGGTGTAAGGACTGCAAAGTGATCCCTTATGAAGGCTTGTCGACGCAACATAGGTTATTGGTTTTGGACTTCAGAGTGTTGAGCAAGCAGAGAAAGGTGTGCAGCAAGCCGCAACCAAGAATCAGATGGTGGCGTCTATCTGAAGATAATGGTCAGAGTTTAAAAGAGAAGATATGCGAGGAAGCTGAAGCAAAAGGGGCTTGGCATGAGCAAGAAGATGCAAATGAGATGTGGGGTAAGATGGCAGAGTGCATTCGTAGAGCAGCTTGCGGGGTGTTAGGCATGTCAAAAGCCGGTTCTAGGCACAAGAAGTCGGTCTCTTGGTGGAGTGATGAGGTGCAGGAAAAGGTCAGGGGCAAGCAGATTGCTTTTAGGGCTTGGATAAGGAGTAGTGATCCGGACAAGGAGTTGAGATCAACAGAGTACAAAGTAGCGAAGAGGGAAGCAAAGAAAGCAGTGGCGATGGCTAAGGAGAAAGCGTATGAAAGCCTTTACAAGGAACTCGACGAAAAAGGTGGAGAGAAAGTTCTGTACAGGCTTGCAAGGGCAAGAGATAAGGAGAGCTTAGATTTGGACAAAGTTCGTTGTATCAAAGATGAAAATGAGAATGTGCTAGTGGATGATGTAGAAATCAAACAACGTTGGGAGAGGTACTTTTGCAGTCTCCTTAATGAGGGTTCGGAATCAGCGGAGGGACATCTATGCCGATCAGTGGGTCCGATCAGTGGTCTTCCATTTAGATGCTTTTCTATGCCAGAAGTCAGTGAAGTGATCCGCAAAATGGGTAGTAAGAGAGCAGTGGGAGCGGTAAATATGTATAGAAGGGGTGGTTTAGGGGAATATGGCCTATTATACGGGTGGTTTTTGGTCAATCGGCCTATATTATATGCACATGTAGAAACAACATGTTCAAGTAAGGACGCTCCCTGTGCTCAAAACAAACTTTTATGAAAAAGAGTGAGCACCAATAATTTTACCATTACTAAATCTGAAATTTATATATCACTGACGCATATCTTTAAAAATAAAACATATTATTTCTTGATTTCTTGTCATGCATCTCTTCGATCTCTTACAGCATACGAAACAAAAATCCCTCATCTCATTTATGTAGAGCCCAATTATAAAAGATATCAGCAAGACCCTTCTTGTTGATGCCATAAATCCCCTTAGAATTAATAATCCAATGGCAATTGTTATAACACCTCTTGAAGTCTTGACTATAAATGTATATCTTGAATGAGACAATTGCATCCACCTTTGACAAATCGCAATAAATATTAAGCCATGGTATCAGGGTCAAATGAATGGTAAAGACATGACCATCTTCCAACATTCGAAACAAAATGTATAACCTTCTTCATGAAGGTTGACTGATAAAGCTGAACCGTTGCCGAGTAAGTTGTGGAGGAAAATTTGGGCCTTAGGGAATAGCGAGTTGGTTGATGGAGTGAGACTAATCCTTGGGGAATAGCGAATTTGGGCCTTCTTCCAACATTCCGGAATTGATTTTCTTTAGAATTGTCAACTTCACATACTACAAAATATTTTCACTAAATATTATGATTAAAATAATTGCTTATTTAATTTAGATATATCAAGTTAGACCTTTGCATACTAAAATATCCGTAATTATAAATTACATAGTAATATATTTTATTGACTATAAAATATAAATACGTGATTTGCATAATAACAATTTCTCAATTGATCAACAATTAAAAACTTATAATATTCGATGAAATCAAATTATTTTCAGACTTTTATTATACATTTCACATCAGCATTTTTTTTATATATAAAAAAATAAATTAAAAAATACAAGTCGTGCATGGCACAACGGGTATAACTAGTGCAAGTAATATTAGTACGTTTTCCTATATTATACTCCCTCCGTCCCATTATTTCCTTCCCACTTTCCATATTGGGTGTCCCATTTTTTCCTTCCCATTTACAAAACTTTCCTTTTTTAGATATGTGCAAAGTCAAATTTACCCTTATCAATCTCTACAAACTACCTACTTTTTATACCTCTCTCCTTTTCTTTTACCATCTTACCCTTATTAAACCCTCTAAATTACCACCTTTTTATCACTTTTTCTCTACTTTTATCAAACTATCCCATCAAATCTTTCAAATCTTACAACTTTTACCCAATTCCTTAATTCTTGTGCATTTTGTCAAATGGGAAGGAAAAATTGGGACGGAGGGAGTAGTTCTCATAGCCGACTTTGCCCCCCTTCCGATATTTTTTGGCTCCGCCACTGGAGCTAATGTTGCAGGAAAGATGCAAAGACACATCAGGTAGTATTAAATATATTATCTTTATCCACAGTGGATGTTATCTTTATCCAGGTAGTGATGAATGGAGAGGACCCGTCCGCCACCCCTCTCCTCCCAAACGGCTTCTCCATCATCTTCGTGGGATCCAACAAATCCGGCCCATCAAGGCTTAAGAAAGGCGGGCTAGGCGAACTGGCGAAGGCGGGTGTCTACTCACGGTTGGGCTTCAAGCTCATGCAAGTAATCCCGTCTGCAAAGCTTAGCCTTTCGAGTGTGACTGCCATCAACAATCACTTGTGCAATGCAGTCAACTAAATCAATTCCGCTCTTAGCACCATCTCCACCACCTCAATCTCCAACAACGCTACTGACCCAAAGCAAAGAACTCAAGAATTTGCCGAGTACGAGTTAGGCATTTGAGTCGTTTCAGGTCTCGTCTCAAATCCCTCAAATTTTGCGGCATCATCGATAATGATTGATGATGCCGTGAAATTTGAGGACATTGCATTTGTTGAGCTACAACTGTATTATTTTTTACGGTAGTTTATAAAGTATATTTGAGTTCCAATTTAACGAAGTATGAATTAACTAGTGAAGTCTCCCGCGCCTAGCGCGGATTTTGTTAAAGTTTTATTTTTTACCTGCATTAGTTATGTAGTCATGTGTTCAAAAATAATATAATATATTATGAATTTATTTTATTATTAAAAGTATTGTGGTTATTTGCCGTGTGTTTTGACTCGAAATATACTTGATATGATGCATCTTGTTAGGTACCATGGAATAGCTTGCATTTTTTTAAACATTCTTTCTAATATATATATAGCCTTGGGGCATAGGATAAGCTTCCCGATTTGAAAACTAAAGCCCTAAAAGAAAATTTATAAACTCCTACAAAAAGAATTAGACCCTTAAATAAATAAATAAACCATATCTTTGGGTCAAAACAAATGTTTTTACTTTAAGATGCTTATCATATGCCTTTAGACATATGTTAGAAAATCCGTTTTACATTGACCAAAAAAAAGAAAATCCGTTTTACAAATTATAAATTTGCTAGATTAAAAATTTGATGGACATATATAACCCTTGACATACCTGATAAAACAAAATTAATAAAGTGTAAATGAGTACACCAAGAGATAGAATGACATATAATGAAAGTTGAGTAACCTTTAGTTAGACCAACATCCATATATAGAAGATGAGCCGTGAACTCACAGTTCATCAATCTTTACATTGTTTTTTTTTTTTGATTAACCTTTAGTTGGAACATCCATATTTACATTGTGTTTTTTTTGTACAAAAAAATTACGCAAATACTTCTTTAATGAAGATTACAAAAAACTGTAAATAATTAAGATATTTATCAATTGATCAATATTTAAAAGAACCTAATTCTATCTCCTGAAGCTATTTATCAATTAGAATAGGCTAAGATCCTAAACTTAGAAATAAATCTTGATTTTGTAATTATATTTTCTTTAATCTTTCTTATGAGAGATTTACATTTTTTCATTATTAAGGTTTAATTTCTAAACATGGATCCCTTATCGTATGGCCTTAGGGCATAAAATAGAAAAATCTTTAAAAGAATTACATTTGTTTAGGAGTATAAAAAGATCATATTAATATTTGATTTTATAATCCTATTTCAACTAATTCAATCTTATGTACAATGATATAATAATAAAAATATCAATTTGTGATTTTAGTATTGTAATAAGTACTTAAATTATTAGTCAACCTAAATCTTTTGTGTGATAACATAAATAAATTTTTTTTACTAATAAAACTTAAAATGCTAGTTTTTCTTTTGAAAAATAAAATGGTAGTAAAAAATGCTTATAAGATTATTGGTTGTTGATATTATCTTGCTGATATATTTAAAATGGTAATTCAAAATCTTTTCACAATCATTAATTTGGAAAGAATTGATCTATATCGTGTAATATCTTTTATTGATTTTAAAAAGATGAAACTATCCATTTTAATGATTAGAATTTGGTTTTGGCAAGATTTAGTTGAGTAATTCGGATATACTTTTGAGAACATTTAAGAGTATATTATTATTTTTATTTTATTGTCGAAAGTTTTATATCAATTTAGTCTTAGTAATATAACCAAATTTATAGGTTATTAGTATTAATCCATGATTACTAATATATAATTCATGATCGTACCGTAATCTTTCTTTTTCAAGTTTACTAATTTTCCCCCCTAGTTTACTAATATATATAAACCCTAACAAATACTATCGGGATTCTTTGGTTTCTAAAATTAATCGAAATATAAAGAAAGAAAAGATATTGATATCTTCAACAAAATTGAATTTTTTTTGGATATGGCAAACTAAGAGATTTGGTTTCATTTAGATGGAAGGACTTTGTATGATAATTTTCATACTCCTATCATCTGTTAATTCCGATAATATAACAAACTTCTCAATTTCTAAATATGAAATCCAGTGAATTTCGAAAACAATTATTCTCCATATACCTATATGGTAACAAAGGTAAAAAAAAAAAAAAAAAAGAAGGATTCCTTTTGTAACGGCTTACAGGAGCTAACGTTGAAACGTCTCCCCGGATCGAGCAAAATATCTTGGTAAAAACATTGATCACGTGTAGATTATGAGAAAAATATTTACCCATGGCATATGATATGGAAAAACATTAATGATGTGTAAATTATGGGAAAATATGTATAATAGATTATGAAATGGAACAATATATTAACAGAAATCTAATTTTTTTTGAAGATATGGCACATTTTTGAAATAATTAAAAAAATGTATGCATATAGTTTTATTAAAATGTATAATTCGTTAGTTTAAGCAAACATCTAGAAATGCAAGAATCCTTTTTTTGGAACATATATACCTTAAATCACGTAGCATTCGTTTTACGTATCTGACTTATTTCCATTTTTTGAAAAATATTATCACTGCCAAGTTTGTTTGGAAGTAAAACAATCAAAGAGGTTTCAAACCAAATTCGGATTCCCCCTTCTAGATGGCTGGTTAGTTATCGAGTTCGGTTGATTGTCTCCTCATAATTATCCTTAATTACAATGGAGTTGAATAGGGTTGTGAACGTAGTAGGGCTAATTAGCCTAAATCTGGATTCGATAATGCTGTGAAGAAGTATTTTTTATTTGCTTCATCCATATTTGGTCCATGCAAAAGAAAGTTGATGCTTTTGTAGTGATTGGTATTGCAACGGGATAGATTTGTAACTCATGAGGTGAAGTATGCCTAGGGATGTTATTATGTTAATGAGACTGTGAATGCTCTCATTCAGATAAGTCTTAGTTGTGTTTTTTTTTCGGTATTCAATTGGAAGAAGCTTGGGAGGCGATAATGGAAGAGGATGAGATGAAAACAGCTAGTAAAATAGGTTTTATAATGAAAGGAGGATGATAAAAAAAAAAGAGATAGTAAGAATAACATGCAGATTTTTTTATGAATTAAAGTATGCACATAATTTGTGATCTATGTATATAAATATGACATGGAATTGTAATCACCACATGGATATGACGTGGACAAATTTATATGACGTAGCATAATTAATATATAAATAGTGTGTGATGTGGCTCAACTATATAATGCCATGTGTGAAAATCATAGGTGACGTAATGTGGGAACGTCACATGTCCTAATCCTACGTGACACAATGAGAAGACTTCTTCCTTAGTAGTTTTAAATATATATAATAGATTAAGGGTTTCAATTCCTATACAATGTATAGGTTTTAAATTTTCTAAATCTTCCATTGTAAGATTTCAAACTCTTTTGAGAGAATAAATTTATTAAAAAAATGTAGTCATTTTTTTCGTTTTAATTCTTGTCTATTATTATATTAGTTGTTTGGATCAAGCCTATGGTGGCTTCGACTTTAAATCCAAGGTCCAAGTATTTGGGAGAGATTTGTAAGAAAAAAAAAGGGGGCAAAAATGTATGGTGGGCATGGCCAAATGCTGATCGACGTTATTAAAATAAAATATGATGTGTTTTATATTGTAATTCAATTCAGTGTTAAGATGTTGAATCACATGAGATGATATTTAAAAATATAAACATGTAAGATAATACCTAACATAAATACAAACTTTGTCTCATCCAACGGACATGTCTGACGACACATTAGGATATGAATAGTTTATAAACGAGTTTGGCAACAAATGCGCTGAAAAGAGCTCCGACAAAGTCATTTGACCGTTGGCCGAAGCCACTAGTGTAGTATACAACACTTAAAATTCTCCCCCTTTTGTCACATTAATGACTTCTTTCTAATTGTTTTTATTTATTTTTTATTTTGGGTGAACTATCTATCTCTACAACTCTTAATTTTCTTTTCCTTGTCAAATAAATGCATGTTTTTATATTTTTTTCTTTTTTTTTCTTTTTTTTGTTTATTTGTTTTTTATTTGTAATTGATTGTGAATGCATGCTACTAGACCTGTCAATCGGGTCGGATCGGGCGGGTTCGGGTCGGATCGTTCCGGGTTCGGGTCGAGTTCGTGTTCGGGTCAATCGGGTTACGGGTCAAACTGGGTCGGGTCGCTTCGGGGTTCAGGTCGGGTCGGGTCAACCCAACGGGTTAAGAGTATCAATTTTTTGACCAAAATTTAAATAAAGTATTATTTAAAGAATAAAATATAATAACAAAATACTATTTTTAAATATTTTAATAATAAAATATATCATAATTTTCCAAAATAAACTTTATATATTGTAATATAATTAAAACCTTTGGATGTACAATTACCCGTCAATCTGTTATTTCATTATATTAGAGTGTAACACCCCGTCTTTCTGACAAGGCGTTACTCAGTAGTAGACCTCACGAGGCACTACCAAGCTGGTTTGACAACGGACATTCAGATCTTGCAACGCGGGCACGGCGAGAAAAACATAGAAAACATCCAACTTGCATTTGAATGAAATAACAATTATAGTTTAACACAAATTGTCATGCACTAATCCCCAAGACAAATCCAAACTGAAACACTCAAATTCCACCACTTATCCTAAGAGGCAAACATCTGAAATTTTACTTAATATAATTCAAATTCAAATAGTAATAAAACGAGCAATACTAATAATAACACCCAACCCCGATACTATGACACGCGCACTACTGCTCCGCACCACCGTTTCGCCGAGGCTCGGTCACGGGGTCCTGATTACCTGGAATGAAAAATAGTTCCCCGAGGGGTCAGATCCTATCCTAACAAGTCAGAATCAACATCGAAGTTACAAGACGTTTCAAAACCATTTTTCTAAGGTCAGCAAACAAGTCCACAATCACACACATATCTCTAGTCCAGTCCTAGGTCCAGTTATTCAATCAGATATCATCACATACGACGCGCAATCAGAAACTCTACCTACGGTATGCGGCACTGCCCCTATAACACTACATACCATCACACTACCTAGACTATGCGGCACTGCCCCTATAACACCACATGCCATGACAACGGCGTATCGATCCCACGCCGGACTCAGAGACGGGCCATCTCATAACCATCCATCCTCGATCCAACCGTCCATCTCATCACAACCATCCATCTCATCACAACCATCCACCATAAGCCTCCACTAGAGCGCTGCCCATCACAGAGAAAACGACGACGAAAATATGCGTATATAGATAACAAGTTTCAAAACGGGTTTCCAAAATCATTCACACATAGCACACATATCAAAACACTTTAAAAGATCGATCGGGACTAGTTCCCAAAACCAATCTCATAACTACCACGCAACGCTAACAGGCTAGAACAGGACTGAGCAAGTCGAAAATCGACTTACCTGAGAGACGAAGAAATTTCGCTACGAATGAGGAAGGCCAAGAGCCCGGAAAGATCAATCTCCTAAAATGACAATTGAAATTAACAAAACGCATTCCTTAACTCGGACGATTATTATAAATTAGGATGAGTGAAGAATTATAATTTAAAGAATTATGAAAGGCCAAAACATCACTGATTCGAACCCAACGGAACCCGAATGCCCAAACCAACGCCAACCGGTCCAATCGACTTACTGCTAAACAACACTAGCTAAAGCACTAATTAATCACTAGTTAGCCTAGACTTTGACTAAAAGCGAATATCTTAATTACATAATTTCTAAACACCCACTTAAGTTATTAAGTACCATACGATTACCTATAACCCACACCTACAAACACAACCTTTAAATTTTATTTCCCTTAAGGGCCGCACCTCCTCTTCATATCTCCTAGACTCAGGTGGTCCCCCGCCTACTTCACCTTCAACCTACGGCCAATTCTTCCCCCAAACCCAATTTGCACTTGCAGTCCGTTCATGGCCAAAACTCCCAACAAAACCCAGCCCCTCTCTCTCTCACTTTACCCGGTTGATCTCGCCCAATTTACCAACCCTCCTCGCCAGCCATACCCCTCGCTTACTCGCCCGGCCCAAATCTGGATTCCGAACTCTGCCGAGACTTCCCCGACGACCCGTTCTAACGCCCTCTGACTAAACCTCGCCAGAGCAGGACTGCCATGGACAACCCGACCCGATGCCCGACACTGTTGCGGAAAGAAGGAGAATAAGGAGACGTCCGAGAACACTCACCGGCCACAGAAGGTGATGACGACTCCGGCGACGGAATTCGGCAGCGATGGAAGGCACCCAATCGGCGGACTACGGGATGAGAATTCCGACGGACGAAGGTTGCCGGCGGCTGGCAGTGGATCCTCGGCAAGACTAGGGTCAAAATCAAGAGTGAGGGAGGAAGAGTTCACAACCGGGAATGAAACGAAATCTGGAAGAGGAGTAATTACCGGCGAGATCGAAACGAACTTGGCTCTAGCAATCATTAAAGGGGTGCACCACGGAAGAGTGACGGCGCAATTTGGATTACACGATTGAGAGGGTTGACTGCTTTTATAGTGGTAGGTTATCAATTTTTTTAATACTTAATTAATTAGTTAATAAAGAAAGAAAATTGAACAAGATCGGATTTCCCTATTTGCCTCACTAGAGTGATAAGCGGATTAATTGAATCGGCTAAAGAATTTAATTTAGGCTTTTGGGTCAAGGAACGAAACAGGAATCGGATCGGATAACTTGCGTATTACATAGAGTATATTCTAAAATAAGTTTTTCGCCTTATAGAATTCTTGACTCAACGGGTTGACCCTGACCCTAACCCAGAAACTTTCGGGTTTACCGGGTTCGGGTTCAAACTGGGTTTCGGGTTCAAATTTTTGGGTTGAAACCCAGAAATTTCGGGTCGGGTTGGGTCGGGTTCGGGACGGGTCAGCTTTTGACAGGTCTACATGTTACTATGTCTTATTGTTTACATACATATATCATGTTATAATATTATAACTTGAATGCAAAGCCTTATCATTTTTTCTTCTTTGAGCGAGAATGTAAAGCCTAAAGAGCTAATCATATGCTTTTGATTTAAATTTCCTCCAAAATGTCTATAAAATTATAAAGAGTCTACACATGTTCATTCGGCTAAAAACTTAATTGTAATAGAAAAGCCATATTATCAAAATAATTCTCATGAAAAATTAATAAAATCAAATCAAATAATTTCATATTTTATACTTATTTTATCTACTATTTTTTGGACAATTCAATACAAAATACTTACATAATTTATTAATTAGAACACAATTGTGTTATGACGAAGATTATAATTTTCACCTTCCGGAAAAATACCATGAAAGAAATTGTCCATCCGATAGACGGGCAAGCTTTCTAGTAGATATATAAAGAAATATTGCATGAATAACAATTAATGATAATTGGATCATAAGCCATTGCTCATTTGCCTTTGAATTAGCTTGATTAGTTGTAAACTAGTGTAGTCCCCGTGCCCTGCACTGGAGTTATATAATATCATATTATGTACAATACATTTTATATAATTTTATTCTCATTACATATGTGTAACATTGAAATGCCATAAAAGTGATAAGACATCTTTATGATCTTTAGAGTATCTTTACTTTTCTTTTTTGAGTTTGTTTTTGGCCATCAGTATTTTCTTGGGTATGTTGAGATATAGGTATACGACTATACTTATGTAACAACTAAAAAAAATATACTCTTCATTGATTTGTTTGAATAAGATATTACAACTAAAACTATCCATTTTAATAATATTTGATTTGTTTGAATAAGATATTACAACTAAAACTATCCATATCTTAGTCAATCCCAATTCTTCCTTGTAAAATAATGTAAAATTGGAAACACAAAATTAAATTAAAACTAATGAAGGTGAAAAAGCAAGTTTTAAGTGAATCGTGTGATTTGGGAGCAAATCTTAATACTTATTTTAAATTTTCTTATGGAAGGAATAAAATGAATAATACAAATTAGGAAACATAACAATATACTAACCAAAATTTATGGTGCATGAATGACAGTTGTTGCTCCTAGTCATTGTTCTTAGCCATAGCTGTTATAAATTGATATCTTTTTGATGATTTTGATATGGGATGAAATCGAGTTCTTACAAGTCAGAATCAACCCTCTACCTTCAAAATCAACACTCAAGCATCCAAAATGAATCCATCCAAAATGAATCCATTTCTTTTCAAAAGCACCATGATTTGTTTCTTACTAGCTCTACCTGTTGCCATTCAATCCACCAATACACCAAGAGCAACATTTGATGTGAAACAAGAAGGAGCCATGGCCAGGATTCCATCAACCAATTCACTATTCCCCAAGACCTTTGTTTATCTCCACAACATACTCGACAATGGTTCTACTTTGACATACAGTACTGATGGAGAAGGTTATAAACCTGTCTTTGATATGTTGGATGATGGTGCTGTCGGTGGCATTAATTTTAGCCCGAAGCCATGGACGCATATGCATTGTGATTTGTCAAAGGAAGATGCAACTTCCTCGTTTATGATGTACATTTATAGTCGAGACTTCAAGAGGTGTTATAACACATGCCATTGGATTATTAATTCTAAGGGGATTTATGGCATCAATAAGGAGGGCATCGCTGATATCTTTTATAATTGGGTTTTACATAAATGAGATGAGGGATTTTAGTTTCATATGATGTAAGAGAAGAGATGCATGAGAAGAAATCAATAAATAATATGTTTTATTTGCAAAGATATGCGCCATTGATAAATTTCGGATTTAGTAATGGTAAAATTATTGGTGCTCACTCTTTTCCATAAAAGTTTGTTTTGACCACAAGGAGTGTTCTTACTTGAAACTGATCTTTCTACATTTGCATATAATATAATAATTAGTACAAATTGTGTATCATGTACGAATAATATAAATATAAACTCGGCTTAATCAATTCGAGATCGAATTTTAACTCGAGTATGTAAAACCCAAATCCGATAGACTCGAGTTCAACCCTATTAGCTGATATATGTATTTTTTGTGAATATATTTAATATAGTTTTAAAATAATTCTATTGAATTTTCATTGTTGTATTATTTAATATAAGGTAATTTTGTTTGGTGATCATGAGTTTTGGGCTTTTCCGAATGGTGCTCTAAAAAAAAACTTATTCCGAGTTTTACCCTTAAGCTTTTGATTTAGCTCAGTTCATGCCCAAGTTTCCTCTTTCTGTCAAATGGTTTTTAAAAGTTAATCCAACCGGTGAAAGAAAGTGTTTTTCCTTGCATGATTTTTGTGTGTTTGTGTGGAATTCTTCTATTTTCCGTCCTCCATTGTTTAGAGTGTTTCCTATATCAGTTCTTATTCTTGTTGCTTTGTTGTTATTTAGGTTTTGTGTGTCTCTGTAGGGTGAAATTGGGGTCGTTGAGCCCATGATTGGTGTCTAATTTCCTCTTTAATTTCTATATTAGGGATAAACTAAACAAATCCCACTCCATGAATCAAATCCGTCTCCTCCGATAGACGAACAAATCCCACCACCACCACCACCTATATGTATAAAATTATTCTATTATTAAAGAGTTGGGTTTTGTTTTTTGTTGTATAATATACCCAACAATGTTTTATGTCGGATCAATTCATTTGAGGTGTCTTGTTTTTTTTATTATTATATAAAATAGTTTTTAAGTATATATTATAAAAATATAATAAATCGGGTCAATTTAATGAGTTTCAAGTCCATCCAAACCAGGTTTAAACTGGGTTCTGAGTTGAAACATTCGAATCGAACCTAAAAACTTTTGCGGACAGATCGGGTCGGACTCGAGGTTCACCATGACAAGTAAGCTTTTGTTAGGTCGAGTTTGTAGATAACACCGACAAACGGTTTCGTGTTTTTTATTAGTGCATTATACTTCAGAGTGTTTTATCTTACCTTTGCTTCCTTCGTCTCTCTTCTTCCCCAAATTTAGTGGGTTGTCTTTTGAATTAGTTCTCTGATTTCTCTCATTAAAAAACATTTCTGGATATTGAATATTGTCAAGGTTTAGGGCATCTCAAACAATATCCCCATTTTCTTGGGAATAGTAAATTTGGAGAATTTATGCCGTGTTTTCAACCCAACAGTTTCCCTACCCAATTCTCCGAAATGGAGAAAGTCTCCCCTAAATTTAGGGATATCCCAAAAAAAAATTGAATAATGCATTAAATGTATATGGTGTGTCTTCTAATTGGTTGATTTTGATATTTTAATATTATATATAAATAAACATAATAACAATATAAACATAATTCTCCAAAATGGAGAATTTGTTGGAGTTAAGATGCAAATTTTTTAGGGAACATGAGATTTCATTCTTCATTCTGGAGAAAATTATAGAGTATCTGTTGGAGATGCTCTTAACCCTAATTCCATTGTAATTTGGCAAGAGAATTCAAAAATGAAAGGTCTAAGTATTTGGGAGAGATCTGAAAGAAAAAGAAAAAGGGGGCAAAAATGTATAGTGGGCATGACCATATGTTGGCGTCATTAGAATAATAATATGATGTGTTTTAATGTTTTATATTATAATTCAATTAAGTGCTATTGTGTTTAATCACATGAGATGGTATTTAAATATATATATATATATGTGTGTGTGATAATACCTAACATAGTTACAAACTTTGTCTCGTACAAAGGATAGGCTTGACACATTATGATATGAATAGTTTATAAACGGGCTTGGTAATAAATGTGCCGAAAAGAGCTCCGACAAACACTACTACGGAATTGGGCTATTACCTCGTGGCATTTAACCCGGGTGCATGTACTATGAGATATATTATGTCAAATTTTAAAATCGACAAATAAAATACAAGTCCGGTGTATTTGAATCATATTCCTATTATATACACCCAAAGTTAAATATTTCGGTGTATTTAAGTCATACAAATACATCGGGCCCGTAGTATTACTTTTTTTTTTTTTTTTTTGAAAAAGGTAATGATTCGGAATACCAGGTAGGCTTGGTAATCCGAGAGGCCGTAACAAGACGGCAGCCGAAGACGGCTAGAAGAATCAAAAAGCAAGCAAGATTAGCTAAGAATAAAATATAAATCTCTGAAAAAGCTAGAGCTAAGGCGCGAATGGGATCGGGGTGAGTAAAGCACTATATGCATAGCGCCATGGACAACAGGTCGACCCATCATGGGTGTGCGAAATGGGCAGCTGACGTTCCCTCCACCTAGATGAAGGATCTTCAGAAGTCTCCGAGCACAAAAGACCTGGCCAAGACAACTCGGTCCAATGCCAAACACAACTCCAACTCATCGGAAATTTATACGCAAGAAAATTTGAGCTATCATGCAAGCAAAGTCAAGAAAAACCTGCACCGCAAACAAAAAAATGCTTGCATTGCAAGTATTGTTCAACAAAGAGACAAACTTGGATCAAGTTGCATTAAACTTGGATCAAGTTGCATTGCAAGTATTTGATTTTTCATTAATCATACATATTTTTGGGTCTTGATACCCTACGGTGTATTTTAGCTCATGGGGCCAAAAGGTTGATTTTTGCATTTTGTAACAAGTACATTCCATCAATTTAGTGCACCAGAACTTTTTCTAAACCCAAACTCATAAGAGTGATTAATCATTTTTTTGGAGAAACCATATTTTTAATCATAAGACTTTTTAGTAATTACTATATACTCATATCAAATATCTCTGGTGTACTTGGGCCGGTGTATGTATAAAGTTAAAAAAAAATGCATCAAATACTTCTGGCTTATATGGTCCGATGTATTTGAAAATTAAAAGAATCTCGAGATTAATTAAGTCGGATATTTTTTAAACTAAAAATATATCGATAAGGCATCAGATTAATATCATGGGTTTCATGTTGTATAGGGGTTAGTTTTAACTTGTCCAGGGTTATAGGATCGGGTTTATAATTAGAGGTTACATTTTATTCTGGCTTATAACTTGTCCAGGGTTTTTTGCTCTCTGCCAAGAAAATTTTAAAACGGCCCTGAAAAACAACCAAAGCTTCAGCCAAAAACCTCCTATTGTAGTAGGTATTTCAAATTGTTGTGTTTTTCTCTTGAAAAGTAAAAACCCTGAAACCTACAAATTGGGAGTTCACCCAAGCAGAGGCAAGGTAAATCAGTGGAGGGGACAATCGTTGAAGCAATCTCCCAAAATTGTTGTCTTTTAGAACTGGTAAGAGTGAGAAGAAAAATGAAGGGAACATGGCTAGCTCGTCTGATGTTAGAAAACAGAAGACCAAAGAAAAACCAACCATAATGCCTTTGTCATTGGAGAGCCTTTAGATTTAACCAAACAAAGGGTGGTTTGTGATTAGGTTTTCGAATCCCATAGAAAAGGAAGGGGTGTGGGAGTGTAGACCTCGCCATATCTTTGGCCAGTTGATTTTACTCAAACCTTGGAAATCAAATTTCGATACAGCCAATGAATCCATTACCCAAGTCGATACTTGGATTAGGATCCCATAGCTGCCTACTGAATACCTTTCCTTTGATGTTTTGAACACCATCATGATGGAACCACCTAAATTAGAAAGAAAACGATCAAGAGATGCTTTATTTAAGTCATTAAAAGTAGTGGTTTTTTCATGACTAGTATGGTGAAGTTAAACTATGTTAAGTGCCTTTTGTCTTGTATGTATGGTAATGAAATGTATGTTGGTTGTAATATAGAACAAAAATGTGTTATGACTACAAATCAAAACCAAAACAGTTTTTATGAGGATAAGTATATGGGATAGTAGAGGTATGGCTCGGAAATTGTTCTGGCCATAAATCGATTCCTTTTGTAAAATCGAACGAATTCAACTCATGACAATCATGGAAACTAAGATTGATAAAATACCTTCTGACCAAACTTGAAGAAAAGCGGATTTTGATAATTTTAATTTGGGTCCCTGCTAGTGGTAGGGCCGGCGGAATATGTGCACCATGGTAAACTCACCAAATGACCAATGAAATGATTGAGGTGTTAGAACAAGATAGCCGGTTTATTACCCTGAAATATATTAATCATGCAATTAAGCATATTATAACTCTATGTCTAGTGTATGTGCCACCACACGAGAATGAGAAAGAGGAATTTTGGAAAAAACTAAAATCTCATATCCAAAGCCTCCACATCCCACGATAGTAATGGGTGACCTTAATGAAATACAAGACCCTATTATAATCTACATCAAATATTAATATTCTAAAGAAAATCAAGGCCTTCATATCCAAATATTATAATCTACATCAAATTCTAAAGAAAATCAAGTTCATACTCATTCTATTATTTATGTATGCATAATATTAATATTTATTTATGGCTAAATAGGATTATTATAATCTTTGGATATCAGTTCTAAATATTTATTCGAATAATGGATCGTGAATGGATGTCAATTCTTATACGTATATGTATTTATAATTTTTGAAGTTACTACTTCAATGGCTCTATTGAGGTTTACGTACTGATCCGTTATTTGTCATGTATGTGGCTCATATATCGTGGTTGGTATCAATTTTATTCATGTATATCTCTGCCCCTTCTCTTTGATTGTTGGATCTCGTATATATATATGTATGGTCCGTATGTTAGTATGTACCATCATTAGTTACCTTTGAAATATTATTCTTGAATTTTTGTATATGCCTGGGCACATGAAAACATGATTTAAATAGTTAGCCTTTTACTTGCTCAATACATGTATATATGATTGACATCTTAATTTAGAGGAAGGCTTTTGACGACAAGGCAAGGTCCATGGCAAGGGACAGCTCCTCGTCTAATATGAGGATCGCGTCGTAAAGGTGAGAATCTTGATGATGATCTTGATCATGATGAGGAAGGATCGGGATCAGAAGATTGATGGTGGTCATCGGTTCTTGGAAGTGGCGCGAGTGTATATATGCTCGAGTCGAGGACGAGTGAGGGATGGACGAGTCCAGCTGGCGGAACTTGTGATGAGCCTGTCAATTGGAGAGGGCGACAACTGTACCTACCTGCTAAGCTACAAAGCATGTCCAACTATATTCGGAACAAAGAAATACAAACTACGAGCTAGACTAGTGAGGCTTGAGCGTGTTGCGCAAAAAGTAAGTTATGAATATTTATGTACGTGTGAATACCTCTTCCTTAAGCCTAGCATTCTCAAGACGAAGTTGTTGCTCATCATATACAACTTCTCCAAGAAAGGAGGCTCCTCCATAAGTAGGAAAGATTAGGCTCCTAATTAGCGCCTTAAGTCAGTAGGGGCGGATCCAGCCCAGAAATTTTGGGTAGGCTAGATTTAGGGTAAAAATTAAAATTAGATAAAATATGGGTCAAATTTTACAAATAAGTAAAAATATGGGCAAAATTTATAAAAAACCTAAGAGAAATAGGAGTTGTCCGCGTGGAAGGGTGCAAAAATTAATTGAGAAAAAAAAAAACCCTCAGATTTGAACATTTTTTTTTATCAAGAAAATTTAGGGTGATGGGATGGTGCCCCAGTCCAAGGGCAGGGAAGACCTAAGGGCTCAAAGAGCTCTTACAAGGGGATTTACATATGCCTCACCTCAAGGAGACTAGAGGGGATCGAACCTGCAACTTGTCAGACCGATACCCTGTCATGCTCCACTAGACCAACCCCTTGAGGTTCCCTCAGATTTGAACATGGGGAAGTGGATAACACATCTAAGCCTCATTTTACCCTTAGATCATCTTAGACATTGTGAACTTTTTCCTACTACTATTAATATAGTCCCCCCGTTTCAAAATACATAATCATTTGGACACTTTTTCTTTCTTTTTTTGGTTAAGGGCACTGCCCATGAGAGTCGAATTTGTGATCTTTGGGTACTATCTTCGGAGACTTAACCGTTTGACTAAATGTCCGAAGGCTTTTTCTTGTTTCATAATATTTGTCCATTTCACATTTTTGTCCCAACTCTTTCCATTTATACCCCTAATAATTATCTTTATCAAAATTATTACACTTTTTTATATTTCTCTAAACAAATGATTAACTCTACATTTGATAGGGGTAATATAAGAATAACATGTTTTTCTTAATATAAGTCAAATGTCCAAATGGTCATATATTTTGAAACGGAGAAAGTATTACATTTTTTTGGTGGGCTAGGGCCCTCTTAAGACTATCATTCTCCCCTTATAGTATCACATTGTCCGTTTGTATATATCATGTTATGCCTAAACAACTATCACGTCCCAACAAGATTAACGGAAAAACACTACAATTTTTTAGCCATCAATTCCAATTTGCAAGTGTATACATAATTCCAATTTGCAAGTGTATACATACGTCTAAGTTTGTGTAACATAAACCTATAACAATCAACATGCTAGTGAAAGGATACTCAAAAGAAAAGGAGAAGGGTTGGGCCTTCAGACTCAAGCCCATAGCCCAATGAAGAGAAGGCCCATCATCAACTCGAAATTTACGCCAGCCATGATTTCCGATAAATTCGCTCGCCATCAATGAGGAGAGCAGACTGTAGCAAGGCGGCGATCTTCAAGCACCGAATCATAACTTCAAGAGCGAGATTTCCGGGATCTCATATAACGCCTGCCAACGGCTCAATTAGGAGAGAAAATCTTCGCTATAAAAGGAAGGGAAGAGCACCCAGAAAGGGACACTCTGCTCTGATCATCGCTTAAGCAATTCTTGCCATTTTTCTCACCAATCACATTCAATTGCAACCTTTTTATTTAGGAACAATTTGAGACTGCATTCTCTCGATTGTAATCAAGAACAACGTTTGATAAGATCAACATAAACAACGCTACAATTCTCGCCATTCTTTCGTTTTATTTACATATAATTTCTGCTATTATTTTCTGCTCATCATTTCTAACGTGTCGTGACGACTTTGTGACTAGGAATCCCTCTTTGTAGCGAAGTAACGTGTTCACGCAGTTAATTCGCCCAAAACAATTGGCGCCCACCGTGGGGCCCTAGCCAAAAAGAAGTCACGACCCAGCAGGCTACCAAATCCTCATCAAGCATGGATGCAACTCACAGCCACGTCGGAGATCTCGAGCTGAACAACAACCACACCATCGACTCCGGCGACAACCAAAATCTCAACAACGACAACAACGACCCTAGCAACGCCATCAACAGCGGCGGTAACGACAACCAACAACAAGAGCTGCCTCTCTAAGAGGAGCCACCAGCCAATAATAACTCCGAAAGACAGCCAGCCGAATCCAGCGCCATTGCAGAGATCCGCGCAACCATGCTCGCACTCCAAAAAGATCTAGATAGCCAAAAAGAGGCTAACTCTAAAATTACTGAAGTTTATGGGAAACAAATTGAGGCTTTAACTAATGAGCGTAACTTGCTTCGATCACAGGTTCAATCGGCTCCAGCTTACCATCAAAGGAGCGACGTGATCAACGACGTAGCCCGGCGCCTGGACATGGAAGATCCCAATCTCGTTACCCCAAACGGCGCCGGACCGTCAACTGGTAATCAGGTAACTGTTAACACGTCCGGGGCGGTTCGAGAAAGTAGTGAGGTTGTTCAGCTCAAGGAACGCCTCAGAGCCCTGGAAGACCGGATTACTCAGGTCCCAGGGGCTCCTAAACCGATTGCAGTAGAAAGGCGTGACGGTTATACCGATTCGCCCTTTGTACCCGCTATCGCGAGAGTTAACATATCTCGAAAGTATCACGTCCCGGAAATTCAAAAGTATGAAGGGACTACTGATCCCGACCAGCATATAGCAGCCTTTAAGCAAGCTATGAACATTAGTACTGTCCCATTTGAAATGAAAGAAACCGTTATGTGTCGATGGTTCGGGAACACGTTATGCGGTCCCGTGCTAAACTGGCATTCGCACTTACCACTTGGAAGTATCTCATCTTTTGCTGAGTTGGTTGACAAGTTTAGAATCAGGTTCGCAAGCAGCCGACATGCAAAGAAGCGATCTAGCGACTTATACCGCTTAGTCCAAAAGCCACGAGAGTCTTTAAAGGCGTTCCTCGGTCGTTACAATGAGGAACTTGTAACCATTGAAGGATGCGATGCAGCGACGGCAGTGGAAGCCTTCCGGCGAGGGATATCCTCCCGAAATCCCGAATTGTATCGTGAACTAACAAAGTACCCTTGCTCTAACTTTGATGAAGTGCAGGTTAAAGCTTTGGCTCACGTCCGTCTTGAGGAAGACGACCTTTACGCCGATAAAGGGGCGAGTCCTCAGCGGAATGATCGACGACAAGGGAAATGGGAGGCTCGATACGCTCCTTACCCTTCGGCCGCCCACCAATCGCCACACAACAAGCCAACCGTTAACACGTCGTACGCCAAGAGAAGTGAGAACATCCAACTGCCTCCAGAGCTGTCTCAGCACAACTTTCGAGTTAGCGCGACAGAGATAGTTCGAACCCTTAGCACGATGGGAAACACTGTCAAGTGGCCACGAAAGAAAGACATACTACATCATCGTAAAGATGAGTCGAGATGGTGTGACTTTCATTTCGATCACGGTCACACGACAGAGGAGTGCATCGCGCTAAGAAAAGAAGTCGTCGACTTGCTGAGAAAAGGCTATCTCAAAGAGCTGATCTCTGAGCGCGGCAGGGAGCAACTAGCTCGGAATATGGAAAGAGCCCGAAAGCCCGACTCTCCCAAGCATGCAGGGGTCATCAACGTGATTACTGGGGGGTCGGATGTTTGTGGTATAACCTATTCCGCGGCTAAGAGAATCGCAAGGGAAGCTAGACGAGAAAACCCCAGAGCAACTACACGCTCCAGCCATGCCATTATGCCTATCACCTTCGACGACGTCGAAGAAGAGGAAGTTCATCACGATTGTTTAATAATATCTTTGACAATTGCAAATTTCCTTATTAAACGTGTTTTGATTGACAATGGGAGCTCCACTAACTTGCTAATGTTGGATGCATTGTACAGCTTAGGTCTTGGACTTAACGACGTAGTTAAAAAGTCTACGACTTTGGTGGGATTCAGCGGCGAGTCATGCAACACGCTGGGAGAAATTTCCCTACCAACCATTGCTCAGGGAGTAAACTATCAAGTAAAATTTCAAGTGCTAGATTGCCCCTCACCTTTTAATGTTATCTTGGGCAGGCCTTGGATCCACGGAATGAAAGCAATCCCGTCAACATATCACCAGTGCGTGAAGTTCCCTTCCCCTTGGGGGGTACAAGAGATCCGAGGAGAACAAATACTTGCAAGAGAATGTCACTCATGACGATGAGAGCGACGACTTCCACAACCTCAAAGGCGGGGACTAGTAAGCGAATCTCCGATTAGCAATTAAAAGACTGTAAGACTCCATCCTTCTACGTAAAGCCGGAAGCCCCCGAGCTAGAAGAGGTAGCACTCGACCCATCCGAACCTTCGAAAAAAGTCCGGGTGGGGGCAGATCTGGAACCAACTTTGCGAGAAGGGCTGGTGGAGTTTTTACGGTCTTACAAAGATTGCTTCGCCTGGGGAAACGAAGATATGATCGGAATAGATCCAAGCGTGATCACTCATGCCCTGAACGTCAATCCAAAAATGCCGCCTGTGAAACAGAAAAGGCGTAAGTTCGCTCCCGAGCGAAACCAGGTGGTAAACGATGAGGTAAAATCTTTACTTGAGTCTGGAAAAATCAGGGAAGTCAAATACCCTGAGTGGCTAGCAAACGTGGTAGTAGTCAAAAAGAAAAATGGTAAGTGGCGCGTCTGTGTCGATTTCACTGATTTAAATAAAGCATGTCCTAAAGACTCGTTCCCATTGCCTCATATTGACGCAATGGTGGACGCGACGGCAGGACATGAGCTATTAACTTTTATGGATGCGTTTAGTGCCTATCACCAAATAATGATGAATCCTGAAGATCAAGAAAAAACGGCATTTGTAACTAATCAAAGAACTTATTGCTATAAAGTTATGCCATTCGGATTGAAAAACGCAGGTGCTACTTACCAAAGATTGGTTAATAAGATGTTTCAGGAAAAGCTAGGGGATACAATGGAGGTCTACATCGACGACATGCTCGTCAAGTCGTTAAAGGCGGAAGATCACATTACTCATCTACGAGACGCCTTTCAAGTCTTAAGAGAGTACAAGATGAAGTTGAATCCAACCAAATGCTCCTTCGGCGTCACCTCAGGAAAGTTCCTCGGGTATATAGTCACCCAAAGGGGGATAGAGGCGAGCCCGGAACAGGTCAAAGCTATAATGGAGCTCGAGTCGCCTAAATGCGTAAAAGACGTTCAGAAGTTGACTGGAAGAATAGCAGCTCTGAACAGATTTATATCACGCTCATCGGATCGAAACAAGCTATTCTACGACATCTTAAAGAAAAATAAGTCGTTCGAGTGGAAGGGAGAGCATGAGAAGGCGTTCGAGGAGTTAAAACGGTATTTATCAAGTCCGTAGGTACTGTCGAAACCACAGCGAGGGAAAAAATTGTATGTCTACCTCGCCGTTACAGAAGTTGAAATCAGCGCCGTTCTCATCCGTGAAGAATATGGTAACCAGTTACCAGTTTACTACGTAAGTAAGACATTGCTTGATGCGGAAAACAGGTATTCTCCTACGGAAAAATTAGTCCTTTCTTTGGTAATGGCTTCCATTAAATTACGTCCATACTTTGAAAGTCATTCTATTATCGTGAGAACTAACTATCCTATGAAGAGTATCATGTCCAAACCAGAATTATCAGGTCGCTTAACACGTTGGCTAATTCACTTGAATGGCTACGACATCTCATATGAGCCTCGAACAACAATAAAATCGCAAGCCTTGGCAGATTTTGTGGTCGACTTCACCCCTACCCCTTCACAGGAAGTAGAGCAAGAGATGCTGAACGTAACAAGTAGTAACAAGTGGCTGATGCACAGCGACGGCGCATCAAATCAAGTTGGTGTTGGTCTAGGGGTAGTTCTGAAGTCACCACAGGGGGATAGGATAGCCCAGGCTGTGAGGTGTACGTTCAAAGCTACCAATAATGAAGCAGAATATGAGGCGCTCATAGCAGGCTTACTCGTCGCCCGAGATCTTAACGTGCAAGAAATCGAGGTAATTTGTGATTCGTTGCTTATCGTGAACCAAGTAACAGACTCATATGTTGCCAGGGACTCAAAGATGAAAGCGTACCTAGAAAGGGTGCGCGAGATTGTGAAGAATTTCAAGCATTTCGAGATCAAGCAGGTTCCTAGAGACGCTAATACACAGGCTGACGCCTTAGCTAATCTTGGATCCGCTATAGACCCACGAGAATACACTAAAATTCCCTTCGTGTACCTCGATGCACCATCAATAGTCAAGGAAGCTGACGTATTAACAGTGAGCAGTTCAGATAGTAACCCGTCCTGGGTAACACCTTACCTGGAATGGTTGCAGCAAGGCCTCCTACCAGAAGACAAGGAGGAAGCCAAACGACTTAAGGTAAAAGCTTCCACATTTACGGTTAAAGATAACATTTTGTTCAAGTGGATGTCATCAGGAGTATACGCACGATGCGTACAAGAAAACGAAGTACAATTGGTGTTACGAGACATACATGACGGCGAGTGTGGCAACCACACAGGAGGTCGGAACTTGGCAAAGAAAGCAAGCAGGATGGGATACTACTGGCCCATCATGAACAAAGATGCAGTAGATTTTTCTCGCAAGTGTGACGCGTGCCAGCGTCATGGACCAGTGCCACATTTACCCTCAGAGTTACTTCATCCCCTTACTTCACCATGGCCATTCATGAAGTGGGGGATGGACATCGTTGGGAAACTCCCACCAGCTTTAGGGCAACGCGTCTATCTACTTGCCATGACAGATTATTTCTCTAAGTGGATCGAGGCCGAGGCTTTCAAAGAGGTCAAGGATACTCAAGTCATCTCGTTTATCCGCAGAAACATCTTAAGCAGGTTCGGGATACCATCCACTATAGTATGCGACAACGGCTCCCAATTCATCAGCGACAAAACCAAAGCCTTTTGCCAGCAATACAACATTCAACTTGTTATGTCCACGCCTCGCTACCCACAAGTTAATGGTCAGGCGGAAGCAAGTAACAAGGTTATTCTTAGCAATCTTAAAAAGCGGCTTAAAGATGCTAAGGGAAAGTGGGCAGACGAGTTACCACTTATATTATGGTCAGATCGCACTACACCAGAGACCGCAACTGGGCACACGCCTTTCTCCTTAGTCTACGGGTGCGAGGCTGTGTTACCAGTTGAGATATCCTTGCCCACTGCTCGATATGGTCTTACTACAAAAGAATCCAACATCTCTAACTTGTTGCACCATCTCGACACGGTGGACGAGTTACGGGATGAAGCCTCAATCCGATTAGCAGCATACAAGCAGGGGGTAGCACGGAGTTACAACAAACGAGTTAATTCTAGAGCATTCCAAGTCGGAGATTGAGTGTTGAGAAAAGTCTTTCAAAACACTCAAGAACTAAATGCATGCAAACTTGGAGCAAATTGGGAGGGCCCCTACCAGATCACTAAAATCGTAGGGCAAGGCGCGTATGAATTAAAGTCGCATGATGGCAAGACGGTGTCCAGAAGATGGAACGCGATGAACTTAAAGCTCTATCATTTCTAAGCAAGGTATACACTTACAACATTACTTTTACACCCTTACGTGATACTCAACTCAATTACATTACGGCTTTACACAAGCCTTGACATACACGGTTCTACAAAAACTAACAAGGGACGCCTTGTGACGTTACAGGCCAAAGACAAAGAGGCCCAAGCCTTACAAACAGGCAACAAGTGCACGCAAATTGACTAATCAAGAAAACCAGATGCACGAGGCGAACGAGACAAACAAGAGTCTTTACATACAAAGGAGCTCTTTATTCATTTACTTGTACAATCAGTCATTATTAATACAAGTTACGACTTTTCCTTACATCTTCGCCCTCATAAGTTGCATCTTATACATTTAGCGCTATATAAATTACACTGAGATCTCTACGCTAAGCTGAGTCTTCTACTGGGCTCTTACGCCTTCATCTTAACTCTGAACCTGCAAAACAAACGCAGACAAAACAAAGACAAGTATGCATAATAGTCATAAATAAAAATAGGCCCCAAAAAGCACAGGGCAAGCAGTCCGAAGGCCCTAAACTAGCGGCCAAAACGCTTAAAGTTTTTACAAAACAACCCCAGGATACATAAGGGGTAAAACAAGTTCAAAAGCCCCAACACACTGGGGGTAGAATAAGAAGTCTTTTAAAACACAAACAAGCTTAATCTTCGAGAGCTTTCAGGGAGTCTTTCTCCGTCGCTTCCACTTGCGCCACTTCTTGCGCCACCTTCAGAATGTCATCCATCGGAGATGGATTCTTCAGTGCCTTGGCCGCGTCAGGGAACATTGTTATAAAATCTGCTTTTTCCTTGGCAACGTCCCAACCAGTAGACTTCCCCGCAAAGTGCTCCTCCATTGTTTCCACCCGAGCTTTGAAAGAGTAGAAGTCGGCAGATTCCTCTATCTCGCTTGCTAAGGCGGCAGACTTCTTCTGCTCATTATCGAGTTCACCTTGATAAACTTGGGACTCTTGCTGAGCCGCCTTCAACTCTTCCTGCAACTTGGCGACCCTTGATTCCAGTGACGCCTTCTCCCCGGCCAACAAAAAAGACTTGTTCTTCTCATTTTGGAGATTCATATTGCAAACAGAAAGTTGGTCAGGGAGGTCCTTGAACTTGTCAAAGGCAACAAAAGAGACTTGAAGGCCCTAGGGAGGTACATCGACACGTTACAATTCAGAACAAAAGAGAGTCAGGTAACATGCGGAAGTATGCATTTAAATCATACCTGCCACTGAGCGGCAACGATTTCGCCAAACAACTCAGAATAGGAAGGTTGGGGGTGCGGACGCCCAGAGAAGCAGTCAACTTTTAGAGGGGCCAAGGAGTTAAGGCATTTCACAGGATCCATATCCGGCGACATCATGGTTCTGGGTAGATCGGTCATCCTGACGCCCGAATCCTTCTTAAACGCAACAGATTTCTTGATTTCTGGAGCCTTAGGGGGAAGCGAGATTGCGGTTTCAGTGTCTGCACTGGAGGCGGTCTCGGCCTTTCTCTTCTTCCGCGCCTCCAGACGTTCAGCGGT
This sequence comes from Polygonum aviculare, assembly GCA_934048045.1. Lineage (NCBI taxonomy): Eukaryota > Viridiplantae > Streptophyta > Magnoliopsida > Caryophyllales > Polygonaceae > Polygonum > Polygonum aviculare. Next base: position 3,318,159 of record OW204030.1, on the reverse strand, counting down.
GGTAAGCGAAGCCGTGGAACGCGTAGCTCTGGAACCTACAACATAAAGTCATAAACGCGTTAAACAAACACGCAAGTATAAAAAAAAGGGGCATGTAAGCGCAAGAACATTTACTTGACATTTCGATCTCGTCAGATTCTGTGGATGACGAAGACCCAAGGGCAGGGTATGACCTATCCTCAGCAGAAAGAGCTTCAATCTGTGTAACGATTGCCACGGAACCTTTGCGTGGTAAAAGCGAAGCAATTTCTTCTACAAAAAAGATCAATCAACGCGTCAGCATTTGGTTAGTCAAAAACAAGGAAAGGGTAAAACACTACCTATAGGCCTCCAACGACTCCGCAAGAAGGATGTATCACCATCAAGCGACGAGATCTTCACAAAGATGAATTTATCCGCCCAACCCCGGTCGGATTTGGAGATATTAAAAACAAAATCAGATTTTGTGCGAAGGGTTTTTAGCGTGATTCGTCCCGGACCACCCTTGGAAATACGGTAATTGACAAAAAAATCTTCGCTTTGAAAAGCGATGTCTCGCGCTGAGCATAGTCGTTCAACGGAGAATAGAAGTCTCCAGACTTGAGGAAGCAGTTGCCCCGGCGAGACATCGAGTTTAGTTAAGAAGTCAGTCACAAGAGGAGAAAGTGGGAAGCGGTGACCGATGCGAAAAGGATATATTCATGAAAACATACCCAACCATCCGCGAAAAAATCAGCAAAAACGCCGGCAGGGGGCAAGAAAATTTCCGCACTTGGAGGGAAACCCACGAAAGCAGCAAATTCCCATGGCGTTTCGGAAGAGGAATCCCTCTGGAAAGCGTTGGTTAGGATTTTTGAAGGGAAAAGAGAAGGAGGCGAAGCGGTATTCTTGCAAGAAGACGCCATTAAAGAAAACAGAAAACAGGGGAAAAAAGATTTTACCTTGAAGAAGAGCGGAACAGTTGAAACTGCAAAAGCCATCATCACGCCTCTTAAATAAGAGATTGATGGGACGTCACTCATGACGATGAGAGCGACGACTTCCACAACCTCAAAGGCGGGGACTAGTAAGCGAATCTCCGATTAGCAATTAAAAGACTGTAAGACTCCATCCTTCTACGTAAAGCCGGAAGCCCCCGAGCTAGAAGAGGTAGCACTCGACCCATCCGAACCTTCGAAAAAAGTCCGGGTGGGGGCAGATCTGGAACCAACTTTGCGAGAAGGGCTGGTGGAGTTTTTACGGTCTTACAAAGATTGCTTCGCCTGGGGAAACGAAGATATGATCGGAATAGATCCAAGCGTGATCACTCATGCCCTGAACGTCAATCCAAAAATGCCGCCTGTGAAACAGAAAAGGCGTAAGTTCGCTCCCGAGCGAAACCAGGTGGTAAACGATGAGGTCAAATCTTTACTTGAGTCTGGAAAAATCAGGGAAGTCAAATACCCTGAGTGGCTAGCAAACGTGGTAGTAGTCAAAAAGAAAAATGGTAAGTGGCGCGTCTGTGTCGATTTCACTCATTTAATAAAGCATGTCCTAAAGACTCGTTCCCATTGCCTCATATTGACGCAATGGTGGACGCGACGGCAGGACATGAGCTATTAACTTTTATGGATGCGTTTAGTGCCTATCACCAAATAATGATGAATCCTGAAGATCAAGAAAAAACGGCATTTGTAACTAATCAAAGAACTTATTGCTATAAAGTTATGCCATTCGGATTGAAAAACGCAGGTGCTACTTACCAGAGATTGGTTAATAAGATGTTTCAGGAAAAGCTAGGGGATACAATGGAGGTCTACATCGACGACATGCTCGTCAAGTCGTTAAAGGCGGAAGATCACATTACTCATCTACGAGACGCCTTTCAAGTCTTAAGAGAGTACAAGATGAAGTTGAATCCAACCAAATGCTCCTTCGGCGTCACCTCAGGAAAGTTCCTCGGATACATAGTTACCCAAAGGGGGATAGAGGCAAGTCCAGAACAGGTCAAAGCCATAATGGAACTCGAGTCACCAAAGTGCGTGAAGGACGTTCAAAAGTTAACAGGAAGGATAGCAGCCTTGAACAGATTCATATCCCGCTCATCAGATCGAAACAAGTTATTCTACGACATCTTGAAAAAGAATAAGTCGTTCGAGTGGAAGGAAGAGCATGAGAAGGCGTTCGAGGAGCTAAAACAGTACTTATCAAGTCCGCAGGTATTGTCAAACCCACAGCGAGGGGAAAAATTGTATGTCTACCTCGCCGTTACAGAAGTTGCAGTCAGTGTTGTTCTGATCCGTGAGGAAGATGGTAACCAGTTACCAGTTTACTATGTAAGTAAAACATTGCTTGACACGGAAACCAGGTATTCTCCTACGGAAAAATTAGTTCTTTCTTTGGTAATGGCTTCCATTAAGTTACGTCCATACTTTGAAAGTCATTCTATTATCGTGAGAACTAACTATCCTATGAAGAGTATCATGTCCAAACCAGAATTGTCAGGTCGTTTAACGCGTTGGCTGATTCATTTGAATGGCTACGACATCTCATATGAGCCTCGAACAGCAATAAAGTCGCAAGCCTTGGCAGATTTTGTGGTTGACTTCACCCCTACCCCTTCGCAAGAAGAAGAACAAGAAATGCTAAACGTAACGAATAAAAACAAATGGCTGATGCACACCGACGGCGCGTCAAATCAAGTTGGTGTCGGTCTAGGGGTAGTCCTGAAGTCACCACAGGGGGATAGGATAGCCCAGGCTGTGCGATGTACGTTCAAAGCTACCAATAATGAAGCAGAATACGAGGCGCTCATCGCGGGCTTACTCGTTGCCCGAGATCTTAACGTGCAGGAAATCGAGGTAATCTGTGATTCGTTACTTATCGTGAACCAAATAACAGATTCATATGTTGCCAGGGATTCAAAGATGAAAGCATACCTAGAGAAGGTGCGCGAGATTGTGAAGGATTTCAAGCATTTCGAGATCAAGCAAGTTCCTCGAGACGCTAACACACAGGCTGACGCCTTAGCTAATCTTGGATCCGCCATAGACCCACGGGAATACACTAAAATTCCCTTCGTGTACCTCGACGCACCATCAATAGTCAAGGAGGTTGACGTGTTAGCAGTAAGCAACTTAGACAGTAACCCGTCCTGGGTAACGCCTTACCTGGAATGGTTACAGCAAGGAGTTTTACCAGAAGACAAGGAGGAGGCCAAACGACTTAAGGTAAAAACTTCCACATTTACGGTTAAAGATAACATTTTGTTCAAGTGGTTGTCATCAGGAATATACGCACGATGCGTACGGGAAAACGAAGTACAGGTGGTGTTACGAGACATACACGACGGCGAATGTGGCAATCATACAGGGGGTCGGAACTTGGCGAAGAAAGCAAGCAGGATGGGGTACTACTGGCCCACCATGAACAAAGATGCAGTAGAGTTTGCTCGCAAGTGTGATGCATGCCAGCGTCATGGACCAATTCCACATTTACCTTCAGAGTTACTTCATCCCCTTACTTCACCATGGCCATTCATGAAGTGGGGGATGGACGTCGTTGGGAAGCTCCCACCAGCTTCAGGGCAGCGCGTATATTTACTTGCCATGACGGATTACTTCTCTAAGTGGATCGAGGCCGAAGCCTTCAAGGAGGTCAAGGACACTCAAGTTATCTCGTTTATCTGCAAAAACATCTTAAGCAGATTCGGGATACCATCCACTATAGTATGCGACAACGGCTCCCAATTCATCAGCGACAAGACCAAAGCCTTTTGCCAGCAGTACAACATTCAACTCGTCATGTCTACGCCTCGCTACCCACAAGCTAATGGTCAGGCGGAAGCAAGTAACAAGGTTATTCTTAATAATCTCAAGAAGCGACTTAAAGATGCAAAGGGAAAATGGGCAGACGAGTTACCACTTATACTATGGTCAGATCGCACTACGCCTAAAACCGCAACTGGACATACGCCTTTCTCCTTAGTCTACGGGTGCGAGGCTGTGTTACCAGTTGAGGTATCCTTGCCCACTGCTCGATATGGCCTTACTACAGAAGAATCCAACATCTCTAACTTGTTACATCACCTCGACACGGTGGACGAGTTACGAGACGAAGCCTCAATTCGATTGGCAGCATATAAGCAGGGGGTAGCACGAAGCTACAACAAACGAGTTAACTCTAGAGCATTCCAAGTCGGAGATTGGGTGTTGAGAAAAGTCTTTCAAAACACTCAAGAATTAAATGCAGGCAAACTTGGAGCAAATTGGGAAGGCCCCTACCAGATCACCAAAATCGTAAGGCAAGGTGCATACGAGTTAGAGTCATATGATGGCAAGACAGTACCCAGAAGCTGGAACGCGATGAACTTGAAACTCTATCATTTCTGAGCAAGGTACATATTCATAAACATTACTTTTACATTCTTACACGATACTTGATTCGATTACCATACGGCTTTACACAAGCCTTGACACACATGGTTCTACAAAAACTAACAAGGGACGCCTTGTGACGTTACAGGCCAAAGACAAAAGGCCCAAGCCTTGCAAACAGGCAACGAGTGCACGAAAATTGACTAGTCAAGAAAACCAGATGCACGAGGCGAACGAGACAAACAAGAGTTTTTCATACAAAGAAGCTCTTTATTCATTTACTTGTACAATCAGTCATTATTAATACAAGTTACGACTTTTCTTTACATCTTCGCCCTCACAAGTTGCATCCTATACAATTAGCGCTATACAAATTACACTGAGATCTCTACACTAAACTAAGTCTTCTACTGGGCTCTTACGCCTCCCTCTTGAACCTGAACCTGCAAAACGAACGCAGACAAAACAAAGACAAGTGTGCATAGTAGTAGTAAGCAAAATAAGCCCCAAATACGTAGGGCAAGCAGTCAAGAGGCCCTAAACTAGCGGCCAAAACACTTAAAATTTTACAAAACAACCCCAGAAACGTAAGGGGTAAAAATAAGTTCAGAAGCCCCAACACACTGGGGGTAGAGTACGAGATCCTTAAGAAGAATAACAAGACAGACAAAGTTTAATCCTCCAAAGCCTTCAGGGAATCCTTCTCCGATGCCTCCACTTGCGCCACTTCTTGCGCCACCTTTACGATATCGTCCATGGGGGAGGGGTTCTTCATCGCTTTAGCCGCATCCGGGAACATTGATATGAACTCCGCCCTCTCCTTTGCAACATCCCAGCCAGCGGATTTTCCTGCGAAATGCTCCTCCATCGTTTCCACTCGGGCTTTGATGGAGTAGAAGTCGGCGGATTCCTCGATCTCGTTCGCCAAGGCAGCGGATTTCTTCTGTTCACTCTCAAGTTCCTCTTGGTAAACCTGGGACTCCTGCTTAGCCATCTTCAACTCTTCCTGCAACTCGGCGATTCTTGATTCCAGTGACGCCTTCTCCCCGGCCAGCAGCGAAGACTTGTTCTTCTCGTTTTGGAGATTCATGTTGCAGGTGGACAGCTGGTCAGGCAAGTCTTTGAACTTGTCAAAGGCGGCAAAAGAAACTTGAAGGCCCTACGAGAAGACATCAATGTGTTACGATTTAAAGTGGGAGAGAATCAGGAAATACGTTAAGACTTGCATTCAACTTATACCTGCCACTGAGCAGCGACGATTTCGCCGAACAACTCGGTGTAAGAAGGCTGGGGGTGCGGGCGCCCGGAGAAGCAATCAACTTTGAGAGGAGCCAAGGAGTGGAGGCACTTTACCGGATCCATATCCGGCGACATCATAGTTCTGGGAAGATCAGTCATCTTGACGCCCGAATCCTTCTTCAGCATGGCCGACTTCTTGATCTCTGGAGCCTTAGGGGGGAGCGAGATTGCGGTCTCAGTGTCCGCACTGGAAACGGTCTCGGCCTTCCTCTTCTTTCGCGCCTCCAGGCGCTCAGCAGTGGTAAGCGAAGCCGTGGAACGCGTAGCTCTGGAACCTACATCATAAAAGTGAAAATGCGTCAAACAAACACGCAAATGTAGAAAAAACGCGAAAAGAAAGAAACATGCAAGTGCGAAAACATTTACTTGACATTTCAATCTCGTCGGATTCTGTTGACGATGAGGATCCAAGAGTCGGATACGACCTATCTTCGGCAGGAACGGCTTCGATCTGGGTAACGATCACTACAGACCCTTTGCGCGGAACTGGTGAGGCGATCTCTTCTGCGGAGAACAGCGATAGATGAGTTAGGATTTGAACTAGAAAAAACAAGAGAAGGGAAAAACACTACCTATGGGCCTCCAACGACTTCGCAAGAAGGACGTATCGCCCGTAAGAGATGAGATCTTCACAAAAAAGAACTTATCCGCCCAACCGCGGTCGGATTTCGAGATGTTAAAAACGAAATCGGATTTCGTGCGCAAAGTCTTGAGCGTGATCCGCCCCGGACCGCCTTTGGAAACGCGATAATTCACAAAAAAATCCTCGCTTTGAAAAGCAATACCCTGCTTAGAACACAGGCGCTCTACAGAGACCAAGATTCTCCATACTTGGGGAAGGAGTTGCCCCGGGGAAACACCAAGCTTGTTCAGAAAATCGATTACAAGAGGGGAAAAAGGGAAACGATGGCCGATGCGAAAAGGCTATTCATGAAAACACACCCAATCTTTTGCATAAGAATCAGCAAAGACCCCATCAGTAGGTAGCAAGATTTCGGCGTTGGAAGGAAAGCCCACGGAAGCGGCAAACTCCCATGGGGTTTCAGAGGAAGAATTTCTCTGGTAATCGCCAGTAAGAAGTTTTAAAGAGGAAAAAGAGGGGGGCGAAGTAGTTTCTTTGCAAGAAGAAGCCATTGAAGAAATTTCAGAAAACAGAGAGGGGGAGAAGATGAAAAACCGTACCTTGAAGGAAAATAGAGCAGGTGAAGTTGCAGGCCATCATCACGCTTCTTAAATAGGGATTGATGGGACATGACGCCATCACGCTACAACTTCCCAAAACGAATTCGAAATTCAAAAACCCTAAGGAAACCGCTCGCGGGAGTTTCCTGGGCTTTTTGAGGGGTATTGTTGGGCCGTCCAGATCTCAAGCCCACAAATATTGAGCAAACAAGCCCATGAATACTAGCAACAACGGTAGGCAAAGCCAAGCCCGTGATTCCCGCCTTCACATTGAAAGCAGGCGTTGACTGTAGCATGGAGGAGATTTTCTAACGCCAAGAAGTAACTACAAAAGCGATATTTCCGGGATTTGCTAGACGATCATCAACGGCTCAATCAAGAAGGAAAGCCTTAATATAAAAGGAAGGACAAAGCTCCAAATGAGGACACCCGACTACACTCGCAATCTCCAAAACAACACTTCTCATCCACGATCTCTCAAGCAATTCTTACCATATTCATTTCACCTTGCAATTCTTTTATTTCTTGAAGCTTATTGTACTCAAAATCGAGCTACTATAACCAAGAGCACGACTCAGAAGATCAATACAGACCACCTTACAATCCTCGCCATTTTTTCCGTTTTCTTTACATATAATTTCTACTATTATACTTTGTTCATTGAATCTAACACGTCGTGACGACTTTGTGACTAGGAATCCCTCTTTGTAGCGAAGTAACACGTTTACGTGGTTAATTCGCCCAAAACAAATGGTTGGTAATTAAAAAACACAGTATAATTGCTCAAAAAAAAACAGTATAATGCTCGACCAAAAAAACACACAATATTCCTCAAAAAAAAAACAATAATGTTGGAAGTAAGTAGTAAGCAGCCCGGTCCTGAGCAAGTGTAAGGTGTGCAGCTGACCAGGGCTTCATTTTAATACAAGTTCTCAACCCTGAATTTTTTTATACAAAACAACAATGAGTAGCATATATAATAACAAGCTGAATGTTTCAACCCAAAAAAAAATAACAAGCTGAATAAACTGGCACAGTGGTTAACTAGCCCTACGGTGAATTTGCAAGGAGGCACGGGTGTTCGAATCTCATGGGACACACAGTATCATATAGTACCATTAGTACGTGGTAAATTTAAGCACAACTTAATACATGAATTTTAATTAATGGAAGAAGAGGTCATGTAATTGCCTATATATGTATTTATGAGGTCAGGTTATGCTATGTCTTTATAGCAGTCTATACCCCAAAAATACTTCACTTTCTCATGTGAAATCACAATCCTTTCAACTCTCCCTTAGTTAATTTTATTATTTGTTCAAGATTTCAATGGCATTCCACCCAAAATATAATGATTAAGATTTTGAATATTTTGATCCTAAAGAAAGTTTATAAAAATTATAATATTAAATAGGAAATAATAAATGTAAATTAGTATTAATACGAAATTGATGCGGTGCATTGCTCTTATGCATTACAGCCATGCAAATGCTTTACGACAAGCCAAATAAAGATATCGATATGCATACTAATCACCTTCATATGATACAAATTGTAGCTAAAATTGAGAAAGATTTTTATACTTATCACCATTATATGACGCTTCATAAATTTATCATTTTTGTAAGGGAGATTCACAACTTGAACCCATAAGAGGAGCATTCTTTATTAAATGGTGAAGTAATTGGCTTGAGAACTATTATTGGTTTATTTTTTTTTTGAAATAAAAATTCCTTTTGTTGAGAAAAACCTAATAGGCATAGGGTAGTTGATGAGCTTGTTGCCACAAATGGATGAGAATTCATGTTGTGAGTGGTATATGAGAATTCATGTTGTGAGTGGTATGTACCGCATGTTAATGTATCCTAGTGGGACCATATAATTAGGCATGGCAATTTCACCCGCACCCGATGGGTACCCGTTTCACCCGACCCGAAAAAACGGGCGAAAACCCGAAAAAAGACGGGTTGAAGTCGGGTTTTGGGTGAAGCGGGTGATGGGTCGGGTCGGGTTCGGGTGAAGGTCCATCCACCCATAGCCCGACCCGATAACCCAACCCGATAACCCGACCCGATAACCCGACTTAAATTTTTATATGTATATTCCTTGGTACCTTTCACTCATTAAATTAATTATGTTTTAACAATATAAATATACATATTTTTTAAGATTAAAATATGTTAAAATAATATCTATGATCCATATATATTTAGTATCATAATTTGTATGAAGTGTAATTATAAAATAGATGAAAAATAATGGAAATTTTTTATCTCTTATAAAAAAGTGTGAAAGGTATAACTTCATTTTCTATTAAAAGTATAAAGTTTTATATGATAATGACCATGATTGAAATACATGATAATTTGTGACTTTGTATTATAATAAAGCTTATGATAAGTAATTTGCAAATATCTTACTTTATCTTATATTATTGATGTATCGTTTAGTTGTTTATGATCTTATGGACAATGATCGATTATTTCAATGAGTTGACTAAACAAATTAATGCTGAGTACTAGAGTAGTATGTTTTATTATCTTCAACTAGCTTAGCTTAACACTAGTAAAATGTATGGATAACTATAGTAAACTTACTAAGTATATTTGGTGAGAAATATATAATATCTACAAGTTCACTTATTTGAGCAAAAGTTTAATTAGAATAATGTATAGAGTACTATAAAAATGTTTAAGTATATGAATAATATGATCCAAAGTCTAAACTCTCAGAGTAAATATGTAATATAGTTCAGCTAAAATTTCGAATTATATAAGGTTTAGGGCTTAGGATTTAGGGTTTAGGGCTTAGGGTTTAGGGTTTAGCCAAGGTTTTGTTGTAACATTTTTATTTGAATTTGATGGGAGATTTTAAATCATAGTCAAACACTCAAACTTGTGATTTATCAAATTTAAATAATAGCTAAAAAATTAATTAAAACTGTTAGATATGGTGATTATCACTAAACCCTAACAATAAACTTTTACCAATACATTATAGATATATATGTTTAGATCTTATCCTTATATAGGTTATACTAGGTACACACCACCCAAAACACCACCCGACCCACCCGTTAATATAAGGTGGATTGGGTTTGGCCGTTTGGGTGATCCATGCTAACGGGTCGGGTCGGGTTTGGGTGGAAAAAATTATATAACGGGTCGGGTTTGGAAATGGTCTATCCACCCGAAACCCGACCCATTGTCACCTCTACATATAATTTAATATGCATGTAGTAACTCTCTCTTGTTCGATCTTCTCTTTTCTTGTTTGAGAACTATAATGAGAATTTTGAATGATAGGTTTATTTTTATGAAATAATCACACATTATGGCAGGTATGGGTCATCATCAAGAGATTGTCATTAGCAGCTAAACAAATGTTATACTATTTATATATGGGTCATCATCATACGTGGACTATGCAAGCATTGAGATATGACTGCCAAAACTTCCAATAATTACTTAGGTGGTATTTCTAAGCTATGCTCTAAGAATATATGATAACCATTACGAGTTTAATTAGAAACAAAACTCTTAAAAGAGGAGTAATATATAAACATGTCAAAAACAAAAGATTTAAATGACTAAATAAATAAAAATAATAAATCTTTCAAACTATGTTTCAGAGCATAGGTTTGAGAATCCGTTGATCGAGACCCATTTTTAGAAAAATAACCAAGGAAAACACAAAAACATGAGAGTTGGGAGCTTGATTGTCAATAGTTGAACTTGAGCGATGGTGGAGGAGTCAACCGTGCTACCACTGCTTTTGATTTTGAGTTAGAGTTATTTTTAAATTGTTGACGATGTAAGTCAATTGTGTTATAAATTTTAACGGAAAAGCCGGCATGTTTTCTTTTTTAAAATAATCGATCCGCGCTCGCGTGAATTTGTTTTTTTTTAAAAAAAAACAAAAATCAAACCGGAACCGGAACCGAAATTGTTTTACATCCGGCTTGGAACCGTAAAAATGGATGAGAATTTATATTGTGAGTGGTATGTAATGTATGTTAATGACTTAATGTATCTTAGTGGGAACATATAATTTAATACGGAATACCTATCTTACTGGATCTTCTCTTTTCTTGGTTGAGAAGTACATACAATTAGAATTTAGAATGACTGCAGGTTTATTAGTATGAAATAATCACACATATATTCAGGTATCGGTCAACATCATCGTCGTATAGATTGACATTATCTTAAGCAACAAATGCATGTTTTACTACTTTCGTTCAAGTTTGGTTCTACTTTGCACGTACTAGCCGGGATATATAAATGCTTTACTATTTCTAACCCACCAGAACTCCTTTCAACTATCTCCCTCCCAAAGAAACTCCGGCCTTCTCAAACATATATTGAGCTTTCAACTATTGTCTCGTCCGCCAGCAACGCGAGTCCAGCCCGTCTTCGATCTTCTTCTCCGATCCCCTCCTGTCGTCGCACGATGAGTCCGCCTCCCACCCACGGGTACGTAATGCACTCCTCCAACATACTCATTTTCATCTATTAAGTAAATAGGATAGGATGTTAATGTTATGACCCCAACATTACTCATTTTCCTTCCTTCCAATGGTTAATACGTACAAATAATCAGAGTATATGCAATTGGTCGAAAATAAAGTTCATAATTTCTACTAAAATGTTTGTGTGTATCTATTTTTGTTTTTGAGAAATGTGTGTATCTAAATTGACCTTATATTTGTGTGCAATAATCAGAGTATACTACTAGAAAACACTCTATATATTGAGGCTTTTTGATCGACGGTTTTGCGTAGTGTCGAGCAAAAAAAAAAGAGGCGAGCGGAATAAAATTTGTAAAATGCGACGACCTGTGCTGTAGGAAAAATAAAGGCGTTTTTAGGCGATGCTGAAATCCAGGAGTAGGGTTTGGAAGGGCGTGTTTGAGGAGGCGAAATTGGGCTCCGAGGTGATTGTTTAATTCACTATTGTTTTTTTTTATGAATATTGTTGTTCTTATTAGTTCTTAGTATATTTCTATTTCTAAGTTGTCAATTCATTGAGTTTGATTTTATTCTTCATTACTTAGTGACCTACTGTACGATTGTATATGTGTAGGGTTGTTGCTTCATATATAATTGTGAATTGAATAAGTTGATTTTTATGAAAAGGTGGTCATTCATGAGTCGAAAAACTTCTTGGGTTTGTCATATAGATCTTTGCTTGGCCATCTGCGGATCACAACACATACTTGTTCTATATTTTTTGAGATTACAGTACATATATATTGTGTAGTTAATGTCAGAATGATCTTTATAGTTAATAGAATTTTTCTAATAGAGAGGATATAAATCCTCTTAAATAGAGATGTATGAAAAAGATATTGCATGTGTCTAATTAATCTTTCATGAAAAGTCATCTAGATTGAGAAATATATATCAATTAATTGACTAGATCATGGATTGTAGGATGATTGTTCCTCTAATAGCCTGTTAAAACTTAGGTTTCTGTTTGATAGATGAAAAATCCGAATGACCATAATATAAGGTCTTGGGAACTCTGTTTTTGAATCCAGAGAATCCAAAAAGCTTATTTATCTTGTTATGATTTGAGGGGAGACCAAGCTTACTCTAGTAGTCTAGTCTGAACCTTGATAAAGCAGAGGCTTTTTTGTATTCAAGGATACCTACATGTTGTAGTTTGCATCCCTCTTAGGAGATTTAGAGAAACATCTCTTTGATGACGGTCTGGCAGTGTAAGATAACCCCATTATGCTTCATTGTATTTTTTTTTTGGTCGAAATTATGCTTCATTGTATTGATTTCCTACCTGACTAAATTTCTATTTTATTGAGATGAATGTTATGTATGTAATGCAGGGGAGCATTTTGTCTAGCTTTGAAGCCATCATCTATATCCATCCTATTTGAGTTATGGGTTGTATTCTGAATGAATGCTATGTATTAAGTAGTATATAAACCCCTTGTGTAAATTGACAGTTAGCATATACATGAATATTTAGTTGCAATAGCCATGTTCCTCATTTTCTATAAACCAACCCTCTGAAAGGAGGAGCTGAATACCCCTTGTGTAAATTGACAGTTAGCATATAAATATGTATTATTATTTCTATTTCAAATAATAAATATTTTTTGGGAAATTCCTTCTAGTACTTGAAGGTTTTGTGGATTTTTCAGGCAGACGAACGTGGTACAACGATTGGTGTTGTGGAGTGCCTCCACTGGAACATAGAAAGCCATAATTGATTGGAATTGTGGACCATAGCAAACTGGGTAGATCCAAAAATCTAGCACACGGACAAAATTTCCAATTGGACAGCAACACATTATTTGATTTACACTCAAATCTCTATTTCTCCCAATATTTTGTCATGTTGAGGTGCAAACAGAACTGAAATACACACAATCGATCTCCCTTGGCCTCTTCTGTCGTATGACGATTTGGGGCTAGGGTTCGATCCTTTGCACAGGGACTACAAGCACATCAGATTTGCGTTCGACTTCAACCACCTTGTCGTCTATTCCTTCGCAACCCATTCATGGAGGACCGTTGGGTTTGGCCGATGGCGGGTGGCCCCTCGCCTCACCACGTCTTGGATTGAAATTAATCGTGTTTGTTTTTTTTTGTCTTTTTTCTTTTTTTGCGTTTTGTGGTTAACAAAGTTACTTTTTTTGAGCAAATTTGCAAATTTGGGTACGGAGGAGTAAAATTGCATAAGAGAGGGGTACGAAAAGAAAATCAAATGTTTTTTGGGTACCAAAAGGGATTGTCAAAACCTCAAGGGTACCAAAAGGAATTTCCCATATTTTTTTATTTGAAATAGATACAATCTCGGCGCTTTTATGTGTCGCAAGTTGTTCAAATCTTGACGCTTTATAACGTCCGAACAATACTCGACGCTTTTTTTGGTCGTGATTTGTTCAAATATTGCCATATTGGCGGTTTTTTGTCATGAATGAGTATATTTTTAGTATGAGACCACAAATCTCGATGCTTTTTATTGTCAGAGTAATTCTCGACGCTTTTTTGTGTCGTAATTCTCGACACTTTTTTATTGTCGGTAAAGTGACGTTGAAGTCGAGGAAGAAATTATCAACGCTTTAATGTGTCTAGAAAGGTTTCAAAAATGCCTTGCGGTAATGATTCCTCTGGCATTACGACCTTTACCACAACGACGCTATCCATAGATCAAATTATTTCGTGGTTGGATTTCACTTGACTGCCTACGGCGGTCCTTTTTAGCGTGTTTTCTAGTAAATAATTAATGATGAAATCAGAGTGTAGGTTGCACAAATGTAGTTGAGACATATGACTAAGAAATTTCACACTGACATTTACCTCCTTCCTTTTGTGGACAATTTTTTTCACGGTCTTAAAGTTTCAAAATAAATGTGAAACAACAATTTGTAGTAGCTAGTTTGGCAGTTTAGGACCAACCAATGTTTCAACCTTAATATTTTGTACTAAAAACTCGAATAGTACGTCCAAGTTTGGCTTTCTATACTGGCTAAAAAAATGGGTTTAGTTGTATAATAAAAAAGGATCTAAACGGTTTTCAAAAATTTAGTTATTCGGATAAATCTCTAAGGTAATACCCAGAAAGTTCCCTATTCGATTTTCGTGTGTAGTTGTGTACTACCCTCAACAAAATAAAAAAAAAAAAGGGTCAAAGCTATTTTGAAAAGTTGTTGTAGTTTTTCAATTTTAATTTTCAACCATTGTGGCATGACTATGCAAATCTTGAGATATGATGGGCAAATTGTCAAATCACTTACTGTATTAATTAAGAGAGATATTTCTAACCTATGTTCTAAACATATAGGATAAATATTACAAGTTTGGAAATTAAAATACATAAATATGTCAGAAAAAAATAATTAAATAACTAAATTAATTAAAATAATAAATACTTTTAAAATATAAGAGCGTCCACAATGGAGTTTGGAGTTTAGGTATATTTCTTAATTCTTAAAAAATCAAAAAAACTCAAATTTTTGTCAAAGAATACATTTCTTAGTTGGAGAGAAATTTCTTACAGAAGAAATGTGGCCGATCAACAAATTATTTTGTCTAATGGGGAAGAAAGAAGACAAAAAGATAGTTTAAGAAATTTTATCTTGTATTATCAATTGTGGATACTCTTATATTTGTTTTATGTTTTTAAAGCATATTTTCTAAAGTCCGTTAATCAAGACAATTTTTTAAAAATAATTAAGGAAAACACTTAGGAGCGTGATTGTCAACAGTTTAATTTGAGCAATGATGGAAAAGTCAATCGTGCTACCATTGTGCCGTAAAAATTAACGAATTACATGATATTTTTAACTATAATGTAAGAAGCTCGTATTAACAACCTAGCGTAGGCCAAAACATGGTATTTTTTTCAATTGAATGGACAAAATTTTGGATGTAAAAACAAGTAAGGCGTTATACAACACGACAAGTTGAAGATCTTATTCACCACTCCATTGAAATCTCTATCGAAAATGGTGTATAACAACAGATAAGTTGACAATCTTATCCAAACAAGTCCTTTAATAAAAAGGGATTCGAACTCCCTTCTTCTAAATACATTTGTCACCATTTTCGTGAAACTATTATTTATTTTTTGGATCAAAAAATAAATTATTGAAAAGTCCTCTAGTCAATAATTTTCAAGCTAATTTCATAGCATCTGCGACGTGTCGCCACCCTGTGAGCCTCATCCCCACCAGATCTGCCGTACACCCACCAACACCCTACAAAACCTCCCTTGTGTCCTGCGTATCTCACAAGCCTCCGCCCGCATATATAAACCCCCAACCCCCCACATTCTTCCTCTCCCCTCTCTGTCTTGAAACACTACACAGCACCCTTGTCCGAAGGGCGCGTTTCCGTACGCTTCCAGAAGGCCAAACGCCAAACCCCCCTTTTTCACCATTTCCGAAGCTCACACCATCTTCTCCCCTCCTCTTCTTCTCCCCCTGCACGATCTCTGTAGGTAGAGTTCAAAATTCGAAGCTTCGTTCGCCTTTTAGCATTCTCTGAATATTTAATTTGTGCCTTTTTTTGCTGATGATTGCTCCGCAATTCCCCTCTCCTTCTGAAAAGAACCTCTGTTTTTTTGTTTTTGCCATTTTCGGAAATTGGTCTTGATTTTGCTTGCGGTTTCGCTGTGTTCATCGTTCACTCGTTAGGATCCTGTTGACGGTGGTCTCTGTCTTGCTCTAGGGTTTACAGTTGATATTTACTGTCTTTCAAGAATTTCTCGTCAATTGTGTGTTTAATTGTAGTGCTGTGTGCTGTGTGTTGATGTTGGCCTCTTAAAGAGGGCTTTGCTTTTTCAGTGGTCCTAGTAAAGTAAAGTGACGGTGTGCACTTACGATAGCATCTCATCAATTCTTAGCCGAGAAGAGATTCTTTTCTTAGCTCCTAAAGGCTTTTGAAGAATTAGTACAACACAAAAAACTGTAAGAGCACAAGTTTAGCTTAAACTTCTGGGGTCAGTAGGCACTTGTAGAGTTGTAGGGCACAATTTGGGGGTATTTAGCACAATGCAAGTCCCCTGTTTTGGCAACCTTTGGAATTTAGTCATAGATTACAATTCAAAATTAGGCTTAGTTTAGTTTGTAGAGTACAATTTCGGAGTATTCAGAGGGTTTTCACTTAATAATGTGATCATACTACTTGCTGAAGGATTTTAACCTGAAGTTGTAATTTGTTTTAAGCTTGCAAGGTGGACTATTCGAATGGATTTTGAAGCATACTCTGGTTTGAAGTATCAGTTACCTATTACTGCTTCTGGGGAAGTCTTGTATCCTTCAAGCTCAGAGTACCTAATACAGGATCCCAATAGATCAGTGCCCTCTCATATGGATTCTGCATTTGGAAATCTGTCACGAAATGTCGCTGTAGCTCGTTTTAACCCGCATTTAAGCTCCAGTGATATGGACCGGGGAGTGTTTGTAAATAACCCGTACCTAGCTTCTGATATCCCTCTCCAGGATGGTTCTTATATGTATAGAAACAACTGTAATACGGAATCCTACCTGAACTTACCAATGTTACCGTCTCATCCGGTGACTATTGGTAATCCAAGAGTTACAAGTTCTTCGGGTGCTGATCGCTTGCTTGTCCCAGACCAATTCCGACAAGCAGTTCAAGGGCGGACACAACAGATTAATAGGCACCAAAATCAGCTCGGTGATCTAGGCCCAATGTCCCAGTCAAGATTGCAGACAAATCAAGCTGCATTCCCTTTTCAAATGAAATTTGATGACTTATCTCAGTTGCAGAAGAGACCAAGACTAGACTACACTAAGGATGATGTTATTCGATATATGATACAACGGCTTCTTATGATTGAAAGCCCCAAGCAGTTACAAAGCCATGACTTGAGGCCAATTCCATTAGGTAGGGAATACCAATTTCCAATTGCACTGCAGAAAGAGACGGTTCAGTTTCCCTCAAAATCAATAGAAGGTCATTATCATCAGTCGGTTACCCAGCCGAAACAATTGCCTGAACCTCAAGTTTCTCCTGTGCCCATCACAAGCGGAGATATCTATGCTGATCGGTTGATGGAGTATCTGCACCATCAAAGGCATAGGCCCAAAGTAACACCCTTGTTTCTATGTGCATCATTCTTCACTGTGATGTACAATCTTTCATCACAAGTGGAGGCATTTCTTTTTGTCGTCCTAGCTTAAGGCATACGCATCTCTTATACTAATATGATCTTTTTTTGTATGTAAATCTTGTAGCAAAACAGCATAACCTATTGGAGGAAGTTTGTGATAGAATTCTTTGATGCAAATGCTAAGAAAAGATGGTGTTTGTCCAAGCATGATCATGAGGGATGTCACGCAGAGCATGCTTTCTCCCAGAGTGCTGTGGTGAGATTCGTACTGGATAAATGCTATATCTTATATCTTAATGTCGTCTGCTGCAGTATCATGTAGTTAAAGTTCTAATGATTTAGTATAAACTTTCATTTTTGAGCTTCTGACCATTTTGAAACCACTTCAGTACCGAGATATCGCATCTGGAGCTTCTATTTTCTCATTATTCTGTTCTTAATCCCCCAGGATCCTTGGAATTGCGATCTTTGTGGAACTAAATCAGGAAGAGGATTTGGTAAGATTGTTGTTTCTTAACATCACATTACTATGGTCTTGAAGTGTCATGTCAATTTATGTGCTGTTTACAATCTTAAGAATATTAGAATCAATTTTGACAAAGTTATGAGTTATTTATCCAATTTTCATATTCTTGTTCCATTTGACAGTACTATAGCTTCTGCAACCATCTGAATTATGTTTTACGTTGGCATTCTGAGCAGAATTTGAGTAAATTCTGTTCCCTTGTTTCTTTGATAGAGGCAAAATTTGACGTTCTCCCAAGGTTGTGCAAAGGATATTTCGACAACGGCGTTGTTGAGGAACTTCTATATCTTGATCTTCCCCTTGAGAGTAAGCTTTCATCAGGATGCGTGATGCTGCAATATACAAAGGCAGTCCAGGAGACGGTCTATAAGCATTCTCGTGTTGTTCATGAAGGGCAACTCTGTGTAACATTTACAAAGGAATCAAAGGTTGGCAGACTAAACTTATTCATGCATGATGGGGCTTCGAATGTTTTCTGACCTAATTCTTGTCCCTTAAATAGATTATCTCATGGGAGTTTTGTGTCCAGCGTCATGAGGAGTTTATTTTGCAGCGATCAATTGCACCACAGGTAAACACTGTTAATATAATACATAGACTGCGTGTGAACTGAAAGGCTTGTGTTTTGAACATTGAGAAGACTATTAACTTGTGGAAATTTGTTATTGAGAGTCGCTACGTTCTTGTTAATTATACAAGTTCAGATATCACTTCTAGTGGTTCAGATTCTTCAGACAGGAGGTAAAACCAAATGAAATATAAGGACCAATGGTTATCAATCTTTTGATGAAAGTGACTCCTTTGATATCCTCTGCTTTTTTCGGTTACTCTGTTTCATCACTAACTTGACAAGCTAATTGTGCTTCAAATATTAATTAATTTATTATGTCCACTGACAAATATGATTGTTTTCTGTTTAATCATATTAACAGCGTGTGGCCTACTGATTATGTTCCCTAATTTTGGGATCTTATAATTTTAATGAAGGAGCTCTTCCTTTTTGCAGGTGAAACAGTTGCTTCAGGCTTCCCAGAAATGTAAAGACAATATTGATAAAAACAAATCTGGTAGCAATCTCAGACACTCTATGCAGGCAACAAATAATAGGTTAATCTTTAGATCCAACCTTTTCGAGTTGATATAGAATAAAGCTGCATTAATTTTCTGCTGTGATATTATGGTTTGAGTTATTTGGCAATTGCTAATACCTAATAGTCATGGATGGTTTGATTAGCATTTCAATCTATGGCATGCAGGTTTGTAAAAGCTGGGGAACAGCTTGAAAAAATAATGGAATCACATGTTAATGAATCAGGCCTTCCAAAGCACCTTGAGCGCTTTCTGCGTGTATGTTATTGATCGAAAATCACAATCCTTTTGTGCTCTTTTTTTTTTTTTTTTTTTTTTTTTTTTTTGACTAGGTAAGAATTAGGAGGCAACCCGTTACGGGGTGTCATCCTAGTGCATCCTTACGGATGAGAGCTAAAAGCTCTTGACAGTTTTGAATATGTTCAATAGGGTAGTCATGGCCCATTTTACAGATTTTATCAGCCACGACATTAGTATCCCTACTAACCTGATTTAACTGAACTGATTCGAAACATTGGAGTAAACTCCTAATGTCCGCAATCAGGATGTCAATTTTCCAAGGATAGTTCAAAGCTCCCTTAGAAGCGTTGATGACTGTAAGATTATCACCCTCAACTTCAATGTTTTTTATTCCTAGTTTCTTAGCGGCTTTAATTCCATTCCAAAGTGCCAATGTTTCCGCTTTAAGGACTGATACTTTGCCATATTTTGAGACTGCCATCTCAATGACTTGGCCATGACTATCCCGAACCACGTAACCTGCTGACGCTTGTCCTGAGATTATTTTCGATCCGTCAAAATTAATCTTATAGACATTCGTAGGGGGTTTTGCCCATTTAGTGGGCTTTCTTTTGTTCTTTCTCCTTGGTTGACTTTTATTATCTATCATATTCTCTTCCTCTGTCCAATTCTTCGCTCTTTTCCATGATAGGATCTGTTGTTTTATGTATAGTTCGAGGTTTGCGATGAAGTCGCTAGGCTCTTGTTGGAAGGCCAATTTATTCCGTTGTGTCCAAATACACCACCAGATAATTGCTAGTTCTGTGAACTCTTGGAGCCCCAACAACTCTTTAAGTTCCCCAATAATTTGTCTTGGACTTTTGTCACTAGTGTCAAGATTCCTCAACACTTGGTTCGTCTGTTCATTGATTTTTCTAACTATATCTCTGGTGTGAGGACATGTAACTAGTATATGTTCGGTATTTTCTAGATTGCAATTGCACATTAAGCAGTTTGGGGTTACTGGGATATGTTTTTGTAGCAGTCTGGCCTTTGTGGGTAGTCCATTCATGTCAATTTTCCATAGAAAATTCTTTACTTTAGGGTATGTATCCAGTTTCCAAATCCACTTGTTCGGGTTTTCCATAGAAAATTCTTTACTTTAGGGTATGTATCCAATTTTCCATAGAAAATTCTTTACTTTAAGCAGTTTGGGGTTACTGGGATATGTTTTTTGTAGCATATTTTGTGCTCTTATTTATTCATTCTATTTTCATCTTCTTTCTCTGAAAACCTCAATTTTCTTAACCCTTTTTCCTTAATTTCTTTATACAGGTAGCTGAAGTCGTGGATTGTATGAAGGATTTGATCACATTTAGCCATGAAAACAATCTTAGTCCAATTGGTAATCTTATATATTGCTAAAACATGATTTATAAACATTGACCAATATGTAACAATCTAACTTGACAATCCCAACTTGCAGAGAGTTTGAACAAATATGCTGGACATACAAAGTTCACGGCAAATCAGATGAATGGGCAATCGCTCCAGCAAGATACTCAAGGTTTCTATTCTACTGGAAATGGAGCTGAAGAAGCATGGGACTGTTACCAAAACTTGGTAAATCATAGCTCATCACCATCGTTTAAATCCACAACACAACTCTCAAACTCAACGGGGATGTTTTCGTCAAATACCACCCAGTGTGATAATCAAGATCCAAGAAAGTATGTCTTGAACAAACAACTGATGCAGAACATGTTGAACAATGGATCACCACAGGATTCCCAACTGCCATCGTCGTCACAATCCGTGAAGGCCAGTGGCGTAAAAGGCAGGAATGCAACTAAGACTAATGGTCAACGTACGCCCAGAAGAGGGTCCGGGTTGAGAGGTTACAGGAAGAAAGATATTGATGATCTGGAGGACGATGGCGTGCCCATGCTTCCTGGGGTGCAGGTTAAGAAAGAGGTTTTCTTTGGATAAGGATGATGTTTAAAAGTCATAATCTTGACTAATATGATGGATTAGTATGTTTTGTATACAGGGTGGAAACATGGGATTGTATTATGTAGAGGGCAGCTTCTAAGCAAGATGAAGTACCTCAATAGCCCATACCAAACAAGTAAGTACCCATAGAATGGTGAATGCTCTTTGTGGTGAATTATTTTTTTTGTTGTCAACCCTGGCTGTGGAGAAATGCAATGGGGCGTTATATGGGTCTATTTTGGCAATAGTGTTGTTGTGTATTGAATGTTGATTTTGTGTCAACTTGGCTATGGTCCTATGGAGAAATGCAATGGGCGTAATTTGTTTTTTTTTTCATTTGTTTAAAGATTCAGCAACGGTTTGGGAATGGACCTTGGCAGGTTTGAAGTATTCAAGACTGGATAAAGTTGTGTAGACAACTAGATAAACGTTGATGGTTCTTGTATTCAAGGATAATTATATACTACTGTATTATGGAACAATATTAATTTATTATACACACTTCAAAAAATAATAGTTTTATTATTATTTTGGCTAGGGAGTTGGCACCAATTACTTATCTTTTACTCTTTGAAAGGGTTGTCCTTTACTATGCCACCTGATGTAGAAATTTTCAGTAAAATACATGTAGTATTTTGTTGTTTTATGTGCTCTAAGCAGTATTTTGTTGTCATTTCAAAGGTCCCATTCGCTACACAATAGAGTTATCAAGGATAAGGTTTATATAAACTCATAATTTGCTAATTAAGCCCAATGTTTGTACTAATTCCAAAACTACGACTACATTGATGGTGACCGTTCAATTTGGCAAAGCAAAATTCTCAACATCCATATGGAACACACATTCTAGTTGAGGATCTCTAACCAAGATTGATTCTCTATACCGACCTCGCATGACAATGCAAAATGCAACTATTAACGCAAAAGAACTCAAATATTCTTCTCATAACAAAACTATGCATTTAGGTGAATAGCAATTTTCACACACCACACAAGCATTGGAAAGAAGATGGATATGGGATCATTGATCAAATTCATGTCTCCCCACATACCACATACACAATTCCCACAAGAAATACAAAAGCTTGGATCGATCGATCGATCCCCCGAAACTTTCTCATACTCATTACCTAACTAAGGAAAACTCACCAACAACCTTCTAACCCTAAAACAAAAGAAGGTTGATAGCATTACACAAAAAAAAACACTCTTCATCGTAACTCCGAACCAAACGGGCAAATCACGACAGAGTCCAAACAAAGCCCGCCTTTCGTATGCGTACAGTCGATTTGCGCCATTGAAAACTTGAGCTTCACCGGCTTGCTCCGGCTCACCACAAAGTCCCCCACATGGTAACGAACCCACTTCCCACGCTCTTCTAGAAAGCGTTGAGAAACCGCGTTCTGACCGTCTGAGGTGGAGAGCTGGAACTGCACTGGCTTTTTGTCCCATCCATGGATGTTGTCTGTGTTGCATTGCTTTCTGCCATACTTCTTGAACGTCCTGCCTAGCTGAACGTTGAAGAAGACGCTGTATTTTCCTTCCGGGAACGGGAAGTCCACCTCGCCATTGATCTCAAGCCACCAGATCTGCTGAAGGTATGCAACAGTGGAAAATCTGTACACAATAAGAAATGGAAGAGTTCCAAATCAAACAATTGCACACAATAAATAAACCATTCAATCAACACAAAGACTTCTTAAGATGTACAAGCTTCACATAACCAAACATAAAGCCAAAATCCAACAACTTACAGAGGAAGGATTTTCATGAAGGAAATGCCCTGAGCAATTGAAATTGGGGAAAAATCAATCTCTTTACTTATAACAGAAGTTTCAATCAAGCTAAAAGGTGACAAATCTCACCTTGACTCCTCAGAAGGTATCTGATTCCAGTATCTTCTATCATCAATTCCGGTAATCGTCATCCCTTTGGGGGAAACCGCCATACACATTCCTCCTGTGTTGTTATCAAGCCAAACTCTCTGCAATCCAAATCCAAATCTCCTCCATAAGCCAAATCTCAAATCAAAACCTTCCTAACCAAATCAGAAAAAACCCTAGGGTTTGGTCTTTACCTTATTCCCATCGTCAACGGAGTTGTTCGCACACAACCGAGCATAAACGTCCTTCTTAGACAGCCTCTGAGGCATTTCATCGAACACCTTGTCTACCAGATCCTCGTAGTTCCGAGGCAGCTTCGTCTCCCAAACGAAATCGGCCGACGAAGCCCCTCGGAAGGCTCTGTTGAGCCTCGCCAGACTACAGATGTCTCTCGGCTCCAAGTACATGAGCACCTCGGCCGCGCATCCTTCCGGTAAGTCGCCTAATGTCGCCGGCGCCGGCGCCGGCGACGGAACGGAGGAATCTTCTCGAAGAAGTGAAGATCCGGAGCCCATTGGAGATCGTATAGGCAGATCGGGATGAGAAATCGCGAGTTTCGGGGTGAAATTTGTGTGGATGATCGCTGAATTTTGGAATCGAATTCTTCGCGGGATCGGAAAATAGGAATTTTTGGTGGGAGCGAAATGGGGATTGGAGGAGGTGGTGGCACTCGGGTTCTAGATTTAAAGACGACGTTTTCTTTAATTCTGGAAGAGAAATAAATGAATTATTATTTTTTTGTGTAGTGTGTGGTGGTCTGACACTAGGATGAGAGAAATTGATAAGGATGGTTTGATATTTTTTATTAAAATATCATTTTTTCTATAGAAACAAAAGAAAGATATACTCTAGTCTTGAGAAATCTTTGATTAAAATATCATGTTTTTAGAAAAAAGTTATTTATTTTGTTATCCTTAATTTTTTGACTTTTTTATTATTTATATCCATTCTTGCTTTGAATTTGTTAGCTTTGGATCATCCTCAATTTAGTAGTATTTTATTTTTAAAATAATTAAATGGATAATTAAATTTTTTAATAATTATCATTGAAAGCGCTTAGACGAGGATGGTATATAAATTTAGAATGGGATGATTTGATTTTGTATTTGAATGTACTATAAACCCAATTATATTAATCTAAGGGTGAAAACTGAAAACCATAATAATATGTTTTAAATTAATAAATTTAACCCGAAAAAGAAAAAAAAAAGTTAAGAACTTTATAGATATCTAGAAGAATATTTTTTTCCTAGAGGTAAAAAAAGCTACAGTAAAATTTAAGGTTATTAAAAGAAATTTTATTTTATTTGTTTTTTTTCTTTTGGTCGAATTTCTTTTACTGTATTTGTTTTTGTATGGGGATGGATTTTTTTGAAGGAAAATAAAGGACTACGGTAGGGAATTGAATAAGGACAAGCTGACAGCTGGTTGAATTAAAGATTTTTGGATCTATTATTAAAATGTAATTCAATTGGCTAATGGCCACTAGATTTTTGCGTAGTTTGTATTAGTTTGAATGTGTGATGTACGTATGGTCCGACATGACCAAATAATATGCATCGTTTCTAAGGTAGAAAAGTTTGGTATATATTTGAGGGCGTGAGCATTTATTTTTTGATACATAAAACAGTTCGATATATTGATAAATTGATAGTGTGCTTACTATAAAAGATTTATTAACTAGATAAAATATAAACACAGATAACCCCAGTAACAAATATTAAAGAGTAACAAACAAAATTTATTTAATATTTTCCCTTGGAGCCTAGCCTATCCATCAAAGTTTTTTAGTATTATTTTGAGATATGTTTTAAATGGACTTGGAGTAGGTATTTTGTAAGATGCATGTATCTAAAATACTTACGAAATGGAAGGGTTTGGTACAAAAGTGGTAGATAATTATTATACAAAAGTTGGGTTCTTTCTATGACAGCAACTAGTAAAGAATGATTTAATTTGATGTAATACAAGATCAAGGGTGAGTTGTGAGCTAGGGTTTCCCTATAATAAGCTACGACTACTACCTTAAAGAACTTAACTAGTCGAATCAGATATTTGAAGGCTTAATTAGAGTTTCTATTGACAGTAGATACTCGATATTGATATAAAAAAATTAAAAATACCATTTATCGATCCGATATTACTTATCTTTTAACATCGATGTTGGATAATCACCTTCGAAACAAGTAGTTAGAAGTTGAGCACTAATGAGATTTTACAAGCGTTACTGAATGGGTTAACGAGTCGTATTTATGGTTTTGGATTAGGAAATTGAGGATAAAATGCATGGATTGTCTTTGAACTAAAGAGTTTAAGCTAGCTTGGACAAGTCACAATTTGTTAATTGAGCTGATTAAGGAAACATTAAGAGTAGAGCTGATAATTATTTTATTTGGAACGATGAAGGCCGTAAAGCAGTTATAAAAAAGGGCTTAAAGGGTTACACGTGTGTATGAGTTAGCGAGCCAACATGTGCACCGCATTCCGAAGCCAGTCAAAAGCATTATACTAATCGGCTGAGGTGGCAACCAAATCATCAATAATTAATGGCGTGTAGGAGGGATGACGTGGAATTGTCTAAAAAGTCAAAACAATAAGTAATTAATAGGTTAATGTGTTGATAATATGCATTTTGGATGATATATATCGAGTCTAACAATGTTAAGTATTAGGTGTTAGTGAGTTATTTACCAATTTGACGAAATAAACATTTCGTAAAACGTTTAGTGAATTGTTTCATGTAAATGAAATACTCATTAACCTTAAAGAACAGAGGAAGGAGTCTGATGGAATAGAATCGTTGAAATAAACAAAACCGAAAGAAGTAATCAGACAACGAGTATAATGTTCGGAACCGATGAATATATTGGTTAACGATTACTAGTTAGTTCCAAGATTGGATGGGTAACATGAGGTTTAAGACTTGATTCACTACCACCATAGGGAAAAATGATTAAATTTTATATCGTATCAAAAACTAACAAACTACAAATTAAGGCACAAAAATGGAAGGGGACCCACGTGGCATGTTATGTCGTATCAAAAACTCGAACGTGGTTTAACCATTTGCACCAAAACATGCACGTACATTGGAAAACTAGTTTTACCTGTCGCGCCATGCACGACAATGAAACTTTAAAACATTAAATTCTAGTTAGATATTTTATAATTGAATATTTATATGGAAAAATATAATATAATTTTTAATGTATGAACACGTTTTATAAAACGCGACTTGTTTTTTAGGTTTGTACAACTCAAAATATACACAAAAGACATAATATTTATATTTGATTATATTTTTTTAAAAACCTTATCAGAACAATCTAAATTATTATACCTTATATTTAAAATTCATTTTTATCATTCGGATTCATTGTTATCAACTAAAATATTGTGTAAAATTAGCTTAAATGTTGTTAGATAATTAAGGAAAATAAAAGATATAAAGTTGCTAATATCCATTTGAATTGAATAAAAAAAATTTAACAAAAAAGAAAGTGGGACCAGAATCGTGGTTGCTCGAAAATGGCCGGCTTTATCAAAAAAAGATAATTAAATATCTATAAGGCACGTCAACATTATACTCCGTATGTGATTAAATGAAAAAAGATAATTAAGGACGTAAAAAAAATTCCATACTAAAATATCTATAAGGCATGATTACCTTTCACCACAACCAGAATCAACGTACACAAAAATTGAATGGTGTATGATAAAATTGGATGATTTTTAATGTATGATTACCTTTCATACTAAAAGATAATTAAAGATATATAGTATGGTTGTAAAGATAAAATTGAGCATTGGATAATTAAAGAAAATAACAAATATAGAAAATTTAAGATAGATAGTATGATTTTAAAGATAAAGTTGAAAATTAGATAACTAAGAAAAATAAAAGATATAGAGTTGTTATTATCTATTTGAGTTGAAAAAAATAACTAAAATTAAGCGGGGCCAGAATTAACGTGGTGGCTCGAAAACAGTCGGCTTTTATAATATAATATATTGATTGATTTTTGGTGGCTACCGTAATCTCAAATATGAAATCAAGATGGGCCCATTTAATTTGTGGTGGGCCCAATTTGAGAGACCTAATCAATCCCCATAGGACCCATACCGTATGGAGTCCGGACTCTCAAACGTACTGACAGCTGGGCACTGATCCTCTGTGGCCTGGACCACAATCTGCTTCTCGTGAGCTCGCACTCGCACTCGCACGCGCACGCGCCTTTTTATCATACTCGACGGACCCGGTGACTTGACCCGTTATATCGCGAAGGTTTTTGATCGAAAACATGCTTAGAAATCAATGGGTAAAAGAGCGATCAAACTTGGTTAGCTCAAAATAATGACTTGTAACCAGAAACCCATTAGATCGAACCTTATTAGTGGTTTAAAGCGGTTTCGAATTTCATGGGTGATTTTGCGCCAAAATCCCATTTAGTGGGGGATTTTGTAAATATATTAAACACGTCGACAAATTAAGACGTTGTACGAAATACGTAAACAAGATCGGCTAGGTAGAGACAAGGACTAAACCAAACTAGCAACCAAGAATAGTTATACAAAAACACTGAAAATGATAGTAATTAGAGTCGGGATATGTATAAACACATTCAAATAAAAAATTTCATAACTCATTCCTAATTATTTACTTTAAAATCTAAACAATTAATCATATATAATATGAACCAATGTTACAGTGCTAACATAACACTACGAATATATGAACCAATGTCATTGGTTGGATACAAGAATGTGTGAAAACTGTATCTTTTTCAGTCTTGGTGAACAATGGTCCCACCGAACCATTTTTTCCTGAAAGAGGGCTACGACAAGGTGATCCTTTGTCACCATATCTTTTCGATATTGGAACAGAAATACTTGCTAGGAAATTACAACTAAATTGTCTCGAGTCAAATAAAACTGTGGGTTTCGCACTAACACGAGCTGGGACCAAAATTCCGTTTTTATCATTTGCAGATGATATTATTATATTCTCAAAAGCAACCCATCATGCATGTTCAACGGTTCAAAAGATCGTGGAAGAATATTGTGCAATATCAGGCCAAAAAGTGAATTACCATAAATCATCCTTTCAAACATCTAAAATGGTATCAAATCAACAAAAATTAACAATACAATATACTCTCAATATCACAAAAATGACTAATATAGAAAAATACTTAGGATGCCCTATCATCAATGGAGCCGTGAACAAAGAAACGTTTAAGGATACAATAGGAAAATCTCAAGCACAACTAAGCAAATGGAAAGCAAATGCTTTGTCGCAGGAAGGAAGAATTGTTCTAATAAGATCAAATTTAGCAGCGAAACCAAACTATTTAATGCAAAGCTTTATGTTGCCTACAAAAGTTCACATCGAATTAGACAATATTAACAGAGAATTTTTCTGGAACAAAGGCCAACAATATAAACCGTTAATTAGTTGGGACAGGATATGTAAACCAAAGACCCATGGTGGGTTAGGAATTCGAAAAGCAGAACACATGAACAAAGCCCTACAAATGAAACTGTTATGGAAAATCCTAACTGAGCCACATAACATTTGGGTTAGAATTATAAAAGAGAAATATTTGAAGAATAGTGATCTATTTGCATACAAACTCCAAACGAACGCATCATGGCAATGGAGGAATCTGATTAAATTGAAACCTGAATTCGAAAAAGGCTTAATTTGGCAAGTTGGTGATGGAAAAACAATCAACTTTTGGTCGGATAAATGGGTCAGGAATGAAACTCTCCAAAAATTTGCGAAAAATCCAAATGCAATAAACTCTAAAAGTAAAGTAAGTGACTTTATATCAATAAATAGAAGATGGAAAATAGACGAGCTTAGACAACTACTACCGGATGAGATCGTCTCAGAAATAAATGATATATGTATACCGGAAAATGTTATAAGAGATCGACTTTATTGGGCACCTAGCAAAAATGGCTGGTTTACCACGGCATCCGCCATAGAGCATTTAACAAAAATAAATGATTATAATATAAATTGCAATAGTTTGATTTGGAAACTTGACACATTGCCAAAAGTGAAAAATTTCCTATGGAAAATTGACAACAACGGCCTACCAACAAAAAATAGATTGTGTGAGCAACATGTGGCAGTTCCGGGGGGTTGTGTTTTGTGCGACTGCACTCTCGAGGATTTTGGACATCTGTTTATAGCATGTAATCATACACAAAGGATACTTAAGCAAATCAACCCTAAAATCGAACAATGTCTAAGAAACATAAACCTTCAAAACAAAACACCTAGGACGATCCTCAGGGAGATAAAACAACTCCTAGGAACAAAAGAGTTAAATGATTTAGTTATGGCTTGGTGGTGCATATGGCAAAAACGAAATAGACTTATATTTCGAAAAGAACCAAATGAATGTATCCCTGATCTAGTTGGTTATATAAGGATGCAAATACAGGCGTTAGAACAGGCCAAACAATGGGATGAGAAGGAACCGAACAAAGGATCGAGTGTGAATATTGTGAGAAGGAAGAGGGAAAAAAATGAATATTGGAAGAAGCCACCTTCAGGTGTCTATAAACTTAATTTTGATGGTTCTAAAGCAACAAACAACTTAACATCGACGGGAATAATAATAAGAGGACCGAATGCAGAAGTTATAGATATGGCAACAACAAGACATGGCCAAGTCTCGGTTGCTAAAATTGAAGCTCTTGCTTTGAGAGAAGGGATTAAAAGAGCAAAAGAATTAGGA
Organism: Polygonum aviculare; assembly: GCA_934048045.1. Taxonomy (NCBI): domain Eukaryota; kingdom Viridiplantae; phylum Streptophyta; class Magnoliopsida; order Caryophyllales; family Polygonaceae; genus Polygonum; species Polygonum aviculare. The sequence goes on along the minus strand of OW204030.1, from coordinate 3,288,279 downwards.
ATACGAAAGCTAGATATAGAAGGGGATAATTTGACCATAATCAATGCTGTCAAGAAACTAGGTCAATGCCCGTGGGAAACTGATATAATAATATCTGACATCATAACCTCTCTTAGTGGTTTCGATACTGCGAGAGTTTCATATATTGGTAGGAATTGTAACGCTGTGGCCGATAAAATTGCCAAACTGGGCCATAGTTTATCAATCAATACCATACAGAACCACCCAGAACTTCAAGTTCTCATCCGTAAGGATGCTCTAGGCCGACCTCCTTGAGGGGCCAGCCTAATTCTTACCTTCTCAAAAAAAAAAAAACACTACGAATATATTTTTACCTTAGTTTAGAGAGCAATTTTTTCAATTTCATCTCCAATTATTAGCAATCCTAACAGACATTGCATGTGACCAAAGGACAAACCACATAGTAAATTGAACAACTCATCAAGGCCCACATGGTATTACATAATTACTACCCCGTTATTGTCATCCCTCAATTTTCTAATTAACGGCTCAGAGGAACTTAATTACAAGGTAGGTGAGACTTGAGAGCTTGATAGCTACCAAATACATGTTGTGTAATGTGTGTTGTGTGTTGTGTGTATGCATGCATGATGCAACCAAGCTACGGAGTACAATATAAATTTGAAGTTGGTTAATTCTATAAGCATGTTATATTAAAAAAAAAAACTTACCATAAAGGAAACTTATGAAGCCATGCATGAATGAAAAAAGCACATTGATTAGGAGTTTAGGACAATATACGAGTAAATACAGCAAGTTTTGTAATTATACTCCATTTGATCGTAATGTCATACTACAATTATGTGGATTTCATACGTTATCTAGTGAGTAGATTGCACTTATAGTTTTCTTGGAGCCTGAGGACCTTAATGATAAACTTGCTAACTTGAGTTTAATTGTCTCTTAAGTTCTTTAGATTTGTTATATATAATAATAATAAAAAACTTTATATCCGTGTAATTCTATAGGGTTCTTGTGCGTGAACTATCACAATCTCATGTTATTAAAGAACATACAAAAAATAATCTGAAATAATTAAACAAAATTTGATTCAAATGATCTATCCCACTTGGAGTGATCTTAATTACTTATTGCGATTGGGTTAGATGTCTTTTTTTAATTCTTTCCAGAAAATAATTGTATAACTTCATGATGTTTTTTTTTTCATAATAAGTGAACAATAAAAGAGGGCATAAGATTTGCATTGCAAAAAATTGAAAAAAATAACTTGGTAAGTCGTTTATCATGTGAACTAATTAAACTAAACCTTATAGTAATTTTTATTAGCCTATGCTTTTGCTTCATATAAATGGATCTTTCATACTTTCATTTCCATTTGTTCACATCATAAAAATCACAAAAATAACTCCAACATTTTGAGTCTTTTTCATTCGATCGTGTCATCTTATGCCTGTCATCCAATTTGATCATAGTTGGCTTTTCGTATGAATGAGGTGTTCTTTCGTTTTTTAAATTTATTTATTTTCGTAGTGATAGACGATTTGATCATTTTGAGTCTTTTTCATTCGATCGTGTCATCTTATGCCTGTCATCCAATTTGACAAGTGACACAAAGATGTACGTAAACATGGATTCATACGATAGCGATATCATCGGAAGAACGTTGTTAAGGCGGCCTAATACGACAATTGTCAGCTTGCTCATATACACATTTCAATAAAAAAAAAACATGATTAATTATGATCTTGTTGATTACAAGCAAGATAATCAACTTCATCCGAGGTTATAACATTTGATTTGCTAAAGACTTCTATTGCCCGTATTGGATGATTGATATTGTCAAGATAGGCATAAGTAAAGGGTTGATAACAAAGTTAGTTGATCCACTTGATCCTAATCTCAGGATATACTCGATTTATACACTCTGTCTAGCGAAATCTACAAAAACATATTGTGAAAATACAGACATGATCTCGTCCGAGAAATCTAAATACAATATGTATTTATAAATTTTTGTTATTTGAAAAATTATCCCATCTCGAGTTCTCGACCAAGGATACTTGAATCCAAAATGAAACTCACCCAATTCAAAAAAACAAAACAAAAACAATAACTAGATCAAGTCCGACTCAAAACATACCCTACTTGAAATACTCAGATAAAAATCCTAACCCAAACTTATACTTAGTTAGTGTATACACTTTTATGCATATGGTTATTGTATTGTGACATATGTTTGTGACACATGTTCAAATATTTAAAAACAAATCTACCATAAAATAATATTGGAAACAAAAAACCAAACTATAGTATATCAAGAGACAAAAAACCAAACTATAGTATACCAAAGGTGTAGGGCTCGATTCCCTGCAACGTCGTTGGGAGGGGGTTACCGTAATTCCACTCACACCCCCGGTTTGGACGTAGGCCCTTTGCGCTAGCGATGCTAGAAGTCTGACCCTTGGGCCTCGACCCATTGGGACGAGCCGAACCAAATGCGAAAGCAAAAAAAGAGACAAAATCCTACAATCGTTGAAACCGAAACTTAATCGTGGGTCTGGTTGCGGAACTGGCAGTTCCGGTTCCCCGGAATCCAAAATAAAAAACGGATTATTTTAAAAAATAAAAAAATCGACAGTTCTTCAGTTGGTTCCGGTTCGATTCACCAGTTTGAACCGGACCGGACCCTGAACTACTTAAACTATTCAAAACCCAAACAAACATGAAAGAAATGCATCTAAAAACCCGAATCAACAACTATCCGATTTTCTATCTCTATCCGATCCGACCCAATTATTAGCCGAATCCGAATGACCCAATATCAAAAAGGATACAATAATTTAGAATTTCCTATCCAGTTATCTTGTCCTTGTTATCTCGACCGAATGGCTCGAATGTGTGTCTAGGTCTGGCTGTCACTCCTATCAGTATGAAACAATGGAGCTGAGTTCCGAACAATGAATGTGTCAATGACTAGGTCTTATGAACAACTGTTCTTGTGAGCATGGTTTGCTCAGTTCAGTTTAGTGGGCCTTTCAGTTTGACATTTCTGAAGGGTTAATTTTGAGCTATTCAGGTACTCAATCAGATTCTTGCATTTTGGGTATTGACAATGACATCCATGATAGTTAAGATTGATTAATGTTGTTCTCTGTTGATTACAGTAAAACCAATGCACATTGATCCATAGAAAAGTTTATGAAGCTGGAAAATGCAAGTCACAGCCACAATTTCCTCTTTCCTTCATGTGTTGCTTCATTCCTTGTGTTTGTTTCCCTGCCTTCAACGTTTGCTTGTCTAGCTTAATTAAAGAAGACTTCTTTTAATGCCAAGAAAAGTAGTTTATCGGAATGACAATGCAACTGAAATGTCTGACAACCACAGATAAAGCTCAAGCTCTGCTCAGACAAAAGCACATACTTATTGATGAATCCAGATGCACACAAAACCAGAGAAGACTTCCTCTAGCAACCAACCAATTGCTAGAGATTGATTTCCTTCAAGAACTAATGTGCCATGTAAGAAATTTAACAAAGAACAAATCTTTCTGCAAAATCTTTAAAAAAAAAATTGCACAAACAAACATCAAGTCTTCAAAGATGAAAAAAGAAAAGGCCTCAGATTAGCATATTGGCACACTCATCATGGCAACAGCAACCCCAAACCCTAGGGTTCAGGTGCGCATAGTTTTTGTTGCTGCCCCTCTTGCCAATATATCATCCTCATCAGCCCCTTAAACCATGGTTAAAGAAACTCAGCAAATACAGACATCAAACCAAAAGGCATCAACAAGAACCACACAAATACATCCACATGTCTTCTGAAACTGGGTCTTAATGGGAAGAAGACGAAACAGCGCAGAGAATTGTTGAAAACAAGGGTTTTTGCCCTTTTATAAAAGTATCATGGGCCACCATAATTGGGCTCTGTGATGGGCTTAGAATGCAATTGCACACACACAAAAAAGGGTAATTTTTTTTATCATAAATCCAGCTCTGTATTACAATTATGCTGCAAAAGAACAAATGCACAAAAAAGGAGAGTAAACTTCTCTAGCAACGAATTCTTAAAGATCTATATGCTTCAAGAGCTAATCTGTATCCTCATAGAATGACAAAATAATGAATGTGAAAGAATACATGTAAGAAAAGAACTATAACAAATCTTTCCTCCTGATGCTGCTAGCTAAACTACAATTGAATTCTCGTATCTGCAAGAAAAGAATCAAAGAATAACAAATAATAATAATCACTACTTGCTAAATTACACAAAAAGAATTTCCTCTCTAAAAAGCTTCTTCTATGCAAACTCCACAGAAACGAACTCGAGTTGTTGATGTCGTCGTCTTCTTCATTGTGGCTGAGAAAAGCTGGAAGAACAGCTCCTTCCATCTGGTATCCAACTTGAAACTGTGTAAAGAGGCTGATCAAGCCACCTCAAAGTGATCCCTTCGCAATCTGCGTTCTCTCGCGTCTTCTCGACATTGTATCCCTCACTATCATACATTTTCAGCAGCATCTGAATCTGAAGAAACTCCCTGTCACTTACACCAACACACCGAAAACCAGCTCCTCCGTCCATTAATCTCCTGCTCCACTTCCCGAAACCCTCATGCCTCTCGAATCTGTCTCTTCCTTCACAAGCCACCATGTTTCTGATCTCCCTAGCAAAAGACTCCTCAGTCTTCAATCTTGCTACGCTGTCGAAAGGAAGGCTGGCTGAGTGAATCATGTCAAAAACAGCTGAGTAGTGTCTCAGTGAGTTGCAAATCCTCCTCTCCAAATTGGTTTCGTTGTGTTCTGCTTCTTGCTCAGCCATCACAACCGCGACAGGATTTGTGCTCCAAATTAGCCCCATGAAATCCCGAAAAGCGCCTCCGGTTTGATCATATAACAGTTTGTGAAGCTGCAAAACGCAATTCACAGCCACACTTTCACCTTCCTTGACATGAAGCATCCACAGCCTCACGTCTTCCAACCGATCAACAACCGGGTGAAACTCGAATTCAAGATTGAACGCCTCAGCAAAGCCATGCAGCTGCTCTCCGGTCTCAATTAGGTCTTGTTTGGACTCTCCAATTCCTGTGATCCTCACATGGCTAGGTGGGTTTTCCCTTGCAGCCAAGCTTTGGAAGAACGCAGGCCATTGAAGACCTTGCTTGACGTCGAAATCAATGACGTGGACTCTATCCTTCCCTTCAAAGGCTCTCAACAGCATCTCATTAGCTGTGAAGTGAATGAACTTAGGAATTGGGCTCACTTGGTTCAGCAGCCTCAATGCATTCGCAGTGTCATCATCTGCTCTTTCCAACTCCCTTGGAAGAGTGACATGGAACACATGGGGCCACATCCTTGTCACTCTCAAGGCCAAAGCTTCTGTGAAATAAGCAACAAGACGGGAGAGCGGCGACCCCCCTCTTGGAGAAGCAACCTCACCTAGCCTTGCAATGTAGTGGCTAATGGCACCAATGTTTCTTGTGCTAATTGATTCAATACAGCCAGTGAGTAGGCTCATGAGCTCAAATCCTCTCCTCTGTTCTGCTTCTTCTTCTGCCTCCCCCTGTCGGTCATGGTCGCCTCCATTATGATGAGATCTGAAAACTGGATTGATGGTTCCTTGACTAGACCCAGGAAGATGGTTCCACGGTCGGGACCCATTACCGTGTTCTAGATCGGCTGCAGGCTCATTGACTCCGTAGCTCTGATCTTCAGAGGAAAAGGAGCTGGATCTGGATCTGGGGCTTACTGGAACATGAGTCTCACCCTCCCCACCAGAGCAAGTGAGAGAGAACTGAGGATGATGGCCAACAAACAGATTCTGTTGCTGTTCATCATGAAACCACAATTCCTCCAAACCCTTTTTCCGCTTCACACTATTCTGACTCTCAATGTAACATAACTCATCAGCCAATAGCCTCCTCTTTCTTGACAACCCTCCTCCAGCAACTCTCTTCCCTTCCACTTCCTCCTCGTCGTCGTCCTCCCTCCAGAACTGATGATGATGCTGATGCTGATTATGGTGCTCCCTCTTGATCTCCCACTGGTTTGCGGCCGGAGAAGGCGGAAGTTTGGCCGTCTGCTTCAGAAAACAACTCGAATCAATGGGCTTCTGGTCACCCACAGGTAGGCTAAGAACAGGTGGCTGGGGCCTGATTGAAGATTGGGATCTTGATGGGAAAGAACAAGGCAAATCCAATCTCTGTGTGCTCATTGAAGAAGGTAACTGAAAATGGCAGGCTGCTGATGCTTCGCTCCTCAATCGATGTCTGGGTGACACTAGTGTGGAAGAACACCCAGCCAACATCCTCTAACTGTAAATCCCTCCCTCAATCTTGATCTCTATCTCTCTCAATCTATTCCCCACTTTTCTTTTGCTTTGATCTTGAACCCAAAGTGTGCAACTATGTTATATATGTGACGAGTGTATAAACAAAGTCTTTGAGCCTAAGTGTTGTTTTTTGTGAGTGTGTGTGGATTTTGAAAAACCAATCAGGAAGTAGAAGAAGAAAAGGAATCCGATGAGTTAGAAGAAAAAAACACAGGTGGATGAAATCAAGTGTTTGGTGTTTTGTGCGTTTTCACTACCAATTGAACAAGGACCAAAGAATTGGAAGGTGTATATATAAATATATGTGCAGAAATGAATTGAATGAATGACTTGATTACAGGGAACGAATGAAAGAATTGATTTTTTTTACGCAAATGAATCAAACTACATTGACATCTGATCTATAAGCGAAAAACCATCGGATTCCAGGTGTTTCAATCGAAAATCATGAGTAAAAATCTCTGGTTAGCAGAACAGAACGACTCACACAGACTCGAGAGCCGAAAAATTAGAGACCAAGCTCCGAGAAATCGATCTTCATTGTGGCCGAATCATCAGCGAGTGAAACTCCAGACCTCGAATTCATAGTTGCCAACACTTGACTGATTCAGAAGCAGAAGAAATTAGAAGAGGATCGATCGAAATCGAGAAAACCCTGGAAGAGACCAATTCGAAACCCTAGAACACCAAATCCATGAATTGAAGCTGAATTTCCCCTCTCTCTCACTTTCTCTCAGTGAAACTGAAGCTGAATTTCTTCTTCTCCCTCTCTCGCTCTGCTACTATCGCTCTCTCTCTTCTACTACCCCTTCCCTCCTCCTTCCATGGACGTCCTTGTCGAAGCTTTTTTCGCCTTTTTCCGTTTCGCGGAGGCCTTTTGTTGAGTGAGAAATAGGGATGGGGCCTCGTGATCGTTGATTTTGATCGGACGGTGGAGAAGGGGCGGGCGGAAAAATGGAGGGAGAATATGACCGTTGGGGGTTTGTCGAGGGGGGAATATGACCGTTGGTTTGTACGGACTCGCAGGCGTGGGCTGCCCATTTTCGCGTGGGACACGTGGCGTTCTGGGTCATTCATTCACGAAGCGCACGTGGACGCCACGTAAAAGTATCCAACGTATATGACCGTTGGCTTGTACAGTCATTGTGCACCGTCATCTTTTTTTTAGCTTTATTTTTTTATTGTTTAATTGCTGCGCTTTTGCTGACAAGATCACTAGTGTGCACACGTGGCGGTAGCCAAACTGGACAGGTGAATTTTCAGAATTTGTTCCCAAAAGTAGAAACCTGTAAAAAGAAAATGGTGAAATTCATGGCTTAAATTTGATTATCTTCTCATGTTTTCAGCAATTTAGGCGGGGGGCCAGGTTTATTTTTAAGTAACTTCGCAATCTTCATAATTATATTTTGTCTCCTTGCAAAAAAACTAAGGGCCCATTTGTTATTGCATATCAAAATGTATTAAGCATGCATGTAAATGTAACTTATGCGTATATGAATCATAGTGTTAAAGTGTGCTATTTTGATTTCTTTCGACAAATTAGTACTCCATAGGAAAGGGACTAGTTTTATACATATTTATATGTGATAGCAAACAAGCTTTAAGTATGTACAAGTTTAATTTTCTAAAGTTGTTGGAACATTCTCTATTTTTAAATCTTTTTCAAATTCTCAAATTAAAAATAGATGAATGATTTTGTTTATTGGATTCTTTCATACAGATGGATGCTCACAAGAGTGAACGTTACATATTAATAATGCACATGAAAAGAGAATACTAGAAGTACTATTCTATGGTATCCTAAGTTTGGGATACTACAAACTTTAAAACATAAAAAATAAAGAAATAATTCTAGTTTATTTTGTCTACCTATAACAAACACGTAATGACTACACTAACACATTGTATTTTTTTCATTAGACGTATATTTGAGACCTTTGAGAATCATAAGTAAAATAAAATATATAGGTGTTTGTATGAGCCATGTTTGGAACGATGCTTATATCCGGACCCCTCAACTTGTTCGGAGGCGATATGCACATTCGAATCTATAATAGATCTCGCCTCGACTATCCGCACTAGGATAGTAGTAGTTTGGATAGGTACATTTAACGGTGGACCATGGTGATCCAAAATATTATATAATTTTTTTTTCTCTTTGTAAAGGTAAATTGTTTTTTACATGTGGAGTGTACACTTGGCAGAATGACATTTAAAGATCAAATTCATCTTTGACCATTCCCATGAGTCCATGACCGATCTTACTCTCTTTTCTTCCATTTATTACTTTTTTTATTATCCTTTTTATCACATCTATACTGTCTATAGTATAAAGCGGAGATAAAGTCTTCACAAAAAATTGTGCCACGTGTCATATCTTTAATAAAATAATCAGCTGGGACCTTGCGTATATAAAAAAACACTAATTACAATAGAAAGATAAATATATATCATTTGATAAAAATAATGAGTTGGGCCCTGCTCCATATAAATTAGTTAGTTAGAATCTCATATAATCTTATCCAGTAAAAATTGCCGAAAATTATGAATTATCCCTTACCAAAAATTATTTGTAATCTTCAGATAAATATTATTATTTAATAAAACATGATATTTATCGTAAAGTAATTTTTGAACAAATCCAACTTATTTATATTATGAGTTGATTTACTATTGGTAAAAAAACACTAATCATAATACGAAGATACGTATATATGATTTGATCATTGACGCTACATATCTAATTAAATTGGATTTATAATCGCATTACCCGTACATGGTACGGGGGTTAAACTAGTTATCTTTTTTACATGAAAACCAAGTTTATTACGAGTACTTTTTTACATGGCTAACTACTGTATATGCTCTATGAGTTAGGGTCTAAGATAGAATTGGTCAAGTTCCAGAGGTATTCAACAGTTTTTTATTTCTCTTTGCACCCCTTGATTTGGCGTTGGAACAATTACATATCCTTATATGCAGACTTGCAGACTTATGTTTATAATTATTTATTGGTCTGGGTGAATAATATAGTGCCTACTAAATGCATGCGGTTACCAGCCCATCAGATTTCAAGATAGATGCTGACCAAATGGGTTGATCATCCCATAAAATACCCCACAGCTTTGTATTGCAAATCTAAATATCATGAGAAACCAATGCAAGTTTTCAACCAAATATAAGAACAAAAGAAGAGAAATCATTGTGACCCACAAATACTATTGTACTGCTATAAATATATGGAGGAACTAAACCAAGTGTAGTAAATTGTTTGAATTTTGCAAAGAACCAAATCTTGTGTAAATAGCTCTAGATTGGCTCTAGATACAAGGCTTCTTGCTTGCTTGTCAAGCCCAGGTCGTTCAGAGTCGACGAGCTCTCTCCTTCGCTGAAAGCTCTACGAGGGTACGGCCTTACCTATATTTACGAAAACGCCGTTTCATGTCATTGACATTCAAAGCAAAACAATGGCATTCTATTACTACAGTGAAAGAACAAATTACAAGTGAGGGTTATTAATGTTTTACCACTCTGTATGTCCCCGGTTTGACAGTTCTACCAATGTCGATGAAGTCATAGAGTGACTGAAAAGGTTTAAGAGATGGGTCAGATGAATTTGAGAAGTAGGGAAATTTTAACTAAAGATGATGTCCTCTTTTAGCAATTTAGAGATGAACCTGTAATTTGTCAGATCTAAGGAATCTACGGCCATGGCGGCTTCCATCAGGCATTCGTACAAGAAGGGTTACCGTGTTATCGCTATCAGTTGCAGGCTCCTTGGGAAGAGAAGCCTCTTTAGCTGCTAGAAGCCTCTCAAGTTCCTGTGAAAGAAAATGCAGTGTAATGACTAAAGACCTTCACAGATTTTCACAAATGTGGGAATTTATGTGCAATTACCTGTTCCTCCTCTAGCTTACGACGAGCTTCTTCTTCCCTCTGCCTTTCTTCTGCTAGTGCTGCTTCCTGGGCTGCTCTTTCTTCTTCCAAGGCCTTCAATTCCTTTTCCCTATCAGCTTGAAGTGATGCTAAGTATTCATCATCCTGGAAACAGGAAGAGAAATAAGTATTATCTCATACCATTACCAAAATTGTGTTAGTGTGTCTGTCTCATCTTTACAAACCTGCTGCTCCCTTATCATTCTCTGAGCAGTCAACCCTGGAGATGGAGGACGTGGAGCCTGCCAACGTTGTCTATCAAACCGATGAGCGAATGGAAGACCCTCTTCAGGAACCCCGCCAAACATTGCCGCTTCCAGCATCACTGCTTCGTCACGCTCCACAGAGGAGATGCCACCCCACTGAAAACAGTACCAAAATATATAAAACAATGAATATGTAAATAAGACCGTGTATGCTAATAGTAAATAATGCAAATGGAACAGAGTACAAAGTTTGTGTTTGGTCATCAAATTAAAACAGTAAATGCTTTTTTACTTCGAAGTTCTTTTGTTTTACGCTTTTAATTCCATTGTGAATGGCCTTATATTTGTTCTTCCAGGAGGAAGAACAAGTAAAGCAAAGCTTTACAGAAGAATCAAACCACTTCCATACGTTAAACTAATTTTCCAAGAGATTATATAGTTTCCTTTTTCGGCTCTGAAAAACCCTAAAATAGTGCATAAAAGCGAATGTACCTCATCTGGGTCTCCAGCATGATGTGGAGCATTTCCGGTGATGTGGGGCTCATCAATGCCGGCGTGATCCGGAGAGCTCAATGGATGTTCAACTTCGGTTCCAATAGGTTCCTGATGAGGATCAACAGATGTGCTAGACATTTGCCTTGATCTATTCCTGACCAATGGTAAAACCTCATCATCCTCAAGATTTGACTCCCTTTCCTGAGAAGCATTGTTCACGTCCTATACCAAAATATGACAAGATAAGATGGCCATGATAAATTAGGACAAGAAACAGATACATAAAGTTCAAAGCTAAAAGCAAAAATTTCCCCGGAACTTACATGCTGCAGCCCAGCATCCTGTCTTGATGCCTCAATGGCGGCTCTTATCATTTGCTCCTCTATGTCATTTCTATCACCTGATACAGCACCAAGTGCAGGTTCCGTGGGTCTAGGATCAGTCTGACCCACAAAATGAGAACGGCTATCAGAGAGACTGTCTGCATCATCGTCGTCAATTACAACATTCCCACGGATTTCAGGGCCTTGTGCTTGTACAGAATCAGTTACATCCACGATTTCCGCTGGTTGATCAATCTCCATATCAGCAGGAGAAACAGATGCAGCTTGCACCCTAAATACGAAGAAGCACAGGGGTTCAGTAATCAGTAACAACTACAGGAGAAAATGTCCTGTATTTTTTAGGAAGAGCGACTTACGTATTTCTGATACCCTCGCTAAAATGCGCGTTAACAGCCCGATTGAGGTCACCATTGTGTTCCTGATTGGCAAGAATATAGTTTTAAATGATGAGACAGTAACTATTTGGTTGAATTTAGACCCAAAAACACATTATCACTTAACTATCAGAATGGATGCTCAAACAAATATACAAACAATAACCCTATGTACGAGATGTATGAGCATAGTCTGATTCATCCAAGCAATTAGCAGCAGATAATCTCATAACAACCAAGCCAACACCATAACATAACAAAAGAGTCACCACAGTTACAAAATCCAGAAACTTCTAGATCTAGCCATCCCTATGTGAAAAATTTGTCAAAACACAAAGAAGCAACGTAGAATTCCCTATCTCTCATACTCAATACTGGTCAATTTAGAGCACTGAGCACTAGATACATCTATGTAGATAGAATTACCCGAATATCATCTGGAATTCTGTTTTGCAAAAGAATTTAACATGAGGGATCTCAGACATGATTATGAGAATCTAAATCAGTTTAATCAACATCTAGCCATCACCTTCACAATACTACATAAACACAAATAAGCATTTACTACTACATTTGTACAAACTGGTGTTATTTTCCTCACATCAAAATAAAAAATAGTGCACTTAAGAACATCAGTAGAAGAATTAGCATCCTAATTGCATATGGCACTACAACAATATGCTCAAACCGAAAACCCTAGGCATCAAACTGATCAATGAAAACCCTAGCAAGAGCAATTTTACATCCTAGGATCTAAGCAACAAAAATCCCCAAAACCCAAAATTGAAGGGAGCACAACCCCTGATACCATACCCAAAAAAAAAGACCCAGAATGCTAATCGGCAATAAAGATCAAATCTTTTTTACCTCTAGCCTTTGAACAGCGACCTCCTCCGAAGAACCCGTGATGCTCACAAAAGTGTCAATCGATTCACGATTGGGCGTCGCCATTGGAGTTGAATCGGGGGGTAATTTAGAACAGGAATCTCGGAACAGGTTGAAGAGAAAAGTAGAGAACAAGAACTATGATTTGGGTCAGAATTTGACGGGTGGCTTCGGATATATATAGGGATTTGGATGTTAGGTGAAAACGAACGAACGGAACGAACCCTTTGTGGAAGGAGAGAGGGGCGACGAATGATTTGATGATAACTCGCAAAAGGGTAGAGAAGTTGCGTTCGGTGCTCGCTCTACTATATCTTTTTTATGTTCTAAAGATGGGAACTTGGAAGGAAGCTAATTTTATTTCCACCCTTTTTTGTTCTTCTATCTTGTTGCCCAAGCAGGCAAGTAAGGGCAAACCTGTCTTTTTGGCTTTCACACCCTGGTTTTGTTGTGAGAATTTGATAGTAGTCAAACAAGGCAAGCAACAAACAGATACTTGGTCCGAAACCCTGACCTAATTGGGTTAGGATGTTGGAAGGTCTCAGGTTAAGATAGAACCCAAAGCCCTGACCAAGCTGATTTAGTTGCGAGTGCTCGAGCGAGGGAGAGAATTCGAACCCTTGACCTAGGTCATATGATTATCCCCAAAATAGGGATATTTTCCTCAATTTGCTCTATTTTTTCATCTAAGTTTTGGAAATATGGTATGATTTTCCGATTCAAAAATACATATAGCATGTCTCTTGAGTTTTCTTTGGTCAAGCTTCTTACTCTTTGTGATAATACAATGCTGTTAACTCAAAATATAATTACTACAAATAGTCCAGAAGGAAGGAAGGAATTAAATAGAATAATGGGAAATAAAATAACAAATTTCCTTTTGATAACTTTTTGTACCAAACTTTTACGCCACATTAAAATGAATTAATATTTTAAAAACTATATTGACCACTAATAATAATCTGTGTGCTTGTTAATCGTTACTAAATCAGTAGGTAACGATTCATCAATTAAAAACATAACAGCTAACCACCAACTCTATCAAAACTCAAAAAACCATATTCTTCCCTCCAAGTACACAAACTACAAAAAAACTTATAAAGGGCATCCACCATTAACCATCTAGAACTATGAAAGTGATGTTTCTCAAGATCAAAAGATCCTTCTCACCTGCAAAATGCAGGAGCCTGATTAACCATGGCAATACAACATAAACCTCAACAAGCCCATCAAATTTTATTCTCATTTTCCCCCAACTCTTCACTCCATTACAGCAACTCCACCAGCAACCTTAATCTTCTCAATGATCTCGGCCGCCTCATCCTTTGTAACCCCCTGTTTCAGCAACACGGGGGCCTTCTCAACCAGATCCTTGGCCTCCTTAAGCCCGAGATTCGTAAAAGCCCTCACTTCCTTAATCACCTTGATTTTAGCAGCAGTGTCAAACTTCTCAAGCTTCACATCAAACGCCGTCTTCTCCACTTTCTCCTCAACCTGACCAGCCCCAGCGGCTCCTTGGGCGGGACCCAAGTCAAGACCTTCAGTGGAGATCGGCTCTAGCTTCGGGTGATTGAGCTTAAGCCCGAGCGCAGGCCCAATCTGGGCTCTTTCGTCGGCTGATAACTCGGCAATTAAGTCAGCGAGCTTGGCTACTTTCTCGGAAGGCGGGGGCTTGGGGCCATAAGGGCTGTACTCAGACGGGTACTTGTATCGCACAGGCTTGCTGTTTTGCGATGCATCCGCTTGTACGAAGCGAACTAGCAATGGGGATGTTGTTTCGTGTGAAGTGGGCCGGATTCGTACGGCTCTTAGAAGACTGTTGAATCGCATTTTTATATGAATGTGATATCTTGTTCTTTTAAGCTGAACTTACTTAACTGTTCAGTCTTTAGCTCCACTTATGTATCTGTTACAAGGAGAATAACAAAAGAAACTTGTTCAGGCTATAAAGCCTAGGCAATCAGCCAATTCTGTATGCATTTCATACATCAAGTCTAATGATGCATCCTCCTTTTATAGTAAATGGCGAAAAGATAACTACCTCCTAAAACTCAATAATGATTCAGATAACAGAAATGAAATCAACAAGTGCCTAAAACCTAAACACCAGGAATTGGATAACCTAGCTAGAAAATTGAAGCAGAAAATTCATGACTAATAAAATTATGATTTGGGCATTTTCGGGGGTATAACAAGAACGAATTCCTGAGTTGAAATGAAAGCAATTGCGAAGAAGATTCAATTAAGAACGGGAAGCTCAAGCCGATCACTTTGAGAAATACAGACAAGGCGAAAGAGGGGAGAACTTAGAAATACATACGCAAGTTTGAATCTTTGTGGAGTTTGACGATGCAGGGAAGATACGCCGGTGAAGAATTTCTCTTCCGGAGTCCTGATTCAGTGATTCTCGATCTCTCTGGTTCCTAGGGTTTCGTCGTTTAGACCGATCGAGTTCGGGTTTCAGATTGTGATCTTTTGCAAATCAGTTGAATGGAGTTGGGCCTGTTTAAAACCGGCCCGGTTATCGGCCCGGGCTATATGTGTGATTGGCATAATTTGCCTTCTTAATGTTGTGTGTTTGATCCCGACAAAAAAAAATCTGTTGTGTGTTTGATTTGACATTTTCTTGAGAAATTGTTGAGCTAGTTGTTATTAATTGCTCAAATTAGTATTTTTTGTTATTTATTTAGATTGATAGGTTGTTTTTGTATAAACCAAGGTCTGCATCAACACTCCTAAACCGGATTGTGTCGACCAATTCGACCCAATAGTAATAGGAATGGTGAGACTTGGTAAATTACCCAAGTGAAAGGACAGTGACAAAATCGAACCATTGCCTCCCAACATCAGAATGGCTCTAGTGGCTACATTTATGCTAAGTTTGGTTGCTTGGTCCCTTTCCTATTTTTGCCGCCAAGTTTATTCACACTTCTTGTTACTAGGTGTATGTCGCCCTTAAGTGCATGGCAAAAAGTCTCATTTAGAAGTCATTGGTAAGTACCCTTACCTATGGTGTGTTGGCGTAGTGGTGTTGGGGCTACGCTTGGAAGGATGAACCCCATGTTCGATTCCCCGCAACGTTGTTGGAAGGGGACTACCGTAATCCTATTCACTCCCTCGGTCTGGACGTAAACTAAACGGGCGAACCATGCGCGAAAGCAAAAAAAAGTACCCTTACCTTTGCATTTTCAAAGGTCAATTTTTTTTAGAGTTTCCCAAGGGAAAACAATTTATAATTCATCTCCATATAAATGTGATAGATTTGTCGACTTCGACTCTAGGATTTGAGTAGTCAAAGCGAATCACTTTACTTTCTTTAAATATCAAACTTATTAACAAGTCATGTTTAGGGAGGGCTCTCAATACTAAAAGTTATCTCAAAAGGGATACTAGAATATCAATGCATCTCTTTTCTGTCATTTTCTCTTATATAGATATTTTAAAACTAGACGTTGAAGTCTTACGCCAATGCGGCCAAATTGAGATCAATTATCACCAATGAAGTGATGTTGATGAACTTAACATGTCGTAATTGCTCTTTTCTTAATTTTATTCTAAATCCTTCTCTAATCAGTCAAGCCATGGGTCCATCCAATTTTGGAAAAGGTCGTTTCGATTTCTCAAAATCCAGAACCAGGTTATAACCCGTTATTCCGAGGATTAGGATATGATCATGGTTTGGATCCACCGGTTCACTGATTCCGGAAAACGACGAACCGAAACTGCATGATGACCGATTCCTGTGACTCGATCCGGGTTTCAATTTAATCTTGACGATTTTTTACTATTCGGTCTGCCGATCTGAAACGAACCCATGACTTGGGGAAATAATTGAATTATTGTAAATCAATTTATGGAATAAAAAATGTTCGTCCGTCGTCAGTGCTTACCTCCAAATAAACCAGCCGATTGGCAGATCAGCCTCGTTAAACCGCCACCTATCCATCACTGGCCACCATATCGCATTCCTCAACCCACACTAGACACGTGGCCGCTAGCCGTTAATCCACCCCATTATTTAATCCCGGCTATACTATTTCAGGTAAAAATAATATTTGTGTAATTTCCACGTAATACTATTTTAGACCAACCAAATCTCCAACAAACCCGGTAATGCCAACATCGCACTCTCCACCACCGGTGTATCGCCGGAGAAGCCATGGAAGCCGGCGAGTCAAATCGGAGTCTCCACCGATCCATAATCGACCGCTACAACGAATCGGAGGCGAGTCTCTCTGATTTCAAGGCGCAATTTCACGGCCTCGCTCCGGAGGAGAGGAACGGGAGGACGGACGTCGGAGGACGAGCTCTGAGTCCGTATTCCGGCGATTCGTCGGACGAAGAGTGCAATTCCGGCGAGTCTGTTGCCGATTCGGGGTTTCTGCTGAGGTATTTCGAGCTCGGAGGAGGGAGGAGGAGTCCGTACGAGCACGTGCTCCAGTCGCTCGGCCACGCCGTCCACGTGACCAGAGCGGTCTCCGGAGAGATTGCGTACTGGTAAGACGAAGATCTGTGTTGGAATTTGGATCTAATTTTGGCCGATTTGTTGAAATTTTGCTTGTGATTTTGTCGGTATACTATAGACTTGTGTTCCTCTGATTTAGATGGATTTGGGGGACTTCAGTGACTAATTTGATACCTGAAATGGATTTGTTAGTGGTGAGTGATGTTACTAGGTTGTTTCCTTATATGGGGGGTACAAGTTGGTTTTGTGCCTCTAAAGTGTTTGATGAAATGTTTACTTTGGACGATATATCATTTTTGTGCCTTGATTGGACTTCTTTTGGATCCTGTTCATTGATCTATGTGGTTTTTATTATTATTTTCTTGCTGTGGATTTCATGATGATCTGAGGAATGGGCCATTAAAGATCTATTCAAAGTTGTTTGCAGGAACCGTTCTGCAGAGAAGCTTTATGGATGGAAGGACTATGAAGTGATTGGCAGGAGTGCTCTGGACTTGCTCATTGACAAGCAGTTTGTTCCAAGCTTTGAAGGGGTCAGGGAATGGTTGCTTTCAGGTCAGTCATGGGCCGGTCAGTTTCCCTTCAAGAGGCGGTCGGGTGAGATGTTCATGGCAGTGGTGAGTAAGAGCCCGATGTACGAGGATGGCGAGCTTGTTGGAATAGTCACTGTTTCGAGTGATGCAGCTGTATTCGGCAATGCTAATACGAACTTCAATGAAACCGAAGAACGCAGAAATGAGCGGCACCGAGCTAGGCCTCAGTGGAACCACCACCCACAGATTCCATCTGTTCCGCAGATTACATCTTCTGTTTCCAATCTGGTGCTTATAAGCTAAGCTTGCTATTTTGCTTTAGTCTGTTTTTTAGTATTCAGTTCATTAGAGATTGATTCTGGTACTGATCAGGCCTCAAAAGTACTGTCAAAAATGCATGGAGGGGTTGAACCCGTTTCTGATTCTGAAGATGGAAGCTTAAGGAATCCCAAAACAGCTGTAAGCTTCTAACTGTCTTCCCGGCTTAAGTGCTATAACATAGGATGCAAGGATTGTGTAAATGTGTACGAACAAATATTACTGATTTGTAGATTTGCTTAATATGTAGAAGGTCATGGGTGTATTTCATGTTTTGTGGTAATTGCTTCCAGTGGTCAACTTTAGCCTGTTTGTTCCATTCAGTTCCCCAAATCCTGAAGTAGGTAATTGATGCTTTCTTGCATTCATAGATTTAGGGGAATTGTATGTTAAAGGTGTCATAGCAGATGCTGCGTCAAGCTATTGATTGATCAAGTTGCGACTCAAAACAATTATACTTGTTATTTGGTTTTGTGGATACTGTCGCGATGTTTTCACGAAATAATTCTTCGGAATGATGCAGGTAGCGAAAATCATCTCGAAGCTGAATTTTAGAAGTAGTAACAATAATTCAAAAGAAATTGGATCCAACAATAATGCATCCAATATTGCTGACAGTGAGTGCTACGTGGACTACAACCATCAACATAAATTGGCTGTATCAAGGATGCAACAAAATGAGAAAAAATTGGAGCTTCAGCTGGAAGAAATGACTATGGCAGGGCCAGAAGGTCAAGACGAACATCTGCCTGTAAGCAAGCGACCTCCCATTTCAGGGGGCTCTATAGATGCTAGCCATGGAAACCCAAACCCTTCTGGTAGAGGGGATCGAGAATCCGGTTCATCGGTTTACTGTGAAATTCGTTGGGAGGACCTGCGATTAGGTGAAGAAGTTGGTAAAGGTATGTAACTTGTTACTTGCTAAGCATTCTTCCACACTTCTTAACTTAAAAAAGGTTGAACATGCATGCTAGAGTAAGTCATGTCATTATTCCTATCAACTTTAGAAGAATGTTAAGATCTAATTATTCCTAGGAATAAAAATGGATACGAGTACACGATAGTGTCAGCCAAAGAAATTATTAGATGAAACATCCTTGATTATGAAATAATGAATTAATTTTCTTTACAAGGGCGATAGGACTAAGGAACCAAAAAGGAGTTTATGACAAATCCATGCCCATTAACTGTGAATCTTACATCTCCTTGATTTGTTCAAATTTTCTGTTTCACAGGCTCATATGGAGTAGTTTATAGAGGACTGTGGAATGGATCAGTAAGTTCATAGCGATGAAAAGCTTGTCATATTCAAACTACATCAACACAGAGTCGATTTTTGACTTCCTTCGCTTGATCTAATAGGATGTTGCTGTCAAAGTTTTCTTCGGCAGTGATTATAATGAAGAAATTTTACTGGATTATAGAAAAGAGGTATAACAAAAATTGGTCACTGATCTCTAGGATAAGTATCGATTGCTGAGTTATTTACATGTTCGTAAACTTGTAGATTGATATCATGAAGAGATTGCGACATCCAAATGTGTTGCTCTTTATGGGAGCATGCTATTCCCATGAGCGTCTTGCAATAGTGACAGAGTATTTACCCAGGTATTAACTTCTGTTTGCTGAAAGCCATCTTGACCTGTCCTTCTGCATTGAACTGTTCTATGCATACATTAAGCTGTTAGTCAAAGCATTCTGGAAATATTTTGTTTTACTCCACTAAAATTCATGCAAGCAGGGGAAGTCTCTTCAAAACTCTTCACAAGAGTGCGCAGAGCTTGGACATCAGAAGACGTCTGAGAATGGCCATGGATGTTGTAAGTCTCTTGAGGAATAGCAATCCCCTGAGCTTGGACATCATTTTAGAACCTTTTTGTTTTGATGCAGGCGAGGGGAATGAATTATTTGCATAGAAGAAATCCACCCATTGTACATAGAGACCTCAAATCTTCCAACCTTTTAGTGGACAAGAATTGGACTGTCAAGGTACCATAACATTATAAAATTGTTAACTTTTATATTTTCTGTTAATTCATGTGTAAGTCTGTCTGTTCAGGTAGGAGATTTTGGCCTATCAAGGTTGAAGCATGCAACACTCCTGTCCGCGAAATCTGCACTAGGAACAGTAAGACACTCTTTTGTTCGATTGCTTTGAGCACTTCTCAACAGAATCATAACTCTTACAAGTTTGAGATACATTCCGTACGATATCAATTGGCATGATTCCTTTTCCATTCTTCTGCAGCCCCAGTGGATGGCACCGGAGATCCTGAGGAACGAACCTTCCAATGAAAAGTAATTTTCTACTACTGAGCTCAATCAATCAAAATAGTAATGTTATCTCCATGGTCTAATATGTTTTCCGTTTATTTTCTTTTTGATTTTGGCAGGTCAGATGTGTTCAGTTTTGGTGTTATTTTGTGGGAGCTAATGACAGTATCAATCCCATGGAACGACCTCAATTCTGTGCAGGTCTGTGTTTCACATTCTATGTGCATCCCAAAGTAGAAAAAAGCCACACACAGATCTGTCATGTTCTATGCACAGAACACCATTAAGACACATTTTGTGTTGTCTTTCTTGAAGGTTGTAGGAGTTGTAGGCTTTATGGACCGTAGATTGGATATCCCAGAAAGCGTCGACCCACGCGTTGCATCCATCATCACTGATTGTTGGCATAGGTAACACAAAACTCAAATGCTAAAGAATTTTGAACTAGACCTGTCATCACTACTGCCTAATTAACAATGTTGATCCTTTGGTGCAATGCATGAACAGCAAGCCAGAACAACGCCCTTCGTTCCAAGACATTATCCATACGATGGCGACACTTTTCCAGAACATCCAAGGAACCTAGAACACGTCGTAAGAATTTTCTACTCCTAAGATGGGTTGCTAGGAAATCTTTGGTCCTGCAAGGATTGGAGAGACAAGAAGAAGAAGAAATGAATGTTTATTTTGTTGCTTGTTGTGAGAATGAATGTCCTTTTGTGTTTTGTATGTAACTAAGCTTGTAAATAGTAGCAAAGAGATCTAGGATATTTACTAGATCTCAAAAATGTTTGCCATTTCTTTTCCATTGTGTTGGCTCTCAAAAATGAACTGTTGTTGAAACTACGAACTTGTATTGAATAATACACAGTTATTTTCCTTGAAGAAAAAAAGTATTGTTATGTAATCACTGTCTAGCTCAAAGGTTTAGTGGTGTACTTAGTTATCACCTCGACCCACTAAAACCATGTGATTTTTTGTGTTCTTCATTTGGTAGTTACACATCCATAATGAACCACCCAAGATTAATTTCAAAAACGGTTTCGTGGTGTAGTTGGTTATCACGTCAGTCTAACACACTGAAGGTCTCCGGTTCGAACCCGGGCGAAGCCATTACATGTTTTTTATATTTTTGTTTTTAATTCAGTAAAAGCTATATATAACCACTGTTAAAAAGTGTCAACAATGGTTTCGTGGTGTAGTTGGTTATCACGTCAGTCTAACACACTGAAGGTCTCCGGTTCGAACCCGGGCGAAGCCAGGATGATTTTTTTTTTTGTTTTTCAGTTGCAAAGTCATTTTTGGTGTTGAAAAACACTTTTTGAGTGATGTTCTCAATTAGTTGTAGTTGTTGAATATCTCTCACCAATAATCCTGCCATACTAATTCCAACGCCAACTCTTTTCAGGGTTTATTGAAATTTGATTTCGTGAGATTTTTTTTTTGATCTAGTTGCTGAATCTAATCCCACTACTGCCCATTTTATTCCAACGTCAACTTAGCAGTTGGCAAGTTGGCATGTTTACATCATGGACCGAGAATAAGTTGGCATGACAAATAACAACGGCAAGTTGCCATGTTACCAAATAATCACAACGGATCTTACTCCTTATGCTCCATCAAGAATACAAAGTATATTCTGATTGCACGTTCTAAAGCAACATCATTTTTAAGTAAGTGGAAAAAGAAACTTTTACGTCAAAGGTTGTTTTGATGCACAAAGGAATCATCTCTATGAATCTTGTTTTGGGTTTAATGTAAAGTTGTGGATGCTTGAACTTTTAGAGGAGTCCAAACTGATAAAAACAAACCACAAAGAACAGAAGATATCAACTGATATATGGTACCAAGTACAAGAGACTACTATAGCCTGTGCATGACGCTCGAGAGAGTGAAAATCCAATATACATAGCTACAGACCGGGAGCGAAAGAGCACAAGGACATTAAAATGAAAGAATAAATATGCTATATGTATATGTAGGAAGGCAAGAGTATGCCGTTCATGAAAGATCAGTTATCACAGTGCCATTTTGAAGTAGGAACACAGCTCATGTAATGGCACCAGCTACAGTGATCGTTCCCGTTCTCGCCCTTGAACAGCATGGTTGATGACACAGCATATCTGCAACCACCAAATGAAGAAGATGTTACTTCAGACCTTATGTTGAGCAGACAGTTGTAATGTTTATATATAAGTCTTATCTTTAGCTTACCCCACGATGAGAAGAACTAAGGCGATGACGAACAGGACTTGTTGATAGGCCATGTACTTGGTTTTGACGCGAGCATGCTCTGGGAATTGGTGGCGCTCGGCCCAACCAAAACGGGGTCGAATGAGTATAATGAAACCCAGTAGAAACCCGGATAGGAACCCTCCAATGTGAGCAAAGTTGTCAACATGGGGTAGAAGCCCCACAGCCAAGTTAATGGCTATGATCACAACGAGTGTGAAAAGTGCAGCAATCTTCAAAAGCCATAGAAAAAAGAAGTCTATTTAGTTAATGAGATGTACAAGAGTCATAAGCATATGAAATCAACTCAGAATTACTAAGAAAAAAAGAGTTACCTTGTTAGCATAGATAGTCCAATTGATCAACAGTTCAGAGAGCATTGCACCAAGAAGACCAAACAAGGCACCAGAGGCACCAACAGAAATGCTCTGTCTCAAGAAGAGCGCAGACATAATGCTTCCACCAAGCCCAGACAAAAGGTAGAGAATCCCAACTTTCACTGAAACAGAAAACACCAAGGAGAGAAGGGTTCAGATCACAACAGTGCAAATCCAAAAGAGTATTCACGAAAACAATAATGATACAATGTGGGGAACAAAAAGAAAGCTATAAAGGAAAGGAGCTTACAAAAGCCAAATTGTTGCTCCAGTCGAATGCCAATAACCACCAAACTCAACATATTGGCAAGAATGTGGATCACACCAGCGTGCAACCACATAGAGCTCACAAGTCTCCATCCTTGATGCTTGAACACCACCCTATTCCACTCAAGAGCTCCCATTTTCAACAAACTGCACAAAAGACACATCACAATGAGATTATTCGTCCAATGCAGCCGAAAACGTTACATATACACTGCAAGAAATCAACTTCTAATTTCAATAACACCATAGTTTTGATGCTAATCCACTCCCAACAACATAACATGAACTTTCCATCTCATGACAGACCAAGCTTAAGCAGACGAAGAGTCACAAAACTTCAATACCAAGTACAACTCAAATAAAACCCTAGACATAGTGAAATCTTCTATTTCTGTATTATAGTATGAAACTAGAAGAATGATGCTGATTCAAATTGACAAAACATGACAGATTCTTTCTCATCCTTAAGACAGCTTTGATATTCCAATATTCTGTATTTTGAGAAAAGCGACATATTTCTAGATATGATGAAAGCCAACAATGATTGTAGTGTCCACCTTCGGAGCATAAAAATCAAAGTCAAAGCTATGACATGATAGAACTATACGAATATTCCATTTAATCAAGCACAAAAGTCCATATATTGCAAGAGGAAGACTTCAAACAGCGATTTCAACCACAAATAGATCAAAGTAGACACGAACAAGACTATTTCCCCCCACTTGATCACTTCACAAAGCCCTAGTTTCAGTTGATTAAAAATTGACCTAATCAAGAGCCAAATTCACACCAACAACTAAACAAAATCCAACAAATCAAGCAAACTCAACATCTGTATCACACTTCCAAATCAAATTCAACAAAATCAACACTAATCAGAGAGAGAGAGAGAGGGAAGACAAATTACGTGGAGGAAGAAGGGCCAAAGAGGGGATTCTCACTAAGAGGCTGAAACGAGAATCTTCCGAGAAACCTAGCGACACACTGTCCCTCAAATCCGGTCGAGTTCTTAGGGCAATTGTTGACGAACATGACAACGACGAACATGGCGATGTTCACCACTACGAACAACGGAATCAGCCACGCCGTCCACGATCTGTCCGTCGTCTCATAGTAGATCGGACCTCCTCCGCCGCCTCCATTCGTGTAGCCTCGGTTTCCGTTCTTCTCCAGATCTGTGCTCGCCATTAAAATTCCTCTTCTCGCTCGCTATACAACTCCTTAAATTGTGATTTCACAGAGCTTCAATAATCGATTGAGAGGATCTGTATATATATAGTGGAGAGTTCTGGATTAGGGCTTGATTGAAGAAAAGGAGGTTTCGAGGAAGAAGATAGATTGATGGAAAGATAGAGATTGAGGTCGGTTTGGAGCTGTAAACTGTAAACTCGCAAGCAACTTCTTCTATCTTCGTGGTGTTTTTATGGAGTGAAGGATGGTGTTAATTACGTGTTTGCCCCCTTAAGATGACGTCAGGTAAACGTGTGGGGTATGCGAAATAATTTAGCGGTAAAGTGCTTTACGCGTAACGGATTGGAGTTTAATTAACTTGGAAGTTGAAGTGATTTCTATTAAAGGTAACTTAATGCAAGCAAAGCTGTAAATTTTGCTCAAATTGGCCGAATCAAACCGAAATCGATGGAGTTCGATTCAGTTTAAAGGTTTAATAAATTTCAGGATTTCGGCTCGGTTCAATTTTGTTTCAGTTCGATTCAATTTTTTCAAAAAAAAACCCTTATATCTATCAAAAACAAAAAAAAATCAAACCGAACCGAATTTTTCCGGTTCGGTTTATAAAATTCCCGAATTTTGGTTCGGTTTTGAACCGATGCTCCCCTTCTCTATTTTTTCTCAAAATAATGTGCAAATTAATGCCCACGTGACTCGTGTCTCTCTAGGGGAATGAACGTTGTTGCCGACTTGCTAGTTTTGCTTTCTCTTTTCCGTTCGTTTTACACTTTCTCGACGAACCACCTATCGGTGCTCGTTCTTTATTATTGAACGATGTCGGAGGTAGGGCTCTCCAGTCTCCCCAATGTGTTGCTTGTTAGCCCTTGTTTTTTTAGTATGTTTTGTTAGGGCTCGACCCTTTTCTCCACCACAAAAACATGTGGGATATCATTGAGCCGTACGTTCTCGTGATGTTTCACATAGTGTTGGCAAAAAGTTGATAACGCTCAACCCAGGCACCTCCTACCGAACCCTGCCCTGGGCCTTGGTAGAGGGGTTAAACCGCGAGGCACAACGGTAGCAGAAGCGTGGGGATCGGTCCGGTGGTATGCGTCAACAGAGGGATGAGAGAAACTGTCACGGAGATAGCCCTCACAAATCCCCCATCTGCTCTCACTCGGAATCGAACACGGACCTTTGACAACCCCAACGAAACCACCTGCGACCACACTCCTACTCGTCACGCCAAAGCCCGGGAGCTTCACATAGTTTTTATAGTACCTCTTTAGAGTATAACTAAGTAGCGAGTATCATATATGCACCTAAGTACAGTACAATGAGTGAAAAATGTTTCTACCAAAAAAAATGAGTGAAAAATGTGAGACGTCATTCGTTAATAACGTACTTGATTGATAGGTAACGATGTCCGTGATTATTAAATCGCTCATTTAAATTCATGACACTTAGAAAGTTAGAAACATCACGTACTCTCCTAATCAGTGGCGGAGCCAGATGAAATTGTAAGAGGGGGCAGATTAAGTTGTGAGAGAAAACGGATCGAGGACGATTAAATACTTTATAAATAATATATAGTATACAATTAAAATGTATGTTAATTTATACATTATTTAGGATAAAATTAATAGTATTTTAAAGTATTGACTAAAACAAAACACTAGTTATGACATTAATCGTGAATAATTTCCTAATTAAAGGCGAATTTCAAAATAAATCCCCAAATAGTGGGGGGAGTGAAAAAAAAAGAACACCCAAACTGCTACCACTGGGGTTTGAACTTGCGCTGCCTTACAAGCAAATGGGAAAGACTGCCAACTGGACTAGGAGGTTTTACTGCTTGTTCATAGAATTTACTTATTATACCCTATACTTAAAATGGGAGCAAGAGGGGGCGACCGCCCCCCTTCGCCCCCCCTCGCTCCGCCGCTGCTCCTAATCACATCTCTTTAGAGAGTGAATTCCGTCTTCTTATCAAGTATGTGTATGCAGTTTCGTCCATTAAACTTAATACTACTAGACATTAAGGTTTGTCATTTAACAAGCAAAAAATGCTTTCTTTGTGCACGTTGTCGCCTCACCAAATCTCTACCAAATTTCACACATTAACCCTAACTAGGTGTACCGTCGTGCCATGCACGACAATGACTCGCGCTTTATATTTTAAATATAATTTTGTTATAAATAAGATATTAATAAATGAAAACATATAATTAAAATTTTAAAATATGAAAATGTTATTTTTTCTAGACAAAACAAAATATTTTTCAGATTTGTAGTACCACACATATGAGATTATAAAAAATATTAACCATATTCTAATTATAGAGCAACTTAGTAAATAAAATTTGCTTACTTTTTCATCCTTCAAAATTTGTCTCTAATGGTTAATATACATCATTGCCCCTATTATCACAATTTTGAGATATTATAAGGCAATATAATATAAAATGAGATGTTTTAATATAAAAAGATAACTAATATATCAAAAAAGATAGGAAATTTTATCTGTTTTACATAAACTGATAATAAATAACGTAATTAGACTATTGAAATAATATGGAAAAATTAATTGTTTGATTATGAGAGATAAAAGCTAAGTTATTAGGGACATGATAGTATGTATTATATAGTTTAAGTAAAAGTTACTAATAAATACAAATTGATTTAGTGTCAAGGATACAAATAATAAATTATTTAGAAAAAGGGGCTTCAATTTTTAAAATTCGAGTTTAAATTCGAGTTTCTTATGTTAATTCTTACATTAATAGATTAAAATAGTAATTGAAAAGAAAATTTAATTAATATGTATCTTTTATAGAAGGAAATTTTAAAGATGGATAATATTGTTTCAAAGATAGATATTAGATGAGTAAGAAAAAGGATACAATTAAAGATTAGACAATTAAAGAAATTTTAAAGATAAATAATATGCCTTCAAAGATAGATATTTGATGGGTAAGAAAAAAGATAAAATTAAAGATTAGATAATTAAGAAAAATAAAACATATAAAATTTAATAAAGTAGGACCAGAATTAACGTGGAGGCTCAAAATTCCTCGACTTTAATATATAGTATAGATTATTAAAAATAATACGGAGTATGATATTACGTAAACATACACATCCCGTAATGATATTATCCCATAATATTAATAATAATATGATATTAATAATCCCGTAATATTAATAATACATCACGTATAAATACATATTAATAATCACATGGTTTACCCATTAGGATGTACGTATGTATACCATATCAAACATATTAATAATCACATGGTTTATCCATTACAATGCCAAGCCATATTCTTTTTTGAGAAGCCAGATTCTTATTATGTAGCAAATTGGTTTTTTTATGGATACATATTGTTGATAAGGGAGTTAATTAAAAGATTAAAAATTTATGTAGGCAATTTTTTTTTTGATAGTATGGATAGATATTGTTGATAAGGTAGTTAATTAAAAGATTAAAAATTTACATAGCAAAATTATGGTAGTTAATTATAAGACATTAAAAATAATTTTGGTTAAATATATGGTGGGGCCAGAATCAACGTGGTGGCTCGAAAACGGTCGGCTTTTATAGTATACTAGCAATTGACCCGCACCTTGTACGGCGTGTGATTTATTAATTTTTTACTTTATACATTGAATTTATAATTAATATTTATAGATATTATCATATGTATAGTTTTTTTTAAATGACAATTATCTTTTAGATTATAAAATAACATAATTCTCGTTTATAATTAACTATTTATAAAAATAATTATATACTTTATTTATATATGAACTATTAAAAAATATATAAATATATAATTAAATGATCGTGGATAAATGTCATGAGATAAGATTTATTATAAACTTTATTAAACAAATAGAGGTAATAAATAATAAAGATAAAAAAAATAAAACCAAATAATCTTGTATTTGCATTATTATGTTTTGAAAAACGAATAAAATAGGAAGTAAATAAAAAATAGGGATTGAATTATCCAAGCATGAATTTTATTTCCCTATAAAAAAAACAATAAATTTAATTTTATCCATCAAGTTTGTGGTTGTTCAATAAGAATAATATAGGTAGATAAACCTTAAAATAAAGGGAAGATATGTAATTGATTTTGTTCGTAATTAAGATAGTGACATTGATGAGCGTAAGTAATATGTAATTGTTTTTTGATGAGATAGGTAATATAGATAATATAGGTATGCAATGAAATTAATTTTGGTGTTCATAATTTTATTCAAGTAAGAAAATATAAGATAAGAAATTCTACCAAAAAAAAGATAAGAAAGAGAAAATTTTGTAGAAATTATAAACTATATGGAGGATAAAAGATAAAATTTTCAAGTAGTAGAAAGATAAATTTTCCAATTCAATAGATGACAAAATAATTTATATAGAATATAGTGTTTTTATAAAAGGGGTGATGTGGCGCAATATGGTGGCGGAATTTGCTTCCGCTTTAGTATATAGTAATAGATAGATAGATAGATAGATATTGATTGATTTGCACCTTTTCCTCTTCTTTTTTCTTAAGGACCCATCAAATTGGTTTAGTACATATAAATCACCATCTGTGTTTTTTTGCAAAAAAAAAAGGCCAAATGTGTACACTCAAAACCATTACCTTATCCTTCAAAAAAAAAAACCATTACCTTATCGTAAAAGGAACTATATTTCACATGGGCAGTACTTAATCAGTTGAAAACTTACTACTCCGTACTTTTAAAGCAATCGATTAATTCGATCCAAAAATAAAAAGGTACGTATTCAATATATAAAACCCCTTAGGTGTGGAAATGGTCAAGCTCAACAGCTATTGCCATAAACAAACGCCTGCAGCCTTAGCTTGTGAACGAGAAAGACCGCGTTTGGTTGGAAGCAATTTTCGCGTAAGAATGTGAACACCATCCTCGTTTTCTTTATTATCTTTCACGCCTAACCAAACGTAAAGCAGCAGCCATATTTCAACTTCCATGGTTTCGTCCAAACCCACTTTGTCAATTTACAAATGCAAGTTCACGATGTTGTTTATTCAGCCAGAATCTTGATCACGGTTAGATCTTAAACATGAAAAACATGAAATATGAAATGAGCAGTTTACCATAACAAGACCAAAGGTAAAAACCGGTCAAAATTTTTACTCCCACTATTTGCAGTAGAAGCTCCAAGAAACTCAAAGAGCCAAAACAAATTCAATTGCTGATACTAAACTAAAGATCCAACACCAAAAATAGAACATATTGAGCATACAGCAACCGAGAAACCGTGTCATTCAAGACCGACGATAGCACGAGAAATCACGCACCGTTTGCAGGTGGAGGGGAAGGTGCTACGTTGGACGGTATCAAGATGTTGAAACCATCAGTAGCTGTAGAAATGACCATTCCCGGTATCTGTTCATGCCAATGAAGCTCCTTAAAGTCCTTTTGGCCCTGCCAAACAATGCCATATATATAGTGAACTTAAATCACAAACACATAGAAGTGTTTACCAATATCAATATTGTGATTGCAAACAGATTTCAAGGTACTCACCTGGTGCACAAAGACGAGCTGTGGTGGTAGATTTTCGGGTGCGAGCACATTCTGTGCGGTCTGAGCTTTCAACTCGGCCTCCCTTTCTTCGTCTCGTTCAAGGGAGAGGTCCCAAAAACTGGAGTTAGACAGCACAAAATGTAAAAGTAGTGTCAAACTTATTGTTCAATGTTTAAGCCTTACTTATTTAGATAGTAGCCTGACTGATTGATGATTCTTACGTAAGCTGGTCATGGGCCGACGAAACTGCTAGACTTGATGCCTCATATGGACTCCATTCAATGGAGGTTATAGGGTACTTGTGGTACTCGAAATTCGCCACTACAGTATCCGCATCCTGCATATGACTCGACGGAATATACTCACTTCAAATAACCATTAAGGAAATTCACATTCAGAAAACTGCTTAAAAAGTTATGCATTCTTTGAGATTCATTCAGATTCTTCAATACCTTGATTAATCTGAGGTCATGGATTTTAAATGAGCCATCGTCACACCCAGACGCCAGCATACAACTAGCTAGCCTGCAATTTGCCAAGCAACCATGACACATCTTTATTGAATTACAAATGCAGAATAAAGGATCATTGAAAGATTCAAATTATATATTTTTAAAGTGTGAACCTGTTCCATGAGATTACATTCACATCTGCATTGTGTGCCTTGAAGGAAATTACAGGCTTCTTCCCTTGTTTAATATCCCAAACTGCAATCTTCCCATCCACAGAGCAGGAGACAGACACATTTTCTTCAGTGGGGCTCCACTGCGAATATTAGAGAAGAAAAAACTCACTACCTTCAACTTCCATAGATCTTGATTTCTAAATTTTAGATAAATATAGTGTTTTGAGCTTAATGACTGAATTCCTTAATAATTGTGGCAAAGGCTCAAAGGGCAATTTTTAGTGAGCAGAGGGAGTGTAAGACTAATCGATTAGCAAAACGGATTGTACCTGCAGGTCTTCCACACTCGCTTCGTGTCCAACAAAGGGTACGCGATCCACAACCCATTTTGTTCCAGATGTGGGCTCCCATAGATGAATGGAATTACTACAGTCCCCTTCAAAGTAGAAGAATCAAATAAGAAACATGGTTGAGCCGAAAAAAAACAGCAGTTGAAGGAAAATGCAATAAAGAACACATACCGGACACTAGTCGTCCAGCAACACGAGGACTCCAATCAATAGCAAAACCTTCATCTTCGTGTTTAAAGGCAGACAACGGAGCCTGGTTAAAAACTGAAGTTGGACCACGAGTAGAATCGCCTTCTGACTCTGCTAAGAAGTTAAGATGAGAACTTAAGTCCCAGACCTACAGTCATAGCATAGCAAACAACAGAAGTGGCATTTTAGCAACTTATATACAGCTTAAGATTAGAGGTATAAGGTTTGATTATGATAGCTCATTTATCGAGGTATAAGATTTGATTATGATAGAGTAGCAACCACACCTGTACATAGACAGTGTCACTCCATGATGCACAGATATGGGGGTTTTGTGGCATAGATCGAATACGGTTTACACTGCCTTGATGAGCCACGCTACGCAACTGCAACCCATCAACAGAAAAAGCTAAATCTGAAGTCCAACAAGTGCATATGGAATTACTTAAAAAAAAGAGAAGCAAATTCTATAGCATATTGAGTCAATATGAAACAGTGAGAGTATTGTTTTTTACATTTCTATTGTTAGTATATAATCAAGATAGAAGGCGTTGCTGGCTAGATGTAACGTCGTCTTAATGAGATGAGAGCCAATGTGTTTACTCTTTATACATAATCCATTGCGTAAAGGGGACTTGCCTGAAGTGTTGGTCCATCTTCGTCTTCATCATCCGTATCGCTGTCTTCACTTCAGGGTCGCGTCTTTTTCCAGTGATGTTAGAGATCTTAAATATATTAACTGAATTCGAGGAAGGTTGTGTTGCCTGCAAAAAGAAAAGAAGGTTAAATGACATCAAAGATCTGATTGAATTGATCACCCACAGACAATTGATGACAAGTACATACACTGATATACAACCTTGTAATTTGGTGACATTAAGATATTGCCTCCTCAATATAGTTAGCATTAGTGCTCAAGAGCATGCAGAAAGAACTACCATAAACAAAGTTGCCTAAAAACCTAAACAAGTAAAGATTCAGATAACTACACATAGAAATCAAACTAAGCCATACTAAATGCAAAAGTTGAAAAAGTCTACTAGCCTACAAGCACCACTAGGCTATACAGAATGCAAAGTTTTCAATGATGATAAATTGTAGATTGGACGTCAAAGACAGTGGAAAATATAAAATGTCTCATAACGCAGCATTGGCAGCAGCTCTTTACCTGAGTCGTCCCAGCAACAAAATAGATAGTATGCGGAAACTTGGATCGGACTAGTCCCAGCGAATCACGAACGATGTCGAAACTGCAAAACATATCAATCCATCTTCAAAATCAGAGCCATCAAGCAATCACTGTGAAAACTCTAAGTTAAACCTTAACAAATTATGTGACATTATGTGATGTTAGTTTCTGAGATTCAAATTTCTAATACTTATTACCTATGTTACTCGGAAACTCCAACCGGGTGGAGCACAGGAGGAGATCGAGCTCTTCCTTTTCAGGGTTCTGGCTGGTCCCTCAATTGGCATTGGTGGGTCTTTCTGAGGCGTTCACGATAGTCGGGTTCGTTGAGTTTTATTATAAGCAGGTTTCGGAGAGGATGAGGAGCATTGGCGGATCATTCTTGTTTACGGGGATGGCGATTTCGAGTTATTTGGCTAGCTTTCTCGAGTCTATGACTGATAGGATTACAAGAAATGGTGGGAAAGGATCGTCTTGGTTATCGGAAGATTTGAATCTAGGGAGATTAGACAAGTTCGATCTATTGGTTGATTGCGGGTTTGGAGGTTGTAAACTTGGTTTATTTCTTGGCTTGTGCAAGGTGGTATGAGTATAAAGGGAATGGGCCGGGATGGTTTTAGTGTGGATAAGGAAAATGGTGCAACGGTGTAGTTAAGTATATTATAAGTTAATTAATTGTACCTAAAATAATTAAAGTGTGCTACACTCTAAAGTTTATGTAAGATCGATATTATAAGATTTGTGGTCCATATCACATTAGGTTTATTTATCATTCAATCTTCTACGACCAAATCATGGTCCCTTTCCTAAAAAAAATCACCAAAAGAGAAGGTGGGATTTCGGTCCTTCAACGAATGGGCATCGGTATAGCTAGCTCTCTCCACGCTATCGATGCTCGTCTCTGGGCTAGTCGAACAACGGAGGAGAGCCGTGGCTTTAACGAGACCTACGCTAGGCGTTCTGCCTAGAGGAAGAGGGGCGATATCGTCCATGTCGGGCTTGTGGTTGGTGCCTCAAATGGCGTTGGCGGGTTTGGCAAGTCGAGTTTTACTACAAGGAGTTACTTGAGCGGCTTCTTGGTGTCGGTTGTGCATCGATCCACGGGCAACGACGGATCGAGTGGTGGCTGGCTGTCGGAGGACCTCAATAAGGGGAGAATGGACTACTCTTACTATGTTGTGGCTGCCTTGGGAGCCGTGGATTTGGTGTATTAATTTTCTTGTGTGTGCTAAGTGGTATAAGTATAAAGGCAGGGGATCAGTAGGAATTAGAACCTAAAAAGGAAGGAGGTGTTGTTCTTCATGCATGTACGTGAAAGAAAGCATGTGCATAATCGTGATGTTTATGTACTAGCTAGTGGTAAGAAAATGTTGCTAGCTGTTAAGAGTAATTAGTATTTCCAAATGCTAAATGAGCTTGATTGAAGGCCCAAAATTAATTGGGTAATAAGTCTTGAAAATAAAACAAGAACGAAAAGGAAGATCTAGAAAATGTGAGAAGTGTATGGTAAGAATTTTCTAGATTTGTGAAGAAGATAATTAAGATGTAAGGATATTTCTAGAATATTTTGGAAAGTAAGGATAGTTGGATAATTCTAGAAAAGTCTAGGGAAGTTTTTGAAATATCTCCTTATAGTGGGTGAAAGGGTAGCTTGCCTATAAATAGGCAATTGTAGTCTTTGTGTAAGGTATCACTCAACTTAGAGTGATCATGTGTGAGGTGAGTGAAGTGTCCCACATTATAAAGAGTCCCGAGTCACCCGTATAGATGAGTCTTGTACATTTCCACTGTATAATACAAAGTCACTTTTGTAATATTGTGTCTTTGTGTCGGTTGGGTTTCGGTGGGTGTATAAGTGTCGTGGGAGGGATTGATTTCCCAACACTAGCAAGTGCATGTAACGAAACAGTGTACGTAATATCTATATATGTAGGTGTTTGTTGACCATTTTAACCCGTCTACGTACGTACAATCCTGTCTTGGGCTATTACATACATACAAGTATACAACGACTCCATATCTTCACCTCTATTATTCAATTATACTTTAAGAAGGCATATGTTGATTTTGGATTGAGAGAATACACGAGAGATCGAATATATGCAAACTGAATTGCTGGATTGATAGATTAAACTGACAACAAAGGCTTTAGATATAAGCCAGTACACAGAAACAAATGCAAGAGACACGTTTACACTAACATATCAGCCTAATTAAAAACGTGACCAACAAACTAACTCAATAATAACCCTTGACTAACATTAATAACTAATCCTA
Organism: Polygonum aviculare; assembly: GCA_934048045.1. Taxonomy (NCBI): domain Eukaryota; kingdom Viridiplantae; phylum Streptophyta; class Magnoliopsida; order Caryophyllales; family Polygonaceae; genus Polygonum; species Polygonum aviculare. The sequence goes on along the minus strand of OW204030.1, from coordinate 3,253,899 downwards.
AAAACAGAAAACATTGAAACTAGCTGGGTCCAACGACGACTAACTAGAGAGTACGTTGAGCTGCAAGTTTGATGGAGCGCACATCATTCAACAGGATAGGCCTTGTAGAGGGAGTGTAAGACGAGGGAGGCGACGGTATAGACGGAGAAGAAGGAGGAGAGACGAGGCGGGAGGTCAAGAGCCTTGCCAACGAGGGTTTTCCACACGAGAAGGCTCAGATAAAGCCCGATGTCCAACGGAAACGAAGGGCGGGAGACGCTGGCGAAGAGGACGGCGCCATAGAAGGAGAACACGATGAAGGCGATGTCGAGGCGCCTGAGTTGCCCGTCCCGGAGTAGCGGAAGAGCGCCGATGAAGAAGAGCGAGCAGCATACGGGGTGGAGGGCCGCTACATGGAGGAGACCACTAGAGAAGCTATGGCGGTCGAAAGTGAGGATGAGGAAGAAGAGGAGCAGAGGGGGGAGGGTGGACATCAGGAGAAGACCTTCCTTTCTCCCCATGGGTTCGTCCAAGCGATCCATTATTTTTGGTTTTTTGGAGGAGAGCTAGCTACTGTCGATCTACTGAGCACAAGCTAGGGTTTGAGGAAGAAGAAGAAGAAGAAGAAGATCTTTATATAGGACAACTCTCCTTCAATTCACCAGCTAGCTGGCAGTTGGCACTATATATTCAAGGAATGGTATGCATTGGAGTTGGGAGTCCTTATCCCTTATATTTGCCATTTGGGTGTAAGAAATTAAAGGCACTTGCTTACCATATTAATTGGGTTGGTCATGGTTTCCAAGTATTCGCAATATATTGTCATTTCTCAAGGCCGGCCTTGCTCTTCACAAGGGGACTGAAGCGTGTTGCAGGGAGCAACCAAGTTAATGTTGTTGTACTAGATAGATTTCAGGGAAAGGCTCTGTGGCTTTTGTATCTTATTTTACCTCTTAATTGGTTGCCCTTGGATCCTCTGGCCGAACAACTAGCTCTTGAGTCTTGACCACTTCGCTCAAGGCATGCCTCTTGCTTTCTGTCACACAGAAGAAAAGGCTCGCTCAGTCCTTTTAAACAAGTACTCCATTACTATTCAAATCAGATCTTCTTTTTCTTCTTCCCCAAACCCTAGCTTGCTGTTTTGGTTACAGTTTTACTAGTATTAGCTTATGTGTTTATGTGTTGCAGGTTGCTTTTTGAATTTCAAACTTTGGTTTAGCTTTCTTGGGATATGTATGTGTACTGTGTGCAGACTACTAACGTAGAGTAGTATTACTGGTGATGGATGAATTAAATGAAATCTGCTTCTTTTGAAAATGGTTTTTATTTTCCTGAGTTAATTAAGTGAACTTCCTCAATTCTACACGTTGAAAAATCCAAGGAGTATCATTTTAGGGTTAGAAACAAAACGAGAAACCACGTTCTTTCTTTCAACAATAAAAATCTCAGGGAAACTACTGTAGTACGAGAGCTGCTCATTGTCCGCCATTTTCTTGGTTGGAGCTTCATTTTGCCGCCGAATTTGGATTCTTGGAATTTGTGTACGCGGATTCTGATCCAGTGGGTAATTATTTTTTCCGTTTTTTATGTTGGTGGTTTACGCGGAAGGATATTTTAAAATCATTTTATCTGAAGAATTCATGTATAAATAAAATTTCAAATTTCTTCAACCCAAAAAAAAAAATTCAAATTTTGACCAAAAAAATATTTAATTTCACTATCTTAAAGCTGTTGTGTTAAAATTATAGTGCCTGCGTTATTTCGTTCATGGAGTGTAAATTAAGACATTCCAACTTATTGTTTCCCTTGATGTTAGTAGACTGATAAAATTTAATGCAAAAGGTCATTTGCAAAGGCTTTAAAATTGTCCAATTTTATTTTTGAGAAGCACATTTGTCTAAGTTAAACCAAATTAACTTCGACCAAAAAAAAGTTAAACTAAATTAACCAATATATTAGTGGTCGCAATATTTCCTTATCAAGGATTTTTCTCATTTTTGATAGAGATTAAAATGTACTCCGTAGAAAGGAATTGCCCGTCTGGCTAATGGTCCCACTTAAAGAGACAAAATGATAAATGGTGTATGCTTAACTACAGTAATTAACTAGGTCTTCGACCAAAAAACATTACTGTAATTAGCTAGGCCATGACCTAAATTTGCTTTTTTAGTCAATTTGTAATTACGTCATATAGTAATTAATGCCAATAGTGACATAAAACAAGCCTGATTTAATTTTTAATGAGTTAGCGATAGTTTACGACATAAATATTCCAATAGTGACAGTATTAATTAATTTATGAGTACTAAATGTGGTTAAATCAGGAGAAAATAATCAATAGCTTTCGAATTAACACATATGTCGTACTTCATTGAGCCAAAAAACTTGATTACTTTTGGCCTTTTTCTGAGACAACATAATATTCTAATCAAGACTATCATACTTTAATTTGTAGCTAAAAACAGACCATCAACGGCCATTTTGCTACCACATTACGGAGTGTTTCGTTTGAACACAGTAACTAAGCGACACCTATAGCGAGGCCTACGTACGCACCATTTTTTTCACCGTTTCATCACCATCTCGGAATTGTTGTACACCTAAAGAATTTGAAAGCCTTTACTATAAACACATTCATTTCATCTGGGGCCGAGCAAAATTATCCGAAAGTGCTTTACGTGTAAAGGAATGAAGTTTTTTTACTTGGAAGTTGTTGTTAATGCATTGTTGTACACCTAAAGTGCTTTTTTTTTGTTCAAAAAAATTTAGGGTAAGGGAATGGTGCCCCAGTCCAAGGTCAGGGAAGACCCAAGGGCTCAAAGAGCTCTTACAAAAGGATTTACATATGTCTCACCTCAAAAAGACTAGGGGGGATCGAACCTGCGACCTGTTAGACCGATGCCCTGTCATGCTCCACTAGACCAACCCCTTGAGGTTACACCTAAAGTGCTTTACACGTAACGGAATGGAGTTTTTTTACTTGGAAGTTGAGGTGATTTCTATTAATGGTAACTTAATGCAAGCAAAGCTCTAAATTTTGCTCTAGATAATGGGTGTTACCATTCTGTAATTTTGCTCAAAATAATGTATAAAGTAATGCCCGAGTGTAGGGCTGAGCAAAATCCGGTGCGGACCGGATTTTTGGACCGGACCGGATCGGACCCCGGTCCATAAATTTTAGATATCCGGTCCCGGTCTGGATATTTATAAAAATTAAATTTAAATAAAAAATATATTAATTTTAATGTTTTTATAGTTTATTTTTAATATTTAAGTTTCACATTTATATTATATACTTAATAGTATTATATTTTTCATAATTTATATATAATTTCTCTAAATAAATTATAATTTTTTCAATAAAAAATTAATTTTTAATTCAAATAATATTTTTTTTAAATAAAAATAAAAATCCGGTCCAAAACCGGACCGGACCGGGACCGGGACCGGACCATATATTTTAGGGAATCCGGTCCCCGGTCCGGTCTGGTCCGGTCCGGTTTTGGACCGGTGCTCAGCCCTATCCGAGTGACTTATGTCCTTAGGGGAGTTCATGTTGCTTTCTCTTTTCCGTTCGGTTTATACTTTCTCGACGAACAACCTATTGGTGCTCGTTCTTTATCATTGGACGATGTCGGGGGCAGAGCTCTACCTCGACGTGTTACTTGTTAACCCTTGATTTTTTCAGTATGGTTCTCTTTCCCGTTCGGTTTACACTTTCTCGACAACCACCTATTGGTACGGTGCTCGTTCTTTATTATTGAACGATGTAGGGGGTGGGATTCTCGCCCAACGTGTTGCTTGCTAGCCCTTGTTTTTTTAGTATGTTTATTTAGGGCTCGATCCTTTTCTCGGCCACTAAACGTTTGGGATTGAGCCGTTATCGTGATGTTTCACATAGTTTTTATAGTACCTCTTTAGTTAGAGCTAAGTAGCCAGTATCATATATGCACCTAAGTACAATACAGTGAGTGAAAAATGCGAGACGTCAAACGTTAATAACATAGTTGATTGATAAACTCATCACACTTAGAAAGTTAGAAACCATCACTCCCTTAATCACATCTCTTTAGAGAGTGAATTCCGTCTTCTTATTAAGTTTCTGAATGTAGTTTCGTCCATTAAGCTTAATACTACTAGACATTAAGGTGCGCCATTTAACAAGCAAAAAATGCTTTCTTTGTGACGTTGTCGCGTCACCAAATCTCTACCAAATTTCACACAACAAGCTCCCCACTCATTATGCGTACGTAGCTTCACCCAAATTCGTACCCAATTTGTTTAGTACATATAAATCACCATTTGTTTTTTTGCAAAAAAAGAGGGCAACTGTATACACTCAAAACTATTATCTTATCGTAAAAGGAACTATATTCCAAGGTGGCGAAACGGTCAAGCTCAACAACTATTGCCATAAACAAACACCAGTGACCAGCCTTAGCTTGTGATCGAGAAAGACCGCGTTTGGTTGGAAGCAATTTTCGCTTAAGGATGTGAGAACGCCATCCTCGTTTTCTATATTATCTTTTACGCCTAACCAAACGTAAAGCTGCAGCCATATTTCAACTGTCATGGTTTCGTCCAAACCCACTTTGTCAATTTACAAATGCAAGTTCACGATGTTGTTTATTCAGCCAGTATCTTGATCACGGTTAGATCTTAAACATGAAAAACATGAAATATGAAATGAGCAGTTTACCATAACAAGACCAAAGGTCAAAAAATTTACTCCCACCATTTGCAGTAGAAGCTCCAAGATACTCAAAGAGCCAAAACAGATTCAATTGCCAATACTAAACTAAAGATCCAACACCAAAAATAGAACACATAGAGCATACAGCAGCCGAGAAACCGTGTCATTCGAGACCGACAATAGCACGAGAAATCATTCACCGTTTGCAGGTGGAGGGGAAGGTGCTACGTTGGACGGCATCAAGATGTTGAAACCATCAGTAGCTGTAGAAATGACCATTCCCGGTATCTGTTCATGCCAATGAAGCTCCTTAAAGTCCTTTTGACCCTGCCAAACAACGCCATATAGTGCACTTACATCACACAAAGAGTACTTATACACATAGAAGTGTTTTACCAATGTCATTATTGTGATTGCAAACAGATTTCAAGGTACTCACCTGGTGCACAAAGACGAGCTGAGGTGGTAGATTTTCGGGTGCGAGGACATTTTGTCCGGTCTGAGCTTTGAACTCGGCCTCCCTTTCTTCGTCTCGTTCAAGTGAGAGGTCCCAAAAGCTGGAGTTAGACAGCACAAAATGTAAAAGTAGTGTCAAACTGATTGTTCAATGCTAAGGCCTTTACTTATTTAGATAGTAGCCTGACTGATTGATGATTCTTACGTAAGCTGGTCATCGGCCGACGAAACTGCTAGATTTGATGCTTCGTATGAACTCCATTCAATGGAGGTTATAGGGTACTTGTGGTACTCGAAATTCGCCACTACAGTATCCGCATCCTGCATATGGCTCGACGGAATGTACTCAGTTCAAATGACCATTAATTTACAGGGAAATCACACATTCAGATAAGCTAGAAAGTAAAGAATCCATTCCTTCCACATCAGATTCTTCAATACCTTGATTAATCTGAGGTCATGGATTTTAAATGAGCCATCGTCACACCCGGACGCCAGCATACAACTTGCTAGCCTGCAATTTGCCAAGCAACCATGACACATCTTTATTGAATTACAAATGTAGAATAAAGGATCATTGAAAGATTCAAATTATATATTTTTAAAGTGTGAACCTGTTCCATGAGATTACATTCACATCTGCATTGTGTGCCTTGAAGGAAATTACAGGCTTCTTCCCTTGTTTAATATCCCAAACTGCAATCTTCCCATCCACAGAGCAGGAGACAGACACATTTTCTTCAGTGGGGCTCCACTGCGAATATTAGAGAAGAAAAAACTCACTACCTTCAACTTCCATAGATCTTGATTTCTAAATTTTAGATAAAGATAGTGTTTTGAGCTTAATGACTGAATTCCTTAATAATTGTGGCAAAGGCTCAAAGGGCAATTTTTAGTGAGCAGAGGGAGTGTAAGACTAATCGATTAGCAAAACGGATTGTACCTGCAGGTCTTCCACACTCGCTTCGTGTCCAACAAAGGGTACGCGATCCACAACCCATTTTGTTCCAGATGTGGGCTCCCATAGATGAATGGAATTACTACAGTCCCCTTCAAAGTAGAAGAATCAAATAAGAAACATGGTTGAGCCGAAAAAAAACAGCAGTTGAAGGAAAATGCAATAAAGAACACATACCGGACACTAGTCGTCCAGCAACACGAGGACTCCAATCAATAGCAAAACCTTCATCTTCGTGTTTAAAGGCAGACAACGGAGCCTGGTTAAAAACTGAAGTTGGACCACGAGTAGAATCGCCTTCTGACTCTGCTAAGAAGTTAAGATGAGAACTTAAGTCCCAGACCTACAGTCATAGCATAGCAAACAACAGAAGTGGCATTTTAGCAACTTATATACAGCTTAAGATTAGAGGTATAAGGTTTGATTATGATAGCTCATTTATCGAGGTATAAGATTTGATTATGATAGAGTAGCAACCACACCTGTACATAGACAGTGTCACTCCATGATGCACAGATATGGGGGTTTTGTGGCATAGATCGAATACGGTTTACACTGCCTTGATGAGCCACGCTACGCAACTGCAACCCATCAACAGAAAAAGCTAAATCTGAAGTCCAACAAGTGCATATGGAATTACTTAAAAAAAAGAGAAGCAAATTCTATAGCATATTGAGTCAATATGAAACAGTGAGAGTATTGTTTTTTACATTTCTATTGTTAGTATATAATCAAGATAGAAGGCGTTGCTGGCTAGATGTAACGTCGTCTTAATGAGATGAGAGCCAATGTGTTTACTCTTTATACATAATCCATTGCGTAAAGGGGACTTGCCTGAAGTGTTGGTCCATCTTCGTCTTCATCATCCGTATCGCTGTCTTCAGTGTCTTCAGGGTCGCGTCTTACTCCAGTGATGTTAGAGATCTTAAATACATTAACTGAATTCGAGGAAGGTTGAGTTGCCTGCAAAAGGAAAAAAAGGTTAAATGGCATCAAAGATCTGATTGAATTGATCACCCTCAGACAATTGATGACAAGTTCATATACTGATAGACAACATTGTAATTTGGTTCATATACTGATAGTGCTCAAGAGCATGCAGAAAGAAGAACTACCAATAAACAGAGTTGCCTAAATTAGTACAGTTTCAGATAACTACACAAGGAAATCAGACTGAGCCATACAAAATGCAAAGTTGAAAAAAATCTACTAGCCTAGAGTCACTGCTTGGCTATACAAAATGCAATGTTCTCAATGATGATAAATTGTAGATTGGACGTCACAGTCAGTGGAAAATATAAAATGTCTCATAACACATCATTAGTTAAGCATTGGCAGCAGCTCTTTACCTGAGTCCCAGCAACAAAATAGACAGTATGCGGAAACTCGGATCGGACGAGTCCCAGCGAATCACGAATGATGTCGAAACTGCAAAACATCAATCAATCTTCAAAATCAGAACCATCAAGCGATCACTCTGTCAAACTCTAAGTTGAACCTTAACAAATTATGCGACATTATGTGATGTTAGCTTCTTAGATTCAAATTTCTGATAATTATAACCAGTCAAACCACAAAACCAGTCAAACCATCAAGCAACCACTATGAAAAAACCCTAGGTTGAACCCTAAACTCAAATTTCAAAATTCTCAAGCTTGAGCATGCCTTTTACTAGAACAGTGAACCAAAAGATCACAAACACACACATAAATCAGAACAATAAACCAAAAAAAGCTTATAACTTTTTTACATAGAGATCCAAAATTAGAACGATCAAAAAAGGCGTAGAAGGAAATATATAAATTTAGACCTCAAACAGGATTCACCGAAAAAGAAGCGATGGATAGAGTTGTAAGCAGAGGTATGATAATCCAACTCTTCGTCTTCCGCAATCTTGTCCACGCCGGGCTGCCATACTCTCGCCGGAGTAGGATCGGACTTCTTCGCCGCCGAGCTCTCGCCAATTGTTGCCTACAATCGGAAAATTAAACCCTTGTCACACTACTAATCAATTGGCTCGAAAATTGAGAAAAAGAATAACAAATTTGCCACAATGTGCCTTGTTCGTCGCTCGCTTAGCTTTCTTTCGGATTTTGATAGCGCGAGCCATGGTTTTTAGTTTTTTACGTACGTCCTCACCAGAGAAACGGAATAGTAGTAGTAGTATTATTATGGAGGCAGAATTTCTGATTATTATGACGAAGGGTTTCACGAGTCAGAAAGAGCATATAAAAACGACCCAAAAAAATAGAGTATAAATGTGAATTTCTAAAGTTTTTAAGTATCTGTTCTCAAAAAAAAGTTTTTAAGTATCTAAATAAAATATATATATATATATTAAAAAAAGTTCATATTCCCTCTTTTTTTTTTTAATCCCTATTTGCTCCATATTTTTATCCCTATTTGCTTCTAAAAAATCTCTAAAATGAGGATGGATCCATCATCCATGTATTTGGAGACATCTCCAAATTATGAATCCTCCTTCATCTATACTACCTATAGTATAAGGAGACAATGTCTTCACAAAAATTTATGTCACGTGTCATTTCAATAATAAAATATTCAGTTGGGTCCTCCTTTATACAAATTAGGTAATTAGAATCTCATATAATCTTATCCAGTAAAAATTGATTAAAATTTACCAAAAATCATGAATTATCCTGAAAGTTATAAATGATAACTTACCAAGAATACGTTATAATCTTCCCATAGATATTACTATTTAATAAAACATGATATTTATCATAAAATAATTTTTAAACAAATCCAACTTATTTATATTATGAGATGATTTACTATAGATAAAAACTAATCATAATACGAAGATAAATATATATAATCCTATAACTTTAACATGATCAGACATTACATATCTATATTAAAGATTTATAATCACATTACCCGTACATGGTACGAGGGTTAAACTAGTTGGTATTAATGTCACATAGAACACAAGCAAAAACCGCCCCAATTGTATTCGCGTACGCATATAACAACCTTACGTAGTTATGTATATGTATACATGCTAGCTACGCTTGTGGTAATTGATAATATGATTGATGGCTTGCAGGTGTAGAACGAAGGTGGTCGAGCTCTTTATAGAAACAACTAGAGCGTTAATGGGCTCCTTGGACTCGGGTAAACGTTGATATCAGTCATCTCTCAACTTTCATCGAAAGGGTTCGTGCCCCCAGTCATCTCTCAGTGTCTAAGGGGTGATATGATAGGTGGAGGAACTTTGGTATTCAGAGAAATCATCGATCTCGGCATGGTCTACAATCCACTTTCTCCTCATCAGTACATTGGAAAATATATACCTAACACTAATGATACATAAATTTTATTTATAACATTTGACATTTGAGTTTAAAAAAAAAACAAAAATTCTTCCATCAGACGATTTTCTAACATCTACTTGTCCAAATGGGTTAGTTTTTAGATAGCAAAATGGGTATTTCGGCCCATAACCAAACTAACAAATGTTTGAATATTTGGGCCGTGTATTGACCTTATAAGCCCACTTTCTATTTTTCTTTATCGATAATCGAAAACAAAACTTAGTATTAGAGAATTTGTACTAGTAAATTCACCTTTTGATGTCACATGTCATTCTACATCCTTTATATGGAGGGTGTTTCGATAAAAGGTCACTCGTTACCTATTTATCCTTCGGCCTTTTCAACATCAAACAACATGCCGACTCTAATTGACTTTGGTACAACTCTAGCCTTTATTCTAAAATCTTTGTGTGGTATAAAAACTGACATGAAATTTTATTCAAATTAATAACATCGTTTCTCAATCAGAAGGCCACAGATTACCCATGCATCCATGTGTATAAGTGTATTTAGATTTCCAGGTATTCTTTCATGTTTCGTTTTCATTTTTTTTTCTTTTACTAGATAATGTTTTTTTTCATTTGTTAAAACTTATTAAGTATTTCTTGTCTAGTCCACTGTTGACCATATATTTCCCACATTTAGTCTGAATTTCAAAGGTGGTGCACCAATGTTCCTTCACCCCATGAGATTACTTACTCCAATATCCTACGATAAGTGTTTGTGGTCTCGTGTAATAATCAATGTAAATCTTTTCAACACTCTATAGTCTAAGTTGGTGTTGATAGGGTAAATTGCTTTTGTTATAGGTGGATAGGAAAGAAACTTGGTTTTAGGAATCGACTTGTATGTAATGATAGAATGGGCAAAATATTGTAATAATGTAACCAATGAACAAAGCCATATTTCACTCTATTACATGAATCGACGTGTATGTAATGTAGAATGGAAAAAATGTATAATAATGCAACCCATGGACAAAGTCATATTTAACTCTATTATATGAATCGACGTGTATATAACGATAGAATGGGCAAAAAAATATAATAATGTAACTTTATATATTTTTGATCTATAATGTAACTTTATTTGAGAGAGTAATAATGTAATTAAAACACTATCTTTAAAATATAAACTAGAAATGGCTAGTTATGCAACTCTATATTTAGCGATAATTCTCTCACCTTTAGTCTATCCTATATATATGTCTTCAACTTCTTCCTTCGTCTCATGCAACTTGTTCCTTCTTCCTCCCGTCTCATGTCATGCTTTCTTCTTTCTTTTAGTATCTCTCCTTTATTTCTATTGTTTTCTTACCTTAGTGTGTGCCCACATTTCACATTCAAAAATTTGCCTTTTGTGAGGTTAATTTCATTCATGCTCAAACGTTTGACGTTTAAAATGGTGTTATTTTGGTTTTTGGGTATTATTGATAGTCGTTGTATTCTCATTGGTTGTTCCAATTGTGTGTGGCTTATCAAAGCTAACACTTCACAAGGCTTATCCGAATGATAAACCCATCAGTGTGAGTGAAGTCCGAACACGTGATTGGGCATTTGGGCTCAGCACAACCGACTCGTGGGTGTCGTTGATTTTCCTTTGGGCGGTTACTACGACCCTTTTCTTTATGGGTAAATAATCTATATTTTTCAAATGAAAGAGTCTATTTATTTGTCATGTTTGTAAAACTTTCTAATTTATTCTCATTTTCTAACTCGTTTGATCGATATGTTTTACTATGCAATGCTCATATCTGGGTCTCCCCCACAGGAATTTTGCGTCCACATTGACACTGGAAGTGATGTGTCATGGATTGGTTGTACCGGTTGCTCCGGTTGTCCCAATACAAGTGGAATAACAGTTTAGTTACTTACTTAATGTAAGAATGTCGTATATGTCTAGGAAGAGGGTCTTGGACATCAATCAACGAGGTCTAAAACTTTCCGCAAATCATGAGCATTCAAATTCAAGAAGGTCGAGCTTTGCCTAGAGAAGATGGCGAGGTCCGAAACGTTGCATGACCATAACACACTTTCAGTTACGACCCCTCCAGGATCGACAATGTTCCTTCAAGGTCGGTAACGTTCACCCCAAGGTTGGTAACGTTCCCTCCAGGGTCAATACGACCCTGGAGGGAACGTTACTTCATCAAAAAAAGACAATATACTTCATGTTTGAAGTTTTCTTACACAAAATATTTAGAAAGATAAGTGTAGAAATAGAAAAATAAATTGATTTATAAAAGTTAGCATTGTATAATTCATGCATGTAAACGGAAATAGAATGATACATAAGGTGGAAGCCACTTTCTCTATATTCCTTTTTCTATACTTTTTTCAAAGAAAATAAATGCAAAATTATTCTTAATAGATCTCCTAAATATCGTTGGAATTGGAGTAAAGTTGTTTTGAAGAAAATGAGTGTTGTTTCTCCATTTTGAAACAAAAAATTAGAGCATTTAGCATCTTATACAACAGAAAATTTTCTAACTTTGGGGACTATTTATGTGATAGATATTTATCTAAATTTATGGTTGTGGAATAAAAAAAAAAGTAACTTATAGGACAGACAAAGAATAAATAAAAAATTTAGCTTAAAACTCACCGTTGAAAATGCTCTAAAAACCTTACTTTATATTATGATTTTTGCTCTAAGAGCCTCACCATCGCTATATGCAGTTCTGATTCTTAGTTCCAGCCATTGCACATATGTGCCTGCTTACTTTCTTTCTCTGTGATATTGTTGCCCGTTGGCATTTTTATAATTCAAAAATTCCATACATTTCTTTTCCTTGTTGGGGTTGTTCAACTATATCATCCAACCATTGATTTGTTCATGAAGATCATCCAAGATATGATTTAGATTAGCCTGTGCGGAAAAGGCATTCTTTCTCATACATTCAACAACAAACTACAACTTCAAAGAGCATTAAGAGCACATGGCTTAGGTTGCTAAAATGACCACAATGAGAGGCAACTATTACACAGAAATGTAAACTGAACTCGGACTACCTATTTGAATGCAATCCAAAGATGATCAATGGAGGTTTTGGATAGAAAACAATTATAATACTTGATACCATTCAGAAGGAATATCTAAACTTGTAGCCTCGGAGCCAATCTTCACCCTTTTCGTCGTAGTCCATCTTACTAAACGTTTGCCCCGAAAACTGTGAAGCAGCAGCATAGTTAGATGCCCCACGCCACGCATCGAGCACAGGGTCTAACGCTTTCACGACCCGTATCGGGGTCCCACACGGTAGGATCATACGGACCCCGGCTTCCAACCGTTGGCTCATCCCGGGAAAAAGACTGCTCCCTCCTGTCAAGAATATCGACTCGGTCAGCCTCCTCTCTGAAGTCTGGTTGTACACTGGAGAAAGTCTCCTCATGGAGACACCCACCATCTCGTCTAGCCCTGCCTGATCAATGCCAACCAGGTTGGGACGAAACAGAATCTCTGGGCATCGAAATCTTTCGACCCCGAGTAGAATCTGGAAATCCTCCTTGGTGAGTGGCCGGGATTTTGGGACATCAATGCTCTGTGATACACCCAAGTCCGGTCTAGGGACAAATGTCGGATCTAAATCCTGTCATAGAAGGTTATGAGGTGCAATCAATACAAGTTTAGTACGATATAATCCAAGCTAATGGAAAATTATGTGGTGCAATCCAAAAACACTCTAAGATTACCTGAAGTTTTGCAGATACACGGGCAAGTTCAGATTCATCTACATCAGGACCTTCATCCTCTTCATCATTATCTCTGCTCATGAGTTTGTAGAGTTGCCAGTCTTCATCTTTAGCACCAAAAGTATCCTCGCCCTTGCCTCGGTCAAAGGCAGCGGTTGTCAGGAGACGCATCCTTTCTTTCTGGGCAGCACTCAATCTCTCGCCACGACCAACTCCGCCAGACGTACTATTGTTCCCATTTGTGCTGCCTCCATTTGTTTTTAGTCGTTTACGCTGCTCTACTTTTTCAGAAAGCTCACCGTATCTAGTCCGTAGATTCTCCAAGTAGAGTTCTGGGTTTTCTCTATTCCCATTGATAGATAAAAGAGACCATAGTTAGTGGCTAAGTCATTTTTCACAACAAAGTAAATCCAGATTGAGGCATAAAGGATAACTAAGCACAATTTAGCATTCTAACAAGACTTGAGTAAAGACAATTAAGACAAGAACAGCAGACTCAGCCGTCACTCTGAAACAAGAAAGATTCTCAATACAACACTACAAACCGAAAGCAACGAGAATCTATGAGTAGTAGTAACATACAAGCGCTTTTCTTCATCAAGTTGATTTTTCTTCTCACGCTGTAGTTCTTCTTCAAAGCGTTTCTGTTTAGCTCGCTGTCGACCATCAGCTGTAGTTTTAAGAAAGATCTGCTTCTTCTTCTCCTTAAGCTATGGGCAGGTGACAATCATGAGGATTGAAATATGAGCTTAGATAGCATAGAGATCACATCTAAATTAAGCATCAATTTGAAGCCAAATTTCATTATCAAGCAGCCCAAAAGTATACCTGTTCTGGGGTGAGCATGTTGTCAGGAATATCTATCAGTGGATATTTTTCAGCCGAAGCAGCCTCATTCTTCTCCTCACTCTCGACTTGTTCGCGCTTTGCTTTCCTTAAGGACTGCATGACCTTTGCAAGAGATGTTTCTAGCTCCTGTCGAGAAATATAACCCGTATCTGATAGAAAAGTTGGAACATCTGGCTCTTCCACTTTCTCCAACTGCTTGATAAGAAATTCCAAGCCACGCGCCTCGTTTTCTAATTCAGTTATTCGAGATACTCTCTTTGCCTCAGCCATCTCTCGTAATCGTTGGCCTTGCCTCTCCTTTAAGGCAGCCTTTCGTGCAACGTCTTCTTCTGAAGGTTGCTCCTCAACAGGTGGTGGAGAGAAAGGGAGTTGCCAGCACCTAGTCTTTTCTTCAGCTTCCTTCGTGCCATTCTATTACAGGAGTAGCTACACTACATGAATATATTGAGGCTATAGTAAAAGAAAATTAACGGAATTTTAAAATGATCGGACTCAAGATTGTGACCTGAAATAAGCGAACTTCAGAAGCATAATCTGAAGCTATATAACAGTGCTCCATCTTCAGGTCTTCAACTTTTTCCCACGTAAACCTAGACCTGCAATTGCCACATCATTATCAGGAAATAAAAGATTACAACCTCTAAATTTCTGTAGTATCCATGGATTTACAAATTTAATAAAAGCTCACATGTGCTGAGGATATTTGAGAGAAAGAAGCTGCTTTAAGTAATCGGTGACATGGTATCCACCAACATTAGTTCTGCAACATGCTTCATAGGCAGGTTCTCCGTCGAGAAACTAGAAAATACGAGCGGACAAAATTGCAAAATTAATTTGGTTTTAGACCATAGAAAGAAAAAAAGCAAAAACAAAAAAAAAGATAAACAGCATTGCTAAAGTAAATACAAAACATTGGAGGACACAAGAGTCCACTGGGTGCTGATATGGAGGACACAAGGATGGGAGCTACTTACTGGAATCACATGACTACTGTTAAATCCTGAGGAAATAGCAAGTCCATCTCTGTTGCAAACTCCAAGTTGCTGGTTGTATGTATAACTAAATGCAGTATCAACACCAAATGCTGGTACACGTGAGAAGAAAAGAAAACTTATGAGTGTGATCGTATTGAGAAATGCAGATAACTTGAGTTAGTACTGTATACAAGCACAACAATTATTGCCTTCACTACTAGTATATTAGACAGTTTGTTTTAATTCAAACAAATTACATCCACCATAAGAGGGGTTCTGGTGAAGGCTTGATGTATATAGCCATGCCTAAAAGCTGGCTGTTCTAGATGATACAAGTCAATTATGTGATTGCTTAATTCGCACAAAGGAAAAAATATATAAATGATACTGTATAATTACCCGCACATACATACCCACTGAAGGAACTCCGTAAGACTCGAAGAGAAGCTCTGCCATTCTACATCGTGATGGAGCTGGATTGCATGGGCATTCCGTGATCAAGACAGGATGATCAACCTGGTAAAAGATATAGGGTAAGGTCAGTATTTGGACCAAATTCAAACAATGGTAAGATGTAAGTACTAATGACTAAGATATCAAACTTATTGCTCATTATTATGGGTACAGAATCCATGACAAATTATTGTATACAAAACATTAGGTAAATATCACTACAAGAAAACATTAATCCAGAGAAAATAAGAATCATGACGTTCACATGTAGAACATACCGAATATCCATCCACACCCAGCCGATCAAAGCCGAAGTCAAGAATCTGCAGTTGCAACAATGACAAGTTGCGTGAATCACAAGGAAATCCAACTTGAAAATAATCTGCAGCAAACAAATTTCATATATGCTCAATGATTAAGAACTTCACTTCTATATTTGAAAGATCATTATCATTGACCAATTTCTATCTCTAAGTGAACCAGTGTCTTAGAGGATCTTACATGTTCTGATATGACATCCATTTACTAAAATATGTGAAGTTTATCCAGTAAGAAATATCAGATTACAAACGGACAGGGATATAAAAATCTTGCCAATTAATATGCATATCAGGTACATCAAACGGCACCAACAAGAGAAAGGGGGAGTGAAATATTGTGAAAACATCAATACATGTATTCATTTTATCCTACAATGGAGTAATATACACAGTTGGAAGAGATTACATATTCCATTATTTCAAACTGGTAGACCACATTGCCCTCAAAGGCCGAGCGTGGCCCAGATCGTGTGCAATCGAAGTACTTGAGCAGACCAGAGTCATGATCACCAACAACAGTGACGGTTTCCCCTGCAGAAAAGCCAATGCGTCAATGCGTATTCACAGAATGCAATGCTGTCATGATCACCACCAAATTGAAAGTGCAGCTCATGCCAACAACAAACATAACTTTTGAGATAAGAACAAACCATACAAATTTACTCAAAGATTGCAAGGAAAAGAACCAACTCATAGAATGTATAAGCCAAGTAGCCCTATTTCAAAATTCAAGAGATCAGCCTTTATCTTACAGAACCCTGAAAACGGCCCATTTGATGAGACAAATGCACCATGCATGGTGAGATTCTACACATTTAATGACAACAAATCAAGATCAGTGCACTATCTCCCTCTCCACAGACACATAACATCAAGAACAAAATCTCAAATCACAATTCACAGCTCAGTTCAAGCTAAGAATAACTGTGCAAATTAAGCACATTGATCATATTAACATTGGTTGGGTCGCATATTTAAAGAATATAGCAAATGGCATAAGGTATAAGGGTATATTGATAAGGTGCTCAGTGAAGTCATGGTTGCAACTTTCTCGTCAACACACGAATATATGCAAAGAAACAAATCCAACAAAACGTATAGTACCTAAACTAATAACTCTACATCAGTATAATCATATACTAACAAAATCGAGCTAATGCCAGAGCAGAAGCTCTGGTGTAACACAAATTGGACAGAAATGCACAAGACTGAGACTAACAACCAGAAGTCCAGAACAGAACAAAACCTGAAGATTTATGGCGAGGCCTCTGGACAATGTTACGAAATACAACACGAGGATCAGACTCCCCAGCCCATCTGAAATCACACCATCAAATAAAAACAAGCACAAACTGTTCAGAGAAACTCTTACTAAAAAACTACTTAAAAAACATGAGAAATTAGGGCACGTCTACCAAGAATGGAGTTACCCTATACGGAAATAGGAGCCGCCATTGTCGATGACAATTGGGCAGCTTGAAGGGACGAGACTGTAATCCGTTTGCCGTTGTATTTTGCTTACAAACGGCATTTGAGCTTCCAAACTTTCACTCGAATTCGCTACTGAAACAGTCAACTCGAAATTTCAGTTCTCAGACAGACACCAGAGAAACAAAACAAGTGAAAATTTTGGGGGTTTTCTCAATTGAGAAATAAGAACAACAGTTAACATGAAGAGATTAAGAAACAGAATTCAGTTGACAAGGAAAAGTTCAAACCGATCAATTTTGGAGAAGAAATGTCGCCGGCGGTGAAGAAATTGTCTCTCCCGAGCCCGTCGTTCCGTTCTGTTCTCTCTCTGATTTTTCTTTATTGTCGATTTGGGCTTTTTCCTTATTGGGCTTTTTGTAGTTCATGTTTTGTAATGGGCCCTTGATCCAAAAAGAAAAGTTTTGTAATGACCCATGAAATAGCAAAAATGTGAAAAGGTCAGCTGAAAATGTTTTGTACATGCATAATGGTAATGGTATTGAACGTAGTTAGTTGAGTTGGGTGGAATTAATGGATACATCATACAGTTAATAGCATTGATTTTTTGAACTTGTCAAGTCAACATTGGGCAAGTGTTTGATTATGATTTAAGTGTGTCAATTTTATTTTATCGACAGATGTATTGATTTGAAGGAGTTATGGTTTGTCTTACAATTGTGTCATGATCTACTAGTTGTGTACGCTACATTAACTTATTATAACTATATATTCTACAAATTTCTTGGTATAGATTGATGTCGTCTACGTCGTGGTAAATCAATATTATTTTTTAGGATCTTGTTGCTACGTTTCATGCCTAATTTTGGAGGGTGACATGGTCACTTTATTTTTTTGAGTGAACATATTGTTCTTTTTATCATCCGAAAATACTTTTCATCACAAAAATATTTTAAATCTCATTAAAACTATATAAATATACACTCAATTTTGGAATGTGTCAACTACAATATTACATAATATAATAAAACAATTCATCGAAAAATACTAATTAACATTACAATCTTCATCGTCTTATTTGTTTGAGAAAAATGATTAGGTCAAAATGCACGAGCAACGTGAGTCGTGAGGCCATCATCACACATTTATGAAACTTATTCCAATTATTTTGTCTACAAAAGTCGAGTAATTGTTGATTTGTTGGTATATATACATTTTTTAATTTGTAAATATTTTCTAAATATTCATTTTGAAGTTCTAAGATCAACACAACGTCAACAAATATACAATTTCACGAATCCAAGGCAGGGATGGAGGCTAATTCAGGAGCCAAACTCCTTGGTTGCTAGAATCTTGAAGGCTAGGTACTATCCACGATTAGATTTCTTGGGGGCGACGGAAGGGTACAATGCAAGCTATTGTTGGTCGAGTATCTTCAGGGCCCGGGACGTTATTTTAAATGGCAGTTATTGGAGGGTGGGGAATGGGGAGAGTATTAGAGTGTGGCAAGACAGGTGGATTCCTCGTCCGAGTTCCTTCAAGGTGCTGGGCAATTTTTTTGGTGGCAGTCCAGAGCTGAAAGTGGCAGATTTGATTGATTGGGAGGATAAGAAGTGGAAGGAGGATGTGATTAGCTCGCTTTTGACTCCATATGATGCTGAAAGTGTTCGGTCCATTCATCTTGTGGATTCTTTGCTGGAGGATAGGCTCGTTTGGTTTTATTCTTCAGATGGGAACTATACGGTGCGATCGGCCTGTAGGATGATGGAGCAAAATCGGTGTCTGGCTTCAGGAGTGGGTGAGCAGGCTGATAGATCTAGTAGCTCCAGGATTTGGAAAAAGTTGTGGAAGATTGATGTAGCCCCAAGAGTGAAATCATTTCTCTGGAGAGCGGCAAGGCAAATTATTCCTTGTAAGAGTAATCTTGCAAAGCGTCATGTGGTTGCTGATCCTTGGTGTGAATTGTGTGGCAAAGAGGAATCTGTTTTACATTCTATGAAGGATTGCACACTTCCGAGTGAAGTGTGGAATTTCTTCCCGCGGTTACAGCTTCTTGGAGTGCAGGCGTTGTCTTTCTTGGATTGGGCTGATCTTGTAATGCAGTGTTCGATGGAAGAAAGGTGTGCTTGGGCGTTAATTTGCTGGAATTTGTGGAAGGCAAGGAACAAGGTTGTTTTCTCTAAACAATGGACTAGTGCCACTGAGTTGATTGAAGAATGCGAGGGCCTGCAGGCTGATTTTGCTCGCGCCATTTCCTGCACCAGGGGAGGAGGTGTGAGTGTGGTGAATTCGAATGAGAAATGGGAGAAACCTCCTTCTGGCTGGGTGAAAATAAATGCTGATGCTTCAGTGCAGGGGATCGAGTGCGGTGTTGGTATTATTTGCAGGGATGAGAATGGTGCAGTTGTGTTTGCTGGTGCAAAGAAAATTCAGCAAGGCTCTTCAGTAGAGGAGGCGGAAATGGAGGCTGTGAGGTGGGGTGTGGAGAAAGGAGTGGAGCTCGGTCTAGGCAAGGTAATTGTGGAAAGTGATTCAATCACTGTTATTCAGAAGGCGAGGACAGCAAGCATCCCGGCTTCAGCTTTTGGTGACTTTCTTGCTATAACTTTGGAGAGGAGTACTGAGTTTGCCGTGTGCAATTGGGCTTATGTGCGGAGAAAAGCCAATGGTGCTGCCCACTGGTTGTGTAGATGGATGCCTAAGAGCCCTTTCTTTGTTAGCTGTAATTTTTCCTTTCCACTTGAATTTTATGATGTAATTGAAACAGATTTGACTGTCTCTTAATTGAATGTCGATGCTTTTATCAAAAAAAAAAAAGATTTACATGACCCTATGTGCCAAATGGACACGTGTATCAAATCTGTGTTTTAGCTAATTTTGCTTCATTAGTGACATATTACCCGACAACATTGACAATATTAACATTTGTATATACTTGGCTTTTCACTCTACTTTCTTGCCTTGCGTTTCCATTCTAAGTATTGTGTTGCTTGTAAGTTTTGTTTTCCAACTTAATTTGAGACAAAGGAAAGCATATGCATTAGGAACTCAAAGTGCACATCAAGACCCACAACTCAAAACATTGTTGTTCTAATTTGAGTTGGACAATTTTATCATATATCGACTCCAACATTTTTACTTCATGGATGAACATGGACGCCACGGCCATCACATATCAACCTGACTGATAAATCTTGCCACTACCACCGTCTTTAATTAATAGGTTTACAAGATGCTTTGAAATCAGTTTACCGGATAAACTAGACAGAAGGTTCATATAAATGCTCTAAAAAACGCTAGACGATTTCTATGCGAAGAGATACCGTCTAGCATCTGAACAACATATACAGATACCTATATATTCACATGAATGCTTAGACGGGTTAAAACGCTAGACGAAACTTACACCTCACCTAGAAAGAATTTTTGAATCACTTTCAAGTTTCAAAAGGGTGCTCATTCTCCCAACCCTTACCTTTTCTCTAATGGCCGGCCAAAAAGCCAACAACAAAGCGAAAAGAACTTGAAAAGCAAAAACACAGAAAGAATTAGAGCCAAAACCACAAAAAAAAGAGTCAAAATTCACTCCCAAAATTTCCCCGAAAACCAGTAAACCACAGTTTTCGCGCTTTTGCTTTCCGATTTCCCCCATTTCCGTGCTTCCGGTAGCTTCCCACACCATTCCGCCTCCCACCGGCGCCGGCAAAACGCCGACCAACTCTCCTCTCCGTTCTTCTCAGAAATTGCACTACAAAGGCTGTGAAATGAGAGGAGAGAAAGATGAACTCCGTTGAGCTCGAGCTCGAGCGCTTTCGGCGCGATCGACAGAAGCTTCTCGAATTCGTCATCTCCTCTGATTTGATCAGCGAAGTCCGGTCGCCGGCCGGCGTTACTGGTCCCGATTCCGTCTCCGCCGCCGACCTTGACTTCCTCTGCGCTGATTACGTGCTAGGCTGTGTGAATTCAGGTTTGCTAAGTGTAAGATTTGTGTGTTTTGCTCTTCAATTTTGGCTCTGTTAATTGATTGTTTGAAATTTTTTGTTCAGGAGGTGTTGTGGATATTTCTGAGGGTACTGAGAGGTTCCACCGGGAATCAGCGTATCCGATGATGGTAATTTGCTGCTTTCTTAGTTATGGTGCTTAGAGTTTGAAGTTTGACTGATTGTAGTGGTTAGAATGAGTTGTTGGGATGGACATTGGGGTGTTTTGTTTTGTGGTGGACCTGTGGCGATTGTTTAAAGTTTGGTTTTGGGACTGAGAATATGATTTCAGGTTTTTAATTAGGTTTGGAAATCGGGTTGAAAGGCTACCAGAGACCAGCATCCATTGCTTAGATAGTGTGTGAAAGCTGGTTGTTTCAGGAATTATGTTCAATATTCAAAAAGTGCAAGATTAATGCCATGTGTATTGTTTGAATTGCTTAAACACGTCAGTTGCATCCCATTTATCCCAGAGCTGGTTGTTCTTCCTTTCTGCTTATGTCAAATAGATCATAGATGTGTCCAGCTTTCACTTGTTTTTCTTATGGATTCTAGTTATTTGCTTGAGCTCTAGCTGAATAGGATTAGAATTTTGTCTCTTAAAAGGAATTTATGGGTGCAGCTAATAGTTCTATGGTGCTGTTAAGATCACTTCATTGCCTTTAGCCTGGGATGGAAGCATCCTCTTCTACTCGTAAACCTTTTTTGTACTGAGCACGAAATTGAATCATGCAGTGTATAGACTTACATTTAAACTACTGTCTATTTGGTGCACAATATTCATAATGGTATGGTTGGACTTTTGAGGCCTACCTTTGAGCGCTGAATTTATTCAAAGCCCCTTCGGGCCAGCTCTTAGCTTTCAGTGTGAGTGAGAGAGGTATTGAGCTCATGCAGATGCAGCTAAGGTAAAATCTGCTGTAAATCTATGTTGGTAGGCAGGATACTTTGGTTGCCTTTTCTGTTCTTCACTAGTGAATGTACTTCAATTTTTATTTGTGTTGGTTTGATGTTTTCTTTGTTGCTTATAAGCTATAACGCTGGCTTGTGAAAGGTCTAAAAAGGGTTTGCAAAAAATATTCTGTGCAGGCTCATTCTCAGTCGAGGACGTCCTATTTTACTCTTTCAGATCCTAATCAATCTGGATCCCCCCCTCGGCGCGAGCCCCCTGCAGCTGATGTGAGACATAATCACAGACCTCATCCACAAACATCTGGAAGGAAAGAAGAAAACTTACAACAGAGCACTTCGATGGCAGATGGTAATCAAACTAGGCATGTCAGTCAGAGATGTATGAAACCAGTTAGATATGTCCCTTCACTAGGACTGCCCCCACTAAAAACAGGTACTAACATTTCAAGTTTTGCTGTGCTACATAAGGACATCTTTGAAAGAAAATAAAAATGAAGTGATAATATTTTTATTTATTGCGTCCTAAACTACTTGCTACAGTTTTTGCGTTCAGCCTTTGTACTTTTTTCTCATGATATATGATGCCTAGAGTGTCCTATTTGAGTCAACTGATGTTTAATTCTAGGAATTTTGAAAAGGAATGTCCGATGATGACTTGCGGGAATCGGCATACGAGATACTACTTGGAAGCATGATTTCTTCCGGGTACATTCACCGATCTTAACTTTGAATGATTTCTTTCATTTTCCTTCATTATTCTTTTAACCAATGCACACGTTGGTATTTATATCTTCATATTGTTCCGACTGCCAGGATTGAAGTATTACCAAACCAAGATAAGGCAAAGGAAAGAAGCGCTAAACTTCTTTCAGGTCTGAAGAGCAAAAAAGACAGAGATAAAGTTGCTCCACAATCTCAATCTCAGCAGAGAACTTTTGCTTTGATTGATAACATTCGCCTCCAAATGCAGGCTAGTGTCATTGTCTCTCCTTGACTACTGTATTACTCGTGAACTTGTGCTAGTAATGTGTGACATAATCATAGGAATTGTACTAGGAGTGCTGCATAAACACTGCAGACTTTAAGCTTTTGCTCAAGGATTTTCTTATAGAAATATTGGCTAAGTAAAGGATAGAGAAGAGAAAGGAAAGATATGGAAGTTGAAAGGATGAGAAGCTAAAACGGAATCTAAAACCTGATCTGCGTGGAAAGATCCCTATGAAATAACCATGCTCATCAAATCTTCAGTGTGATAACCTGTTTCATGCCCAATCCATCCCTTCATCATCCATGTGGAAAGGATATCTGTGCTTCCCTGCTGCCTATTGAAGAGGGAAATGTCTCTAGTTAATTTGTGACCTTTTCTAACTCTTAGTTCAATCAGATCTTCTTAGATTTTCCACTGCAATAACACAATTGATGAATTTGTTGTCATCATGGTTTTCAGTAAATAGTTGGTGCTCATTTTGCCTCTTTTGTATTCCACTGTTACTTAGATAGTATTAATTATTAAGTTATCCATAACCGATAGCTATTGTATGTCATTAATAATTTTTTTTATACCAGGTCTCTGAAGCAACAGATTTATTTATCCGGAAAAAACTAATGCGAAGCATTTCAAGGTTGGCTGGGGGACAAGTTGATGTTTTACAAATCATATTGGGGCTCATGAATAGCACTTCCAGATCAAACTTTCCTAATGAGAAGTCTTACGTGAAATGGAACAGACGACAGGTATTAGAAACGGGAGTTAAATCTTAAGAAATTTTCAAACCTCTGAATCTTTTAGTTTCTTTGTTGTCAATGGTTTTGTTTCTTGGCTTATTGATGTAATATGCAGTGGGCAATATGTTCCAGCTTATGAAATAACCTCTGGCTTGTTAATGTGAAGTACTTCTGAGAGGGTTATCCCTCTTTATCCACAGTAAAATTTTTAGAAGATTAATTGGCATAAGACTGACTATAGAAGATTCATGATTTGATCCCACGTTGGATTTGCTAAGTGCCAGTTGGTTCCTTGATTCAGTTTGTCAACTATGTGATTCTTTGTGGAATTATGGAGCAAATAGCACATCTTTTGCTAGCAACTGCAGTTGAAAAACTGTATCATTGGTCATTTTTTGTTATTTCGCAGCATCTGGAGACTAGACATATGCTGATTTGGTAGTTTCTTAGTGATTTAATTTCTTACGTGAGATCTGCATTAGGGTCCTTGTTTTGAATGCTCCTGTTGAAGGAATTGTTTAGTGACCTACTCAAAAGTTGTATATTCAAGCCTACTAAACTCTGGCTTCACTGATCATGCTTACTTTTTTTGGTTTTAGGCAAATATGCTGGAAGAGCTGCTATCATCATCAACTAATTGGGGGACAGTTGAATACGCTACTATTACATATTCAATTCAAAAGATAAGAAGTGCAAAGGTAATTTAGCTGTAGCAATTTGTGTTGAATAACTTTTTGCTAGTTTGTTTATTTTCCCATGTACAGAAGTAAGTTGGATATTGTGCATAGAAACTTAATAACCTTCCCAAGTATTCTTTTCATAAATTATTTGATGCTTGAAAATCAAGCTATGGGTCTTTCTGCAATCAATCTGTCACTGCTTTACTGCAGGAATGGGATGAGATGCCGCCCAATGAGAGAGCTGAGATTTTAAGCTCCATTAGAAACTCTGCAAAAGTATCATCTTTGCCTGCAAATGGACAATCTATGAATGGAAATCAAAGCAGTTATGAGGCAGCTGGTTACCATTTGAAGATTCGTCTTTATGAGAAATTGCTCTATGTTGTCTTTGACATCCTTGATGAAGCTCAACTTATAGCAGTAATGTCAAATTTCTTATGTTATTTTAATCTATTTTGCTTCCGTTCCTGTCAGCCTGCGATCTCATTGATGAAAATATTCTTATTGAATAGGAGGCTGATGATGTTCTGAAGCATATTAAGCTAACCTGGTCTACTCTTGGGATCACTGAGACACTTCATGATACGTTGTTCGGTTGGGTGCTTTTCAAGCAGGTATACTTGTTTGCTTCAAGTGATATTGGAACTTTGTGTAAATGCCACCAGTTTTATGCTATGTTGTTCTACCATAAAATCTTTGCCAAAGTTTTTTTTTCATGAACAAGAAATTTTCAGGGTAAAAGGTGACCATGAAAAAAGCATTTAATAGGGAACATAAGCATATCAGTAAGAAAGTGATTTTAATTATGGAAGATCACATGTTCTTCCTATGAGTCTATGCACGAATTTGAATTTCTTGATGTTTTGCTGGCACTTTTGTGATTTTAGTTATGGTTATGAGAATCATATTACCCTCGATCTTTGTATTGATTCTTATTTTATTTCTCAAACCCCTGCATTTGTAAGTTTATTCAAACAGATGAGGATATGCTGCTAGAGTATGCGGCTAATCAGCTGCAGAAAGTACTGGCCGCTGAGCCACGTGATAAGAAAGAAAGGAAGTATCAAGTTTCCATGGAATGTAGTGGGCGTACAGTTCGGTCTAGTTTGGTGCCAGCTATATTCTTTTCCATCACCCTTTGGTGTGATGGGGTACTGCTTGACTATCATCTGCACTTCAGTGAGGTAAATGCCTATTTCTGAATATTCTGTTCATTTATGATTGAAGAGTAAGTTTTTATATTGTTTATGCACCCGGAACTACCAGTGTTAGTTTGCTCCTCTTATTCAAACGCTCTTTCTGACTATGGAAATGATGTTTTTCAGAAGCCATCTGAGTTTAGGAGGCTGATGAACTTTTCTTTGGCAGTTGGTGTTTTTCTTCCTAATAAGCATGGTGAGGTTAGTTGTGATACTACTTGAACTATTTCCATCTCATTCACGTGAACGTTTAGAAGGGAGTTGCTAACTCTATAGTTATCTGCTGTTGTAGTTAACAAAATCCGGAAACAGTGATAAAATTGTGCGCAAAAGGGTGAAAACTTACATAAAAAGATCTGTTAAGGCTGCATATGCTCGAGTAAGTGATTAAACATTGCTATCCATTTTCATTCTAATGATTTTGTTTATAAGGTGTATTGAGTTTTGTCACTCTAATTCACAGGTGGCTGATAGTTCGAAGGACATGCAATCTTTAGTGCATTTAGCTGATAATGTAAAGTTGATTATTAGAAAGGAAGTTTCTGTATTTTGCCCCGTAATGCATCAGTGGTATCCTGATGCTGGGAAAATCTCTTCTACCGTGTTGCACCAAGTATTCGGAGAAAGACTGGTTTGTTCTCTTTTTTTTTTTGCATTATGAGGCAATATGCATGTTGCTTCTGGAACCTAATGTAGAATCTAACGAGCTTTTTTCTGCTAAAATCAGAAACCTTTCCTTCAGGACATCTCTTCCCTTTCTCAAGATGCTAAGTCGATCCTCTCTGCTGCATATATACTAGACCAGGAATTGGCTAAACTCCATATCTTGGCAAGTGAAGGAAATGAAACTACTCAGCCCCTGAATCATGTTCTGGATCATTACGATGTAAGCAAGTTTCGGTTGGATGTTTAATCTTTGTAGCCACCTTTTCGTACTTAGATGAATGCACTTTGGTCTCTAGGTTGTTATGATTATTATCTTAAATTTGGACCTGCAGCATGTACTCATGTTTTTATTGTATTCCTTCCAAAATATGAGGGGCTTGAGCTTCCATTTGCAATTTCCATTAAATATATAGCCAGATAGATTTTTGGTTATAGTGCAACTAGAGTGTTATCTTATGTTTCATCAACTGCTTTCAGCTAACATTATCTGGGTACAACATGAATATTTGTTCTAGAATGTGTTTGAGTTGCAGACCTTATGCTCTTTTAGGGCACATGCATGCATATATATTGAGTTTGTTGAGATGCTTTTCCAAGTAATTGGGTTTATTTAAGATTTTGGGTTGGGGAAGGTGCAATTTAACAGAAAGAGGACTTGATTAAGGGCCTCTTTATTTTGTGACATTGAATTCTGCACTAGTAGCAATTAATCTGTAAAGCTTGACGACAACACGTTTCTTCAAACTTATGTGGCCAGTGTTTCCGTTTTTAATTTTAATTTTTTTTAAGGTAAAGGTAAAAAAGAAACTATATTCCCTCTTATGGGAAAAAAACTCTAGATTTTCTTCTAATGGTTTGTTGTGCATTATCTGTACTATGCCAATATTCAGTTGGCTTCCCATGTTTTGTGTAGATTGGAGAAGCTTCAGGGCCACTTGTTCTCGATTGGGTAATATCTCAACACACTCATATTTTGGATTGGATTGGTCGTGCTTTCAATCTTGAGGTGGGTTCTCTTTTCATCTAGGAGGCTTTGTTTAATGATCTCACCATGATTTATGTAAACTATCCAATTTAACTGTCAATTGCCCAATTCATAAGGCATAGGCATGGAGATATACTTTATTTTATGCTCT
The DNA here is from genome assembly GCA_934048045.1 of Polygonum aviculare. Lineage (NCBI taxonomy): Eukaryota > Viridiplantae > Streptophyta > Magnoliopsida > Caryophyllales > Polygonaceae > Polygonum > Polygonum aviculare. The sequence goes on along the minus strand of OW204030.1, from coordinate 3,226,461 downwards.
CTGCTTTCTTAACAATCCATTCAGATTGTATCTGTGGCTGATAAGTGGTATATCACTCTCTTTTATCTTTCTTGTCGTGAGATCTGTCTTTCTTCGTGATATTATCTGCCTGGAAAGTTAAATCCTTATTAACCCTTATTTAGCAATTAATGAATTGTCACGGTCAACTAGTTTTTTGTACTGCTATTTTGACCTCTTATAAATGACTGAGGTTGTGCTACGTGGCCTTGCAGGACTGGGAACCATTGTCCTCTCAGCAAAAACTTGCCTTATCAGTGGTTGAGGTTTTTAGAATGATTGAGGAGGTACATCTGATTCTTCTGATATTTACTATCTCTTACCTTGTTAGATTATAGTTGACTGGTAAGTTCAGTTGTGAGTTGAATTTCCATGACAAAAATGCCTTGTGGGCAAAACTGATTCTTATCTTCTTCTTCCTTCTGCTTGTTCTGTGTCCCCGATGAATCTTAATGGAGACTAGTACACACATGATTCAATTGTTTTGTGTTTACTTGTTCTACTGTTAACTCTTCTGTTAATTTTCATATTTGTAGACAATTGCTCAGTTCTTTGGGTTGAAGCTTCCAGTGAATATCACGCATCTGCAGGCTTTGCTCTCAGTAACCTTCCATAGTTTGGATACTTATTTGACTAAGGCAGTCAACCAGCTAGGTAATGCATGAATCTAGAATTTATATCGTCTCAACATTGGAGTACTATTCCAATTCTTTCTTGATTTTGTTGCATAGATTCGAGGCTAGTTTCGATCTCGATAGCCTCGAATTTAACCTCAATTATTTTTGTGGCAATGCGTTCGTAGCTATTCCATTACATTCTAGCAGTGATTGTAGACAATTTAGCACACTATTTCCTATATTATCCTCATTGATTGAAACTAGTTACCTAAATATATAATAGAAAATATTAGATGTTAATAAGATTTAAGATATTGAAGTAAAGTCACCTTATTTCTTAAATTTGAGACAAATTTCTAAGTGACATATTTTTTTTAACAACGGAGTAGTATTGTATTCCACTAGTAGCCTAGTAGGTAAAGCCCAGGCACTATCGCATTCTCATATTTGAAGTAAATTTCTAAAATTATGTTGTTTATGCAGTTCTTAATAGTTTATATATAAAATGCAGTTGAGAAGAGTAGCTTGTATCCTCCTGTCCCCTCCTTAACACGATATGAGGAAACTGTGGTTCCTATAGTCAGAAAAAAGCTTGTTGAGCCCGCTGATTTGGATGAAAAAGTCGCTGACATATTGAACAATTTTACGCTGCCGAAGCTCTGTGTCAGACTGAATACAGTTAATGTGAGTTTCAATCTCCTCATTCCTGTCTCCCATAGATTTAAGTTTCCATTGCACTTCTGTAGGATAGAAGAATAGAGAAAGTTCATTCTTCTATGGTTCAGGAAAATGACACTTGTTTGTTAGACGTGGGAGAACAATCGCTATATATGTATAACTTCTTGATTAAAAAGATGTACATTTCTATAAAATTTTCATGAACTACTGTAGTACTTGACTCACCTGTTGAATATCATCTGCAGTGTATCAAAAGTCAAGTTGGAATCTTCCAAGGTGAAATCAGGAAATCTTGGGGCTTAGTTAAACCAGCTGTCAAGCGAAGATGGTGTAAGTTTCTGCTTTATGGTTGTAGCGTAGATTGGCCCATTATTGTGGTACACGCATGCCACAGGAAGGCTTAGTGTCTATGGATGACAATGTTTTTCAAAAGGAAGCAGGTGGAACACACTAAGGTTGGGGATAAGGAGATGGTGCTTTTACCTGTTGGAAATACAGCTTGCCAAATCCCAAGATAAAAAATTAGGTGTTCACAAAGTAATTCTGGCTAAAACTTGAGCAGTTATTTCCACTGGTAGCTGGACGTTTGGGTTTAAACTGATCAAGTTCCAGCCCCAGTTTACTTGGGAACACTATCTTCATTTCACTTATGTTAATGATCTCCACCTGCGTCCCATTCTTAATACTACGCTTGTTTTGACATAAGTACTTTGTTTTACACTGTGCATCTCATCCTTAAGTATATTGTTTTACACTGTAGTTTTTTAAATTTAATAGTTGTTTTATAATACATGTGAAGAGCTAAGCAATAAAAGCTTTTGTTATATGGCAGTTAACATTGAAGAGGAAGAGCTTCCTGAGGCTCAGGAAAGAACCATGTCGACAAATGAGGAGTCTATTAATGAGCTGTTAGAATCTACATTTGATGGCATTAGAAATCCTGCTACAGATATTATTGCCAAAATCGTGGACTTCATTGGTAAGCTTTAATGCTTGTCACTCTTATTTGGAATGTCAATTACATATCCATGAAGATCAGTGCCCCTTAAATAAACTGCAGGTCCTATATGTTTTTTATATGTTATATCTCTTCTTGGTAGAAGTCCTCAGATTTAGAATCTATATCTTGATCTGTAGGAGCCAGAGCTGTGTTTGTCGATATGAGAGAGCCTCTTTTGTTCGGTTTATATCGAGGCAATGTTGAAGGAGCTCGCATTGACAACGTTCTTACGCATGTTGACAATGTAAGATTTTGAACAAAATCTTGCTGGAAGATATCTCAAAAGTTGTTTTCTTTCATTATTTTCTGCTTTTTTCCCTGGGAAGTTGTTGTCATGTGATTAATGAAAGCTATGCTTTTCTGGGAGATGGTTTTTGCAGATATTGAACCGTATCTGTAGCTTAGTTGATGATTCTGCAAGGGATCCTGTAGCTCTAAGCATCTTTAGAGCATCACTGGTGTGTTTCCATTTCCATTTATCTTCACTTTTGAGAATCTTAAGCATTATTCCTTTGATTTATCTGCTTAAATTTCAGGAGGCTTTTGTTTGGGTATTACTTGATGGAGGTCCTTCCCGAGCGTTCTCTAGTGCAGACATCACTTTGATAGAAGAGGACTTACAAATTTTGAAGGTTTGCATTACGGAAGGAATATTATACTATGACTAACAACATTTGACCTCACATTTATGAGACTTAAGTATTAACATTACCTGCTTTGTAGGACTTTTTTGTAGCTGAGGGTGAAGGCCTTCCTCGTTCCTTGGTCGAGAAAGAAGCAAAGTTTGCTCATCAAGTATTGAGCCTGTTTTCCGTTCAGGTTCGATGATCTGGAGGCCGAGCATATTCTTTCAAGTGCTTTTCCAAATGGGTTTTAACTAAATCAATAACGTCTTATTCTATTTCAACAGACTGGGTCCATTATACAAATGTTGATGACTGCAAGTCAGAACATTCCAATTAATCTGGAGTTACAAAAACCTTCACGAAGGCGCTTAGATGACGCTAACACCTTAATTCGAGTACTTTGTCACAAAAAAGACAAAGAAGCTTCTAAGTTCTTACATAAGCAATATGGGCTACCTGCATCTTCAGGTAATTCATTATTTCAATTCTAACTTAAAAATCAACCACTTTGCTTATATCTATTTTGGGGCTTTTGCTAAAGATGAGTCTTTAGTTGTGTTTATTCTAATATTCCATTTGCTTTGAGTACTTGTTCTCTTCCCCTCTGGATGACAATCTTTGAACTGCTCTTTGCATTATGACAGCATATAATGACAACCCAGCAAGTGAGAACTCCCTTTCAACCGCTGCAGTTTTATCGGATCTTCTGAAACGGAGCGCCTCAATTCGCAGCGCGTCGTCTCGTTGGTCTGAGGCCGGACAGAGTAGTTTCAGGTCACTGAAGGAAAGACTTCAAGGGTCCAACCTAGGATGGTAATGCACCTTTCTACTCCAGTTCTATCGCAAAGCCTAAGAACATGGAATGGAAATTCCTGCCTTTGTTTATTATCATGCTTCTTCTATTTCCTTGGGGGAAAAAAGGGTTCCTGGGTTCTTGCATTTTGCCACATTTAATGTACTTTGGTCTCTATTTTGTTCCTGTTAGATTAATTGAGGGGTTAAGTTGTGTTGTGTTGCATAGATTGCTCTTACAGCCTTTCAACCAATCAAAAAGGTTGAATTGAAAGAATTGATTTGTGGTGATTGAATTGAGTGATTTACTAATTTACATGTATTCTTATGACCCCAAGTTTTGAAATTGTTTGTCATGTGAGTGTGACACAATGTTAACTTGGGCTGCTCAGTTGTGGAAAGTTGGGTTTCGGGTTAGTATTGACTTTTTTACATTACCAAAAATACCAAAGCTTGTTGATAGTCTTTGGATTAGTTGTGGCCAAGAAAACATCTCAATCTAGCGACTCTTTCTTCTTCTATTGGGGTAATATTTGTCATACTGTCGTACGCTTTACGTCTGCAAAAATGCATTAGGGCAATCCATTTTTATATGCAACGATCCTTGTAATTTCATTCAAAAAAATCCATACTAGCATGATAAGTCCTTGGTATAATTGCAAACACAACCTTGTTATACCTAGTAGCTACTGCACCGGTTTGTGCGTATGTTTCGGACTTTTTATATTATTGCAGTCATGTGTAACTAAACAGAAGGTAATGACATAAAAATGACTGAAAGGACACCCATTAACTTATATGAAACTAACTTCTTCGGCATATTTCCATACAATAAGCCAAATCAATCCTAAAATTTACCTTATTGTTAGTACACGAAATATGTCGGTGTACAGGTCTGAATTCCTTCTTCAATGTCCTTCTCCAAGCCTCCTTCATCTTCAATAACCTGCAAAACAATGGACAAAGGGGGTGGGGACCCCCTAATCCATCTCCGATGCCTAAGTCATTAGAGTATTCGCAAGGGTAAACTGTAGAGAGAAAGGCGCAGGGTTAGGGCTGAGACAAGCGATCATCAGCCCCTCTAGAGTCAGGGCGAGCGATTATCAGCCCCTCTAGGGTAGTTCTTCTATGGTAGCTCTTGTATATCTTTTCCACATGGCCAAGCCATGTATTTATAGTGGAGACAGAGGGCTAGGGTTTCCTCCTTGGAGCCCAATCAATAATTCTATCTTCTTAAATATGATAGAATCTTCCAACTATGGATAACTACCAGGATTTAATAGGCTAATAAAGATATTTATTAGATATGTTTACCTGGCTGGCAGAAATATTATCCTTATTTATGGCGGTAAATTACCCACCTACAAATGTCCCACCTACGTCTTAGTTGCGTAACTAAGACGTAGGTACTCTAGGATTGACTTGGCGTGACTTGCATGGATTAGGAGACGGGCACGTTTGCACGTTCATGAGCGAGTATCATGAGAACTCCCGTGAACGAATATCACGGTCCCACCCCCCCCATGAGCGAATATCATGGGGGCTCCGCGAGCGAATATCGCGGTCCGTGAGCGTAAACACGGGAACCACCGCGCGAGCGACGCGGGAACAAACACCGTGGAGAATACACGAGAACCTCCGCGACAAGCGATCACGGGTACTACCGCGAGTGAGTATCGCGGGAACCACCCCGCAAGCGACGCGGGAACAAACACCGTGGTAAATACACGGGAACATCCGTGACAAGCGATCACGGGTACCACTGCGAGCGAATATCGCAGGAACCACCGCGCGAGCGACGCGGGAACAAAACTCCGTGGCGAATACACGGGAACCTCCGTGACAAGCGATCACGGGTACCACTGCGAGCGAATATCGCAGGAACCACCGCGCAAGCGACACGGGGACAAACACCGTGGTAAATACACGGGAACCTCCGTGACAAGCGATCACGGGTACCACTGCGAGCGAATATCGCAGGAACCACCGCGCGAGTGACGCGGGAACAAAACTCCGTGGCGAATACACGGGAACCTCCGTGATAAGCGATCACGGGTACCACTGCGAGCGAATATCGCAGGAACCACCGCGCAAGCGACGCGGGAAAAAACACCGTGGCGAATACACGGGAACCTCCGTGACAAGCGATCACGGGTACCACCGCGAGAGAATATCGCGGGAACTCCATGAGTGAAACTCAAGGTCCGTGAGCGAATATCACGGGAATCTCCGTGGGAAACCACGGTCCGCGAGCGAATATCGCGGGAACTCTATGGGGGCCAACCATATTCCGTGAGCGAATATCACGGGAATCCTCCTACGTAGCTAGCATACGAGGAGTCCGTTAGTGTGATGAACTAACGTTGCGCTTATATTTTTTTTTTATGCAAGACTCTTCTAATGCAAAAACTGATTCTTATTAAAAATAAACGTGAATGACATGATCCTAAAATTAAGCTAATGAAAAAAGAACAACCTAGGGGCCTCATCAAAACCACATGGGAAAAAGAGTGCCCCGGCCTATATGGATCCTAGTCCCAGGACCCTCGCGCGTAAGGGTCCGGGTACCCGTCGTCGTGCCTGTTCAGGCTATGGCGAAGTTTTATCCTCTTCAAGGCGAATCGGTTATTTATCCTCTTTAAGGCGGACCGGACGATTACCCTTTTCAAAGCGAACTGCCCCTGCCACGATTCCGCGCTCGCGGAACGAGTGGCGCGCCCGCGATTTTGCCTCAGGGAGGGGGATATACGCTCTGGACCGGAATCGCGGCCACGGCCTGGCGACCCGCGATCGCGGTTTAGGGATTCGCGGCCGCGGTGCGTCGAATCGTGTGTGCGACTTTGATTTTGTGGGCGTGGTTGCTCGGTCCGTCGCCTTTCCTCGATTCGCCCTCGAGCCGTCCCTAGATCCCATGATGAGCGTTCTTCCATCATGGGGCCCTCACGCTTGGGTGGGGACTGAGGCGAGGCAAGCGACCTCCCTTCTGCCTCGCGATTTGCTTCTTCTAATCGTACATGTCGACAGACGCACTCTCGCAGTCCATCGATGGTGGAAGGAGGATAGAGTATCAACTCCTCCCTCAACTTGCTTCCGAGCGGGAGAGCTCTTTTGAAAGCGGCCAGTGCGACTTTCTCACCGCATCCCCCAACCTCGACGTAGCATTCCATGAAACGATTCGAGAAGCTGCGCAAGCTCTCGTCTTGATTCATCTCGAGATCAAAGAGCGTGTCAAGGGACGCTGCATCTCGGCAATTAGTGACGTAATTCTTGACGAACAAAGTTGCAAGTTGTCTCCATGATCGTATTGATCCGGGTTCCAAGCTTTGGAACCACTTGAGAGATCCCTGGGTGAGGCTGCTTGGAAACATCTTGCACATAACGGTCTCTTCGGACACCCACAACGTCATCCTGTATGAAAACGAGGCTATGTGGCTTATGGGGTCCGAATGTCCATCGTAAAGATCAAAGGTTGGTGGAGAGAATTTCGCCGGGGGCTTGGCTTGCAAGATTTCTTTGCTGAATGGTGTCGATGTCACCATCGCCAACTTGCATTCAGCCCGCTCCTGCGCTGATTGTAAGGTTCCTCTTTGTGATTTTAAGAGTTCGAGTAACCTCTTCTCAGCGCGCGTAAAAGCCCGGTCTTCTCCCTCATGCTCATCCCTACTGCCCCAGTCATGAGTCGAATTAGGGTTTTTGGGAGAGCCATGACCTTCGTTTTCAGGTTCGTCAAAACCCTCGCGCCGCTCGCTCGAACCGCGGGCGCGGATGCTTGGGCCGCGGTCGCGGTGTATTGGACCGCGGTCGCGGGATGTCAGGCCGCGGTCACGGGTGGCGCCCCGGCAATTTCCGCGATCGCTGGGGTCCGCTGATTCCTCCGAGATCGAACCCTCGGGTTGAGGGTGGCTCGCAACCCGCGATCTCTTGGATGAGGATGGCTCACGACCCCTCTTCCTTCCTCGGCCTTTAGCATTGATGGGTTTAGGGCTACTCCGCTCGTCCGCCGTTGTGACGATGCTGGCGAGTCGCGAAGTATCCCTAGGTTCGTCGATAGGGCGCTCGCCCCGAACCTCCCCTAAAGCATGCTTCAGCCTTGCGATTTCTTCTAGGGCTTGGTCCAAGCGAGACCTAGCCTGTTCGCACTCCGATAGCATCACCTCGTCCTCTCCTAGAGCAACGGCCAAGACATGGACACCCTCGTCATCTTGCTCGCTCCTGGTGGAGGATGATGCCTCAACCCTGCCGCTCGGGTTGGCGTAAATCGTTCGGCCCATCACGTACCGCGAATTACGGTTTTCGCGATTGGGCTCAGGCTCGCGCCCTCGTGACTTGCGGTCACGGTTTGGCTCTACGATCGCAGTCGCGCTTTCAGGCCTACCGCGGATCTCTTGGCCCGTATCCGCCTCGACTTCAGCGATGCGCATCACGAAATCCCTTGACCGGCTAGACAAAGCCGAATCGGACCATACTTGGCGACGACTCTCAATCCCGTTGCCTGACGCGAGCCCCCATAGGTCCGTGCGATGAACAGACGCGTTTGCGAGGGGGACTGAGTCACGGGTAGAGTCGGATCCGGGCAAGGCGCCTCACACGGATCGCGGCGTGGTCCGATCTCTCGAGCGAATATTGGGGTTTGCACGTGTCGGAATTCGCTCCTCCGAGCGATTTTCGGATTCCAACCGCTCGGGCTTCGATCCGCGGTCACGGGAGGGTGACCCGCGGTCGCGGGCGACGAGACGCGGTCGCGGGTGGTGAACCTGCGGTCGCGGGTCTACGCCTGCCAAGAGCGAACTCGGAGTTCGCCGATCGCCCTCCGACCCGTGGGCGCGGGCGGGTATCTCGCGGTCGCGGGCGGCGATCCGCGGTCGCGGCTCTGGTGCTGCGGAAAGCGAATCGCGCGATTCGCCTGGCGCGATTGCCCCAGGGTTGTCTCGATCCGGGCTCGTGGACAAGCGATCCATAGCCTCCTTGGATCGGCTCTCGTAGGGTTTACGAAGGTCGAAAACCTGTTCGTTCCCCACGGACGGCGCCAAATGTTAGTACACGAAATATGTCGGTGTACAGGTCTCAATTCCTTCTTCTCCAAGCCTCCTTCACCTTCAATAACCTGCAAAACAATGGACAAAGGGGGTGGGGACCCCCTAATCCACCTCCGATGCCTAAGTCATTAGAGTATTCGCAAGGGTAAACTGTAGAGAGAAAGGCGCAGGGCTAGGGCTGAGACATGCGATCATCAGCTCCTCCAGAGTCAGGGCGAGCGATTATCAGCCCCTCTAGGGTAGTTCTTCTATGGTAGCTCTTGTATATCTTTTCCACATAGCCAATCCATGTATTTATAGTGGAGAGAGAGGGCTAGGGTTTCCTCCTTGGAGCCCAATCAATAATTCTGTCTTCTTAAATAGGATAGAATCTTCCAACTATGGATAACTACCAGGATTTAATAGGCTAATAAAGATATTTATTAGATATACTTACCTGGCTGACGGAAATATTATCCTTATTTATGGCGGTAAATTACCCACCTACACTTATAATTTCTATGTCAAAAGTTTGTTCAACTTTTCTTTTCGAGCGTCTCCGAAAGTTTCTCCATGTTGTTATATTTTTCATTTATATCACTACATTTTTACAGCTTATCCTCGTACAATCTCATATATTAAACTTATTATTCAATTTTATCACTTTTTCCTATAAAATTACAAAGTTATTTTCCTCCAATCTTATATATTACCCCTTTTATCTAAATTTCCCATCAACTTATCACTTTTTTACATCAATAATCCAATTTTATTAATTCGCTTGTAAATATGTTTTATAGACAAACCTTTAGGAGAGACGGAGGGAATAATGATTATGATTGATTTGGATGGATATCTATGTAGACTTCTTCTTCGTATTTAATATTCTCGACAGCTTATCCAAAATTCCAAATCGATTTTTTGTAATATCGGAAAGCAACGTGCCAATTTTTGGGTTCGATGAAAGAAAGTAAGCAGCATGAGTACATCACATTGTAGCACAATATATTAGTCCATAATCCCAATGACTCAAAAAGTAGACCTCACAAATCCGTTGGTTGGCCGGGTTCGTGTTGGATCATCATGGATTCGAGTCAACCGGGTTATGGATCAGGTTGGATCGAGTCACAACAAATTACCGGACGGATTTGGGTTGACGGGTAGGTTAAGAGTATCAATTTTTTTTACACTTATTTAAATAATTATTTATTTAATTATAAATATAATATTGAATTATCATCTTATATATTTTAATCTTAAATATAATATAAATTTCATAATAAATTTTATATATTTTGAAGTATAATAAATCATGTCAATTTAATGAGTTCTGGTTTCAACCTAAAGGATTTTGGGTTAAGATGGGTTGAATTTAAACATAGTTCGGGGTTTAAATTTTCGGTTTGACTTGTTTAAACCTAGAATTTTCGGATCAGATCGGGTTTACAGGTCGGGTCAACCTTTGACATCCAAAATGATAGAAATGTTTTAGAATAATATTTTTATGTAAACTTATTAGTTATCTATTTGTCTCTACACACTTTTTTTCATTAAAAAAATTTAGGGTGAGAGGATTGTGGTTCAATGAAAGGACAAAAAGACCAAAAAAACTCAAAAAACTCTTAAAAGGGATTTATATGTACCTCACGTCAAAAAGAATAGTAGAGGGTCGGACTTACAACCAGTCAAATCAATGCCCTATGTACACCGGCGACCAAGGCAACTTCTCCTATGTACTAGTTTCATTCATCAATACAATCAATCAAAAGTTTCTCAAAGTTACAATATTAACTACTAGTGTATATCATATTGTCACACTGTCAAGTACGTGGGAAAATGAAAGTTCAAAGACAGGACTAATTTCCGTCTAGCTAGTTGGATAAAGGTGTGGATCCCATGTCAATAATCAATCTTATTATGTATGATAACAACATTATAACCAAAGACACATCTAGTGCACGTTTTTTCATCTTTAATAAATTTGAACCAGCTAGAAGGTTTTAATAGTAGGTTTAGTTTAGCTTTCTCTTTTTGTCTCTTCAAACTTAATTGAAAACACAAGTCTCGTTAATCGTCGTTATGTCTTATTAATGGATGTAGTCGGTTGAAGTAAATCCGTTTATCCCTGCTTTATGAAATGTTTACCTAGTTTCTTTTTAGGTTAAGAGAATCTATACATAATAGTCAAATCGATAATCTCGGGATATTAATCTTTTTTTCGGTAGAAGGAGAGGCGGCACTCTCCGGCCCCTCGAGAGGGCATTTTATTAATATTTAAAAATAGGGCTAAGTAGTCAGCACGCGGGGGATAGCCCGACCCCTTACATCATCAAACAAAAGTAAAAAAATCCCCTCAGGCGGGGCACTCAATACATGCAATCCTATGGGAAAAGAAAACGCATAGACGCGAGGCTATCCGCAACGGAGTTTGCCTCTCGATACACATGACGGAACTGGATAGACCAGTCCCTACAAATTAAGCCTTGGCACATAGACACAAGGCTAAAGAGCGGGTGGTTCCGTTTCACGCCGGAGTTTAAGAGATTAATAACCAATTGAGAGTCAGACTCGAGACATACCTTTCGGTATCCGTAATCCCAAGCTAATTTCAATCCATTAAAAATCCCCCAAAGCTCCGCCATCGGGACCGAACAAGTACCGATGTTATGAACGAAACCACCTACCCACTTACCATCACTATCCCGGAGAACTCCGCCTGCGGCCGCCACGCCATCTCTCACCGCTCCGTCCGTGTTAATTTTGATCGTCCCCATCTCTGGCCTGCTCCAACTAATGTCCTGCACTCTCTTCTGATCTTTAATGTTGGACGACCGCATCTTGCTCATGGACGTTACAGCCTCCGAAGCTTTGCCCATAATAAAAGTTCTCTTATCCACCCAAGGCTCCACCGAACTAAAAATCTTGGCATTTCTCCTCTTCCAAGTCCACCACATCATAATTGGGAATATAGAGGACCAAGCAACATTCTCAAGCTCCTTCCTTAGCAGCATGTTTCTCCTCAGCCAAATAGCAAACTCATCCTGAAAAAACTCATGATAACCATTAGTAGCATTAAGAGTACACCAAACAGCTTTAACCTCCACACAATCCCGAAAAAGATGTTCGAGCGACTCATCCTCCGAGCACCCGAATGGACAGCTGCTATTGTTGGTTAAGTGGCGCCGTCTCCGCTCCACATTAGTGATCACACCCCCGGCACTAGCTAGCCAAAGAAAGCACCGCACTCTTTCCGGGACCAAGCTTCTCCAAATCCTATCATAAAAACACTTGTCAATGTTAGTCATGTCAGTGAAACCACAGACGAGATTATACCCAGACGACACCGAGTAATTGCCATCTGGCGATCTACTCCAGCACACTTCATCGTCAACATCGATCGAGCCCTCCAAAACCGAAACAGCCGCCAACTTCAGCATGATATTAGCCGGCAGGAGCTGCACTAAACCAGACCACTTCCATCCGCTAGTCTCGTTCCAGTAAAAACTAGCGTCCAGCTCGCGTAGCTCCGGGCTGATGTGGGAGATCGCCACCGACTCCAAAGGCTCCTCCAACAGCCAACTATCGGACCAGAACCTAAATGATTTGCCGTCCCTCAGGAGCCATCTCGTACCCCTGTTCAAAACCTCAGAGAAGCCAGCTCTAACTCCCTTCCACACATTCGAACACGCACTCGTCCGTCCAAGAGCACGCCCCACATACTTCTTACTCAAAACCGAGACCCATAGATCCCCATCTTCCATAAGAAAGCGCCAACCCAGTTTAGCAACCAATGCCAGATTTAATTCTCTCATCGACTTAATACCCAAACCACCAATCTGCTTCGGTCTCGTAACGACGTCCCACGAAACCTTATGCAAACGACGTCTCTCATGCGTGCTTCCCCATATAAAGGCACGATTAATCTTGTCGATTTTTGTACATAAACTTTTAGGAATCAGCACAGTCGCCATAGAGTAAATAGGGATAGACGTCAAAACCGACTTAACCAAAGTAACACGGCCAGCAAACCTGAGATTCCGAGCACGCCAACCCGACAGCCTAGTGTTGAATTTATCCAGTAAGTAATCAAAGGTATGCTTATTGATAGTTTTATGGAGGATGGGCATACCCAAGTAAGACCCTAAATCATCGGTGACCGGGAAACCACTAGCATCCCTTAGGCGCCTCTTATCTCTATTCGAAACATTCCCCGACACAAAAATCTTCGATTTACTAGGGCTGATTTTCTGCCCAGAAGCCAAACAAAACGCATCCAATATACTCTTGATGACCCGAATTTGGTTGACCGAAGCTTCCGCAAAAAGCAAAATGTCATCTGCAAAGAAGATGTGCGAAAGCCTAGGACCATCTCTAGACACTTTAATCGGTTTCCAAGAGCCGTCTTCCACAGCACTCAAAATGATGTGGCTGAGTCTTTCAATACAGACCAGGAAGAGGTACGGCGATATAGGATCACCTTGCCTAACCCCGCGGGAAGCCGAAAACTGAGTTGCCATCTCCCCGTTCCAAAGAACCTGCATACGAGGAGTCGTAACACAAGCCATGACCCAATCAACCCAAATCCTCGGCAACCCAACAGCAATGAGAGAATCTCTAACAAAATCCTAGCTCAATCGGTCATACACCTTTTCAAGATCGAGTTTCAAGATCATCCATCCCATTTTACCTTTCTTTCTCTTCATCGAGTGAACCACTTCCTGGGCAATCACAATGTTATCCGTAATCAAACGTCCCGAAATGAAGCTACCTTGAGTCGGGCCAATGATATCGGGCATGAGAGGTTGCAATCGGTTCGCTAAGATTTTAGTAATAATCTTATAAACCACATTACACAAGCTGATCGGTCTAAATTGCCCCATCATCTCCGGCTTGGCGACTTTAGCAATCAGAACAATCAAGGTGTCATTACTACCAACAGGGAGTTTAGAGCTAAGAAAGAAGTCCTGGACAAATCTATTCACCGACTTCCCCACCGTACTCCAACACTGTTTAAAAAACCCCGGCTGATAACCATCCTTCCCAGGCGACTTAAACGAGCCCATGCCTTTCGTAGCTTTCCAAATCTCTCCCTCAGAAACCGGCCAGGACAGAGCATCAAGGCGGTCATTCTCAACTCTCGGAAACCCAATATCAATACTCGGAAAAGCGCCCAAATCCGAGTACTCAGCCGTATACAACTTCATGAAGAAATTAGACGCCAACAACTCTAACTCCTCCTTCTTATCAATCCAAGCCCCATTCTCGTCTTTTAAACACTCAATTCGGTTGTGTCTTCGCCGAATAATAGATGACGTATGAAAAAAGGACGTATTACGATCCCCGTCACACAGCCATAATTCACGCGATTTCTGGAGCCAAAGCAACTCCTCCTGCTCAAGGACACACTCAAGCTCTTTTTGAATTTGTTTTTCCAAATCAACACAATTAACCGAATGCATCCTTTGTTGCACATTTTCAAGTTGCTCAAGCAAACACTTTTTCCGCTGCTGAATATTCCCGAAAACCTCTCTATTCCAAACGATCAGATATGTCTTTAGCGCATCAAGAGCTTCCGGGGTACTCACATCGTCACGCCAGCTCTCCTTCAGCTTCTGATTGAACTCGGAATGAGTGAGCCATGCCGCTTCAAAGCAGAACGGCCTCCGCTTCCTGTCCATGCACACTTTAGAAGCTTAATCGCTTGACTAAAAGTGGTTCTTAATTAGCCCTTACCAGCTGGATGTGTAACCAGAATTCATTACTCCATATTAACAATAGGCTCCTTCTTATTAAGAAAAAGATAATTATGATAGTTCTATAAGAGCCTTTTCGTTATAGATAGATTGTTTCCACTCATTTCTTTAAACTTTCATTTGTGCTTATGCACATGGATCATGTAGGGCTGTCTCAAATTTCAATTCAAACATGCATGTGATCGAGTTGTGACAAGCAATGTCACTTTCCATGCCAATCACTCGCAACATGTTTTTCCCACGTAGGAATTTTCCTCGCAACATGTCAAGTGCGAAAGTAAATATAACTTTTGAGCTGTGGCCTTAATGTACATGAAGGCATGAACTATGATATATTGATACAAATTAAATATAATAAAATTATATATTGCATAAACAAAAAGAACTTCATACAATTACAAGGCTTACTAATTGTAACTTTTTCATGATACACCGACAAAGACAATGCACGTGTATTTTTTTTTACACTAACAAGGAAATAAATGTGTTACATAACTTATTTGTAACAAGAATATGCTACTTTTAGATTAGCTTGCACTTAACAATGAGTAACATAATTGTGCTAGGTTTTAATATTCTAAAGTCTATATTCATACAACAACAACAACATTTATCCAAGAAAGTCCCGCAAAAACAGGATCTAGAGAGTCAAGATGGGGACAATTTCAGACCTAGATGAAATGCGCCCAATACAAATCCAAGAGACCGGAACCAAACCAATGAATAAAACTATATCGAAAAAAAAAAACTTGTCGCCTAATCGAAAACCGTCAACCAACTCGAGAAAACAAGCTCCACCCTCAAGCTGTCTACCACGTACCCCGAACTTCTCCCTCCAACTCTCCCTTCTCTGAGCCAAATCTTCTGAAATCATTACAAAGACGATATCATGCTCGGTTTGTTCGAACCCTAAAGTAATTAGTCTCTATTTTTTATGGTCGAAGCTAGGTGATTAAAGTCTCTATTCAAGGATTAGGCTCTGTTCGTTTTGAGCTTGTTAAAGCTGGGCATGGCTGGTGGGTTCTCGTCAAGCTTCCGGATGCGTGTTCGGGGCGAAGCTTGAGCGATGGCCTCCGGAGCTGGCCGCGCCTGGAAAAAACGAGATCCAACCCCGATTTTCCCAGCTCCTCTGAGGAGCTTTTCCCCGATCCAGCTTCCGAAATCCGAAAATTCCCCCCGATACCCCTAGGGTTTGAAACACAATTTGGGAGAAGTGAAAACTTTCGAAGGGCGAGAGAAGCGAGAGGCCATTAAAGGCAATTGAAGAGTTTAGAGGCGACTGACGGCCATCGGGGGCGTGGACGGCGTCGGAGAGGCAGCGGGAGGCTCGGAGAGAAGGGAGGCGAGGAAGGGGTTATTGTGAGGTGGCGGGCGAGGGAGGAGGAGGCGTCGGAGCAGCCGACGGCAGCGTCAAGGTCATGGAGGCGGCGGTTGCTCCGACGGCTTGATGAGAGGCAGAGGGATCCGGCTCAGATCTGAGCGTTGAAGTCTTGATCGGAGAGGAGGGCGACGAGGAAAGGGGCGAGGAAGGCAGAGAAGGGGAAGGAGGTGAGGTGGCGGGCAAGGGAGGAGGAGGTGTCGGAGAAGCCGGAGCGGACAGCGGTGTCGGGGTCGCGGAGGCGCCATAGGTGTGCGTGGGAGTATAATGGGGTTGTGGAAAACCCTAAAAATATTTAAATGAAAAAAAGAAAAAAAATATTAATTTATATATTATACCCTTTGGTAATTTCACCTATTATTCAGCTCGTAATACCGAACGATCAATTCACTTATTTTTCCATAAATCCAGTTCCAGTCAGCTTTCCAGTTCCAATTAGCTTTCTAGTTCTAGTTAGCTTTCCAGTTCCAATTAGCTTTTCTGTAATGCAACCGAACGGAGCCTTAGTCTTATATGTATACATATTTCTAAACCCTAAAGTGATTAAGGAAACTAAAATTAAACTAATTTCTAGGGCTCATGTTGGACTTGGTTAGTTCGAACCAATGTTGATGGGTAAGTTGGTATAGCTAGCTAATGAAGTAATAATCATCCTACGAAATTACATTTACTCTTAAAGTCTTAGATAATGAACATACTAATTAAACGTATTACACAAGTTAGAAGTCACCCAACTTTACAAGTTTCAATTTTATACGTAGGGCGGTCGATCATACGACGCCGTTGAGCACATTGTTACGGGTATACCAATAGCCGTATCACCATGACTAGCGTTCGAATTTGACCCTCCAAAAGTCAATCCCATTTCTGGCCGACCCGAACCCGGATTCGTAAACGAACCCGTCAACCTCACTACTACGTTCACGATTCCTTCGCCCCTAGACCCATCTTTGGCCCGAACCCGATAACTGAGGTTCCGGGTCAACCCGACCGACGATGGTCTATCAAAGATATCAGATACCGGGATATGGCACCAACCAAGTTGGGCCGGGCCACGGCCCAACAAGGCCCGTTTGGTAAACAGGTGGAGATACAAGCCCGATGAGGGTCCAACGGCGAAGAATGTGGAGTCTAGGGGGATTTGGAACTTGTCACCCCACGTGGGGTTCACGCCCCCGACATCGTCCACCCTCGTCCTGTACACGTGGCGGCCGTCGATGGGATGACACGTGGCGGTGGCGGGCGTGATGGTGATGAACGGCCGTGGTGGGCTGGGGAAGATGGCGCCCGATGAGGCGTTCTTGATGCCTTGGGCTGACACGACCGTTATCTCCAAAATGGACGGCTGAGATCTCATCATGGTGATGGTGTTGTGGATTCATTAGAGATGGGGATTTTGGAAGAACAAAAATGTTGACAAAGGATGGATTTAAAGAATTTGCAAAGGGTTGGTTCTTGAATTTGGTGGGCTGAGTGAGATGCTTCTAGGGAGCTTCTAAAGGCAATGGGTATGTAGCTTCCTTGTGGAAAAAATATGAAGGAATGTAGTTGAGGGAATTTAATAGTGACAAAAATTGCTTACAAAGTTTGATTGGTGTTATTTAATTTGATTTCATTTCCTTTGGGTTTTGATTGCTTTTTTAATTTTTAATATTTGCTATATTTTGTCTTACTAGGGTTTATTCTTTCAAGTTAATTTCAATGTCATGATCCACTTGACAAAGATCACATACACTACTACTATGTTAGCTAGTAATTAAGTTTGATAGTAAAGAAGAAAGATTAGAAGTTTTATGTATAAAAATTAAGGTTTTAAGTTAAATGAAGGCATAAGGTTAGAATCTTAATTTTATGGTTGAAATTTTAGATTTGGTTTTAGAAAAAAAAAATTGATTGTAAAATTTCAACTAACCAATGAGGGGAGATAAATTAGAAACGTGTTTAAAGGACAGAAAATTTGAATCGCATTCTTAGTATAATGTGTCATTTTACATGAATAGGTTTGTTAAGATTACAAGTCAAGCTGGACTTGAATATGTTAAAGCAGTGGAGCTTTCAACTATGCCATGCCAAATCTCTAAGCTAAGAGAGGTTAAGGGTTTTAAAAGTCTTTAGATAATATTATCTTTAGATTAATGACTGTGTTTTATTTTAAAGTATTGAAACTACAACCAATACAATTATACAAGCTAGGTGTAGCATTCACTTTTGCATATATTCTTGCACATCTGCATACAAGTCTTTGTATAAGATGCCCACACCTAATATTCATTTCGGTAATGATCATTCTAACGATAGATTAATTACGAATATGTGTGGTTGGTGTATATATGCCAATCAAACCCATATGGATTATTGCATAAAAGTCCCAATTTTACAGTTGTAATAAGATGGCCACACCTAATACTGATTTCGGTAAGAGCCAATACTACTTAAGTTAAATAACACTGATGTTGAAAGGAGGTGTTCGATAGGAAGATTTATTGATTCGTATTTTTTTTTAGGAAATAGATATATTTATTTTCAAATAAAATGAGAGATAATTTCTTTTTTATAGTTGCTTATAAGCAACAGAGTAATTATTTGGTCAAACTAGTTTAACCCCCGTACCACGTACGGGTAATGTGATTATAAATCCAATTTAATATAGATATGTAATGCCAATGGTCATGTTAAAATTATAGAATCATATATATTTATCTTTGTATTGTGATTAGTGTTTTTTTTACCAATAGAAAATCAACTAATAATATAAATAAGTTGGATTTGTTCAAAAACTACTTTATGATAAATATTATGTTTTATTAAATAATAGTATTTATGAGAAGATTACAACTAATTCTTGGTAAGAGAGAATTCATAACTTTCGGGATTATTCATAATTTTCGGTAATTTTAAGTAATTTTATCAGTATAAGATTATATGAGATTCTAACTACCTAATCTGTTAAAGGAGGGCCCGACTAATTTTAAGTAATTTTATCAGTATAAGATTATATAAGATTATATGACATTGTCTCCGCTTTATACTATAGGTAGTATAGATGAGTCCATAAAACTTTTTAATGGCAAACAAATATCTCGGCAAATGGTTTTAGCAAATAAATATTATTTAATTTATTTTAACATAAACACCTTATATGTTTCTCACCTAACACACCCTACATATCCAAACCTTTATCATACAAATTACCAATTTTGGGTCAAAATGACGGAAATCATTTATCCAAAAACAGGTTTAGGGCTCAAAAAAAAAAAAACAGGTTTAGACTGATTAGTTCCTCTTCTAATGCTCAAAAAAAAGTTCCTCTTCTACAAACTATATACTATAAATGGTATTTATCCACTCACGATATGTACAAAATTTCAAGCCATTCTTCATCTTACAATTATGATCCCCGTTGTTTGACAACGACTCATGGTTGAAAATTAAACTTTCACTTATCATTTTTAATTGCCTGCACTTATTGAATTCTTGAAAGAAGCATCCACGACATATGTACTCTGGCCTTTTAAAACACATTACACTTTAAAAATATATACAATTTATAGTCCATTATTGTGTCTATGAACTTATGACATTTTATTAAATTGGTTACATCAAATGGAATGCATGCTTATATAATTATCTAAACATGCATATATTCCACGTGTGTACCCGTTTTCCCATAGTTTCTAATATGGAAATGTGATTAGGAATAACAATTGGTTCTTTCATGTCATTTGCATTTTGTTACAACAAATTAGATTCGTTAAAACTGTAGGTAGGTAATTTACCGCCATAAATAAGGATAATATTTCCGCCAGCCAGGTAAGCATATCTAATAAATATCTTTATTGACCTATTAAATCATGGTAGTTATCCATAATTGGAAGATTCTATCTTATTTAAGAAGATAGAGTTATTAATTGGGCTCCAAGGAAGAAACCCTAGCCCTCTCTCTCCACTATAAATACATGGCCTGGCCATGTGGAAAGGGAGGAAGAGCTACCATACAAGAACTACCCTAGAGGGGCTGATAATCGCTCGCCCTGACTCTAGAGGGGCTGATGATCGCTTGTCTCAGCCCTAGCCCTGCGCCTTTCTCTCTACAGTTTACCCTTACGAATACTCTACTGACTTAGGCATCGGAGGTGGATTAGGGGGTCCCCGCCCCCTTTGTCCATTGTTTTGCAGGTTATTGAAGGTGAAGGAAGCTTGGAGAAGAAGGTCATTGAAGAAGGAATTGAGACCTGTACACCGACATATTTCGTGTACTAACATTTGGCGCCGTCTGTGGGGACGAACAGGTTTTCGACCTTCGTAAACCCTACGAGAACCGATCCGAGGAGGCTATGGATCGCTTGTCCACAAGCCCCGATCGAGACAGCCGCCGGACGAAACGGCGAGACAACCCTGGGGCAATCGCGCCATGCGAATCGCGCGATTCGCTTCATGCAGCCCCAGAGCCGCGACTGCGGATCGCCACCCGCGACCGCAGGTCCTTCGCCCGCGACCGCGGATCACCGCCAGCGACCGCGGGTCGAGGTCAGAACACGCCAACTCCGAAATTCGCTCGGAGAACGGATCCCAATGCGCATCGAACCCGATATTCGCTCGGGATGATAGACCACATCGCGATCAGACCTTGGATTGTCGATCCAAGAGGTTGCCTTAATCAAAAATCATTGTTGATTGTCGATCCAATGAAAACCCTAGATTGGGGGCAACTCTAATCACAATCGCATGTGCGTAACGCAGGGATATGATATACGTATGAGCATACGGAACTGATCGCTAGAGCCCGGGGCGGGCGAGCGGTCGGTCTGATCCGTTACCCCAACCGAGCTGGGTCACGCCGTCGACGAAACCCTAAACAATTGGATGATTGGACCTGCGGTGCGCGGTCCAGGGCCCTGCGAGCGCGGGCCCACGTCGTAACGAACTCGGCGCGAGTTCGGAAGAGGATTTCGGGATCGGACACATGGACCTGCGGTGCGCGGTCCAGGGTCCCGCGAGCGCAGGCCCACGGCGTAACGAATTCGGCGCAAGTTCGGAAGAGGGTCTCGGGATCGGAGCCGATCCCACCGCACAAGTCTTCGCTCGTCGCCAGGAGCGAGCTGCACTATAACCACGAGCGCGGTGGCAGACGCAGGCAAGGCGGCGAGGGAGGAGGAGCTCGCGAAGAATCACAGTCTGCGGCAGAACCGCGGGCGCGGTCGCCCCCGCCGCGGGCGCGGTTTCGCTCCAGAGAACGTAGCCTTTGTTCTGGGGCAAGCCGCGACCGCGGGTCCATCACCCGCGACCGCGGGTCGTAGACTGACAGGATTACCGATCGTGCTTCCGACTCACTTTCCGGGAGCTACGCTTATCCGACTTGGACGATCCACATATCGCCGGAAAGAGGAGGAGATAAGCTACAAATTATCTTCAGAGGTCGAAGCAAGAATCCTACTCGAAGTCAGTCGAAACTGGGCACGAACAGCCCAGTCCAAAATCAAGTTCTTTGGCCCCGCGCTGCGGACGAGCGCGCGGTGCGCCTCTGGCACCCATCGGTCCGCACGACACGATCGATCGCTAGAACCCGGTGCGGGCGAGCGGTTGGTCCTATCCATTGAGGTGTCCGACGCAGGGGCACGACGAAGCAAGTATTGGATCTTGTAAAGGCTCGGAGCCCACCAAGGCAAGAGATCGTGAGCATGATCGTTCGTCCCTTCGCATCCAAGAGCCTTCGCATGACCACGATAGCTCGCTAGCCCACCTGAACGGTGCGCGCAGAACGAGAGAGGGATGTCGCGGGACCAACGAGCGACATGACAGGAAAAGATCGGGCTCATAGGGTCGAGGGCTTGATCGCTGCTCAACGATCAACGCGGAACCTACGACGCCGTAATAGTCCGTGTGAGCTCCACGATGGTCGGAACAAGATGATTCAAGAAGCGCTAGAGAGTAGACTCCGAATGCTACGTTTCTCATTAACACATCAGAACCGGAAACTCGCTGAATCCGGGTCGAAATCGCGCCGCAAGAGACCGTAACCTGCTTCACGGACAGGATGGCGAGGCAAACTTCCGACCAGTCGTCCAGGAGCTATACGCAGCAGAATCGAACGATCCATATATCGATGGAAAGAGGAAAGGCGACGGACCGAGCAATCACGCCCACAAGATCAAAACCGCGATCGCGGGTCGCCAGGCCGCGACTGCGCCAGGTCGCGACCGCGCCAGGCCGCGACCGCGGTTCCAGTCCAAAGCGTGGATCCCCCTCCCTGGGGCAAAATCGCGGGCGCGCCGCTCGGGATCGTGGCAGGGGCAATACGAGACAAAGATGATAAGTTGTCACCACGGCCCATGCAGGCATGATGGTGGCATCACTATTGCGCACTCTCCATGAGGCCCTCGCGCGGATGTTGAGTTGTTTGAAAACCTTTGCTTTTTCATATCTTTCGTTTTCTTAAACAAAATCCTGGCCAGGAAACTTTTCATTTTATTCATCGTTTTGTTTTCTTGAAATCTCAACAAATGACGCGCTCAAGGGTAAACGCAACGTTAGTTCATCATACTAACGGACTCCTGCGTATGCTAGCTACGTAGGGGATTCCCGCGATATTCGCTCGCGGATGTTCCCGTGATATTCGATCACGGACTATGGTTGGCCCCCATAGAGTTTCCCGCGATATTCGCTCGCGGTGGTACCCGTGACTGCTTGTCACGGAGGTTCCCGTGTTTACGCTCACGGAGTTTGTTCCCGCGTCACTCACACGGTGGTTCCTGCGATATTCGCTCGCAGTGGTTCCCGTGATCGCTTGTCACGGAGGTTCCCGTGTATTCACCACGGAGTTTGTTCCGCGTCACACACGCGGTGGTTCCTGCGATATTCGCTCGCAGTGGTTCCCGTGATCGCTTGTCACGGAGGTTCCCGTGTATTCACCACGGAGTTTGTTCCCGCGTCACTCACGCGGTGGTTCCTGCGATATTCGCTCGCAGTGGTACCCGTGATCGCTTGTCACGGAGGTTCCCGTGTTTACGCTCACGGAGTTTTGTTCCCGCGATATTCGCTCGCGGTGGTACCCGTGACTACTTGTCACGGAGGTTCCCGTGTTTACGCTCACGGAGTTTTGTTCCCGCGATATTCGCTCGCGGTGGTACCCGTGACCGCCTGTCACGGAGGTTCCCGTGTTTATGCTCACGGAGTTTGTTCCCGCGTCGCTCGCGCGGTGGTTCCCGTGTTTACGCTCACGGACCGCGATATTCGCTCGCGGAGCCCCCATGATATTCGCTCATGGGGGGGCGGGACCGTGATATTCGCTCACGGGGGTTCTCATGATACTCGCTCATGAACGTGCAAACGTGCCCGTCTCCTAATCCATATAAATCACGCCAAGTCAATCCTAGAGTACCTACGTCTTAGTTACGCAACTAAGACGTAGGTGGGGCATTTGTAGGTTGGTAATTTACCGCCATAAATAAGGACAATATTTCCGTCAGCCAGGTAAGCATATCTAATAAATATCTTTATTGACCTATTAAATCATGGTAGTTATCCATAGTTGGAAGATTCTATCTTATTTAAGAAGATAGAGTTATTAATTGGGCTCCAAGGAAGAAACCCTAGCCCTCTCTCTCCACTATAAATACATGGTCTGACCATGTGGAAAGGGAGGAAGAGCTACCATACAAGAACTACTCTAGAGGGGTTGATAATCGCTCGCCCTGACTCTAGAGGGGCTGATGATCGCTTGTCTCAGCCCTAGCCCTGCGCCTTTCTCTCTACAGTTTGCCCTTACGAATACTCTACTGACTTAGGCATCGGAGGTGGATTAGGGGGTCCCCGCCCCCTTTGTCCATTGTTTTGCAGGTTATTGAAGGTGAAGGAAGCTTGGAGAAGAAGGTCATTGAAGAAGGAATTGAGAGTACACCGACATATTTCGTGTACTAACAAAAACCCTACCCAATTTTTACCCGTTCAAAATCATAGAGATAAAAATCCAATAAAAAATTAATTCATTAAAAAAACCTATTTTGAATTGATTCGAATAGACTACAATGAAATCCGTAACCGGTATAGTTGTCCCGACTTGATATTTTTATAAAAATACATTAGATTTATTAAAAATATTAGAATTAAAAAATATATATAATACTTTATCGTTAAAAAGCATTATTTGATTATGTAATAATTATAAAAAAAAGTCAATACTCACATAGAGTTGAATTTATGCAAAATCTATAGTAATGAAATAATCCGACCCAATTAATTTGAGATCGTATATTCGTATATCCATTCAAAATTAACATACTACTAAGTATACTACGTTCTTTTTTGCAATTTCTTAGGAACTTTTATAGGACCGGACCGGTTCACCGTGATTTTTTTGGACCGGCGTTCTGCGCCGACTCTACAGAGGAGTTTCTGATTAATTCAAAATTTTAAACAATTAAAAATTCAATAAATACACAATTGCGAGGAAATTTTCCCCAACTCGGCCACAATTTCTCCTGGTTACCTCGCTCTCTCTTCTGCGCGCGTTCGGAAGAAGAACCTAATTTCACCCGTCGAAGAATTTCTTCGCCGGCGAATCGAACTCGCCGGTGAGTTTACCGACCACGATCATCCCTTTTCTCTGTCCTTTGTATCGTATAGAACGCGATCTTCTGACTTATGCCGTAATTTTGCCCTAATTTCCGACGGAAACCGAAAGCTGTGCAATCTGCCTTGTGTTCTCTTTGAATTGCCCTATTAAACTCAATACCTGATCCTAAAATGTGCTAAGTACAATACTTTGTCTTCTGATTTGGTGTATGAGAGCAATTGTTTGTTCGGACGGAGTCTGGATTCGTTCTCATCTGACTGAAATATATGCAAAAGTTACCGACGTTCATTGTCTAATGTCTGTATTGTCAATCTTGTTTTGAAATTGAGAATAAGCTTGTGCTGAAGAAAGCCTGTTACCTGATGAGCTTTGGTCTGTATTTTTAGATGGATCTGAAAGAAAGCCTAGAAAAGTTCAAGAAGCAGCAAGAGAAATGCCAATCAACCCTTTCCAGCATTGCTGCCAAACATTCGGTCTCGAGAACAACCGCGACTCAGAAGGCGAATACCCCGTATGTGGCTCCTGCATTTACAGGCCGAGCTCCGGTTGCATTGAAGTTCTCAAATGACACAGAAAGACTTCAGCATATTAACACCATAAGGAAGGGTCCTGTTGGAGCTCAGATCAAACGTGTCATTAATCTTTTGCTTGAGGTTTTGTTTCTGCAATGCATCAAAGATTTGTTCTTCTTTATTTGTTGGAATGGGTTCTTTGGTTCTGCAACATCAGTGAATTACATTTACTGCAGCTGTCAAATTGATGATTTACCAATTAGTATTTTTGCTGATGTGCAATGGGTTCTTCTCTTTTGGCATGTGGTGGAAGTTGGAATGCATAAAAGGATAATTTCTCTTACATGATGAATGAATGAATAGTTGAACATGATGAATGAATGAATAGTGGAATTACATGCTTTTAGAACATTTGTATGTTTTGATGGCCTGTATCTGACTTTTATCTAGACTTTGTTGTCTTTTTGTCCCATTATATGATATGAATGAATGAATAGTTGAACATGATGAATGAATGAATAGTGCCTCTAGAAGATTTGCATGTTTTGATGGCCTGTGTCTATGACTTTTGTCTAGACTTTGTTGTCCTTTTGTCCCCTGTGGAATTCTGGTCTTACTCTAATCTGTGGGGTAGTAATCAAGAGCAGTTTATGCATTCAAATCATTTATTTGAGATGCTTTTTTAGTATACTAGTTTATGTGCTAATAATAATAATAAGTGTGAAGACTTGTTTTTAACCCTTCTCTTTCTTGCAGACACGACAAGGTTTCACTCCAGAGCAGATAAACGAAACATGCTATGTTGATGTGAAGGGAAACAAAGCGGTTTTCGACAGTCTTAAGAATAATGTGAAAGTACATTATGATGGGAAACGATTCTCGTACAAGGTATCGTATGGCTTGTATGTAAAACCTTGTATGGTTTCTGTGAATCAACCAAAATGATGATAAAAGGGAACTTTTTGCAGGCAAAACATGATGTGAAAGACCAAAACGGATTACTTCACCTAATACGCGGTTGTAAAGAAGGCATAGCTGCTATTGATCTCAAAGATGCATACCCAAATGTGATGGAGGACTTGCAAGTATGTACTCAAGAGCTTCATTTCAATTTGATATGCTAAAGACATAATGTGGGTCTTTCTGTTCAGAATCTTGAGTTCGTATGGTCTTTATTTTACAGGGTTTAAAGGCTTCAGGGCAAATTTGGCTGCTGTCAAACTCTGACTCTCACGAGGACATTGCTTATCCAAATGACCCGCATGTGCAAATCAAGGTGGACGATGATATTAAAGAGCTGTTTAGAAGCATTGAGCTTCCGCGCGACATGCTTGATGTTGAGAAGGAGCTACAGAAGAACGGGATGAAGCCAGCCACGAATACTGCTGAGAGGAGGGCGGCGGCTCAGATGGGGATTGTTGCTCCCAAGCAGAAGCCGAAGAAGAAGAGGGCGTGTGAGATTACTAAAAGAACTAAGCTTACCAATGCTCATCTTCCGGAGTTGTTTCAGAAGCTCAAGGATTAGATGAATATCTGGGTGTGTCAAATTGATTTGGCCTCTTCAGAAACTAACTGTTTTTTAGCTTTAGTGAATCTAGTGTTTGTAGCTTATGTTTGAAGATGATATTTAGGTGTTAACAACTACGAGTTTTTGTACCGTGCACAGGTTTGTTTTGACCCCCAAGAAAAGAAGTTAGATCTTATTGTGTTCTTCATTAATTTGGTCAAGTAATTGATTATGTATTCTATATTGAGCAATTTATATGCAGCTTAGGATCCACATTGTAGTGTCTGTTATAGAGGACTTTGTTGTGTGTAAATTAAGTCCAAATTGTAATGTATGTACCCTTTATAACACGTTACAGAGAACTTATAGTTAGTGATGATAATAAACCAATTCATAAGGTCTCAAAATAATAATAAACTTCACATTTTATTAGCGTCTCTATACTGTACTGGGAGATAGCTGAACCTTAAAAAGCAACGAACATGGAACCAGGTGAGAAAATGAGTGCCTCCATCAGCAATGGATGTAACCTTCGTCCATAAAGATCTTCCTAGCTCCGGCAATGAAAGAATCCGACGATCCCCTGCTGCCCCTTTATAAACACTTCGTGTAAAGCTTGATTCTTCTTCAAGACCAGCAGAAGAGATGACTAACCACTAATCAGCAACATTTGGCAGATTCCTCAATTTCAGTTGATGCGCCTTGGCTATCAAGAGCAATTGCCCTGGTTTCTATGAGACCTGTCATCTGTTGAGCCTTGTTTGGCATTGAGAACGACCATCACATTTTGATCCTTGTTCAAGGACTACTTCCGGACACGAATCCCAGGGATGTCTTTTAGTCCCATCTTCAGGGCAGTTTTTCTGTAAAGTGCAGGAGGTTTTTCCAACCCAATTGAGTGACAAAAGTTATTGGCTAGCTCAACAAGTTCTGTCTTGTTTCTTCCTATTTCTCGGATTGAATTGTAATACCCAATCCAGGCATGATACGCCGCTTCCTTCACACTGGTGTCTATCTTCTCCATTGAAGTATCCATCTGCCCAAGAAAGCAAAAGTAAGTTCAGATCCGAATTCAGTGAACTTGCTAGTCAGAAATAGGAAGAATCAGCCAAGAAACAGCAAATGACCTTTGACTTTACGGTGGGGTCTATCTGCGGTAAAGGCGCTCTTTCAATAGGCAAGTTTTTCAAATCATCCAAGAAATATTCTTCCCATGGTGCAATAAGCAAAACGCCTTCGCCATCTTTGCCTTCACGACCTGTCCTCCCAAGGCGATGTATATATTGCTCCCGGTCTGGAGGAATGCCAACCTGATGAGAGTAATGAAAACAGAAAAGATTTTCATATGACAAAGAATCATAGCCTGCAAACAGCAGATTAGCAATAACAAGAGTAATGGAATAGTTCTGTAACTTCGCTTTTAGTCTAGAACTCTAGATAGAGAGTGAGCATCAAAGATTTGAATCAATTATTAGAAAGAAGTATACCTGAAGAACTAAAGTAACATCCGGGTAATTCATTCCACGAGCTGATACATCAGAGGAGATTAGAATCATTCGTTTCGATTGCTTAAATTCCTCAGAGATACGAGACCGATAAAGTTGAGGTTTTCTTGAATGCATTTCTCTGACATTCAATTGCATTTCTCGAAACAGCAAGTACATAAGTGAGGTCACCATTCCAGTTGCATTGAAGACAATAACCTGAAAGGAGTTAGGCCGAAATCAATACAATATCAATAACAGAATACTTCAGGGGCAATTGAAAGAGTGCCTAGCATCTTACCTTGTAATCTGGTGTTTGAGAGATATGCTCCCTTAAAATTTCATGCACTACATCAAATTGTTGTTCAAGAGGTGCAACAATGTACTGCTGTTTGACCTGCATACAGAAAAGGCCCAAACATATCAGTACATGCAGTATCTTATAATCTCTCTGAAACGCGGATCAGAAAGAAGCAAACCAAGAATTCATTCAGTATCTTATAATACCTTAGAATTTGTTTCCAAATTGCCAGCACCAACTGTATCAATGAAAACATGCTCCCGTTTCAAAACCACCTGAGAAATTCGCCGGACCTGAACATTCACATTTAAACAGGCACATCAATATGATTGAAGAAACAATTACTTCTAGTCAGTTTATATTTTGGATCAAATGTCCAAGGAGAAATGGGGAAACTAAACCTCTTTTGGAATTGTTGCAGAAAAAAGCAAGGATTGCCTGCGACGGGGCAAACAATCAACAATCTTTTCTATATCCCTGCGGAACCCTAGGTTTAATAAATGGTCAGCTTCATCAAGTATGAGAACTTTTAGTCCCATCAAGCGTGCTGAGAAGGCAGACTTAGACTCAACATGATCCAGGAGCCTACCAGGGGTTGCTATAACTATCTGCGATGCAACGACAAAGCATACAGATGACAATATTCAGCATAAATATAGAAATTATTCTTTATGAGCCATGAAACTGTAATCAAAGATTAGATTAAAAATGTACAATATGAAGAGCAACATATTAGGTGGCCAAACAACCTGGCATGGATCAAGCTCCAAGCGTTTAAGGTCATCCTTGAAACGTGAACCACCTATTAGTGTTTGAACGCCTACTCCATCATGGTGCCTCAACAGAACTCTTGTTTCTGCAGATAACTGGCTTGCAAGTTCTCGAGTTGGGCATATAATAAGAGCATATATTGGAGGGACACGTTTTGCCGCATCCTTGCCCATGGCCTTTACAACTTCTTCTATGGCTGGAACCTATTCGTATGTAATAAACAGCAATCAAATAATGTAACATGACAATAACAGGGTAAAAGGTATATGACAAATGGATTAGAATATACCAGAAATGCAGCACTTTTTCCTGTCCCGGTTCTGGCCTTGACTAATGCATCCTTCCCTGTTGTGCAACATTCTGAAACTCAATAACCTACTTCCACAACATTAACTTGAAATAATTTACTCTAAGAACAAAAGGAGAATTCAACTTCTTTTTTCACAACTTCAATAACAACGTGACTAGCATACCCTCAAGGTATACAGGAAGAGTAGCTTCTTGTACCCGAGTCATCTGCACATAGCCTGCAGCTGTCAATGCCTTGATTGTCAATGGAGAAATACCATAGTCCTCAAATCTGGAAACACAGAAAGAGGATAACTGCATTAGAGAAACAACGTGGGTAGTTCAACCCCAGGCACACAAATGCTAGTGTCTAAGCATGAAATATGAGCACTGGATTGTCTGTGTAGAGCAATGAATTAGCAGTAACAATGGCACAATCATAGGCCATTTATCAGCAAATTGCTCCAACGAAACTAAAAACATTTCCCCTCTTTCCCCAGATGAATTATCATTCCAAGCAACATGAGACACTCCACCCATCTACAGATGAACTAGCAACAGCTATTAACTAAAGTAGCTCTGTAAGTTGAACTTTTACTATTTACCATGAATGTGCAATACATATGCCTTTTTGCTTCACCATTACACCAAATTCACAATCACACTACCTCTTATCAGAAAAGATGGACTCTGCATCCCCCTCATTCTCCGCCGCTTTTGCAGCCATTCTTCTCTCCCGAAGCTCCCATTTTATCTCTTCGATCTTCTCCGGAAAATCGCCTTCTTCCTCGTCCTCCCCTTTCTCCAAATCCTTCAGAATTGACCTCCTCTTGGTGAACTTGACATCATAGTTCCCCAATGCAGCACTACTCATAAACTTCCTCATACTCCTCCCATTCCTCCCTCCCTTCCCCTCTTCCTTATCACCATCTTCAACCTCTCTCTCCCCATCCGCATTAAACCTAGGCCACTTCACACTCACATCTCTCACATAACCATCATCATCATCACTCGAAGAGCTATCCTTCCTCCACAATCGACCTTTGACCATAACCCTAGCTCTCGCCATAGCCGAATACTCCCTCCTCTGCTGCAAATTACTCGGCAAACCGACCGAATTGAACGATCCAACAGCCCTAGCACTACCACTACTACCTCCACTCTCCACCAAACCCCTAAAATCAACCTCCGGAGCTCCCCGAGCCTGCGAAGAAGCCGATATCGGTCCGTCGTCTTCGTTCCACAAATCCTCGGCCCCGTCCTTCATGAACCGATCCGCTAGGGCTTTGATCTGATCCTTCGGGGACATAGGTCCGTGGTGGCCCCCTCCGAATGAGGCTAAACCGGCCGGATCCGGATCCGATTGGTCGGCGCCGGCGACGAGCTTAGCGCGAATCTGCGAGCGAAGGCGAGCTTGGTAGAGCTGCTTTTCTTCATCAAGGAGACGTTTTTCCTTGTCCCTGGCCTTCTTCTCGTGTAGGCGCTTCCATTGCCACTTGTTCAGGCCTCCGGGGAAGGTGCGAGGTCCCCCGCCCATGGCGCGTACGGATGTTCGGGTGGAGAGCAGAGTTTGGAAGACTCTCGATCGTTCTCGAAGGAGATTGGAGAACAACATGGTTGAGATTTGATTTGAGAGCTTAGGGGATTGATAGTGGAAGAAGGGTTTAAAGCTTGTTGGGGTTTAGGGTTTTAGTGAGTTTTTTTGTGTTTAAAGGAAAAAGTAGCTTCTATTTTAGCAATGTGTATATATACATATATGTAGGGACAAAGATGGATATGCAGTGGCCATTAAGCAAGCAAGTACAAGTTATGTAAGGAAACCATAAGAATCTAGGACTTTTGCACATCAGGCCCAGGCTGAGAGCCACTAGTGGAATCAGCAAAAATGGCTTCCAAATCCTTATACAACCCTCCTGACTCGGACTTGGACTTGTAGTCTTTTGATGAGCTCTTTGATGAGCTACCACTTCTCTTCTGGCTCCAGAACCGGCTCCACCGACTATTCGAGGTCGACGCCTCGTTTCCACCGCCATAGCCGGCCTTGGCCAGCTCCCTTAGCTGCCTGACCCACGACTTGTCCACGCCCGACGAGCCCCTGCTCTCGGGGCTACACGTCTCAGTAGGTGGCATTGTACCGTTGGCGCTCTCTCGGCTCCCAGAGCTAGTGTCGAGCAACTTCTTGTCTAGCTTCTTGACAAGAGTCTCTGGGAAGCAGCAGAGTAGGAGCCCAGCTGAGGCTCTTCTCAGGCCTATTTCGAACCGGTTCTCTTCGACGTCGAGCCGTTGAATCTGCCTCCACAATGCGCACCATTCGTTGATCATCAAGGACATGTAGCCAACGAGGAAGAGTGTGATCATGGCAATGGCGAGCCTGTGCTCGTTTTCAACCCAGAACTCGCGCTTTGCGAGCGCGAGAAGAGTCGTGGACACGCCCACTTGGCATGCTGTCGATACAATCTCGACGAGCTGGACTCGTTTCTTGATGAACGGCTTCTTTAGCACGAGGAAGAAGAGCTGGAAGGAGGCTATGACGAGCAATGTGATTGCTGGGGAGGCGGAAGGGTGCGCGGCTCCTGAGAAGAAGACGAGGCTCGACACCACCCCGAGCACGAACCGTTTGATGGACTCGAGGAATGTGTAGTAGATCCTGAGGATTCCGAAGAGCTTTTGTATGAATGGCGCCTCTGCATCCTCTGTTTCGTCGTCCGAGTCTATGATGCGATGATCGTTCGCGCGCCTAATGGTGACGCCTTTGTTGCTTGGGGTGGCGAACTGGGACAGCATGTACTTTGGAGGGCCTCTTAGGTCCTCGAAAAGGGGCCCGAGACGGGTGAGTTTGGTGGAGTTGGGTTCGTCTTTCCATGCCCATTGGCCTCTCTTACCGGGGCCAAGGGTCACCCGGATCAGCTCTTGGTACCAGTGGAACTTTTGGCCTACTTGGTGGATTTCCTTGTATTGGAGGAGCTTCCCTAGCGTGATCCCGAACGAGAGGAACGCGAATAGTGCTAGCTGGAGCGAGGCTGCGAAAAGTAGCAGTGAAACGCCGACTAGCTTTCCCAAGGGTGTTCCTCCTGCAAGAAACGAATTTGTTACATTTTTGGCTTGAACCCTGAAAAGGAAGAGCTCTTGTTATTATGTGTGTGGGCTCACCTTTGATTACGGAAACCGAAGCCTTGCAAATGCAAGGAACGGCGAGCATTAGGAGGAAAAGCTCGAATCTCGGAAAGATGAGAGCTCCATAATGCCTATTCTCGCTAGAGCAGCCCCTCAAGCTCAGTATTACAAGAAGCAAAATGTGTACAAGGACACAACTTCCAACAATCACAGCTAGCCAGAACATACTTCTCTTGAAATCCATCCACCTAAAATAATGAACACCCTTCATCCATTAATCCATGACTAGTTGACTACTGATATCATAATCTTAGCTTGTTAAATACAAATGGGCATGCTTACCCATCTAAATACTGTGGATCAGGAAGATATTCTGCCTGTGGAAGGTAACTTTGGTTCTCAAAGAATGATCTGTATTCAGTTTCAGTAAGAGGAGCACCAAACACCACACTGGCCTTGTTCATGTTTCCAGATTGTGTTAGTTTGTCTGAGAAAGGGGCAGGGCCAAACATTTGTAAGCTGTGATGTTCATTCTCCCATGGAAGGTTATAGTAAGGAATGCTCCATTTAAGACAGGCTGTGAGCTCATAGTACTCAATAGGAAGGTTCATTACCAACCACCTCGACAGCGCGAACACTTGAATGTAGCAAGCAATTCTCTGCACAACAAGAATATATTTTAAATACCATTCATGAATGTACTACTAACAGATGCATTTGGATCGCCATGAAAATGACACCTTTTTTGTAGGAAAGTGTCATTTTTGTGGCAATCCAAACAGGCAAGCATGAGTTTAAGATGAAGATAAGTTGTTAGGCTCTTTACGAATAGATTCCGTGTAGGATCAGATGTAAGAGATGGGGGAGACTTTGAAACAGCCCCAGAAGATTGAAGGATTGCAGTTGATGTAGTGAGGAGGCCCGCGAGCAAGCATGTAGCGAGAAAGGAAGCCGTTACAAAGTAGCCAAACGCGATAGACACCACCGGTGTAGAGTCTGCGATTTCAGCTCCATTTTTGTTACATTGATATTATTTAGATGCACAAGAACAATAACAAAGATCAGGGCATCCTTACAATGCTGCACTTGCAAGACATTCGACGGTAAGTTCTTGTTCCCAGCCACATCCGATGTCACATTTTCCAGAATGCTAATGTTTATGGTGGAGTCGGTTGGTTGTATGTTGGCAGCATAGTAGTTTCGGCTCACTTCATGAAAGCTGGACAAAAGTGCAAGGTAAGAAAACCATGTGTGCCAAACTGGGTCCTTCAAAAGCAAGCAAGAAACATCTTTCTTAGTAAGTGTTAGCTATTGTTTGTTCTACTTGCCTGTGTATGTGACCTCCAGATATAGACACTTGTGTAGAATTGAAGCCAAACACAGGCTTTGTGAATCTTATTGAAATGGGAATGCTTTTCTCTTTCGTTCGCATCTTAGAAGTCGTAGCTAACATCACACCAGGCCTCTTGTGATCTGGATACAAAAATGGACAATGAGCGCGATGGAAGTCAATATACACTACGAAAACCATAAACAATCTCATCAACATTTCAAGTCTTACCATAGAGCAAAGTAGCCGGGGCAATGGGAGAAACCCAGTTCCCTAGCCTGCTCATGATCCTATCTGGAACAAGGTTTACTTTGATAACAGCAGCATTTGGTGTATCCTTAATCTGTGGAGAAACGAAAACACTCTAACAAGAGTTGTATGATCCAAGGCGATCCATAAAGCCAATGTTAGCTCACTTACAAGATATCCGAATCTTCGACTAGCTAGGCTCATCCCTTGAATAGGTTGCAGCCTTCCATGACTCACATTCAGAGAGTTCATTATTTCTTCAGATGTGTTCAAGATTGGCTGTGAAAAGTACAGATAGACCTTGAGCTTCTTATCATCATTAGTTGCTTGTACAGTTCTAGTCTCTCCATTGAGCTCAACTAGCTTCTCCGGGACATGGGTTCTAAGCGACACAAGAGCATCTCTTCTATCTGTAAAACAATGACACCTTCCACTTGATCATAAGAGATGGAATTCATTCAGGCTCCATTCGGCTTTTTTTTAAATAGCGTTTTTTAGTTTTTTCAGCTAAAAATCCACACTCTAGGGGGGTTAGATTCTTGAAACACTAGCTGAAAAGCTATGAAAAAACTCAAGCTAGCCGAACGGAGTTGTCTTATGCTTGGCTCATAGTAAGGGACTCACCGAAATGTAAAGTGAGGCTTGAGCTGTTTGTCCTTGTGAAGCTATTTCCAGCAGCATCTGAGCAAAAGCCTTTATCCATAATCACTATGGCTCGTCCATACTTTGTGCTAGAAGATAATGCAATGGCTAAAGAGTACTTGAGATTAGGCTGCAGAACATTAAGTGTCCGCGGTATGACTTGTCCTGATCCGTATATGAGTAGCTGTAGAGTATTCCATCCATACATTACTCACTACTCAGGGAGTACAAAGAAAAGCCTATATTTCAAAAGAAAAGGCCACAGAGCTCACATTGCAAGTGTTCACTGACAAGCACCCGAAACCGCATGGTTCACTGAAGGAGATAGTTACAGATACATTTACAGCATTTGTAAGGGACTCTGTTGTTGTGATGTATGCTGTAGGAGGAACCGTGTCTATTACCAACAAAGAGAAATAAAATTAGTCTTCTTATTATAATCATGCAAGGCTTCCTTGATCGTCGACGCGCAATGTGAAATGAGTAAGGTGTCTATGGTGAAAGTAAGCATTTCCTTACCAACAGTCCAGTTATAGCTAGAACAGCCAGCTCCTCGCGACGAATTGGCACAGACCGCGAACGAATGGTGCCCGTCTTGCAAACGCGAGAAGGAAGCATTTCTATCTCCACAACTCCGGCGGATCCCATCATCTAACTGCAGAAAACACAGCGCGTAAGCTCATTTTACCGAAGACAACAATAGATGTCAGCTACTCAAGTCAGAAGTTTAGTAGTATATTTCAAGAAACTACTAAAATTCAACAATAATAAGACCTAGAGTTGTGTAAACTATATTAGCTTGTAACCTTGCAGGTAAAGGTACAATCTGAGCAATTTCGTTTGCTTGATTCACCTTCGTAGGCTTGAAACACAAAAGCAGCTGACTTGTGATTTGAAAATGAAGGTGGAGCCTTTAGGAACCTCACAGAGAAACCACTTGATGAAGAACTCTCAGACTGAGCTGAGATATAGAAACTGCAAAGAAACCAATAAAACAGAAGAGCCCTTGTAGGCCTTATCAAACCCATGTCTTAGTAAAGAGCTTGCTTAGCTTTGAATGATCATCCAAGAAAAAAGGGTAGCTTGAAAGTGGAGAGGATAGCTACTACTCCTCAGCCTCAGAGAAAGACAATGAAATAGGTCCTCTTCATTTAATTCTTTTATAATTGTTTCAGCAAATTCTTGTCTTTCTTTCATGCATAATGGCAATGCTACTACTACTACACAGTTGTGAACATCAACAATGAAGTTGAAGTTTC
Source organism: Polygonum aviculare (assembly GCA_934048045.1). Classification (NCBI taxonomy): domain Eukaryota; kingdom Viridiplantae; phylum Streptophyta; class Magnoliopsida; order Caryophyllales; family Polygonaceae; genus Polygonum; species Polygonum aviculare. The sequence continues at coordinate 3,190,555 of OW204030.1, read as the reverse complement.
TGCCAGGATACAAACAAACTATAAAAGTAAAGGCCTGAGAGTTTTTGGCAGCCATACAGACAAAAATTAGGGACTAAATGAGAAAATTATGGATAGCCCTTCAAGGCACAGCCTCAAAAACGTTATCTCCCTCTTACTTCTCTCTCTCTTTCCCTGTCACAGGAATTTCATCAGGCCTCAGCTTCAGCGCTTAATTTCAAAGGGTCACATTCACTATGAAGAACCCAAAATAAAGAACAGTATTATAAACAAACAAATTATTTAGGACAAGATCAGATCTGGATCAAACCCTAGTCTTCTTTTCTTCTCATTGTTCTTTGCTAGTTTCCAATTTGCAATGTTCTTGCTGAAGTTTCTGTTAGATTGAAACTGGGCTGCTCTTAAAACATACCTTGTTCATGCTACTAATGGTGGTAAACCCACGTTATCAGTATAACTCAGGATAGAACTTTGGTGAGCTGAACATTGTCCATTGAATTTGAATATATTGAGCCATATCTTTGTAGCATTATGATAGTTATATGTATGATTTAATTGGACATACATGAATTTATATGGATTACTAATTGGTGTTTAAGCAATCCAACTCGATCAATACCTTCCAAATTCTCTATAGAAGAAGCAAAAGGCAGGATCAGAAAAAGAGCCGTAGCCAGGATTCGAAGAAGCAAAAGACCAGAGATAAGAAAAAATGCCGTAGCCAGGATTCGAACCTGGAATCGTTGTGCAAGGAACAATTTTCCAAGCCAATTCAGCAGTTGAATTGTGCTACTACGGCTTACTGAAATCTAATCCAAAGTTTTAATAATTAATCTATAGAAGAAGCAAAAGGCAAGATCAGAAAAAATGCCGTAGCCAGGATTCGAACCTGGAATCGTTCTGCAAGGAATAATTATCCAAGCCAATTCATCAGTTGAATTGTGCTACTACGGCTTACTAAAATCTAATCCAAAGTTTAATAATTAATGATGAATGAGCAATTGAGCATGATGTATCACATTAGGCTAGGAAGGCCCATTTGTCCATTAGCATGATATCCTAGGCCCATTTGGTTGGAACAACCCTTAGTGAATGGTCGGTAATCAGTTTCGATGTGGGCCTACATCATTTTCTAGCCTTGTATAGAGCCGAAGGCATAGGCTTTGTTTCACTTCTCATCTAACAATTTTTTCCTTCAAATTTTTTTTCTAGAATCTATATCGTATCTCTATTTTTACGTTTTTTGAGATAAATTTTTCACCCAATACATCACAACTAAAAAATACTTTCAACGGCTGTCAAAAAAAATACTTTCAACCCAAAAAGTGAAACAAACCCATAATATTGATTTTCACATTCCATTGATCTAGACTAGTAGTAATAGGTGCTTCCCATTAAGTTTCAATGGTTATGTTAAAGCCATAAAATTGGCGTGGGCCAAGTGTTCATTTAACACTCGCCCTTAACATAGAACACAGGATCCCAGACTAATGCCTACCTAAGTCGTAATGGCTAATCTTGTTTCGATCATAACTGACAAAGACGTCTTGGCCCATACGACGACCAACGAGCCTTTGGTCGTAATAGACGACATGTCTGAGCATTAGGTGAGAAGCATAGCATAATTTTCTTCAATGAGCTCGCACAACATAATTTGAGGAACTTATGTGAATTTGATTGTAACATAGCATAATATTCATGGTTAATCTCATATACATAATTTTCTTCTAAAAATCTTTTTTTTTTAAGTCGGAAAAGTTTTCCTTCTTTCAATTCTTCAAGCATACATATACAAAATGGGTCCTATTTTAGAACATACAAATATTCCACACACAAGAGATGTTAAACAATAATTTTTGACTAATAAATCACCAATCTATATGATTTATATTATTGATTCGCGATCAAGTGAGAACGGCCCATACGGTGTAAAATGAGAACACCTTATGGCTGTTGGATCTGTGCAAATCAACGGACTGATTTTAACACGCAGCTCCCCCTGCTTCTAATTGGGAAGGGCATTTTTGTCTTTTTGCGCTGTTATACTGTTCATCTATCTTCATTCTTCTCTACGCTCACACAGAGCGTTTGTTTTGGTGAATTGTTCATTGATCTCTTCGACTCTCTTCTCCAACACAATTGGATTGTTTTTCAACTGTATTTCCGTCCTTTGACTCTTGTTCAATTGTTTCTATGGATATAGGTAACGATTTGGGATTTTTGAAAGTTAGAATTTATGCTTTGCTAGTTTTAGGGTTTCCTTGAGCAAGATAATTGAGAACTTGTGAATTTGACATAAGATTTGGGTGTATGATTGGTGTTTACATGATTTGATTGCATTAGAAAGTGATTTTGAAGTTTTCGATTGACCATAGAAGCTGATTATGTACGTTTGCCCGATTGCCTACCATGTGTTCGACAAAATGCCTCAACCAACGTGCTTAAATTTACATGAACCGTTCAATGGATTTCAATGAACCTTTACTTGAGAGTTTATGAACCATACCGATACTCTTTGTGAACCAGGATCAACTAATCGGTTCTCTTTGAGGATGACATACTTTGTGTTCGCTTAAATGTTTTATTGCAACTACCTTGTATTCAAATCAGTAAACTGACGGGACAAGTTGATTTTCCATAGGTTTTATATTTGTGTTCTATTGAGTCATTTATGTCTTATGTCAATACAAATGACATGAACTGCATTGGTGGAGCCCCATTGGATGATGATGAGCACGATAACGATGTTTGTCTAAGACTCATGAACCGAAAAATTAAATAGAGAGGTTGAAAGTGTATGCTTGTCTGGTTGCCCACCATGTGTTCGACAAAATGCCTCAGCACATGTGTCTTAATTTACATGAACCGTTTCATGGTTTTAATGAACCTTTCCTTGAAAATTTATGAACCATAATGACATTCTTTGTGAGACAAAAGAAGAATTGTATTTGCACATTTGTGGTACTCATTATGTGTTTCAAGTCACTTTACACATAGCTTAACATTTTTTTGTTAATTGCTCATCAAGCTCTGGTCATTCTAATATGTCTCATTCAAATGGTGATGTTAGTATTGATGGAGTTTAGTTGTAGGATTTTCATAATAAAACTAGTACCATTGGCGGAGCCCCATTGGATGATGATGAGCGCGATAACGATGCCTACATTCTTCACTTATCACAAGATTGTTCTTATTTCATTACTACTTGTACGGTTGAATATAAACTTCAAACAATGTTTTGTTATGTGTGTTTGAGGATTCGGTTATCTTCTATGCACTTTAACATTAAATGAACTGTATATTTACACAACATGAACCTACAAGTGGAACACAATGAACCCAATTCTTTTATTTTACACAATTTACGCATTTCATGTATGAACCGAATGATTCAAATTCATGAACCATTACGTCGAATTCAATGAACCAAATAATTAAACTTCATGAACTTAAAAACAATGAACCTACAAGTGGAACACAATGAACCTATAAGTGGAGTACAATGAACCTTTTTGGTGAAAATTAATTTATTTACAAGTTTGCCACCGTTTTTTCCGTTTTCCTTATATCCTCCTAGAGATTGTTTCTCAATTTACACTAGAGTTCCAAACTCTTATATTATTATCATAAAAAAAATAAAATAAATGAGCAGTTACTTACTCCTCCTCGATTGCAACGAATCCACACAACCCTCAGTCCCTCACCAGATCAAAATCCACCATCAATCAATAATGTCGATCCATCGCAAGCCCTAGTCTCTCTCCTCCGCTACTCCGCTCTGTTGACTCCACCTTGCTCCTCTCTCTCCACAAACTCCCCCAATTCCGTCCCGCTCCTCTCACTCCACTCCTTTATTCTTCGATCGCCGGTTTCGGATGAGCAATTACCAGCCACGGCCTCGGTATCCTCCGCCGGGGATCGGCAACGGCGGAGGCGGCTACTTTCAACAGCAGCAAAACCCTAACTTTCAGCAGAGAAGCTCTTATCAACAGCAACAGCATCAACAACAACAACAACAGTATGCGCAGAGGAATGCTTTCCAGAATCAGCAGCAGCAGCAATGGATGAGAAGGAATGACGCTCCTTCTTCTGCTACGAGCGAGTATAGTTCTGGCCAGGGCGAGAAGGCTGCTCAGCCCGACGCCGTCGATCTGAGGTAGTTTCCGCTTTGTTTGCTGTCAATTTTTGAGTAATTGTAGTTGTAGTGTCGTCTTCGCTCTACTGTGGAGTGAATGTTGTGTTGGAGAGATGGACGGTTGCGTAGTTGACTTGAATAGTTACTTCTTGCTTGCGAATTTTTGTCTGATCTTAAGGCTTCGTATAGTGAGGTCTGTGGAGAGTTTTGAGTGGTTGGAATTTAGTGGATTGTGGATGAAATCTTGCTGCTTGCAAGTTGAGGTTTAGGACTTGGAATGCGCTTCAGTGTAATGTCAGGTGCGATTGGTATTAGGTCATATACTGTAATTTGAAGGCAATTCTCCGTGCGCTGGCTTCTTATCTGTGTTCTAATGTTACTTAGTGAAATGACGTGTTCGGAGCCAGAAATAGTTCTTTGTAACAGTAGGGACTTGACATTTAGGAGTTAATGCTCTTCGATAAATGTGGGACATTTGTTTCTCTATGTTCTTGTGCCAAGCGTGTTCTAGAAAATTGTTGCACCAGTTTTGATTGTTGTTTCTGGTAGATATTTTAATGCCACATTCTAAGTTTCCAAGCATTAATTTATTGTTAGTTCTTGATGGAGTTCATTAGAAACATTTTATAGACGTCCTTAATTGCATGTTATAGTTGCAAATTTTGACACACTGCCTTTTGTTTCAGCTCACAAGATTGGAAAGAAAAATTGAATCTTCCTCCACCAGATACTCGATACAGGACAGAGGTACTGCAGATTTTGGTGCTCTAGGTTGCATATAGCATGCTTTATACTGACATTGGAAATTGATGTTTGATATGTATTCATGAAATTTTTCTATTGACTCAAGTGTTTTGAGCTCAAATCATTACATTCTTGAAGTATAATTGTAACATTTCCTCCAACTGAAACTGGATTTGAAAATAATCTAGTAATCTTTGGGATTTTTAAACATGCTGAAAGTACACTTACTCCATCTGATGCTGGATTTGAAAATAAATGAGTAGCCGTAGGGATTTTTAAATGAGTCACCTTAACATGCTTGTGGACGTTACAAATCATTTGATGTGGACTTATGTGTGAAATATCCTTTATAATTGCCATACATGGTTATTGGGTTTAATCAAGCATGGAGGATATTTGCTCATGGAACCATTTTTATCTTGTTGATTTTGATGGTATATTACAGTTATATAAATATTGCAAAGCTTAGCAAATATTTACTTGAAAAGTTTATGTTTTCAATAATGATTCTTTATATTTTTGATGCATCCTAATCTTTGCAAGGTACAAATGCTAAATATGTTCCTGGGATGCTGAATTTTGTCAATTTCTAGAGTCAAAAACTTGTTTCCTCAACTCATTACATTCATCAGCATATGCCCACTCTTTTGAAACAGGCTGGGCGCCTGCCTAGGCTCCACCTGGGTGCTGGGTGGTTCCAATCCATCTATGTGCTTGGTGTCCCTCTCTGCCCATGGGCCACCTAACTATTTTTTAGCTTTTATCATTCTGAAATGGTAATTTTATCACTATCTGATTAACGTGTGCTGAATTTTTTGGATCACAATTGTGGTGCTTCTAGGTACTTTATAAAAGATGCTTTGTTTCATATGCATAGCCTTCTGAATGTAACTGCTACTAAAGGAAATGAGTTTGGGGATTATTTGGTGCTTTGTTTCATGGTGTCCCTCTCATGATGCGTTAATTGTCATTGTACTTATAAACCATTCTTTTGAGAGTTTGCATTTGCGTAATTGCAACTATGAGATTGAGAACTTTGTGCTTGGAATGTGGTTAAAGGTTTTTTTTAATGCAGGATGTAACTGCTACTAAAGGAAATGAGTTTGAGGATTATTTTCTGAAACGTGAATTGCTCATGGGTATTTACGAGAAAGGGTTTGAGAAGCCCTCCCCAATTCAGGAGGAAAGCATTCCAATTGCTTTAACTGGCAGTGATATCCTCGCTAGAGCTAAGAATGGAACTGGAAAGACTGCTGCTTTTTGTATTCCTGTATTGGAAAAAATTGATCAAGACAACAATGTCATTCAAGGTAAAGCTTTCAGTGGCTCATTACAGTTTGTATGAGCAACACTCTAATAGCTTCACTGAAGATTTTGCATCTAATTTTAATATTTGTTTTCCCTGCAGCTGTTATTCTTGTTCCAACCAGAGAGTTGGCTCTTCAGACATCGCAAGTGTGCAAGGAGCTTGGCAAAAATATGAAGATAGAAGTCATGGTCACCACAGGAGGGACTAGTCTAAAGGATGACATCATGCGCTTATATCAACCAGTTCATTTACTGGTTGGAACTCCTGGAAGAATTCTGGATCTTGCAAAGAAGGGTATTTGTATTTTGAAGGACTGTAGCATGCTTGTCATGGATGAGGTACATGTGGAGTATAGTTGTTTGTTATGCAAATCCATTGTTGCTGTGTACTTGCTTATTTTATGCTATGGTTAAGTCTATAACTAGTATGTGATGCGGATGTTTTCTACCATAGTATCATCTGATAGCCTTGCATAATTTCTTCTTCACTTTTACCACTTTGCTTTCTTCCATGGAAATATTAATCATATACGGGGTCGAGCTGTGATAAATGGAATGGTTTAATGTTGCTACTTGCTAATGGAATCCCATTACAAAGTATTGCTCACTGAATCAGTATTTGGTGCTATGACGTCTCTTCCATTTCATGATTGAATATTCTGGATCTGAAATTCTGCAAATCTGTCACACTTATGCCACTTTATTTTGCAGGCTGATAAGCTTTTGGCTCCAGAGTTTCAGCCATCTGTAGAACATTTGATTAGCTTCCTTCCTGAGAATCGCCAAATTTTGATGTTTTCTGCTACATTTCCTGTTACTGTTAAGTATTTTAAAGAGAAGTACCTGCATAAGACATATGTTATCAACCTTATGGATGAGCTTACTCTCAAAGGTATCACTCAGTTTTATGCATTTGTTGAAGAAAGACAGAAGCTTCACTGCCTAAACACTCTCTTCTCCAAGGTTAGATATTGATTGAAACCTGTAGTGTTCACTTCATCCTATGATTTATCGGCCTCCTTCATCATTCTATTTAATTTTTGGTTTTCAGCTTCAAATCAATCAATCAATCATCTTCTGCAATTCTGTTAATCGAGTAGAACTATTGGCTAAAAAGATTACGGAGCTTGGCTATTCATGCTTTTACATCCATGCCAAGATGCTCCAAGACCATCGAAATAGAGTATTTCACGACTTCCGTAATGGTGCTTGTAGGAATCTTGTATGCACAGGTAAAGTGATGAATGCTGGAGCTTAAATTATTATTTAATACACTTTAGCATTAGACTCGTTTTCAGCTAGGACACATCAGTTATTGAAAAGTTACTGTGAATGACAATTGATATTTGATATTGCTTTAAATACTGCCTATTGCCATGGTTTTGTTTCTCTCAAAAGAGAAGTGTTTCTTTGACCTTGATATAGTGAGAGCATATAAATCTGTCAGATGAGTTGAGATTGTTTTTGCTGTTCAAGTCTCATCATGTGCTGCTAAAGAAGTGTCATCATGTGAGATCATGCTTGGGAGGAATGTTTAGTTGCTGAATATTTTAGCAACATCTAGAAGTTTTTCATTGGATACATTCTGAGTAGTATCTAAGAATAGAAATGTTATCAGCTGTGAATGTGATGGTTGATTTGTAACTAGTATGATGTATTCCTTGTGTAATCGTGTAGCTCATTTGTTAATTTCCTTAAATGCTTCGGAAGACATGGATTTTCAACAATTTTGGAAAGTCTTTCAGGCATTAAAATTTTGTTGGGCTAACCTGATTTGTTTTTTCTTGGATGTTTTCAGATCTCTTTACTAGGGGGATAGACATTCAAGCAGTAAATGTTGTTATCAATTTTGATTTCCCCAAAAACTCAGAGACCTATTTGCACAGAGTACGCTAGCTCCAAACCCTCAAACCTTATTCTTCTTGCATTTATTCTCATATACCGCTCTTCATGTGGTTAGGTTGGTCGATCAGGAAGGTTTGGTCACCTTGGATTGGCTGTCAATTTAATCACCTATGAAGACCGCTTTAACTTGTATGCCCCTGAATACACTCTACTTTGAGAGGGATATTGCATTCAAGGGAATGTATTTGATTAATTAACTTTAAAACTAACACACTTCATTTTGTGTTTCAGGTATAGGATCGAGCAGGAGCTTGGAACTGAGATTAAGCAAATCCCACCACAAATAGATCAGACTATTTACTGTCGATGAGTGACAATCTGGTGAGTAGAACAAAAATCTAGCTGGATTATATAATTACATGTGGGGTAGCTTTATTCTCACTCATATTTTTGCTTATAGTACTAAATCGATTCTTAGCACAGTAATTATGCTAGAATTAAGGATCACTGTTAGTATGACATCAACTCTTCCATCATGCTGTGAATTGTCCATTGCATGTGATACTTTATGCTTTCCCATACAGAAGAATTTTTTTCAGCAGCTTTTGCCATACTTTGCAACAATGTTTTTTAATGTTACAATTTTAGAGTACTTAAATAGGCATTAATATCATGGCATAAACTTTGATATACTGGTTCAATAAGAAGGTACTTATATTGTGTTTTTTTATACCAGGGTATGAAGAAGCTGATTCACAAGTAGCTAGCCAACATGGAAAACACAACTCAGTATGTGACTGATCCTACAATAGAAATATTACGCGTTTGGCTATAGATTTTTAATCTGGCATAACCTTAGACCAAGATTTAGACTAAATGATGATCTAAGAACCAATGGGGTAGGATCTTGGAGCTTACTCTTTCTTTGTGTTCTGCATCTGTGCCTTTCTTCAGTTTGCAGGGGTTGATTTAGGTTTTTTATTTTTTTATCAAAAAAGGAAAAAAAAATGGAAAAAGAGAAAAGGAAAAAAAAAAGTGTTTTTGCTTATTTAGTTTTGAGATCAGGGTCAACAACCTTTTAGACATTGTAGAACAAATTGGGAACCCATCTAGTGTTCTTTTTCAGTTGATGTATGTTTACTTTTAAAGATTTCCGTTGTATTTTTTACCCCATTTTGAGAGAGTTGTGCATTTTTAACTCACAGCTAGCTATACCCGTTGTGCTTGGGAGTTGGGACGAGTATGAATTGTAATAGTTAATTGATTTTTATATAAACCTTTGTAATCCAAATCACCAAAAAAAAAGAGATTATGCATAAAAGTTTCTAAAAAATAGAGAAAGGAAATTAAGCAAATTATATATAAAATCACCTTAAAAATTTCTCTTATAGGAATATTTTATGAATGTTAATATTCAAGAGTTAAATAAGTCTACAAAAATTAGACCTGCCCAAAAATCTATTTAATGAAATTATATTGATCATAGAATCATAGAAAACATAATAAAAATCCAATAAGTTCACCTATATCATTCTTAAAATGAGAAACCAAAAACCGATACCACGAGCCCACCGGCTACGCGTAGCCAAACCCATGCACGAACAATACTTTTATGCATGGGTTTTCAACAAATTTTTTTAATGCATGGGGGTCAAACGTAGTGGTTGCCAATCAACCCTATTACTTCTTCACTTCTTCCATTAGTGCATGTTCGACCGTGTAAGTGGATAAACTAGCAGATGATTGCTTTCAAAGCACATTATATATATATCCTACGAAGTCAAATTCGAGAGGAAAGTTAAGACGAGAAATTGGCCGAGGCACCAGGATTTTGAACCAACATTTATAAAACATTACCCATAGTTAATTGTCAAGCTAAGATGGTATTCAAGAGAAGATAACTTTGATGCTTGTATATGGGTCCCTATATATAGGTGCATTATCAGCTGCCACCACAACTCATTAACATCACAACTTGTCTACTGGATCAATCTACACTTTGAGTTCTCAAACACAAACAACTACATTGTTAGTTCCTTGAGTGCATAGCCAAATGGCCAAACACCCTAAGATTATAGGGTTTGCATTGTCTGCCTTGCTCCTCTTTGAGCTATGCCTTGCCACTAGATTGCCATTGAGTGTTGGTGGTGGCGGTGGAGGGGGAGAGGGTGGTGGAGGTGGAGGTGGAGGTGGGAGAGGCGGTTATGGGTATGGCTCGGGGCAAGGTTCGGGTAGTGGGGCTGGATATGGTGGTGGGAGAAGAGGCTATGGTAGTGGAGGAGGTGGTGGGGGCGGTGAAGGAGGAGGAGGCGGGGGTGGACAAGGAGGGTATGGATCTGGTCATGGATCAGGTTATGGATCTGGTCATGGACAAGGAAGTGGGAGTGGTCTAGGAGGAGGTATGGGTGGTGGCGGAGGATCTGGTGGAGGAGGCGGTGGTGGACAAGGAGGTTATGGATCTGGGTACGGGTCTGGTCATGGATCTGGTTATGGGCAAGGAAGTGGAAGTGGTTTAGGTGGAGGTATGGGTGGCGGTGGAGGTGGAGGATCTGGTGGAGGAGGTGGTGGTGGTCAAGGTGGCTCAGGCTATGGGAGTGGCTATGGATCTGGCTCAGGCAGTGGTGGAGGTGTTGGGCTAGCTTCAAATGGTCGAGGAGGAGGTGGAGGAGGAGGCAGTGGCGGAGGTGGTGGCGGTGGTGGTGGACGAGGTGGTTCTGGTTATGGTAGTGGGTATGGATCTGGATCTGGATCAGGAAGCGGTCAAGGTGCTGGAGGAGTAGGAGGTGGTATGGGAGGAGGAGGTGGCGGTGGTAGCGGAGGAGGAGGAGGAGGTTCTAGATATGGTTCAGGTGGTGGTTACGGTTCTGGTTCAGGCTACGGAAGTGGGTACGGTGGTGGCAGAGGTGGACACCCATAAGTGCACATGCAAAAACATATGCAAAAAAACTATACGTAGCAAGTTCTTTATATGTTGTGTTATGTTATGCAATAGCTAAGTATATCACTCAATAAAGTGCAACAAACTGTGTTCACTCGTTGCACCTATCACTAAAAGAGTGATTCTTGTTGTACGACTTGTACCGACCTACATATGAAATAAATGGTATTTTCAATCTTAAGCAAAAAGAAAACATGTTATTCCCTAGAGTTGGATAATATGCAACTCACAAATTTATTTATGTTTTCACACATCACATGTGTTGGTTGTTTTTCCTTATTTTCTACAAAAGTTAATGGCATGTGAAGAGTTTTAAAATTTCAAGGAAAATTATTGTATTACATCACAGCTAAATTTAAAAAGAGTAAAGTGCAAATTGTTGCTTTAAAACTTAAATGATAAATATTATGAAAAAAAATCACAAACCTACAATTACAAGTAAGTCATTTCTTATTCGCCTATCACTACACTTACTACATTTTGTGATGTAAATTTGGAGTATTGTTTGTTTACTGGGTATTCATTGATTGGATACTTTGCAATGCTTGGATTCTCATTTTAAATCGTGAAAGCCTAAAAAGCAAAAAAAAAAAAAAAAAAAAACCATCTCTATAGCGAGCGATAGGCGAGCTTATTTGATTAGAGTTATGTGCACTACTTCATTAATTTGTTCCTTTTCCAGTTTGTTTCTCTCAAATCTAAATCCACATTAGAGTTTCCCAACCGCAGTGTAGTCAAATTCGACTCCCCTTTCGCTAGAAATCTTCCTCGAAACTACCAGTCAAGGGTCTCTAAATCGCGCAACTTCGCAAGCACATTAACTATTAGGCGTCGCACAAATGTACAGCCATTGTATAGACCATCCATTACCTTGCTTCAACACCACTATCTGTCTCACCATTGTCATCACTTTGGCTACCAAATATTCAAGTGTCATCCAATTGCAACACCGAGCATACTCAAAATAATATAATGTAAGGGATGACAACCCATGTTGCAGGCTTGTCGAAACCCAACCCAACTCGACTCTATAATGAAAACCAACTACAACCAGTCACATTGTAATGAGAAGGTAGATCAAGTAGATAATTGATTTTTTTAGTGGATCAAGTAGAGAGCTAAATATGTATAAATGAGTGGTTAAGTAAAAGACCTTTTTTACGAGAGGTTTGCGATACGCTATTTAATCCATTTTCTTACACCAAACCTAGTATCGCAATATATTATCCCAAATGTAACCAATAAACAATATATCAAGGATGTTTGGATTATGCATTTTATTGTAGCTACATGTAAATCCATTAAGCTCCTTGTTAATACAGTATAATTCTCATATTTCTTAATTCAAACACACGTATTCAATTTTAGTATAGTATACATCAAACCCAATAATTCATCCACTGTTTTTTACTATCCAGCTTTTCTGGTATAGAAGCTGATAGTTGTACATTATTTGGTGGCATTGGAAAGCTAGATGGGTGGAATACTAGATCTTTTACCCCTTGAATCAAATTTCTACGAAATAGCTAGATAGAATAGCATACATTTAACTGACCCATTAAAATTGCACTTTGACCCTAAAAGTCCTCTTCAAATTAAATATAAAACATTATCTCATTCTATTCTAGTACTTAAGACAATCAAATTAATTGAGGATTAATAGACATGATGTATTTTCTTAACTCAATCCCCCAAAATGATCACATGCAAGTAATATTTTATAATTGTAGTATACTACGTACCATATCTTGCAAACTAGCTAGCTTAGTTGAGGATAGTTGTCAACCTTATGTGAATAGTAATGTTACACACAAAGAAAAATTGGAACGTCTCGCTAACAAGTCCAGTAAATTGCGGGGACAAAAAATTGGTTTAATTTCTGGCTAATGTCCATATTCCAAGTCAAATTTGGGAGGAATTAATTAAGCGTAAGTAGAATCTAACTTGATCGATCACTAGGGGCGGGCACCTTGAATTTGAGCTACTTGTAAACTTGTACCCACATATTTTTTTTTTATTGAAGCTAAGCTTGGACGGTATTCGATCACTAAAACATAGAACTTTGATCCTTGAAAGTTTTCCTATATATAGGGGCCATGATTAATAGTTCTCACAACCCATTACATCACATCTTGTATAAAGACTCTAAACACAAACACGTACGTACATTGTTGTTGGTTCTTTGTTGAGTGCATGAGAAATGGCAAAACACACTAAGATAATAGGGTTTGCACTGTCTGTCTTGCTCCTCTTTGAGCTCTGCCTTGCCACTAGATTGCCATTAAGTGTTGGCGGCGGGGGAGGAGGAGGAGAGGGCGGTGGGGGTGGAGGGGGTGGTGGGAGAGACGGTTATGGGTATGGTTCGGGGCAAGGTTCGGGAAGTGGAGCCGGATACGGTGGTGGAAGAAGAGGATATGGAAGTGGTGGAGGTGGGGGGGGAGGTGAAGGCGGAGGAGGCGGGGGTGGACAAGGAGGGTATGGATCTGGGCACGGATCAGGTTATGGCTCGGGTCAAGGACAAGGAAGTGGGATTGGTCTAGGAGGAGGTATGGGTGGTGGTGGAGGTGGAGGATCTGGTGGAGGAGGCGGTGGTGGTCAAGGTGGCTCAGGCTCAGGCTCAGGTTATGGAAGTGGATATGGATCTGGCTCAGGTAGTGGCAATGGTGTTGGACTAGCTTCAAATGGCCGCGGAGGAGGCAGTGGTGGAGGAGGTGGTGGCGGTAATGGACAAGGTGGTTCAGGTTATGGTAGTGGGTATGGATCTGGGTCAGGATCTGGAAGTGGCCGTGGTGCTGGTGGAGTTGGGAGCGGTAGTGGAGGAGGCGGTGGTGGTGGTAGCGGAGGAGGAGGAGGTGGCTCTCGATATGGTTCAGGAAGTGGTTATGGATCGGGCTCAGGCTATGGAAGTGGGTACGGTAGCGGTGGACATCCATAAGTACACAAGTGTCTTTACATATGTACCTTACAACAATTTAGTTATGAAGTTATGCAACAATAAACCGTTACTTAATAAAGTGCAACATTTGATGTTCATTTGTTGCACGCTTGTATGGATTTACATATGAAATAAACGGAATCTTAAGTTCAATATGTAATATGCATTCGTTGGCTACGTACGAGTTTGTAATCGTGATTTTATATCTTTCACATGTTAGCTAGAGAAATCATAAAATGAAAGTATTGAAACTAAACATAAACTTAAGAATTCAAGAAATAGATCCTAATACTATGCAATTAAAGGGGTTACCATGATTGAGTTTGTAGCCCTAAAAATATTTAAAACATGAAAAGTGATGCAAACTTAAGAATGAAATTGATTTTTTTGGTCGAATGTCATTGGTTAAGTGAACTCAAATGAAAACAAAACAAACAAAACATAAGAACAAGAATCATGCAAGAAGACTAGACCCTAAACAAATTCAGAAGAACCCTAGTTTAATCAAGTTTTGAATCCAAATCTTGCTCCGGGCTCTACTTGTTGCTCAAAAAGCAACATAGGAACTTGCTCGGAGGAGTCGTTCCGGTGGCTCGATACTTGGCAGACTCTTCCTCGACCTTAAGCATTTGCTCGCCTCGACGAGCTTCCACCATTGCTCTCTTTTCTTCAGCGTCCATGTGAACCTCTGCCTTCTTGTTCTTCATCTTCTCTGCATATTTGGCCTTCATTTTCTCCAACTTCACCTGCCCATTTCAAGTAATTCATATTGTCAACTACATTAAAACATGTTTTTACTCTATACTATGTATAGACAATAAAATGTAGTAAGGAGAAAAAATGTTTTTGTTACCTCTTTCTTTCTCATCTTAGCTTCAAATACAGCTATCATGTTGTTCTCCCAAGATTCAACTGAAGATAACTTATTTGATGCCCTGTTTTTCCAAGTTATTTTATTAGCAATTAGAAACTTTTATCTTGGAAATTTCTTTCTTTGAACAAATTAAAAACTTGCTTAAATTTTTTTTGTTTTTGTTAAAATGTATTTGCCCAAAATGTGTCAAAAATATTGTGAAAGTAGATTGAAATATCACGTTGCATTACAATGTAGAATTTCATATCATAATGCATTATAAAACCCGATTTAATGGAAAAAAATCCATTATAATGCGATATAATATACGCGTAAACATACTTGCTATCCGCCTTAGTTTTTTCATTGTCTTCCCATGCCTTGATCAAGGCAAGCTTCTTGTCATGTTCAACTCGAGCAAGCACAACATCTGAAAAAATCAAGTGACAAGCTTTATTCTTACCACTCAATGTTTCCATGTTTTGAATTTTCCCATATCAACTAAAAACATGGAAACATGATACATCAGATTGAGAATTTGTACATAAGTAAAAATGTACCTCTGTCACATGATACATCAGAACACCTTTCTGATTTGGGGATAGCCTCTTTCACCAAGGGAAACCCTAGTTAAAACATAATTAAATCATATTAACTTCTTCAAAATGCCCATTTAGCACATACTTGAGAAGATAAAAAAAAATACTAAAACAAAAGAGTTTGAGAGAGATTTAATACTTTCTTCAGGAACTATAGGGCCTATGATTTTGTCGATGTTCTTTGTTGTTGGTGTTTCTTCTTGAGGCTTGACTTCTTCTTCCTTTGAATCTTGAGACTCGATTTTCTCGTCCTGTTTTTGATGATCATTTGTTGTTTTCTTTTCTTCCTCTTGTTGTTGAAGATCGGACTTGTTCTCTTCCTCTACACCCATGTTCAGATTGTAGTTGAAAATGAAAAAGCCAAGGGAAAAATAGTGGTTTAGTGGAATTAATGGCTCAAAGTGGCTTGAAATAGTAGCGGAATTAAAGTGCTCGTGGGTTTGAGTGGAAGATCATTTTAATGTAATTTTCGTAAGTTGTTAGGATCTTTTGCTATTTGAATTTTGAAATTTCAAAAAAACTTCTGTTTGATTAGAAATTGCGGTTTAAAAAAAAAATGGAATTAAGGTTTGCTCGATATTATCTCCACGGGTATTTAAAATTTTAAATATAGGTGTTTTTTTTTGGATGACAAAAAAATATTGAAGTAAAAGTTTTATGTTTTATAAGATTTAAATGGGAATTTTCTTTTAATTTCAAATATGAAAGCTTAAAACTAGTGTAGAAACAATGTGCTAGTATTCAACTATTCATCATACTTAGAGTTGTTAACTCAACTCAATCCGAACTACATTGAATTAATATTAGAGTTGAAACCCGATCAGAATTCCCTAAATAAGCCAAGATCAATAATCTCATGTACTTTCTCATCAAAAGCCGTAGTTGTTATACATTCAAATTTTTGTTGAAACTCGATCATATATTAATTCATTCATTCCATTTTTCTATTGACCAAAATATTGTTCCAGTTTTGTGTACATACTATATATTTTAAAAAAGGATTTCGGTTAATAGGTTTTGATACCTACAAAAACCTTATAATGAGACAAGTAAATAAACGCATAAATAAGCTTGTAACGTGGCTAACATTTTTCAAAGAAAGATATTTATTTCTACATTATTGATACAAGCATACCAAAAAAAAACACTCCATCATACAATAACGAACACTCCATCGTATAGAGGTGCAACAACCTAGTGTGCACATTTTGTTGTGCACTTTATTATTTAAACACTTTTATATTATTAAATAGCTTCACATATATTTAACTTGTCTTTCAAAAGGGACTAAGCATAAGCAATTACGCGCGCCCCCCTCTACCACCACCGTAGCCACTTCCAGAGCCAGAACCAGAGCCATAACCGCTTCCAGAACCAGAACCACCTCCTCCTCCACCGCCACCTCCACCACCACCACCTCCTCCACTACCACCACCTACTCCTCCAGCACCGCGACCACTTCCATATCCTGATCCAGATCCATACCCACTACCATAACCCGAACCACCCTGTCCACCGCCTCCGCCACCACCTCCACCACTTCCTCCTCCTCCACCTCCTCCTCGGCCATTTCCAACACCATTGCCACTACCTGAGCCAGATCCATATCCACTTCCATAGCCTGAGCCTGAGCCACCTTGACCACCACCGCCTCCTCCACCAGATCCTCCGCCTCCTCCACTACCCATACCCCCTCCTAGACCACTTCCTTGTCCATAACCAGATCCATGACCGGATCCGGATCCATACCCTCCTTGTCCACCCCCGCCACCTCCACCTTCACCGCCTCCACCGCCTCCTCCACTACCATATCCTCTTCTCCCACCACCATATCCAGCTCCACCACCCGACCCTTGCCCCGAACCATACCCATAACCGCCTGTCCCACCTCCACCTCCGCCTCCACCACCCTCTCCTCCTCCACCGCCACCACCAACACTTAATGGCAATCTAGTCGCAAGGCATAGCTCAAAAAGGAGCAAGGTCGACAATGCAAACCCTATAATCTTAGGGTGTCTAGCCATTTGCATGCACTCAAGAAAGGAATCAACAATATAGGTGTGTATGATTTGACCAAAAAATAAAATAAAATAGGTGTGTATGTTCACTCAATGTAAGAACTGATCCAAAAGACAATGTGTGATGTAATGAGTTGTGATAACCACTAATCATACCCCTATATATAGCAAAACTTAGAAGGACAATTTCAGTGATCAAATACTTTCCTAGCTTGATAAAACAATGTAGCCGGTTAATGGTTTAATGTTTATAATTTTGTTCAAAATCAGGGTACGTACGTACGTGTCCCGTTCCAATATGCAAGATTATATTCATCTTGTTGTTAATTAATTCCCCCTTAGTTGACTTAGATTGGAATTAAACCAATTGTACAAAGAATAAAAAAGGGCATATATTGCATTTCAACCTACTTTAGTAGTAGGCGAGATAATAGTAGTAGTTTTCAATTTTCCATTATATCTGTTTAGATTTAATTACAACGATAAATCTGACTTCACTTAATACTTGATATAGTTAGAGACTTAAGATGAGAAAGATAAAGATTAGCGTACATCTAAATTGACAGTTTAAGGTTTGATGCTTTCACGTACGTATTCATTCTTAGTGGATTGAAGTCGTACACATTCTTGTGATCTTTTCTTGTACTATATTCTTAACTCTTTGCATTCTAAAATTTCATTGTCAGAAAAATAATTTTAGGGTCATATTAACAATTAAAAATTCAAGAAAAGATGACAAAAAGTCCAAAACCAGTTGACCGGAAAAAAAAGTCAAACTAGTTAGCTTGCAACCAGCTCAGCTTTATCTTCTACGTACGTAGGGTCGGGAAATGTTGGATGGTAAAAACCAGTGGGACAAATATTTGGTATAATAACATTGATACAGTATATAGTTATCAGTGGGTGGAAAAATAGTGCATGAATTATTATGGGTACGGTTGTATGGATGGTAGTCAAACTAGATATCTAGATGGGCCGAAAAGCTGGATAAGTTGTAGGATCGACGTGTTAGAATACAGACTCTGATCCTTAGGGGATCAAAGAACTGGACAGCGGAAGCAACAAGAAACAAGTAGCAAACAGATTATTGATCCTTAGCAGGGATCAATCTATCACGAAACGAAAACAACACACACAAAGGACACAATATTTAGAGAGAAAACCCAAAGCAACCAACTAGTCACTTTAGTAAAACCTCTACCTTCCTTAGAAGGATTTTCAATGGCTTACTTACTTTTATTGATTATCATGAACTACAACGGCAAGTTAAGGTACCAACGTAAACTAGACTCCTCCTAGAATACTCTCCTAACTTCTATCCTAAAGAACGTATAAGCAACTCAAAGTAGACCAACTATACCTCAGAAACTTGACCTCTCAAGCTTCAAGAGATTCGAGTCCTTCTTCAGTATCAACAAGTGCGTCTGCTGTTACCGATCCTTGAGACTGTGCAGATCGTTGATCCTCTGAACAACGACGATGAAGCTCTCCTCTTAGAAATCCAATGGCTGGTTAAGAAGCTTCCAAAACTCCTTAAGGACGCCGCCTTTCTTCTCCAAACGAATTCTCCTTTTCTCTCTAGTAGAAGAGCTCCAAGCGGGTAATTTCCAACCTTAGAAACCCTAAACTCTATCCTAATATATAGTAAACGATTAGGTCTGATATGATATTATTTTCTTGCCATAAAATAATATCTTTCCACCTAATAATTAACCATACACGGATTTACACAAACAAATCTTCAACAAGATCTTCTATCATATCTTCTTGACTCCTTGGGCTCCAAGTAATGACCAAATCCATAAGATATGCTTCCCATAATTATTATCATCTTTTTAAAGATAATAACAACCTCTTCCAGCTGTAGATACACGTCCTTAATGAAGGAAACACGCTCCTTCCTTAAATAGACCTCTATCACGTGGCTGGCTGGCACATTGATCCCTTTGGGACCAATCTCTCTTTCTGCTCTTGTTCTCTTGTTCTCTTGTTCCCTTTGCACCTGTTTTTTCCTGAAACACTTTGGCAAAACTCAAACCATTAAACCTTATGGTGTTTATCATCATCAAAACTCATGGGACTGATCCCGAAAGATCACTTGATTGTTTGACTGATCCCGAGGGAACATTAGTCCAACAATTTCCCCCTTTTTGATGATGACAAACCCATACATAAAAAATGCATATTATATCAAGTTAAGAAACATGACACATGCACATGCACACACTAAGTAGAGAGAGTTGTTGTTCCCCCTCAAACCAATAGCTTCTTCTGTTGTTGTTCCCCCTAAACACAACACTGATCCTTACCAATCATGTCAGGCAGGACGTTCCCCCTTGGCACAAGCATAAACCTGTATCTCCTTGTGTGAGCTCATCTCTGCAATTTTCCTAACTTCCTCCTTTTGGCATCATCAAAAGGTTAGATCAAACAAAGAATAACACAGAGCTACCACATTCTCAATTGGAACTACTAAAGTTATTTATGCCTGCAAAATCACCACACCGTCACATTGTTCCCAAAGCAAACATCATAACAGAGTTCAAAAGCATTAAACAAAAGAACTCAACAAGACTTTGAAACAATTTTTGTGGGGGGTCGACTGCTATGGAGTGAAAAAGAGGGTTCCAATCATGTTTTAGCTACTAGAATAACATTTCCCTAGTTACCTTTCAGGAGCTAAAGACCTTGATCCTCTTTCGCTTCCACCTTTGAACAAAACATACTATGTTTCATTCTACTCTTCGTTGATCCTTGGGTAAGGAACCTCAACTTCTCTTATCTCATTATTCCCTTAGCTAGGAACACCATTTCGCAGTTTTCTTTTGAAGAAAATTTTCACCCTTTTCTCTGTTGTTCCTTGGGGAACGCACTTCACCCTTTTCTTTTGAGAGAACTTCTCTCTTTTTCAACTCTCATCTTTTCCCTCTTTTTTTTTAAGAAAACTCTCATTTTTTCTTTTCTTTCTTTGTCTTTCACTGGCACGCACATGGCCACCCACACTTCTCTTCTTGATCCTTAGAACCTGATTATCCATCTTTTTCATTGATCCCTTATGCAATAGGTACCACGCATCCTAGAGCATAGACATGATATGGAATAAAAACAGGCTGTGTTTGGATAACACATTAAGGACAAAGACATATAATGCATCCAAACAAAATATGAGGTAGGGATTTTTTTCATCCAAGGTAATTGATCCCAGTTGTAGGCTAACAAAAAACGGGTTCATAGGGACCGTTTACCTGGACAATGCTTAGGGGAGGCTATACAACTGACCATCATTTCGGCTTGTATCAAGGGTTAAACAAGATCAAGCCAATTGTCTTGGGCTCAAAGAAACGTGCTTTTGAGTTCAATCATTCTAGCCTCTAGCTATTAGAGCATGCAATGTTCCCAACTTCAAGTGCAATATTAGATCACACAGCACAGAGACAACATGTAGCAGTCATTAGAAAGAACACAATAGATACATAAATTCCCCATAAGATACTACCTAATTAACCAATCATTGGGGGAATAAAAGACCGGGACTCACTTACCTCAAGGAGATCATGCCTAACAACATCCTTAGATGTTCATAGGACTTTCTATCCCATGCCATGGTAAAAACGTCCTCCATTTGGTCCTCCTCTCTCCCATGCATCATCTCATTACTCTTAGGGAACGATCGGGATCATTCCCCCTCAGCTCAAGCACCAACAAGTGAGTTCCTGACTCACTTCCTTTTCGAGGTTGTGAGGGATCATTCTCAGTGAAACACCTCTCCTTAGGTTGTTCCCCTCACACCTCCCTGCAAACCAAGCTCAAGTACTAGTTTTGGGGACCCACACATACTTCGGTTCCCGGGGGTTAGTCCTTGTACCAAATGACTCATTTCCACAATGCACACAACAAGAATTATAAGACTTACATCCTTTCGGTTGTTGCACTTTCTGGGCGTTGTTCCTTGATCTAGAAAACCTTCTGTTGTTCCTAAAAGCATAGTGCCCACGCTGCTCCCAGTGGCCATAGCCTTGCTTGACCTGTGGTTGTTCCTTTCTCCAGTGGAACCTTTCTCTCTTCTGTGGTCCCTTAGCATTAGTCCTTCGCTGATTGCGACTTGCACCTTGTGCACTTGACTCACCCTTCTCTGGTTTGTAGCCTAAACCAAAGTGATTGATCCCAGCAGATCCATCAACATTGTTCCTAACGGAACCACCTGCATTGTTCCCAGCGGAACCAGTAGCCTTGTTCCCAGTGGCTTGCTTTAGCCACAGCTTATGTGCTTTCTGTCCTACATACCAAGAAGATTGATTAGTAGAACCACTATTTTCAAGAACACTTACTTTAGCCTCCAAGTGCTTGTTCCTGTCTGTAGCACTTTGCAACCTCCTTTGAAGACGATAGACTTCCTCCTTGTCTTCAAGCTTTCTCCCTGGTTGTTCCTTAACAAATCTCAACTCATAGAGTTTCTTTTCATTCATAAGGTTAGTGGCAACAAGCTCATCAACTCTAGATCTCAATTCATTCATCTCAGTTTGATCAGAAGGATTAGTCTTTTTCAACTCATTAGAAAGTCTTAAATTTTCAGCTTTAACACTTTCTAACTTAACATGCAATTCCTCATTCTTGGACATCAGATTTTCAATATCAATCTTAAGAGTAGGGCATGCATCACACGAAATAGAAGAACAAGTATCAACATTTTCAAGTTTCTTTTCTAGTTCTTCCTTCTCATCTAAAAGGTTCTCAATGAAATCAATTAAGGATTTTTTCTTAAAAGACTTCAACTCAGTGAAAAGATCAGGTTTTTCACATACCTCTTCTTCTTCTTCTTCTTCTTCTTCTTCTTCTTCTTCTTCTTCTTCTTCGGGATCGGTTTGGAGTTGTTCCCTGACCACCAAGCAGTGATGATCCGGCTCAAGATCAGACTCGTCCCCCCATGCAGCCATAAAGGCCATTTTCTTTCCTTTGTCATTACCCTTCTTAGAAGAGTCCTCATCATCCGACTCCTTCCTTTGTGGGCAATCCCTAGCAAAATGTCCCTTCTCTCGACAATTGTAGCATAAAGTGTCAGGATTACACTTAAAGGATCTACCTTTGCCGTTTCCATCCTTGTTCCTTATGTTGAGATACTTTCTCACTGCGCCAGTGATGAGAGCAACATCAGGATCATTGTCCTCTTTCTCCTTCTTGCCCTCCTTAACCTGCTTCAATGCCTTAGAAACTTTCAAGGCAATGTCTTTCTTGCTAGGAACGTCCTCTTCGTAGGATTTCAACTTGTCCTCGTAAGCAGTGAGTGATCCTATGAGGTGTTCTAGCTGCAAGGTACTCAAGTCTTTTGCCTCCTCAATAGCCGTTATCTTTGGCTCCCACTTCTTGGGCAAACTCCTAAGGATCTTGCGAACCTTGTCCTCCATAGTGTACTTCTTTCCTAAACAAGTTAGCTCATTGACAATAACATTGAAACGAGCCATCATATCTTTTATGGACTCAACTTTTTCCATCTTAAACAACTCATATTTTTTCACAAGAATATCAATTCGATTCTTCTTAACCTCAGTGGAACCTTCATGAGTTGCACATAATAAATCCCAAATTTTCTTAGCACTAGAGCATGCTGAAACTCTTGAAAATTCATTATCATTTAAGGCATGATTAAATAGTTTAATGGCCTTAAAATTCTTAGAAAGTACCTGCTTCTCCTCAGCATTTAAGGTACTTATCGGCTTAGGAACAATCTCACCAGTTGTGGCATCCTTCATTGTTACCTCCTTTGGACCATTGGCAACTATCTCCCATAAGTCCAAGTCCTCAGATTTGATGAAAGTTTCCATCTTGTTCTTCCACCAACTGAACTTCTCACCTTCGAAGAACGGTGGACATACCATCGAGTGTCCTTGACTGTTCCCTTCGTGACTGCTCATCTTTTCCTGAAAAATCCTAACACAAATCTAGAGCACACCAGGCTCTGATACCAATTGTAGGATCGACGTGTTAGAATACAGACCCTGATCCTTAGGGGATCAAAGAACTGGACAGCGGAAGCAACAGGAAACAAGTAGCAAACAGATTATTGATCCTTAGCAGGGATCAATCTATCACGAAACGAAAACAACACACACAAAGGACATAATATTTAGAGAGTAAACCCAAAGCAACCAACTAGTCACTTTAGTAAAACCCCTACCTTTCTTAGAAGGATTTTCAATGGCTTACTTACTTTTATTGATTATCACGAACTACAACGGCAAGTTAAGGTACCAACGTAAACTAGACTCCTCCTAGAATACTCTCCTAACTTCTATCCTAAAGAACGCATAAGCAACTCAAAGTAGACCAACTATACCTCAGAAACTTGACCTCTCAAGCTTCAAGAGATTCGAGTCCTTCTTCAGTATCAACAAGTGCGTCTGCTGTTACCGATCCTTGAGACTGTGCAGATCGTTGATCCTCTGAACAACGACGATGAAGCTCTCCTCTTAGAAATCCAATGGCTGGTTAAGAAGCTTCCAAAACTCCTTAAGGACGCCGCCTTTCTTCTCCAAACGAATTCTCCTTTTCTCTCTAGTAGAAGAGCTCCAAGCGGGTAATTTCCAACCTTAGAAACCCTAAACTCTATCCTAATATATAGTAAACGATTAGGTCTGATATGATATTATTTTCTTGCCATAAAATAATATATTTCCACCTAATAATTAACCATACACGGATTTACACAATCAAATCTTCAACAAGATCTTCTATCATATCTTCTTGACTCCTTGGGCTCCAAGTAATGACCAAATCCATAAGATATGCTTCCCATAATTATTATCATCTTTTTAAAGATAATAACAACCTCTTCCAGCTGTAGATACACGTCCTTAATGAAGGAAACACGCTCCTTCCTTAAATAGACCTCTATCACGTGGCTGGCTGGCACATTGATCCCTTTGGGACCAATCTCTCTTTCTGCTCTTGTTCTCTGGTTCTCTTGTTCCCTTTGCACCTGTTTTTTCCTGAAACACTTTGGTAAAACTCAAACCATTAAACCTTATGGTGTTTATCATCATCAAAACTCATGGGACTGATCCCGAAAGATCACTTGATTGTTTGACTGATCCCGAGGGAACATTAGTCCAACATAAGTCGAGATCTTTCCTTGCTTAGATAATTAGATGAGACCTAAACGAGATTTTTTGAACACGAACTAGTTCAAGATAATGCATATCTAAAGGAAAAATGACTCAAAATAATCTTAATTATTAACTTTCAAACAAAAATAATCTCAAGTTTAGAAATCATCACCAATAATACGAACTATCACGAAATTAACCAAAAACGATTTGAAAGACTTTTTCGATAAGTTTTCCGGTGGAATCGATAATATGACGATCAAAAATATTTCAGCCAAGTGTAAAATTTTAAGTTGTTATGTCACATTTTAGATTCCCACATCGTCAGGTCTGCCGGAAAACTTATCGAAAAAGGCTTCGGAAAACTTGAGATTATTTTTGGTAGAAAGTTGATACTTGGATTATTTTGAGTCATTTTTCCTATTTTTTTAATCCAAATTCATCTTTCCTTAACAAAAGATAAAGATGAGATGTAGAGAACTACCAAATCTTCTCAATAAAGAAACTTTTTTTTAACAAAGAACTACCAAATATAATATGCATAAAAGCTAATTAACTTTCAAAATAGACCAATTTTTTTTGTTTTTATACTTGATATTTACAAAACCGTCAAATTTAAGCTACCAAATTAGCACATGTAGAGATTGAACTAACAAATATCTAAAAAAATTAAGTTTATATTTCGCATATCTTTAATTAATATGGCTCATATCTCTCGGTGCAAATATCCATGATTGACATATCGCTGTTATTTGGTAGCTTTTTATACTAAATAAAAATTGTACAATTTGCATCACGCTTTGCTAAAAATATCTAGACTTAAATTGTAACAACCACTTTGATAAAATATAAATTTGATTTAGTTTGTATCTCTTTTCACAAATTAAATTCGTACAAAATTTTTTATGAAATGCCTTAACATTTTATATTATGATAGGTTAATACGAGATTCTCAAATGAAATAATTTTATGTAAGTATATTTTATATCAATCTCGTGCAGGGCGCGAGGATTACGATTACGCTAGTGTTTCACTATTCAAAAATGAAAGTTCCCTTTTTTATTGCCTAGCTTACCAAGAAATACAAAAGCTAGCATGACAAGGTTACTGTTTTGTCACAATCCCTACCTAATTGTACACTAAATCCCAATCCAAAAACTATTTCGACCACACAATACACTAACATACAAAACACTCGAAGAAAGTTGATTACTTCCTAATTAATTATTTAAATCAATTATCTCAGCTAATCTCCAAAATGGCATGTCAAAGAAAACGGGCTACTAAATTACGCAAACCAGACAACCTTGGTAAACAAAAACAATTGGAAAATTATATAGCCTGTTTCGCTTCCAAAACGTGGGCTACAAAACTGAAAATAGCCCATAGTTTAATTTCGTCATTCCACCCCCCACTCCATATAAATTCCAACAACCGGACTCAAAGCTTCTCACTTCTCAAGTCTCAACCCAAATTCTCCACTTTCCCGTTTTGCCTTGTTTTCCAAAAAAGCCCCAACTTTTTCATTTCTCGGAAAAATGCCCTTGGATCTAGACGTGTTCATCCCGGAGGACTACGTGGCAAAGCGGCGGGCTGAGCGGGCGGCGATACGGCGGGACGGCGAGAAGAGGCTTTGCCGGGGTGCAAATGCAAATGCAAGTGCGAGTGCAAGTGCAAATTCCGGTGGCCACGTGGCAGTGTTCGCCTGTGGTTTCGACCACCGTAGCTTCATAGACACGTGCTTATCTGCCTGATGATCTCCGGGGTGGGCCCTGCATGATGGACGGCTGTGATCGACAGATCAAGGGGCCGTTAATCAAGCGGAGTAGTAGTAGTGATTAATTAACTTGGTGGGTTTTGTTAGTGTATGTTTTTGGACATTAGACATGTAAGGTTTGGGTTCGTGATATTATGTGTTTTAAGGAATAGTATCATGCAATATAAGGAAATTATAATCTTATATCAAACATTAAAATCAAGATTTTAGATTTATAGTAATTTGGAGTACTCATTTGAATAATATTTAATATGGAGCAGGAAATGCATAATATTTAGTTTTTACAACTGGAAATTGAAATTTTAATTAAATTTGGTGTTTAAAATATGAAAAAAACATGGTACAAGAATAAAATAAGGTTTAATAAGTTCTCGTAATCATAGGAAATTGATTATTTTTTTGGGAGATTTATACTTTTATAAGTTTTTTGTAAGCTATAGTAAGCTAAATTTGTCGAACACTCACATATTCACAAGTTTTTTATGAGTTTTTCTGTGGAATCGATGATGCGGGGAAAAAAATCTGGCATAACAACTTGATATTTTACACTTGGTTGAAATATTTCCGATCGTCGTATCATCGTTTCCTCCAGAAAACTTGTCGGAAAATGATTCCAAATCATTTTTGGTTAATATTGTGATAATTCAGATCGTTGGTGATGATTTTCAAACTTTGGATTATTTTTATTTGAAAAATGATACTTAAGATTATGTTAAGTCACCCGACCAAAAAAAAATGATTATGTTAAGTCATTTTTTCAATTTTTAATATGTTGCAATAAGTTTTCATAAGTATCATTAAATGCCGTAGAACTTAACCTTAAAGCTTAAATAATGTGGAATGAACTAGCCAACCCACCAATTTTAATCTCATATGGTGTTCAAAATAGCATGAAAAAGGGTTGAAAATCACTTGAAATGGTGAAATAAATACATGGTCAAAATCATTCAATGATAGTGTGAGTGTGTGACGTCTTGTCGCCACAACTTCATCTTAGTTTATACTACATTTTAAATTGAAAGTATTTTGTGGGAATTACAATTGGAGCCATGCATCTTCCACTTGTTCACACAAGCTCAGAGCACCAAGAAACAAACTATAAAGAATTCAGTTCATCAAGTGGTGCCCATCATGAAAGAATCGCAATGTATGAATAAAATAGTATAGTGTACAAATTTGTTTGTGCGTGCGAGGATGTCTTCTTATAACTTTTGTTGTTGTATTCGTTACTTTTAAATTTGAAAGTTTGGCTTGTTTTTTTGTTTAGTTTTAATATATGTAACTAGTGGCAGTACCCGTGCCTTGAAGGAACGTCTTTTTTATATATATAAATTATAGTATTTTTTAGGTTTTTAGTTTGAAATTTAGTATATATTATTTTTTTCATCTATAGACATAGAAGCTACGTACCTACGTAACAATTTGTGCCTTTGTAGCGAAATCAAGAATTGATCAATTTAGTAACAATTAGCTACGTATGTTTCTAATAACACATATGTATGTTTGTAATACCGAAATCAAGATTGGGTGCTACGTATGTTTCTTGGTAGGTTTATATAACCCATACGGTACATTAGATAGACTTGATAGGTTAGATAGATTTTTTTGGATAAGATTATTCTGTACTATTTGGTATATTAGATAGATTCGGTATATTAGAAAGATTGTTTTAAGCAATATATTAGAAAGGTTTTTTTTTAAAAAAATTGGCTAGAAATTTAATGTATCCGTAACAATTTCAATTTGTGCCTTTGTACATGTAACAATTTGTGCCTACGTAACAATTTGATCAATACGTTCAGTTAGATAGATTTTTTTGGATATTTTTTTTTGGATAACAGTTTGATCAATACGTAACAATTTGCTACGTATGTTTCTTGGTATGTTTCTAATATTTAGATAGATTCGGTATATTGGATAAGAATTGATCAATTAGTTGTGATTAGATAAGTTTTATTTTAAGCAATATATTAGAAAGATTTTTTTAAAAAAAAATTGGCTAGATAATAAGAAATTTAATGTGGGGTCTACAATGAAATTTCAACCAATCAAATTAATTGAATTATTTTATTAAAGATGGGTGGCGCGGTCCAATGAGGAAGTGCCACATGTCGGGCTAAATATTAAATCTAACCTCCGCTTTAGTATATAGTTATGATGATTTATACTTGGATTGACTGATCAAATATTAATACTTACATCTATATAGCATAACGTTGGTATCATTTCTTGAAATTTCGTGAATTAGATCTTAAACAGATCCCTTGTTACAAATGCGGATCCAACTCCACCACCGGCGAAAAACCGAAATCGGAGCTGGAACGGGCAAATTGGGATCTGGATGGTTCGGGTTAAGGTTTGTCTTAAACCCTAACCGTAATCGAAGGTTTTCGAACCGTTGATTCCATCAACTAGAAATTTCCAATTCGAATAATTGAAAACCATCGATTCGATTAAGCAGCAAACATCTACTCGTAAGATGCTTCAAGAGACCATGAAGGGACGTCTTTCTACTAGCAACGAAGAAAGCATGTGTGGGCTTTAAATGTAAAGACCTCACACATACTTATCGTGGACAACCGACCGATATGAGGGGGTGAACAAATTAAAACCAAATGAACTTCAAATAATAGAAGTCTCGAGGGATAAAACGCTCCCTCAAAGATGCCGACGAGTATCGCTTCTTCTTCGACTAAAAATAGAAGTCTTGTAGAGATACCACAAGTCTCCTAAAGTTGGAGACAATATGTAGTGTTTTACTTGATTTTAGAACAACAATCTTTGATAAATTACAAAGAAAGCTAAAAAGACAACAAATACAAGTCGATGCAACACTCATAAGTAAACAAACTATAGGCAAAAGAACTTTTTTACCCATAAGTTTTCACATTTTACGGGCCATAAGTCCAACAACAGCCACAAGTGCAACGACGAAAGAAGGGTCAATGCAAGGCTCCACCACCAAGCTCAACACATCCTCTCCCAACGTAAATCCTGACTCTAACTTCTTTCTCTTTACCTACAATAAATTAGCTAACTTATGTAACAAGTATATAGAAAATTGCATGGAAAGTGAATTATCTTATATTGTAGATTGATTGAATTTATACCTCTGCGATCACCATGGAAGATTGATCGAAAATCTTGAAGTCGAATTTCGTCATGGATCCCTTGATTCGATAGCTATCTTCGTTAATAGTCACTTGGCACGCAATCCCTCCTTTGCCGAGAAAGTTGTGGCCGATCTTTCGAATCCTAAACCAAGGCTTTTCGCGATTTCTTTTAGGGTTTAGTTTACCATGACCATCAAATTTATGACCGTCCCATTCCTCTATGATTCGTCGTTTCTACAAAATTAAAAAGTATTTATATTCAAAAAACGACCTAAAAGTTTTAAATGATATTGATGTTGTGTCCTACGAACCGTAAAAGTTAGCTTTTAGTAATACTAAAGGAGCATGAAATTTTATATGGCATCATCTATAGAAGGATCTTACCCGTCGAAGTAGCGTGCACAAAATGTTGCCACGAAGATCCATGAGGCAAACCTTACGGTTGCGTTTGGTATCATAGTTGTCGATACGATATACGATCTCACCACCCGAGTTGAAAATGGTTAACCCATTTCCATGGAGTACGAGCGACTTCATCCACACCGTAAATGTTTCTCTTTCGGTGGTGAAGGCATAATCGGTGGAGGAGGAGGCGGACGAGACTCGTGGGTAAACCCTAGCCATTTGATATGGCATTCCTCATCTTCAAATGGTGTTTGCCCCTCAAGCTATATGCTAATATGATTGTGGTGAGCATGACATGATCAATCTTGCTTAAATAATTCAATATAAACCAAGAAGATGATAGACATTAATTAATATGTGTAGATATATGATTAAAACGTGATTTTGTGACTAGAGAATTTGTTGATTGTGAGGTTTTTCCCAATAATTACAAAGATATTGTTGATACCTTGTGTATTTAATTAATTTGTGCGAGGACCTTCTAGTAAACATCATAATACATGTTCAAACAAAAAAAACATCATAATACATGTGGTGTAATGAAAAGTATGCATCATTTCAATATTGTGTAATAAGAAATTTGACTATAAAACAAATTGAAGGAGATTTGACTACCTCAAAGCTTGGGTTATGGGTCGCTAAGAAGATACATCATGAATTATCATTTTCAAAATTATTATTGATTGATTGTTTCAATGGTATAGTACGATCACAATTTACTAATTATTGAAAGATTGATATCAAAATCAGATTGTAGGACTTTAATTCTATATACAGTATATCGTCAGACCCCAAAAAAGATTTGCGTAATGTTTTCATTATTCTTTTATATTAGGCAGCGTGTAGAATATTTGACATAGAAAATGGTTTTTTCTTAAGCGTTGAACATAATTGATTACTTGTATAGGACTATAGGCAGCTCACAGCTGGCTCCTTCGATCCAAAGTAATATAAAAAATCGACGATTATTCCCAAATTTTGTTTTAGAAGAAAGATGAGATTAAAGAAAGTGTGAATATATTCACTCTTGGTGGAAAGATTATGAACATAATTAATGTTACAACACAAAAATTCGCCTTTAAAATGACAAAATCTTACCCGCTCACACTTAATTAGTAAAAATGTAAGATATGTGTGTGTTATACGAACATAAAGTACTGGCAAATGGCCTATACCTTGTACGGAGGTGTTTTTTGTCTTTACTATCTTGTATACGAATTCACTATCATTATTACAAATATTATCATGTCTAATTTCTTTTAAAACAGTGCATATACTTTAAGTTATAAAAGAACATAGTTCTCATATTAATTATCATCAAATATTTATATAAAAATATTGTAGTCATATTAACTTTTATACATACATAAAGTGTGTATATATATATATCGAGAAAGAATGCAATAAGGTGAGATGCATTATTAAATTTTATTGAAAATTGATAAAAAAAATTAATTTCTTTTAAAATTTAAATTAAATTGCTTAAACTAATTTATATAAATAAATCAATAATCTAAAATAAAATTTTGGATTAATATAGTTTTGTATTTTAAAATATAGAGAATATTTTTTGGGATAAAAAAACCAAACTATCTTGTATATATGTTATTATGTTGTAAAACATTAATTATAAAAAAAAGTATATAAATATCATATACAAATATTAACGAATAATTATCTTAATAAGAAATCTATTTTTTATCTAAAACATAACCAATGTGTAATGTTCCAGATATATTTAGGATAGATATATCATCTAATCTTTTATTAATATTAATATTGGATTTCAATATGATACGGTGCAAAAAATAATTAATACATTATATTATAAAGAAGATGTGGCGTAAATATAGTGGTAGAATTTGCTAATTGTCTTAATAAGAAAATTTTATAACAAAGTTACAAAAATAATACTAATTATTAATATGATATTTAAGTAATAAAAGTTGTTTTTTTTAAATAAAATATTTAGGATAAATTAACATATTAACGAAATAGGTAACTATATAATTATAAGATTGAGATTTATATATTAAGATAGAAAACAACTCAAAATTTAAGATAGAACTAATATTCTAATTAAATATGTATAAGATTAAGGTTAAAACTAAAATTGATAAGATAATAAGGGGGTGATGTGGCGCAATATGGTGACAAAATTGGCTTCAATTCCGCTTTAGTATGTAGCAATAGATTATCAAGGTCATTGAACCAGCCCCTCTATTATCTTGCTCGAAGTCATAGACAGACACATGGAAAGGCATGAGTGAGCCCGTGTCCTTTTTTCCGTCGGGTTTATTATTAGTATATACTATTGTAGATTTTAGGTTAAATATGAGTATATTTAAATTAATATGTGTACATTGAAATATAAAATCAACTAGTCTAGATGGTTTATTGGTCGATTTTGTATTCAATTCCCCAAGGTTCAATCCTCCATTATATCATTTTAGTTTTATCCTATTCATATATTATGCATTTATCTCTAGTTGTTATTGTTCATACATATTATAGAATTTTATTGTGATTATTTTTATTCACATTTAATATATTCACCCTAATTTTTTTATTCATTTTATTTTGGTTATATAATATATAAATTTGTTAATAAATAAGTGTCAAATTGTTACTAAGTAATTTTTTATGAAGTAGCTAGACATTATACACAATATAAAATTTTATTCATAAATAAGTATTAATATGTTTCTTGTTTAAGATTATTAATTAGCTAAATTTGACAATTTTCCCAATTTATTAAAATATTCAAATAAATTGTGCCCATCCTTTCAATTTGTCTGCGTCCGTCAGTGGTCATAGTGAAATGAATATCAATCTCAATATGATTTGTTGCATTCATGATGTATTTAATTCTTAACAATTTGTAAAGTTGAGTTGTTATCATAATAAATAATAAATGGCTTTATGAATTCAATAATTGAACTAACTATGTTGTTTCGTCCGTAGCTTTAACTGAGTCATTTCGAATAATATCACTTTCTCGTGTAAAATATTAACAAATTTTAAGAAGAAAGGACAAACTGTCATCCATAGGGTTCGAAACGGTGATCTCTATTTAGGTACTACCCTAAGGACTTACCTGCTGAATCAGATGTCCGAAAACACCTTGAGGCTTGAATTAGATTGAGTTTTGACAAGGAAAGCGAAAACTTTAAAATGGAAAGAAAATTACTCTTGTGAGACAGTAACAAGTAACAACGCCAAATGGCTCTTTTTACTGTCATCAACAAGAGTAATAGGAAGAGTAAAAATGGCCTACAACAAAGTTGATCCAGCCCATGTCACCACTCACGTAATCATTCGACCCGCTTTGATTTGATTTTTTATATATAAGTAAATATTTGATAAGTTTATTATAGATTAGTATATTTGTGAGGCTAATTTTTAAAGCTTTTTTTTATTAGATATTCAATTATTTTCCATGCGACTGGACCAACAAAAAAATGTTGACCATTCCTCAAAAGCAATTAGTTCATTTATGTGTGTATTTGGGCAAAACAATTCTGTTAAAGTTATGACAAGGAGGGTTTTAGGGGAGCGAATTATTGCAAAATTTAAGTATTGAACTTTCTTTCGGTGCTTATAAACTTTAAGAAAGGGAGAAAAAAAGATCATCTTCAAGCAAAAATAGTTGTTCTTTTTTAGATGATAAGCCATTAATTAATTAGTAGAATTCTATGACGTGAAGGAATGCGTTTTTTCTTTTAATCTGAAACAAAAAGCTATATACTCCCATAACCAAAAGATTGACAAACAATCTACCAAAAAATAAAGATTGACAAATACTTGAAAGTTTTGAAAAGGATTTTTCTTTCTTTTTTGAACGCCATTTGACCAAAAACTGTTTAGATTATATTTTACTGATTGCTAGTGCTAGTGCAGGTTGCTATTTTCGACCAAAAAAAAAGTGCATGTTGCTACAACTATTGGTGAGTACGTGTAAGTGTATCCCATCATGTTTTTTTTTATAAGTAAAAGAGGTAAGGGTTAAGATTGTCATAAGTATTGGACCCGTCTAGAGCGTTCATTACGAATGAGACCTGCTTACTAATCAATTTTAAAAAAAGAGGACAATCTAACTTAAAGGTTCAAACCAACTGGTTAAAGTGATGCGCTAAGCGTAGTGTATCACATCCTCATGTACGTTGCTATAACTTTTTCAGATAAGTTTCTTGATTTAATCAGTTGTATACTTATATTGCATCGGTTTATTATTGTATTAATTAGTTGAGCTGAACTTGCTTATACTTTTTCACAAGCAATTATTTCAATTATATGTGTAATTGGGCCAAAAGAATATGTTGAAGTTGTGAAAAGGAGGGCTTTAGGGGATAATTAATCAAATTAATTTTTACAAAAATGTGATTCAACTTGAAGAAAATAACACATGCCATTGTAAGAGAAATATGAATTTGTTTGAGTAATTTGTTTTTAGTAGGATTATGTACAAATGGTTGTTAAATTATCAGTAAAATTGGATACTTGAAACGTTCAAGTATCCAATTTTACTATGCTCAAGTATCCAAATTTTACTATGCTTAAATTAAGTCTGGACGATTGATGAAATTTTTCCAAGCACCTTTGGAAAAATCTCTTGCAATGTCGCTGATTCAAAACTCACTTTTGAGTTTGACATGAAGTTAGAAAATAGTGGTAGTAGCTAGTCCTACTATATATTCAATACCCTAAAAAAGTTAGAAATTCAATTGTCATTCTCTTCATTTCGATCACTACTTTGGCACTATGATGATAATAGTGGTATATTGGTATTGGTCGAGCTGGCCATATATTAAAAATCAAACACATTTTAGTGCATAAACTGCATGCAACATGCAGCATTTGTTAAAAAGCTAACACTATTAGTGAGTAAAAAAAAGACATACAAATATAGCTAAATATATAAGTTCATCGAATGTTTCTTTGTTAACGTTCACTACACTCATGATACAAAATTAGAAGCTAAATTACATAATCACGGCCCTACAAATTAAAGTACTTTTTTTCATTTAACGGAAAATGAGAATAAAAAAATCTCATATCCTTCATAAAAATTATACTTTAAATCTAACTAGTTCTCCATTTTAATGAATTAAGTTTATATTATCATTATATTTTTTTTATATATAAGATTATAAAATTTAACTTAACCGATAGAAGGATGATGTTTAGCAAACAGTTAATGAATTCCCTAAATATAGGGAAATGACTAGTACCCATGGAAGTTTTCTCCAACATGAGAATGTAATGGAGAAACCCTTAGACTATAAAATGGGTCCAAAATCTCCAAATATATATAATTCAAGAATTTTAAGCATCTCTTAGAGATGCTCTATTCTTGATAGTAGGAGGAATCAAGTAAATCGATGACTATTCTTTTTTTTGGTAGAAAAATCGATGACTATTCTTGATCACATTGACAATAGGATTTTATACTTTTGATTATAATATAGGTTATAATTTTTGCAATAATAATGAGAAGGGTCAGCCAATAAGCATGTTTTGATTTTCAAACAATTGGATTTGGTTCAATTAGATTTGGATTAATATTCAATCTGTTTATTTTTGGCTCAGTTTTCAACTCTATAAATTTCAAGCTCTTAAAATCCGATCAAATTTAGTAGGTCTATTTTTAAGCATGTCTTTTTTGTTGGCTATAGAGCCTATCTATGATGGATTATTAAATAGTCTAAGATGCAACCGCGGTGGCTTTGATCTAGGGTTCTTATCTTTTATCCTCTATATATATACACTCTTTGTTGATTATTGTAATTGTGTCTAGAAGATAGTGAAAAACCCTAACTTGGTGATATCCTCGGATATAGACGTGCTCATTTTCATAGCGAATTGGGCGAACAAATCTTGTATCTTTATGCTTGTTTTTTTTTGGTCGAAAAAAAAACATGCATGTTGCATTGTCATAGCGAATTGGGCGAACAAATCTTGTAACTACTTGTGATTTCCTACGCATACATAACTTTTATAATCCAAATTAGAACAAGTTATATGCTTACGTCCCTTAATTACTAGTGACTTGGTGGGATTAAAAACGTGGATGATGCACGCCAAATTTACATGCTACACTATACATGTGAAAAAATTGACAATAATGCAAATCAAAGTGCAAAAAAGAGAAAAGAAAGCGAAAAAATCATGCATGTTGCGTACACAAATTTTATCATCTTACGCATTTACTGGAAAAGGCAAACAAAAGTTGTAAAGTATGGCCAATAATATAATGTATTGTATCCCATCCCTATTTAAAACCCAACACTCCAATTTCAATCAAACATACACATACTTGTTCCACCAAATTCACTTTAAAGAGAGAGGGAAAAGAAAAGAAAACCTAACTATGACGGTTTGCAAGATTAGTCTGCCTTGCATTCGGAGCCAGCAATATTCTCCGGCGAAGCGACCCGAGAATTTTCCGGAGTTCGACGACAAGGAGAAAGTTGTGGCGGTTTTCTCCGTCGCTGGCATGACATGCTCGGCTTGCGCGGGATCAATTGAGAAGGCGATCAAGCGCTTGCCGGGGATCGTGGATGTCGCCGTCGATGTGTTGGGCGCCAGAGCTCAGGTCACTTTTTTGGGTGCTGTTGTAAATGTGAGTGATTTCTTCTACTTTTCCTATTTTATATGTTAGGATAATGTTTTTATTTTCGGTCTTTCAATTTTACCAGACTTTAAGATCGATTAATCGAATCTTTTTACTACACGTAATTCAACAGATTCCCCCTTTAGAACTGAAACTCATAGTTATTTCCCATTTTGACATCATCAAAAGATCAATCAACACAGAAAAATAAACAAATGTAAGCATATTAGATAATAAAGAGCAATTACACACAAAGCAAGTCAACAACCATGCAAGCGTGGCAACAGGTCAAATAACAAACACTCAAGCAAAAATTATTCGTGCAACAATATCGAACTTAAGAAAGTATTTTAGAGAAAGGAGTTTATACGGTAGGGATAGAAAAGCAGAAAAGTGGGAAGCTATAAATAATTGAAATATGTACAAGATGTAGTTCTAGTATGAAATAATACTCTTAAAAAGGAGCATGCAACGTACCTAAATGTATAACAATCTACTTTCTTAAAATAAATCATTTTTGTTTTTGGTAGATTTTTTTTTTCGACCCAAAAAAAATGATAATAAAAATGATATTTTTATACTTACATGAAGTTGGATGGAAGCCTAGAAATAAGTTGGGCTCCCATACCCTTCTGAATGCAAAAACTCAATCTATGAAAAATAAAAGAACCACTCTTAACATTGTTAGAGTGGCTAATAGCAAGTGACTTAATCCTTGAGAGCATGTCCAAAGCTTCCTCCTTGAATTCCCCAAATGTAGAAAAAGCAAAGGGGATAAATTTGTATCCATGCTCTTCACATATGGACTCGTACTTCCTCCGTTTCCTCTCAACGGCGTTGTGCAATGCCAAGCCAGGCGCCCAAGAACTCACACCCGCATCAGCAAAAGGAGAGACTCCGGTCACATCCACACACGCATCCTTGCCCTGATGCCAAAGAAATATTAAGATTTGATATGTACAAAAATCCTGAGGCTATGAAGTTTTATGTGGGCCCAACTCATTTTAAGGCCTGACCCATTAGTCCACTCATCAAAAGTTGTTGAACAACTACTTGATTACTCTTCTCATTTCTATCTTTAAGCTAATCAATTCACCTAATCACCTCCTTTTCACTTGATCCCATGATCATTCTCTCTTGCCATTTCTAAACTCATATTTCGCACAGGAGGAAAACATCCTAGAGACAATAGAAGATGCAGGATTTGAACCGAAACTAATAAAAAACAACACCAATGAACCAGCTACAAAAACCTGCAGAGTAAGCATAAAAGGAATGACTTGCACAAACTGCTCCAACACAGTTGAGTCCATTCTCAACAACACCAAGGGCATAACCGAAGCCCGAGTCGCGCTCTCAACCGAAGAAGCCGAGATCCATCACAATCCTCTCATGATCACCCACACCCAGCTTCTTGAAACCATAGAGTCCATAGGCTTTGAAGCCATTCTCATCAGTACAGGAGATGACAAAGGAAGAGTACACTTCAAAGTTGAAGGCATGACATCATCATGCCACTCTAGCAAAGCAATTGAGCAAACCCTTCAATCACTTGCTGGTGTTGAAGAAGTTGAGATTGACCATTCTATACAAAAAGTCTCACTTTCTTACAACTCTGAGTTGACCGGACCCAGAAAGATGATTGAGGTCATTGAGTGTATAGAGTCAGAGAGGTTTAAGGTAACGTTGTTTCCGTAATCGGAAGGTGGAGGATTCGATAGAGACGAGCAGATCAAGCAACACCATAAGTTGTTTCTTTGGAGCTTGATCTTTACGGTTCCGGTTTTCTTGACTTCTATGGTGTTTATGTCGATACCGAGCATTAGGCGCGGATTGGATACGAGGATAGTCAATATGTTAACCGTTGGAGGGATCTTGAGGTGGGTTTTGTGTACTCCTGTTCAGTTTGTCATTGGTTGGAGATTCTATTCAGGCTCTTACAAGGCTTTGAGAAATGGGTCAGCAAATATGGATGTTTTGATCACTCTAGGGACCAATGCTGCCTACTTCTATTCAGTCTATTCCGTGGTTAGATCCGCCTTTTCGCCTGAGTTAATGGCGACGGATTTCTTCGAGACAAGTGCTATGTTGATCTCATTCATTCTGTTGGGCAAGTATTTGGAGGTTCTAGCAAAAGGCAAGACATCCGAGGCAATTGCGAAGCTTATGGAGTTGGCTCCTGATAAGGCGACACTAGTGATCCTTGATGATGAGAATCAAGTGAGGAAGGAGGAAAAGATTGACACAAGACTGATAGAGAAGAATGATGTGATCAGAGTGATTCCGGGTGCGAAAGTCGCTTGTGATGGATTGGTGATTTGGGGGCAGAGCCATGTGAATGAGAGCATGATAACCGGAGAGTCTAGGCCGGTTAGTAAGAGGAAGGGCGATATGGTGATTGGCGGTACTGTGAATGAGAATGGTGTGTTGTATGTTAAGGTGACACGAGTTGGGTCAGAACGCGCTCTTTCGCAGATCGTGAGTCTTATTGAATCGGCTCAGATGGCTAAGGCTCCTGTTCAGAAGCTAGCTGACAGAGTTTCCAAGTACTTTGTGCCTATGGTAACTAATTAGTACACATTATCTTATAAATGCAAGTATATATTTCTAACATAAGTTTTATGACTAAGGTTTGTTTGTTTGTTTGTTCATTCTTGTAGGTTATTGCTTTCTCTATGTTGACTTGGCTTTCTTGGTTCTTGGCGGGGAAATTCAACCTCTACCCAAGATCTTGGATACCTTCCTCTATGGATGAGTTTGAGCTTGCATTACAATTTGGCATCTCTGTTATGGTCATTGCTTGTCCTTGTGCTCTAGGACTCGCTACGCCGACTGCTGTTATGGTTGGTACCGGAATTGGTGCTTCTCAAGGGATCCTTATCAAAGGCGGTCAAGCCTTAGAAACCGCGCATAAGGTCTTTACTCGACGTTTTTGAATAGAAAACATATTTGGTAAAGTGTTAGGTTCAATCATGAATCCCACATTCGAGTTTGTCAGTTGGTTTTAGAATGGAATTTCGTCGAACTTATATGCTGGGCTTGGCGGTTGGGTCGATCTCTCTATAACAATACTCTTCCTTGTAGGTGAATTGCATCGTGTTCGACAAGACGGGCACGCTTACAATTGGCAAGCCTGTAGTTGTCACCACACACCTCTTGAGACAAATGTCCTCAAGAAAATTCTATGGATTAGTTGCATCAGCTGAGGTAAGTTTCAT
This sequence comes from Polygonum aviculare, assembly GCA_934048045.1. Classification (NCBI taxonomy): domain Eukaryota; kingdom Viridiplantae; phylum Streptophyta; class Magnoliopsida; order Caryophyllales; family Polygonaceae; genus Polygonum; species Polygonum aviculare. The sequence goes on along the minus strand of OW204030.1, from coordinate 3,150,975 downwards.
TTTCTTCATTACAAACCTCTAAACATTCTTTCTAAAACATTAATCTGCTACAACTCAATGATGCTAGGCGAATAGCGAGCACCCTCTAGCAAAGGCGATTGTCGAGTACGCCAACATACTCCTCAGGGACAACGAAAGCGCAACATACCCGGAAGCGCTACATTTCGAGTCCATAGCTGGCCATGGTGTTAAGGCCACGGTTCGTGGAAACGAGGTTCTTGTCGGAAACAAGAGCTTAATGGTGAGTTCTAGCATTGCGATTCCAACCGAGGCAGAGAAACTACTTGCTGAAGCAGAAAGAATGGCTCACACCGGAGTGCTTGTGTCAATTGACAAGGAGATTGTAGGAGTTATAGGCGTATCGGATCCGTTGAAGGCGAATGCGCATTCGGTTATAGTCATTCTCAAGAGCATGGATGTAAGGTGTGTTATGGTGACTGGGGATAATGTGGGAACTGCTAGAGCAGTTGCTAAGGAGGCTGGGATTGAAACTGTTATTGCTGAAGCTAAGCCTGAGGATAAGGCAGCAAGAGTGAAGGAATTGCAGGTACACATAAAATTAGCTCAAAACATAAGTACATGCATTGCTAGAACAAAAGATAGCACATTATCTGATAAAAAAAAGTCGATTTTTTTTTAAAAGTTGATATGCCAATTTATGTTGGTAATATCTACATGCTCAACACATGATTATTGTCTACTTAGGTTTCATTATATATAATGGCACTATGTAAATTGTCAAAATGGTGGTCAACCTAAACTTTTGATTAGGGTTAAGGTCCAACGTTTTCACGAAATAGAGCTCACTAGACTTGTTAATCGGGTCGGCTCGGTCACATCCAATTGAACCGTTTTAAATTCTATTCGAGTACGTTAAATTAATTTTTTCTTGGTCGAAAGTACGTTAAATTAATTACTGATCGAACTAGAGTGGAATATATATGCTACTATTCATAAAAACATGAGTTTGGTTACTCTCGAGTATTATTTTTTTAGCTTTTCAATATCAAAATCGAATAATTATTTATTGAGTCCGGACAAATACGTTGCAAGTTCGAATCGCCTAGTAACATACGAAGGGCTAATATAATCATGCACGTACGTACGCAGGCACAAGGATACACGGTGGCGATGGTGGGCGACGGCATAAACGACTCGCCGGCATTGGCGGCAGCCGACGTGGGGATGGCGATCGGGGCAGGGACCGACATAGCGGTGGAGGCAGCCGACATAGTGTTGGTGAAGAGCAACCTAGAGGACGTGGTGGTGGCCATCGACCTCTCAAAGAAGACCTTTGCCCGAATCCGACTCAACTACTTTTGGGCCATGGCTTACAACTTGCTTGGTGTCCCGGTGGCCGCCGGCGCCCTCTTCCCTTTGGCTGGCGTCCGGCTCCCGCCGTGGCTCGCCGGAGCTTCCATGGCGGCTTCTTCCGTTAGCGTCGTTTGCTCCTCGCTCATGCTAAGGCAGTATAAGCGTCCTCGCCGGCTTGAGGCGGTTGGGTTTGAAGGTGTTCGGATTGAATGATGCATATATGAGAGTTGAAATGTTGATCATGTAGTAATGTAGTCCATTAAGGCTAGTCTATACTAAGTGTATAGCAAAAATGTACATATAGTATTGTAAAAGGGCCCAATCAAGGAGGTTGATTGATTGCTCAACAAAATAATTTAAGGAGGTTGAAACGACTTACAAAAATAACACAAATTACACTATGCTTCGCTGTCCATTCCACCTATTTTAACTGTTACGATCATCGTAAGTATTACTTGAACTCAATACTAATTCACTAGGACTAGGATAAATCGCCGTCTATGGGTTTTAAAAAGATGACCTCGCCATAGTTCCATTCCTCTTAATATATATCATTATTTATTTTTTAAAAATAAAATCAAAGACAATTTTGTTAATGTTATAACTTTTGCCTAGTTTCGAAATTGGATGGGACCGGCCGGAACCAGAATCGGCCCGAAACTAGGATTGGGAATGGAAAACCGATCAAGAATCGATTCCGATTCTGATTTCACAAAACGTGGAACCAGCTGTTACGAAACCGGACCCACGTCCGAACTAAACTAATCATGAGTATTGTACTATGGGTCGTATTTAGGAGCAAGAAATGTTTAGGATGGGCTGGGCCAAGGCTATGTGCATGGTGATGGAGGTTGTGTAAGTGCATTTAAGTAACACGTGGTGCTTTAAGTTTCGGGACCCACCAAACCCATTCCTCATCATAAATTACCGTGCATCCGCATACACTGTAACATTTCTCCCTACTCTCCTCTCTACATAAACGGAAACGCGCCTTGTCAGAGATTCAGAAAAGGACGAAGACGAAGACGAAAACGAAGAAGAAAGAAAAAAGCAGAACCAGAATCTGAACCACCAAATTTCTCACTTTCCTGCTCCACTCTCGTCGTTTCCAGAAAGGTAATCTTCGATCCAACTTTGTCTTCCTCTTCTTCTTGTATCTAATGGATTCTCACACTCACACCTTCGTTGCAATGTAGCTCGAAAATTGCGGTGTTTCGAAGATTTCAGTAGTGTGTAGGTGAGAACTTTCTCGTAGATTTCTCGCTCTTGATCCGATTCCGTAGTTTCATTGGAGTTACTTTCTGTAGCAATGTTCGACTGTAGTGCTAATTTTCGATTTCGAGAAATGGAAACTGGAACTATCGAAAGCTTTTGATTTCAGGTTTTGGATCAATGAACATTCAGAGAGTTTTGTACTTTTGTGTATGTGATTTGCGCTTAATCGAGTAGTATGAGTGTTTGAAGGAGAATTGAAATGGTGTGATACTGGATTGGAAATTTGAAATATGAGGGATTTGATGGGATGTTACGAACAGCAGTACGATTTTTTAAATTTCAAATTAATTTTCGGTTCAAGTGAGTTTCTAAAAAAAAAAATTGAATTTATTATTTTGTGTAAGTTATGAGATGTATATGGAAAAGGTGCTAACCTTTTGAACCTTGAGCCCTTTTTTACTTGAAAGTTTGAGTGCTTATTGGTATCTTGAAAACACAGTGTGGTCGGCACTATGCGGAAAATGTGTACATGTGGTGCTTAGCGTACTTCTAGGGATTATCCCAATTCTTCAGAAGCTTTAAATTAGTATCTTAATCATGTTCATTAATTTATGCCTGGATCTGATGAAAAATGAGACATGATCACATGATTTTGACTTGGTTTTTTGTTCCTGGATCTCTACACTTGCTACCAACAACTTTTTAATGCTTGTGAAAGTACATTTATATTATGTGCCATAGTTTGCTGTTCACTAAAAGTTCCCCACTGATAACGAGGAAGAGGTTCGAACTAGATTTGTTTTTTAGCTTTTGTGGGGATTGGCTTGTTGCAAGATCTGTGATTCTGTTATTGTTTAGTAGTTTAATCTTGGCTGGTACTTTGATGCTAGATTTTCTAGTGATCTTACTTTCTTTTATGTCTGTTAAGTTGGCATTAGTTTGCAGTACAGAGATCTTACTCGTTTTTGCACTGTTCTTTTGTAGGTATCTGAACCGTTTCTGGTGTATTGCTTGATTGACAGAAGAGTTACTTGCACTCTACAGACATGAGTGCTCATAACCTGAAGCTTGGTGTAGATGTGGTAAGTGCCCACAACCTTATGGGCAAGGATGGACAAGGGTCATCCAATTCCTATGTAGAGCTCTCTTTCGACGGCCAGAGGTACAGAACCACGGTCAAGGACAAGGATCTTAATCCGGTGTGGGACGAGAGCTTCTATTTCAACGTTTCTGACCCGCTCATCCTGCAGCATCTCAGCCTTGATGCATATGTTTACAGTACAGTCAGGGGCACAAACATCAGGTCATTCCTTGGGAAGGTGTCTATAAGTGGGACTTCATTTGTTCCCCACTCTGATTCGGTTGTCTTGCATTACCCTTTGGAAAAACGCGGCATATTCTCGCGTGTTAGAGGAGAGATTGGTCTCAAGGTTTATGTGACTGATGACCCCTCCATCAAGTCATCTACTCCAGTTGCTGCGGCAGAGGATTCTGGAAACTTAGAGGTGCAAGCTGATGGAAGTCGTTCTCATGGAAGATCCGATAGGCATAGCTTCCGCCATTTGCCAAACCCGAACACTTCCCAAAGACATAGTCATGAAAATCACTCTTCTGGCCCTGATCTTGCACATCATTCAAATAAGTATGAAGTTGAGGAGTTAAGAGCTGAGGCAATGAAAGCAGAGGCACCACCTCCAAGAATTGTAAGGATGCATTCTGGATCATCTGCACAGCCTGTTGACTTTGCTCTTAAAGAGACAAGCCCGTACCTTGGTGGTGGGCGAGTTGTTGGAGGACGTGTTGTTCATCCAGACAAGAGATCTAGCACTTATGACCTCGTTGAGAGGATGCAGTTCCTTTATGTCAGGGTAGTGAAGGCGCGTGAGCTTCCGATTATGGACATTACAGGAAGCCTTGATCCCTTTGTTGAAGTGAGGGTTGGCAACTATAAGGGAGTCACAAGGCACGTCGACAAAAACCAAGATCCTGAGTGGAATGTGGTGTTCGCCTTCTCAAAGGACCGAATGCAGGCTTCGGTGCTAGATGTTGTCGTTAAGGACAAGGATCTTATTAAAGATGACTTTGTTGGCATTGTAAGGTTTGACCTTAATGAAGTCCCGATGAGGGTTCCTCCAGATAGTCCATTGGCACCTCAATGGTACCGCCTTGAGGATAAGAAAGGCGAGAGGATTAAAAGTGAGCTTATGCTTGCAGTGTGGATCGGTACACAAGCTGATGAGGCCTTTTCTGATGCCTGGCATTCAGATGCTGCTATACCCATAGACATCTCAGCTACTACTAGTACACAGCTCCGCTCAAAAGTCTATCATGCACCAAGGTTATGGTACGTTCGTGTGAATGTGATCGAGGCTCAAGACTTGATACCAACTGAGAAGAACCGGTTCCCTGAAGTTTATGTCAAGGCACAGATAGGGCACCAGGTAATGAGAACTAAGTCTCTTCAGGCTCGAACTCTCAGCTCCCTTTGGAATGAGGACTTGTTATTTATTGCTGCTGAGCCCTTTGAGGACCATCTAATTCTTACTGTTGAGGATCGTGTGGCTCCTGGTAAAGATGAGATTCTAGGGAGAGTGATCGTGCCGTTAAGCCATGTTGATAGACGTGCTGATGACCGGCTTATTCCCTCTCGCTGGTACAACCTTGAAAAACCAGTTGCTATTGATGTAGACCAGCTAAAGAAAGAGAAGTTCTCAAGCCGAATTCATTTGAGACTGTGCCTTGATGGAGGCTACCACGTTTTAGATGAATCGACACATTATAGTAGTGATCTCCGCCCCACTGCTAAACAGTTGTGGAAGACCTCTATTGGCGTGCTTGAACTCGGTATACTCAATGCTGAAGGGCTTCATCCGATGAAAACCCGAGAAGGAAGAGGAACTTCGGATACGTATTGTGTCGCAAAGTACGGTCACAAATGGATTCGGACTAGGACACTTGTTGATAGCCTCTGTCCCAAATACAATGAGCAGTATACATGGGAGGTCTTTGATCCAGCTACTGTTCTCACTATTGGTGTCTTTGACAACAGTCAACTTGTGGAAAAGGGATCAAATGGTAACTCAACTTTTGAACCATAAACTCAATTGGTGATTCCTTTCATATTAGTTTCTGTAAAAATAATGTACAAGTATGCTCTCTTTTTTCACAGGAAGCAAGGACCTGAAGATAGGAAAAGTCCGGATCCGAATCTCTACACTTGAAACAGGGCGTATCTACACCCACTCTTATCCACTATTAGCCCTACACCCAACTGGAGTCAAGAAAATGGGCGAGCTCCACTTAGCCATAAGGTTTTCATGCACCTCATTCGCCAACATGCTCTACCAATACTCGCGCCCTCTCCTCCCGAAGATGCACTACGTTCGGCCCTTCAGCGTAATGCAACAAGACATGCTTCGCCACCAGGCGGTCACCATAGTGGCGATGCGCCTTGGCAGAGCAGAGCCGCCGCTACGCAAGGAAGTGGTGGAATACATGTCTGATGTGGACTCACACCTCTGGAGCATGAGGAGGAGCAAAGCCAACTTCTTTCGCCTCATGTCGGTCTTCTCAGGTGTCCTTGCAATGGGCAAGTGGCTCGGTGACGTGTGCATGTGGCGAAACCCCATAACAACCGTCCTCGTCCACATCCTCTTCCTCATGCTTGTCTGCTTCCCTGAGCTGATCCTGCCAACTTTCTTCCTCTACATGTTCTTGATCGGAGTATGGAACTATCGCTACAGGCCAAGGTACCCTCCCCACATGAACATCAAGATCTCACAGGCCGACACGTGCTTCCCAGACGAGCTAGACGAGGAGTTCGACACGTTTCCAACGAGCCGGAGCCCTGAGCTGGTCAGGATGAGGTATGACAGGCTCAGGAGCGTGGCTGGTAGGATCCAGACCGTGATTGGAGATGTTGCAACGCAAGGTGAGCGGTTCCTCGCGATGCTGAGCTGGAGGGACCCGCGTGCGTCGGCCATCTTCGTCACATTCTGCCTCTTGGCCGCCATTGTGCTCTATGTGACGCCGTTCCAGGTGGTGGCTGCTCTGGCCGGGTTTTTCATGATGAGGCATCCTCGGTTTCGACACCGACTCCCTGCTGTGCCCATCAATTTCTTTCGCCGTCTGCCTGCCCGGAATGATAGTATGCTGTAGAGCTTCTAGAGGGTATGTTCTTAGATTAACTACTTATCAAGCTCTAAGTTCAATAAGTACCTAGCTTGTTTCCTCTTATTACATGTTTTCATGGTTGTTGTTTACTGATGTAATCATCCTTCCTGTTTCCTCTTATAAGCTGATATGGAGGCATTGGAAGGCTTGCTTGTTACATGAATGAATCTTCTAAGTTTCAGTCTTACAAGCTTGCTTATTATTGTCTTGCTAAACCCTCTTACTTTTGCAGCTTTGGTAGCAGCATTTTGAAACAATTACCTATAGAAACTTTTGCAGCTATGACTAATTTCTTCTAAGTAAAAAGATTTTGTGTTGTTGAAAACCTCAATTATATTAGCAAATGTTGGTAGAACCATTCTTCTTGCAGACAAATTCAGCTCAAATCACACATCATGCAGGCACTCCTCAACATGTTCTAGTATCTCAATTAGTCATTAAGGTCAAGATTAATTCTTTTATGATTAGTACCTCCAAAAAGATGGCATACACCCTTACGTACGTATTGCTTATTTTAATTTGCCTCCATACCCATGATTTTAAAATACATCTTGTAGTCAATCATCAGCTGAATCTATCTATATACCACATAATTAACTGGTGAGTTGGTGGTCCATTATATTCTAATCTTCCATTACTATATGCTAATGAAGCTACATGCTATTTTATAATCCCAGGACGTGGAGAGTTGTTTGGAGATCAACATCCATGACGTGCCTGCATGTAAATACAAAATACTCCTACCCACTTGCTAGAAAAACCTGAACCTCTAATGCCAACCTTTGACATTACACTTCTTCCTCTCCTTCCAAAAATGCCCATCACAGTCCAAAACAGGAGATACCCAAAACACCAAGCCAAAGCCATCTCCAATGATGAACATGAGAGCAATGGTGCAGGCGAATCGTTTACGTCGAAACTCTTGAACCGAGTCCCAGCCGCTCTAATCCTCCTGTTCCTCATCTTCCTATGGTCCTCCTCAACCACCTTCATCTCAGGCTCCATCTTCCATGTATGCGTGACGTCGCGAAGGCTCAATAACCACCTCTATTGTGTCTCAGCCGGAGCCCAACCTTCCAACAGCCTAGACGTCCCTCAGCCTACAGCGAATGTAGAACCGCCACTTGGTGTACCGATTTCCGGTGTCCTTAGGACCCCTTTGAGCTCATTGCGTAGTTCAGCCAAGGAGAGTGTTAGCCTTACAAAGCATGACAAACCACCATCAACTGTTGCCATCAAGAAGCAAAAAACTGATGATGTGGCGACTCGTAGGCCCTCGTCACCCATCATCCAGCTACCGGTGGCCAACAATAGCGAAGCCGAGCACTCTTCAGGAGGCACAAGAGAAGATGTGAAGAAAAAGGCAGATTTGCCATTGGTTGTTCAATCTCCCTTAGATAATGGAGGGCTTAAGAGCAAGAATCATGCTAAAGAGATCACTCTGGCACATGGAGCTGAGACCAAGTCCACCACAAAGCCAATATCCACTACAACTATAGAGAAGAGCAAAACTACCACTACAAAGAAGACAGATTTGCCCTCTGTTGATTCTGCTCCGCCACCAGCTCCGGTCAAAGCTTTGAAGAAAGCCGAGAACAAAACGAAGTTGGAAGAGGAGATCGAGCTTGGGAAGATCGAAGCAGAGGAGCAGATGGAAGTTCTCAGATCATACAAGGTTGGAAAGCCTGTGAACTACAACGATCCCAAGGCGTGCGACGGGAAGAGGATTTTTGTGTACAATTTGCCATCCAAGTTCAACAAGGACTTGTTGAGTCTCTGTGGTCAAATGATCACTTGGCTTGGCTTTTGCAAGTTTCTATCAAACAACGCCTTTGGTGAGCCTGTACAACAGCTTGGGGATGGATGGCACAACACTCATCAGTATGCTCTTGAGCCCATCTTCCATACTAGAATCCTAAACCATCCTTGCAGGTAAATTCAATTTTCCTTTTGAGGCTTGCATTGTAACTTGGCCACAAAATCTGATTCTGTGGTTAATTGTTCTTCTAGAGTTTATAATCCGGAGGAGGCAAAGGTGTTCTATGTGCCTTACTATGGTGGACTTGATATCCTGAGGTGGCATTTCAAGAAGAACATTACACTTCAAATGAAGGACAAGCTGTCCTATGAGCTTGTTGAATGGCTAAGCCAACAGGCTCCTTGGAAGAAGAACTTTGGCCTTGATCACCTCTTTGTGTTGGGCAAGATCTCTTGGGATTTTCGTCGAATGCAGAACTTCACCTGGGGTACTCACTTTCTTGACATGGATGCGATGCAGAGCCCGATGAAGCTCCTCATCGAGCGCCACCCATGGCACATTAATGACATTGGTGTCCCACACCCTTCGTTCTTCCATCCGCGTTCCGATAATGACATCTTTGCTTGGCAAAAGAAGCTTATGGAGGTAATATATCATTAATGATCTTTACTTCTTTTTTTTGGTTGAGGCACTGCATTAACCGTTTGACTAGATGCATGAAGGTCTTACCCGTTTGACTAGATGCACGAAGGTCTTACTAGTCTTATAAAGATATCTATCTATCTTACATTTGTGTTGTCTTACACAACAGATGCCTAGGAAGAACTTAGTAAGCTTTGCGGGCGCGCCACGTAAGGCCAAGGCGAGCATCCGGTCGATCCTGATCGAGCAATGCACGTCGGCTCCCGAGAAGTGTAGGTTCTTCGACTGCAGGGAAGGGCGGTGCACGCAACCCGGGCCCATGGTGGAGCTCTTCACGGAGTCCGAGTTCTGCCTCCAACCCGTGGGCGATAGCGCCACGAGGAAGTCGGTTTTCGACTCCCTCGTATCGGGTTGCATCCCGGTATTGTTCTCGCCCTTCACCGCGTACTTCCAGTACCCGTGGCACCTACCCGATGACCGGTCAAGCTACTCGGTGTTTGTCGACCAGGAGGAGGTCAGGCGACGGACGGTCAATGTGGTTGACCGCCTTGTCGCGATCCCGGCTGCCCGGAGGGCCGAGATGAGGAGGTACATTGTGTATGAGTTGCTGCCCGGGCTGGTTTATGCTGACCCCAATGCAAAGCTGGAGAAGTTTGAGGATGCTTTCACTTTGGCTATGAATGGTGTGCTTGAGAGGATGAGCAGATTGCCATAGATCATTTTTGGGTCATGTGACAAATCCAATTTGATATGATTTTGCTAGTTTTTTAGATCAGTGATTTGCTTGTCATACATTTCACCTATGATTTGATTATAGGTTGAGAATGAGATAGTCATATTCATATACATGATTAAGACGTGCCAAATGGCAAATGTGTAGTCTCACATAATGCAAACACGTTTTATAATGAATGCTATTCATCTTTAGTATAGAGATATTGGAATAAAATATATATAGTGGGGTTTATATAGAAATCATGAAAAAGATAATAAATTTAAAACATGCAAGTTATATTAAACTACACCACGTTAATTTCAACCAAAAAAAACTACACCACGTTAAATCAATGATATTCTATTTTAAGTCGTTTGAGCACCAAATCCGTTATATAACGAACTACTCGCACAACAGCCTTTCCCATCTCGCCACGTGTCCACTCTTTATAAAGGCCACGTCACCAACAAACCTTCACATATAGCATCACGCAAATCACATCATTCTCATTTCCCGCTATTAACTTCCCAAAACCCGAAAAAAATCACCCGCCTACCCGGTTACAATACCCGACCCGTTTTCATCGATCCGAAATGATATCGGCTTTGTCCCTCGCCCGTTGTCCTCCTCGCTCGAGCCTCATAGCTCTAGCATTCGCACCTTCTCCTTCCGTCATTGTCGTCTCCCCGAAATGCTTCTCTTCCTCCTCGAAGCCGACGATCCTTCCTTCCTCGATCAAATTGGCGAAGTTTCGGTCCAATCGCTTGTCTCTACATTGTAGTTTGAGATCCGGTCACTCTTCCTTTTCCACCGATGGAGAGTCCAAATCTATTCACGATTTTACCGGCAAGGTATTATTTTGCGTCTCGAATTTTCTCAATTTCGTTGATATCATCGTTTTATTGGAATTGTTTTTCTCATCTAGGAGTATATTGTTCATAAAAAAAAGAATTCGGCTTATCAGATAAATATGATAGATCGAGAGGGTGAAACACACAAAATTTATTTGAAAACATGGATATAATAATAAGTGAGACTGAGCTCTCTAATACACACTATCACAAAATAAATGTAAAAAAAAAATGCATCACTTGTTTCATTAAATTTGCATCTTTGACGTCAATATTAAACGAGTCCTTAATGGTTTCTTGAAATCAAGTTAAATGGGTTCAATATCGATGCCAAACGAACCCTTAATGCCGTTTGATATACAATGAAGAAGTGTCACACAGGATGCTCGTGCAAATGATGTGAAACTACACAAATACAAGGGGAAGGTTCTTTTGATTGTCAACGTTGCATCAAAATGGTATATAACTATTTCCTCAAACTCCTTCAATTTTCTCTACTAGAATATGGTTTGAGATTCTAAGACATGAGATATTGCAACTATGTTACGACTCAAACGAAAACTCAATTGGTAAGCCTTTCCAAACCAACAGATTCAACTACTAATCTGCTTAGCAAAAATGAGTGATTTCAACTTTATTTATGCTTTTGTTTTTGTTTTCTCAATCTCAAAACAGTGGCTTGTCAAATTCAAACTACCCTGAGCTGGTTGAATTGTACAAGAAGTACAAAACTCAAGGTCATTTTTCAACTTTATACGGAGTATTCGTTTTTAACCATAAGAGTTGAACTGTCCATGATTGGTCTTTGATCTTTATGTAGGGTTGGAGATCTTGGCCTTTCCATGCAATCAATTCGGTTCGCAAGAGCCCGGGACTAATGACCAGATTGTCGATTTTGCTTGCACGAAATTTAAGGCGGAATTCCCTATATTTGATAAGGTGATGAAGGCTTCTATATCAATGACAATAAGTTCATCACACAATTTCATTAGTGCTGACTGGCTGAGCATCAGTTCAAAACCAAACCGAACCAATCCGCAACAGATATTCGGGAATTTGGTGAACCATTCAGTTCGGTTTTTTCGGTTTTTGATAAATTTAAGGTTTTTTTTAAGATTGAACCAAAAAAATAACTGAAACTGAACCGAACCCGAAATCATGAAGCTTATTGAACTGAGAACCGAACTGAACTTCGTCGGTTTCGATCGGTTCGGTCCGATCAATTTTTTTGGTTTCGACCAAACCATGCTCAGCCCGAAATTCCATCATGGTATGTGAAGGCTGAAAGGAACCTAACCAAGGAATTTCTCAACACTTTTCAGATTGATGTGAACGGCGACAATGCAGCTCCAGTTTACGAGTTCTTGAAGGCGAGCAAAGGTGGAATCTTTGGAAATGCCATCAAGTGGAACTTCACAAAGTTTCTAGTAGATCGAAATGGCGACGTTATTGAACGTTATGCACCCACAACTTCTCCTTCTAGCATTGAGGTAGAAACTCAAATCTTCCAAATACTATTTTCTTTCTACCAAATATAGATGTCAAGTTATATGAATAACATGCATGTTGTTGCAATTTCACCTTTTCAGAAGGATATAAAGAAGCTGTTGGGAGTGGCATAGGCTTGAGACAACTCATAGAAGGCAAAGCTCTCCTAAGAAATGTATACGAGACATAATGCAACACTTGGATGTTAAGTACAAACAAAGTGTGCCTTTGAATCGCACTCCATAATGTATTAAACCCTACATTATAATGCAAGATAGTGTATTATGAGATGCAATCTGACCACAAGATAATGTATTTTGACTAATTAACTTGTCAAACAAAACTAGTTGCCTGTGGTCTTCTCATTATGTGCAAAACCGGTGTGTTTTTAAGATTTTCCATGAAAAGAATACCTATAACCTGCAAAGAAAACTGAGAAACTTATGCCAACTTGCCCATTACCAAAGCTGAACACCTAGTCACCTACCCATTGTTAGGTGATACAACTAAAAAATAGTTCAGATAACACTTGTTTTCATAATGAATATCAAACATGAAAAGAAAAACATAACAAGGAAAAAAAAAATCAAACCATGCATTCCACTAAAAAAGAACTCCACCCCTCTTAGGATTTTGAACTCCAACTACTAAACTAATCAAACTACACCTAGCACTCCAATGGTTGTGAGCAGTTCTTTCATCAATCTAAAAAAAGCTCAGGACATGTACAACAGACATGTATATACAGATCCCCATGAGACCCACCAATTTGTCTCTTGTTACCCTCTCATTAGGTCTATGTCAGTGTTAGGATTCCTCCCGTCCATAGCCTTAGAACTCGGCCATCCCACGTTTCCGGGATTCATTTGCTGACCAGGCGAAGCGTTAACCTGGCCCGTCATAGTGTTACCGCCCATAGCCTTAGGACTAGGCCATCCCATGTTTGCAGGATTCATTTGCTGACTAGGCGAAGCGTTCACTGGTCCCGTCGTAGTGTTACCGCCCATGGCCTTAGAACTAGGCCATCCCATATTTGCAGGATTCATTTGCTCACTAGGTGAAGCGTTCGGGGGGGCTGTTGTAGTGCTACCGCCCGTTTGTTGCTCAGAAGAGCTCTTTTCGCCTTTCGAATCTGATTCAGCTTTTGTCTTAGGAGTATCGGGTTTTTGGCTCCCGTATACGAAACTGCACACAACCACCTGAAAATGGAGAGATTGTGATTTTATGTTTTGTCAAACAAAGGAGCAGGCAAGAAACTAAACCTTTAAGAATTAACGTGAGCTAATGTAGTATAGTTCCGCAGAATGCATTATCTTGAGACACATACCTGCACTGGCCTTGAAGCTATAAGTCTGTCGGCTACTGAACCACCAATGACTTGACCTTCATGACTTGAAAGTGAAACATTGACACCACCAGTTCTATTTCGGGGCCCACCAGTTTCGGCAACTAGATAAGACCCAGACAAGCATAGTATCTCGAAGCCGCCCTTAAGAAGTTGCAACAACATAGCAGCCGATTTAGCAAGCAGCAGAGTTTGTTCATTTAAAATTGCAAGTATATTCTTTCCCAAGAAAACCTTGCAACTCATGGAAAGTAGTAAAGTACTATATACAATAATTAATGGTGGATGGAATACAAGTAAAATAAGACACTAATTGAGAGGGCTTTGTAGCCTTTTTTCTGAAAGGAAAAGATGCAATATTGCAAATTTACTTTTGGTTTCATAAAACATAGATTGCATCTGAAAAAGCCTGTATAATATTGTTTTTCTTAATATCTCAAAAGCTCAACAAAGAGGCTTATAGACTTTTGGTGGATGCAGTCCAATTTACATGCCACAACTTACAATTACATTCTGATTTTTCTTTACATGTTTTACCCGATGGAATGCAACCATCTCTATCTACGCAATTTTTCTTTATCAATCAGCTACAAATAAACTGGGTCCATTAAATATTTCTAGTGTATCATTCATCAAATTCCTTATTAGTAATGCTGCAGTCTAAAATGATAATATTTTGTAAACAGAGGAAGTAATAAGTATGACCACGGTTCCCGTTTGATATGTTACATCACTGGTGGCTTACAAAAAGAACATACAAGTAGAGTAACTCAATCTGAAAAAGAAAACGTGGTAGTCGAAAGAAGGAAATATTATACCTCATATGTCACGTTACCAACACAAGATGCAGGCTGACGTAGCGTTACTGCAGAGACACCGCCACTAGCAGACATTATGCATAATGCCCTTGGCCTCTGTTGAGCAAATGAAAGTATTTTTGATGCAATATCCTGCAAATATCAATGTAATAATAAAGGAAGAAATCTGAAGGGGATTTTCGCATTATGATAGAAGTTGTCAGCAGATAATCATTATTGAGTCTCATGATCAACAATGAAATCAAAGATTTTATTGTGTGGAAAATATCAACTGCTACGAATTGGTTAGCTACCTCGCCTGGGGCAACATAGATGACATGGGGTGTAAATGCAATTCCTGCAGAATTAGACATCCATTCACCTGGGGAGCAAGTTGATAAAAACACTACAATTAGAACTTCCGAACAAGAATTGGAAAATAAAATATAATATCAACCCAGATAAAGGCATAGACAAAATTCTCGGACCAGATGCTTTTAGGATGAACATATTGTTTGGTGGAATACACTATGGCATTCTCAATATTTACTATGCCAGTGCATCAAGATTCAGCACCAAAACCAACTTATTGAGCTATAATACAAAAATGCTGAAAATAAATATAGCAAGCCCACAACACATAAATAAAATATAATCATAAAGAAAAAAGGATTTCAGACTTCAAGGTAGCAGTTCTTCATAGTGCTAAATGGAACAGCATTTGGAAGATATCTTTCAGTCAAAAGATGCATAAAAATTGCACATTTGGATCTTCTATCGAAATTACTATCTCTGACCATAAAAAGAAGCTAACTTTTAAATAATATTCCTTCCCTCTTTACAGCCTCGAATCCCAAATTACTTCAGATTGGTCTTGAACCAAACTAAAGAGGGTATAGCTAAAAAAACCAAAGGAATGAGCCTGCCTATCAACTACATCTTGGTTTCCTTGCAAAATTCTTTGCTATATCTCAGTAATGAGGTGACTGATACCCTCCGACTAGTTTCTCCTTGGGCAAATATTACAATGTCAATTTTATAATCAGACTGTAATACAAAACTCAACTGTAATACAAAATTTTCATGAGAGTTGACTACTACTCAATGAATAAATAAAAACAATCCGGTCCGAAAAACTCAACTGTAGTACAAAAACAAACAAGTAATCTAATCCGGCATCTACCAGAATCCCTCAAAAATATACTCTGCTTACATGGCAACAAAGAAGCATAACGAAACAAACGGCAACTTTACCGACTTCGATTGATTCCTAAATTGCAACCTAAGCAAGCAAAACATATGAAGAAGAATCACAGAACAGTTGAAACTGTGGGTCTAATACTCTACAGACAGCTAACCACTTATACGGTTATACCCCTCTAATACTACTACAACACAGTGACAAATGACAACAATAATGGAGAATCACCCTAATCCACAAAACAACACTAAAAGAACCAAAATTGACCAATTCATAAAACAACAACACTAAAGAACCAAAATTTCCGCAAAACTAAACTAAAGACCCAAACTTTCAATCAAAAAATAGTGTGATCACATACTAACAGACAATATTCCAATTCATAAAGGTGGAAATTCATCTCACCAACAGAAGCCAAACGCTGTTTCCTCCCAGAACCAGGAGGCCGTCCCCTTTTCCTTTTCTCAGCAGGAGTAATTGAGTTTGGAGAAGACAAAGGAGAAAGCCCCAAAGAAACAGCATTTCCTGACCCCACACCAGAGCCATCAGGGCCATACTTCCTAGGCCTCCCTCTTTTCTTCTTTACAGGCCCACTTCCACTCAATGAGCCCTCACCGCCGGCGACAGGGGGCGCCGGCGCCGGAGAGCGAGAGGCCACAGTCATGGTGAAACCATGAGGGGGGAAGTTAGAAGGTGAGCTCTCCACATTGAATGCAGAAGACCCAACAGAGTTAGAGCCCCTGAAATTGGGCTGAACTTGGTGATGAACATTATTAGGGTTTGGCAGATTTCTGAACCCTGGTGGGGAATTGTAGGCGCCACCCAAGTAGTAAGGAGCTGAGCCTGATAATGCCATGCCTTCTCTTCCATCCATGGAAGAGTTATATAAAGAGAGGGGGGAAAAAGATCAGAACTTTGAAGGGTTTTTTTGTTCAGAAATTTAGGCGGATGCTGAACTCCAAAGAATCCGGCCAGAATGGAGGGTAATTCAGCAAAAACTGGAGAACCCAGATCTTAAAACCTCAAAACAGAAGGTGGGTGGGCCATGAAATCTCAACATCCTAAGCTCATTTCACGGGATGCAGATGAGGAGGGTTAAAAAATATGAAAATAAAGCCCAAAGAAAGCGAGAAGAAAATGGAAACCCTAGAAAGAACTGACAAGTGAGCAGAGGGAGGGAAAACCAGACAAAGAAAGAGTGAAGAAAGAAAGCAAGAGGAAGGAAGGAAGAAAGCAAGAGAAAGTGAGAAGGCGTGAACTGTTCAGTGTATAGAGATTTGAGCTTTTCTTTTTTCCCTTTTTTTTTTTTGAAGTTTTATTTTTGGAGAAAATGAAGAAGAGGGGATTTGAAAGTCAGAGCAGAGGGGCAAAGTTTTTTCTGGGTGTGAAACGAAAGCAAGAAAAAAAAAACACACAACTACAACAACAAAAAAGCAAGTACACGTTTCGAAAACAGGTGCTAATCAGAGATGCATTTACTGGGCTTCTGCCATCTTCTTCACTCTTTTCCTACTTTCATGAATAAATGGCCTTCAGAGTTCTGATCTTTGCCTTTTACTTTTTGATTTTAACCCACATCCAACCAACCCAACTTTCTCAGTCTCAGATCAATCAAGGGTTGGGGAGATACAGAACAGGGGAGGTGTATTTGGGATGGGTTCGTCGTTAGTGTTCAGAATACATTTGTTTTCTTTTTCTTTTTTCGGTGGAAAGAATACACATTTGCTTAGTTTATTCTTGAGAAACTCGAGTGACTTCTTTATGTATTTTGAGTGAGTATTTTTGCTAAATAGGCAAGTTATATCTAAGATTCATAACTTGTATTCTAAACTCATACTTATTGTTATTCTTATGAATAAAAAACTATTAAGAGATAAAAATGTGTAAAATATGTCTTATTAACACATATTTAAGGTTCACACTCTTAATAATTTCTTCAATTTATGAACAGAATAACCATATGGATAGTGAATTAGTATAATTTTGCATTATGGAAAGTTGGACTATATGGTGACTTTGGGTAGCTTACCTAAAATAACATAAATGAAGGGGGGGAGGGGAAGGAAATAGAAAAGAGAAAACAATTAAATAGGGAAAAGAGAAATGAAACAACAGATTGAAAAAAGGAGGCTTAGTGATGTCAGAAATTGGTCCCACCTAGAAAACAAATGAAAAGGACTTTAGAAAGGCCAAAAAATCTACCTTACGGCGTCGTTTTATCTAACATGTTCATGACAAATAACGTCTCCATGGTCATTTTCAGTACCGCCAATTGTCAACAAATTCAATATCCATCAGAAACCCATAATTTCTTTTGACTGTGTACCACCAACCTTGTTGAAAAACTGTTGCAAACTGCCCTAATCAATGTCACTTCTTTAGCAATATTACATGCCTATTAAGCAAATGTCATTTGAGCTCCTAAATCTAGTTTAAAAAATGTGTCGCTTTGGAATTTTATCACAGTAATGTACCACAAACATTTTCTTGCAAAATTACCACTACTCCTAACATGCATGAATCTAGGCTATACCTATTTCCCCTCTCTTTGGTTGTTGAAACGGAGAGGTCGCCTTCACGCCCAAGCTCGCCAATGTTAGTCCTTTTACAAATGCTGTAATTGGTACTGATATCAAGAATCTTCTTCTAGTTTAGGTTTGATTCTGTTGATATGATCAAGATACGCCTGCCAACAGCCGAAATACATCAAATGCAATTCTGAACTACGACCTTATGATGATCGAGAAATCCTTCCATCAATCAAAGCAATACAACTATCATCAACTGGAGCTATTGGTTCATAGAGCAATCAATCTCAGGAGTCAAGATTAGATCTAACTATTTAAAGGAAATGGATCTGGGTTATATAGTTCCTTTACCTGCAAGATTCCAACAGCTGCAAATTTGTCTGACGCGCTCTTGTAGTCTACCGGATGCAATGCTAGTGGCTTCAGCAGTAACTCCACGTTCTAAGGAGGCGGAAAACGGGATGGCATGAGTATGAATTAAAAACAAAAATATATAAATTCATGATTCAGACTAAGGCGATCATAGTAGGAAAGACATGACAATTCCTATGATTCTTCTCACCTTTGACGTAAAGCCCTCGTCCCAATACGTGTACCTTAGACCTTCGAGTTTGCCTGTTTCAGATAGAGCGCCCATGAAGGTCTTAATATGTACAGCCTGATAACAGAACAATAAAATAAATTTCACATACGAAAGTTATATACAGCTATACAAGTAACTGAAAAACAAACAAACGCCGTAGACTTACATCCACATCGTTTCTGCAACCTCTTCCATATGGAAAGCCAACTATGAAACCAGCCAGAGAAAATTTGGCAATCTGCATGTGAATAAAATGCCTCTTTAAAGAGCGAAAATGTATTCAAGATATCCATTGTATGTATCAAGGATACAAGCTAATCATATGTAATAAACACATGGCCATAGTGATTTTGGAGATTGATACTCCTAATCATATCTTAAACACAGATGCAAACTGATTTACTGGGCACACATTTACTCAAAGCAAGGAGATTTACTAGCTTCGTAGTTGACAGAATTAAGTGAACTAACCCTAACCGTTGTCTCAAATTTAATTTCTACATACAATGGATGAAGGTGCCACCTACCAGCTTCTCAAAATCACCAGCCATAAGGTCAATATTGCTTTTCTTCCGAAGCAGAACGCTACAACAATTGAAAAAGCACATTGTTCCACAGAAGGCTACTTTCAGTAAGCAGTTTCCCACAAATTGAATTCTCAACACTCACAAAGGCAACAACTAAATTCCTTAAACTTCAAGAGAGGGAAGCAAAACTACCTTAATGGTGATGCAATTATATTTTGAGGGTCGGAAATCGCCAACCCGACATACTTATCACCAACATCTAACCCAAGAAGACGGCCTTTCTCTAGTGCATGCGACTTGGTCAAAACTTGGTGGAAGCTCAGTGGTTTGATATACTTCATTCTGTGAAAATGAATGAAAACTTCAACTACAGCAAATCAGGCAATGGACTAGTTATAATTCTGAGTAAGTTTAGCCACAAATCTCAAAATAATGTGAGGGTCAGTCACTTCCATTTCCATAGCATTTAGAAACAGTAAACATCTCAAAGGTCCATAGGCACTAGAATCAGCAAATTGTAAAAAAGAACAGCATGGAATTCCTGATGCCACAAACTGAAATGGGTAATCTAATGCTATGATTTAGAAACACCAAATACGAGCCATTATGTGGTTGACAGTGGCACAAAAACAAGGGAAATTTGGGATCTTTTGGAAAAAGAAACAAAATTGAATGGGCAAGGACAAGTTCGAACCGATCAATTTTGGAGACCAATGTGTAGACTTCGACGACGAGGCAGAAGAGACGATACGCCGACGATGAAGGATTCTCTCTCTCCCGACCGAGTCCGTCGTTCCGTCCTGATTGTTGTTTATCAGTTGAAAGAATTTTGCTCACAAAAACAAATCGAGTTGAATGAACTTGGGCCTTTTAAAGGACAGGCCCAAATTATGTTAGGGCTTTTATAACATTTTAACATTTTTCTTTAGGATTTAACTATTTACTTTGAGGTTTTCATTTTTTAAAGCAAGACTGATATAAATGTACTATATTCAGTTACGTATAATAAAAAAATTGTTGTTAATATCGAAATACTATCATAGACTATTTTATCATATGAATCAAGTAGTTATCTTAATCAATTTTACAAAAAACAGATTTGATGGTGTTTGAGGCAGGGTAGAAAAGTAAAAATGGTATCCCACTAAGAAATCATTCCGTTATGAAAGATGATCTATTATGGATACAACTCCTAGATGGTAAACTTTATGTTTTAAATCAAGAAGTATGAGCCACAAATCCACCCACAAGGAAGTAGCAAGTGAGTAGTGCATAACTTCAAAGAAGGTTTTAACTTACAAGAAAGATACAGAGCTCTCCATCAGTTTTCAACCCAGCTACATCCAGCTTCCTTCTTCAAATCATCACTCCTCATCAATTTCCTCACATTCAACACTCCCTCCCATTTGCCTTCTGCAGCATACGAATTCGAGACCGAAACATAGCTCCCGATATCCTTGCCTTCAATACGAAGGAGGCGATCTGCCACAATTCGGCCCAAATCCGTTTCATTGTAGCTGATACAAGCACCAAGCAATGTGCTCCAGATTTTTGCGCCAGGTTCCATCGGCATCTCTTTGACAAAACTATAAGCATCTCTAACTTTACCTCTACGACCCAGAAGATCAACAATGCAAGCATACTGTTCTATGGTAGGCTTGAGCCCATGAACCTTCTCTATAGAATGAAAAACTCTCAAACCTTCATCCAAAAGGCCAGCATGACTACAAGCTGATAAAACGGCGGTTATGGTAACAGTATCTGCCCTCAGACCCAATTTAAGCATGTCAGAAAATATCTCCAACGCGTCTCCTCCCATTCCATTCATGGCATACCCACCAATCATGGCTGTGAACATAACAACATCCTTATCCGAGCTTGACTGAAAAAGGGTACGAGCGCAGGCTATGCTGCCGCATTTTGCATATATGTCAACTAGAGCTCCCTTCAAGTGAACATCCTCAAGACCAGCTCTGACCACGTATGCATGGAATTGCCTCAGTAGGTCGATAGAGGCCAGTCTAGAACAAACGGGAAGAATACTCATAAGACTTGCGGCATCAGGCTTCGATCCCTGATCTTGTAATCGGTGAAAGAGATGGATAGCTTCATCAGGGTAGTTATTTTCAGCAAATATGTTAATCATTAAGTTCCATGTTATAAGATCTGATCTTGACAAATCGGTAGACTCGTTGTCAGATATGCTGGCAAAGATCCTGAATGCATAGTTTACCTTGCCACATTTGCCATATGCATGAAGTAAGGCTGTTAATAGAGTAGGATCTGCACGAGGTTGAAAGATATGTGCCCTTACTAAATAGACATGAGCTTCTTTTACCTTGGATAAACAAGGATGACTTCCGTAAAAACGAAACAGAAGTAACATCGTAATTGCATCTGGTCTAAACTCTTCCTCAAGCATCTGAGAAAGAAGGGCTGCCAACTCAGAGCTACGTCCGTTTACTGCAAAAGCGCCGAGAATGGTATTCCATGAAATCAAGTCCCTTTCAGAAGCCATTAAGAACGTACTGTACGAAGAATCAATATCCATGCATTCCGCATAAAAGCTTATTATGGCATTACTGACTGCCACGCTGTCATGTAGCCCAGGATGACGAATAACATAACTGTGAATCTGTTTCCCCAGTTGCAGTTTACGCAGAGCTGTACAAGCAGGAAGAATGCTTAATAAGGTGACAAAATCTAACTCAATTTTTTGCACTGAGACTAATTCATGAAACAGTTGCAATGCGTTCGACCATTCCCTGTTTAAGGAATAACCAGCAATAACAGCATTCCATGAAACCAAGTCTCTTGACGCCATCCCACGGAACAAGGATTCGGCTTCTTTAGCTTGCCCATTTCTTAAGTAAAAGCTCAACAAAGCATTAATAACAGAGGTGTTTGTTTGAAACTCAGGATGCCTTAAAATATAAGCATGAAATTCTCTAACCAAGAGTTCTGCTATCTCCCCATCCATAGTAGCACAAACAGGTAAAATACTGGCTAATGTTGCATAATTTGGCTCAATGGACCCTTGCAACATATCTCTAAAGAAGATGTAGGCTCCACGTTTTAATCCGTTTTCGGAGAAGCCTGCAATAATTGCATTCCATGAAACTACATCTTTGGCTCTAATTTCAGAGAAAGCACCATAAGCATCACTGCATACATGGCCACATTTTGCATACATGGATGTAAGTGCATTACCCACCAATGTAGTAGATTCCATTCCAGTTTTCACAGCGTAAGAGTGAATGATCTTTCCTGCTTTCAAATCTGCTAAGCGAGCACAAACAGGAAGAATGATCGCAACCGTGATAGGACTAGGATTTGGATCATTAAGGGTATGCATAGAGTAAAACAACCTCATAGCTTCAAAGTCATGCTTCCGGGACCCAGAAAGTCCAGACAAGACAATGTTCCAGACAACCGCATCAGGCCTAGGAATCTCACAGAACAGCTTCTGACACTCATCAAAAGATCTGGACTTTGCATAGAAGTTGAGTAACCCTTTTGAAACAGATAGGCAAGAGAGATGACCGAGTTTAATAGCAAAGCTGTGAAGAGACTTCCCCAGATTGAGTGCTAACAGAGCAGCCGAAGCCTTGAATACATCTGCCAATATGATATGATCAGGTGTAAACCCAAACGGCAACCGCACCTTCTGCAGGAAAAGCGATATGACTTGTTCGTTTTTGCCATCCAGAGAATGATTCCTGATTATGCTACTCCATGTCCAGGGATCCCATGTATTCATGACTCAGCAATCAATGGATATGTAGTTATTTTATAACCTGATCACACCCATGAATAGCTTCTTCTGTTTCATCATAAGCACAACTCTCCCACTTTTAGCGAACAGTATTCCAAAAAGTAAATCATCTAGTTGTTAAGCAGATAAAGCAAACCTCACAATCTCAAAGGCAACAGCTGAATTCTTCAAATTAAGAAAAGGAAAAGAAAATATACCTCCTTAAGGGTGATGCAGTTCTATTTTGAGGGTAGGAAAGAGCTAGCCCGGCATATGTATCACCAACATCCAACCCAAGAAGACCTTTTTCTAGTGCTTTTGAGTTCATCAAGACTTGGTAGAAGCTCAATGTTTTGATATACTTCATCCTGTGAAAATCAATGACATATTCAAGTAAAACAAAAACAGGCAACGGACGGCCATAAAAGTTCTTTCAATGTATAGAACTTAAACCTCCAAAAACAAAAATATAAAAAAATACAGGTTCTTGTTGGTACTACTCTTTGAGCTATCATAGCAACTAAAATCTGACATGCTGATATAGTTGCTTCCAACTTTCTATTTGATACCCCAACCATCCCTCCCTCGCTACTCGATCAGGATATGTAATCCAGAAACAGCAGCAACTTGTTGAATTTTCCAATCTATATAGACTGAAATAGTGCAAAAATCATTTGAGTTACTATAGCTACAAACTTCCCTACCCTAAATTGACAACACCAAACATCTCATACGAGCATAGCCATGAAACAAGTAAATTTTACAGCCATCTAGAGATATGGTATAGAATATACAACTAATAAGGGCCCTTATGTAGTTGACACCAAGCTTAGCATTTCATCAAACAGGTTATAGGCAAGAAAAAATATCACTCTTCAAGGCCACACAAGAACAATCCTTAGAATACCATGAGAAAAACAAGACTTCTTACCATAAAAACTTGCACACTAACACCCTCAAGTGTTAAAAAATATCATTGACATAGACAACAGCAACTTCAAAATTTTACAGTTGAAGAAACAGACCCACCAAAAACGAAAGAATTTCACCTCAGCTAAACAATGATTATGAGGTTTTACCTTACAATCCAAGTCGGTGGTGATTGACGGCGGCGAAAGGCGGCCGGCCGGCGGCATCGAACGGCGGAGGTGGGAGGTTTGTGAATCACGAGAGCGCGTGTACGTGACGGAGCTTTTTATTCTGAATGTCGGTCTAGTTGGACCGGACCGGAATCTGGAAATCGTGAAATGGTTGAACCGGACTACTACCGGTTCCAAGTATTTTTCTTTCTAATATTTCCCCCGGAGACATTCCGGCTTTGATACACTCGTACGTAGAAAGTAACTACTAATAGTTCCAGGCACGACTTACATATAAACAATTTCCTATGTTTCCTCAATTGTTATTATGGAGTATAATTATTTTATTTTTAAGTAGTTATGTGCAAATTCAATTTCAATTAGATAGGTCTAATAATATAATTTGCATTTTAAAGGAGTTAAAAGTCTTTGGTCATTTATCAATAAATTTAATGTTTTATATCTTATAAACTTAATACTTTAATTGGACATATTATATTATAATATTTCAATCAAATATATTATAGTATAGTTAAAAATATAATATTTTAAAAAGATAAAATATTTAGTAAGTTTTTTAAAATACTCAAAAAATATTCTAGAGTATTTTAAATACATATTAATCAAATTTAAACAAAAAAACTCAATGTAAGATTTGTTATTTACTAAATCAATAATTTTTGGTATTTTATTTTAATTATTTTAGTACATAGTAAGATGTTTATATAAATAGTTTAATAAATTGCAAAATTGATAAAGGCAAAAAATATTGATCAAATAATGCATATGTAAAAGAAATACCAAATCATGCATAGGTTGGTATGTACGTAACTTTTCCATTTTTTTGGATAGATTTTGATAGATTTTTTTGAAGAAAGTAATTAAAATGGAAATCAGTAGATAAGAAGAAATCTAATGTGGGGTCTATAGTGCAGTTTCAACCAATTAAACAAATTGAATTATTTTAATAAAGATCGGTGATGCGGCCCAATGAGAAGGTGACACGTATCGGGCTAAATATTATTTATAACCTCCGCTTTAGTATATAGTTATGATTTTTGATTAAAAAAATACCTTTTATATCTTTCGAGGTTGAAAATTTTATACTTTTTGCAAAAAAAAAAAAACAACAATAAGAATATCTCAGTATAATTCCCCTTCCAAGAAATCTGGGGGGTCAGGATGGGAACACCCCTGACTAAGGTAAAGGGGACCGTCCAAAAGACCCAGTAGTGGAGCACAGAAGCAAAGACGCATACAAAGCACAAAACGATACAAGACAAAACAAACAAGGCACAAAACACAAAAAACAAAGCACAAAACAAAACCAAAAACTAAAGCTTGCCGGTCAGGACAAGGTCTAACCATCAAACACTCGATTCTCCTCCCTCCACCTATCTCTGCATAATGCTAGCTCTGTCGAAATCCCCAAGCGGCTGACATCTTGTCTTATACTGTCCTTCCATCGTTTCCTCGGTCGACCCCTCTCTCTGTGAATAACTCCCAAGTCCAGACTTTCACACCTTTAGACTGGCTCCTTGGGGCTCCGCCTTTGGATATACCCAAATCACCGCAATCTAGACTCACAAAGCTTGTCCTTTAAGTTGGTCACTCACACCCTACTCCTGATCACTTCATTTCTGATTCTGTCCAACAGCGCGTGACCGCTCATCCATCTCAACATCCTCATCTCGGCCACTAAAAGCCTCTATTCCTGTGCCTTCATGGTGGACCAACACTCTGCCCCATAGAGTATGGCTGGTCTGATCACCGTTTTGTAAAACTTTTCTTTCAGCTTCAGCGGGATCTTACTATCGCACAAAACCCCCGATGCCGCCTTCCATTTCTGTCAGCCCCTTTGGATCCGATGCGTGACATCATTGTTGAAACCACCATCACTCTATAGGACTGACCCCAAATATCTGAAACTCTCTTTCCTTGCAACAACTTCCACTCTTAGCAACACATCTTCATTTAGCTCTACATCGTATCCGAACCTGAACACCACATATTCCGTCTTGAATCTGCTCAATCTGAAACTCTTAGACTCCAACCTATCCCTCCAAGCTTCAACTCTGTTGTTGACACCAACTCTTGACTCATCTATCAAAACAATATCGTCTGGAAAAAAGTATAGTTTTTTTTCGAATTTCGTGTTAGTTTGGTTTAATTGGATTCGGGTGGAATGTGAACATATCCTATAGTCATGTAAAATAATAATTTTTCGGTTATGTTTTTGGGTTATCAAAATTAGGGTTGGGCACCGGTCCAGACCCGGACTGGGATCGGTAACGTGGAGAAATATGAATCGGGGATTGGACTGGAAAAATCCGGCCGGTCCGGTTCGGTTTTGGATCGGATTTTTATTTAAAAAAATAATTTTTTTCTTAAAAATAATATTTTTATATAAAAAGTATATAATATAGTTAGAGAAATCATATTTAATTAACGAAAAATATAATATTATTAAGCATATAATATAGATGTAAAAACTAAATATTAAAAATAATCTATATAACATTAAAACTATAATTTTTAATTGAATTGAATTTTTTAAATTAAATTTTATAAAAATCCAGTCTGGACCAAGACTGGGCCGGATCAAGACCGGAAATGTCCATTTTCATAGACCGAGGATAGGACCAGTATCCTCCCGGTCCGGACCGGCTTTTGCCCAACCCTAATCAAAATGAGATGTTAAAGTGCTAAAAAAATGAGAGCTTAGCTGTCAATTCGTTCGGTTTTGAAGATAAAAAGACTAACCTATGTTAATGTGCCAAAATAAATCAAACAAAGTGAGTTTTTTAAAACAAAATAACCAATATATTTTCAAAAAAAAACGATTTATATGTTTAAAAAACTGGTCGAATCACTAACACTAGCAGTGTATATCCGAGGCAAGGTAATCCTCGCTATAATACCCTCAATCGCAATTAACCAACGCTCGTGAATATGTGATCGATCAGTTTCTCTAGTTACTGTAGAGTCATGGTCAAACGCAAATGAAAATTATTATTACTCTAGAACAATTGAGAGATAACACATGCTCATATTGGCCAACCACAATTACCACCTGGCCCACCAAAGACCATGTTAATCCTCTTTTGAGAATCCAAGTACACTTCCATGTCATAGCATTTAGGGCTATCCACTTGGTTGAAAAGTTGGATTTTAGCCAAGTCTTCAAAGAACCCTAGCCCAATCCGACTATATTGCATTTGCTTCACAAAGCATGATTTTCCGAGCCCTTCTCCGGACCGGTGCCCGCTTCCCATAGGCGGTGTCCAGTGATACCTCGTCTGGCTGAAAACCCGTCCGCCCCAGCCTGCCTCATCGGCGTAAATTTGTAGGCCTGTGAACAACTCTTTCGGCCAATATCCCACCACCGTGTTGAAACTCACAATGAGCCACCAATTACCCGACATTTCATCCTGCATTCGTTGTCGAGAACATCATGAGACTTGTCATAAGACACTTGTTTTATAGACGCATAGACTTTCTAGCTAACATGATGTTTTATTACCCTTTTTCGAAAAAGAAAAGATTTTGAAGTATCAACCAAGTATTGTAGACCGATAAGACGATAAATAAACAACATTAAGTCAATAAAGAAATAAATAAGCACACACAACAAATCACCAATAGATGGACAACTTTCTTTCGTGTTACTCGTTTGAAATCACTAAACTTGGTTGTGAAATCACTAAAATTCAAACTAGTTGAAACCCAAAACATGAACAAGACACGTAAGAATCAATTAACATGACTTTCTTTCTTGCCCTCCTCATCGTTTGAAATCGATCACCAAAACCAAACACACACAAACACAACATATCACCAATAGATCGATGAATGTTCGCATTAACTTACTTGTTGTATAGTAAAGGGGACGACGTATTGTGAGCCTCCATACGTAGAATAAGGTTGTAAAGGATACCCCAATGGAAGCCTCTTACTCACTTGCACAAATCCCTTGCATCTTATGTCCACGCATCCTGTTGTCTTGTAGTTATCTGCCTATTAAACTCAAAAACGCAACACAAAAACCACATTTTAAAACCATGGTTACTCCTAGGGATCGAAATACATTATTAGTTAGTTCTAGTAATAGTTACTTACGGTCCATTGCGTGTGAAGTCGTGTCCTCCAATCTCCGTAAATCCCAGGAAACACCTATAAGCGCGATAAAAATAAGACAAAGATGTGATATGCCAATGGTGTAAATCGCAGGAGATCCCCGTGATACTTGTCGCAGCGTGTGATTCAGATTCAAGGCATATTAACAGCCAAATGGGTTCGTTTAGAGATAACAATTAAGTTCGTTACGTGTAATATGAGTTACATCCAGGATAAATGTACTCACCGACCACCCCGCGTTTATAGCGTTGACGTCGTTCGATTTGCCATGCGAAACGTATACCATAGAGTCGCTATGTTGCTCCCTGCCAATAGTGGGAATATTGTAGACATTGAACATGCCACGCGCTCCGCCAAATGGTATCCCATGCTGGCTTGTTATAGCTTGCGCAAACTGTAACGAATATGCAAGAACTTACATTCGAAAAAAACCGCGCAAGAAGGATATAGCTTATAGTGCGTTTTCGGGTCATGCCAGGCGCGTTTTCGAGTCATGCCTTAGCTTGTAACGCGTTATCTCATGTTAAACTTTACCGTTAAGAGCTCACTATTTT
The DNA here is from genome assembly GCA_934048045.1 of Polygonum aviculare. NCBI lineage: Eukaryota > Viridiplantae > Streptophyta > Magnoliopsida > Caryophyllales > Polygonaceae > Polygonum > Polygonum aviculare. The sequence continues at coordinate 3,122,313 of OW204030.1, read as the reverse complement.
GGTCGTATGATGTGATCGTTTCTTATGGGAAAACTTTTTTGTACACTACGTACTTGAATAGCAAAAGAGACAAATACTTACATGCCAACCGGGCCTAGCTTGACTATTGGGATTAACTGAATGTGGATACTTTGTAAGGTGTGTTTGAATCCTTGTAATGTCTTCCTTTCGGATCCTTTGAATCGGAACAGAACCTTCCGCGCAACCTCCATTTTCGAGTCCAAGGTTTGGATAGAAGACATTGTCATGATCAGATCCATTGGTACTAAATCCATCGAGAACAAAACTTGGCTTGAGCTGTTAAAGTTGAGCAAAGTACTTACATGTAAGACTTTGCGACTTTATTATAGATTGAAATTGACTGGGAAAAATGAGTTGCAATTACCTGAATTGTGTGGTTTTGGAGCAAAGGATGATCCAAACTGGGTTGCTTGTAGACGTCGACGCAATCGTAGACGTCGCCGTCTCGAGTCTAAGGACACAGAGAGATGGAAGATCAAGAATTGAGCAAGAGTTCGTAAAAGTCAATCTTGTGCAAATGTGTATACATATATCATACCACGATTGTATTGAGTGCTAATTTGCTCAAAGCTTTTTGGATCTTCAGTTGTTCGATCATGGAGAAATGGTTTGCTCTTGCTTGATAGATCATGAAGAAGAAGATAAGAGAGAAAGAGAGGGTAAAAGTAAGTATAGAATCCATGGATTCAGAGCACAGTAAAAAAAACGCATATGGAATTATAAGGTGCAAATGGAGGTCTTCGTTCTTTTATAGTCGGTTTTCAACATGGGTTTCAATTAATTTTGTTACCATTTAATGCATTTGTTTTTGTTTGTTGAGCGAGTTTAATACATTAGTTGCTGAGACATTATTGTCATTGATAGTTATTAATCTTCCTTCAACCAAAAAAAAATTGATAGTTATTAATCTCTTCTTCATTATGAGTTATAACTTATGGGAGTATCATTTATGATTTGTTGAAGTTGACTAATTTGACTTATAACATTTTATTATTTGTGTTTACCCCTATAACTAAGACTAGATTATATACGTGAGTTGTGTAGAGTCGGTTGTTTCTTGGATTCGGATAGTAAAAATTTACATACCCATCAGGTTAGGGACGTCGTTGGCTAATTTTGTGCGATTTAGGGCATATCTAGTGGATCATGAGTTTTAAATTATATGATAAAAATATCGTACGTAAAGATACTCTAGGATAGTTCATTTATTTCAACCAAAAAAAAAGGATAGTCCAGTTCTCGTCAACATGACCCTCTAATCCCTCTTATACATTAAGAAAAACACTTGAAGTTGTAGGTCATTATTAGAACTTCAGTTATACTCCGTAAATATTTTTATCAATCATTACTATCAAAATATTGATAATCTATTATTTTTCTTATTTTTTTTTTACTTTTGGATATTGCGTGTGGATTGAGATTGACAATTCGTCACTATTTTCTTGGAAAAATCGTGCGTGTGTGATCTATAAGCAAAGACTCCTTGACGAGTCCAAACTTTAAGTGGTCACATATGTTTTTGCGGACTTGGTATTATGTATTTCCAATTCAATAACAATTTTTTTTATGACTATTTAGTCCTTTTTCTTTATTAATACGGTGTAAAACATTATCTTCTGGAGTTTGGAAGTGTCGTCTTTCATTTTATAAAAACAAATCACTTTATTGGAGTGGTGAATGTTTTGATCTCCCGATCAAGTAAACGGTTAAATTACCCTCTTTTTAACACATGTCATTGAAGTTTAATATAACTAGCTGAAGACCCGTACCATGTACGGGGTAATGATCATTTTTTTCGTTAATTTGTGTATCTATTATAATCTATTATATATATTAATTCTTATATATAAATAGATTAAAATGAGAATTGAAAAGTTAAGTTAATTAATATGTATCTTCTATAGAAGAAAATTTCAAAGATAGATAATATTGTTTCAAAGATAAATATTAGATGAGTAAGAAAAATGATAAAATTAAAGGTTAGATAATTAAAGAAATTTTAAAGATAAATAATATGCCTTTAAAGATAGATATTTGATGGGAAAGAAAAAAGATAAAGTTAAAGATTAGATAATTAGAAAAATAAAACATATAAAATTGTTAATCAAGTGGGGCCAGAATTAACGTGGAGACTCGAAATTCTCCGGCTTTAATATATAGTATAGATGGTGTAGTATTTTTTTGGTAGAATATAATGGTCAAAGCATTAGAGCCATCCAATTATGAGTTGACCATATTTTCCCTAAAAAAACAAATTACTCCTTTCGGCTCAAAATAGTTATTTATAATCATTTTTTATTTTGAAATATTTATACATTTCACATTTTTTTACGGTATCTTTGTATTTATATATCTAATAATCAACTCTATCATAATCATATACATGTACACTATTCTAATTAGAAGACTAATGCAGGAAAAATAATTCCTTTCTAATCCATGTACAAATGTTAATTGAACAACTATTTTAAAACTGGATGAGTGATGATGCACATTTGCCCCATGGGAATTGAATAGGGGGATTTGCGGGAACCTGCGCCTAATGGGGCGAGGATTCTCCGACTTAGTGGGGAGCGGGGCGGGTACGGAGATTGAGTTTTAATTCCCCGACAGAAATGGGGCGGGGACGGGGTATGTACTATCCGCGCCGTTTAGTCTCCGATCCCTATATTATTACTTTCTTATCCGTACATAACTATTTAATTTATATAAACTATAGGTAAAATATTATAAATTTGTTTTTATATGGGGAGTAAGTAATTATAATTAATAATATTAGTAATTTTGCACAAGTAGATAATTTTTAGGTAATATAATATTATTAATTTTGTCTCTGGAAGATGATTTTTTTAGTTTTAATAATTTCTCATTGATGATTTCTAATATATTTATTATATTTAATTTTTGAGCTTTTCCATATATATATATGCTATAAACTAGCAACATAGTTTAATGTTGATTAGAATTTGAAGTGGTTTGTAGGGCAAAGAATTCTCTTTTGAGGGCTTTTAGCCCTCTGCTTGACCAAAAAAAACCAACGCTCGTGAATATGTGATCAATCAATTACTCTAATTATTCTAGAATCAAGGTCAAACACAAACGAAAATTATTATTACTCTAGATCAATTGACAAGATAAATTGGATAATGCATGCTCAAATTGGCCAACCACAATTACCACCTGGGCCACCAAAGATCATGTTCATCCTCTTTCGATAATCCAAGTACACTTTCATATCATAGCAATTAGGGCTATCCACTTGGTTCATAAGTTGGTCTTTAGTCAAGTCTTCAAAGGACCCGTGCCCAATCCGACTAAACTGCATTTGCTCTATAGAGCATGCTTTTCCGACCCCTTCCCATGACCGGTGCCCGCTACCCATCGACGGTGTCCAATGATACCTCGTATGACTGAAAACCCGTCCGCCCCAGCCTGCCTCATCGGCGTAAAGCTTAAGGCCTGTGAAGAACTCTTTCGGCCAATATCCCACCACCGTGTTGAAGCTCACAATGAGCCACCAATTACCCGACATTTGATCCTGCATTCGTTGTCAAATTCGGATTTAACATCATGAGACTTGTCATAACGCACTTGTTTTATAGACGAATAGACTGTCGGTAGAAAACCGGTATAAACCGCTACCTATAAATAGCACATATTGTGTAACAGAATTTCCTAAATGAAAATGTATTCTCAATTAGGGAATTCTGTTACACAATATCTGCTATTTATAGGTAGCCGGGTTATATCGGTTTTCTACCAACATAGACTTTCTAACATGAACTTTTATTACTTTTTTTCAAAAAAAAATAGATTTTGATGTACCAGACAAGTATGATAGACCGAGAAGACAATAAATAAACAACATTAAGTCAAAAAAAAGAAATAAATAAGCACACACAACATATCACCAATAGATCGACGACTTTCCATTGTGTCCCTCGTTTGAAATCACTAAACTTGGTTGTGAAATCACTAAAATTCAAACTAGTTGAAACCCAAAACATGAACAAGACACATATGAATCAATCAACATGGCTTTCTTTCGTGTCCTCATTGTTTGAAATCAACAAAACCAAACACGTACACACAAACACAACATAGCACCAATAGATCGATGAATGTTTGGATTAACTTACTTGTTGTATACTAACAGGGATGACGAATTGTGAGCCTCCATACTGAGAAACAGGTTTTAAAGCATACCCCAATGGAAGCCTCTTACTCACTTGCACAAATCCCTTGCATCTTATGTCTACACACCCTGTTGTCTTGTAGTTATCAGCCTATAAAATTCAACAATGCAACACAAAAACCACATTAAAAACCATTGTTACTCATAGAGGAACACTTTAGTAATTGTTACTTACGGTCCATTGGGTATGGAGTCGCGTCCTCCCATCTCCATAAATCTCAGGAAACACCTATAGACGCGATAAAAGAAAGCCAAAGATGTGATCTGTCGAATGGGTTTGTTTATAGATATCAAGTTCGTTATGTGTAATATGAGTTGCATCCAGGATAAATGTACTCACCGACCACCCCGCGTGTATAGCATTGTAGTCGGTAGATATGCCATGCGAAACATATACGATAGAGTCGCTATGTTGCTCCTTGGTAACACCTGGATTATAGACATTGAACGTGCCACGCGCTCCGCCAAGTGGTATCCCAAGTTTACTTGTTATAGCTTGCGCAAACTGTAACAGACATGTAAGAACTTACATACGAAAAAAAAAACGCGCAAAAAGCTTATGGCGCATGAAGATTAACCAATCAAATTGAAGGGGACACAATATGGGGACAGAGGATCCGGACCGCGCAAAAAGGGCATAGCTTATGGGGCAGTTTTGGGTCATGCCTTGTAACGTGTTTCCTTGCATTAAATCTTTACGTTACGAGCTCACTACTTCTGTTGTGTGATGTGCCAATTTCTTATGGAAAAACTTGTTTGTACACATAATGTACATACTTGAATAGCAAACGAGACAAATACTTACATGCCAACCGGGCCTAGCTTGACTATTGGGATTAACTGAATTTGGATACTTTGTAAGGTGTGATCGAATCCTTGTAATGTCTTCCTTTCGGATCCTTAGAATCGGAACAGAGCCTTCCGCGCAACCTCCATTTTCGAGTTCAAGGTTTGGATAGAAGACATTGTCATGATCAGATCCGTTGGTACTAAATCCATCAAGAGCAAAACTTGGCTTGAGCTGTTAAAGTTGGGCAAAGTGCTTACATGTTAGACTTTGAGACATTTTTATAGATTGAAATTGACTGAGAAAAATGAATTGCCATTACCTGAATGGTGTGGTTTTGGAGCAAAGGATGATCCAAACTGGGTTGCTTGTAGACGTCGACGCAATCGTAGACGTCGCCCTCTCGAGTCTAAGGGAACAGTGAGATGGAAGATCAAGAGTTAATTGAGCAAGAGATCATAAAAAGGAATCTTGTGCAATGTATATATATCATACCACGATTGTATTGAGTGTTGATCTGCTCAAAACTTTTTGGATCTTCAGTTGTTCGATCATGGAGAAATGGGTTGCTCTTGCTTGATGGATCATGAAAAAGAAGAAGATAAGAGAGAAAGAGAGAGTGAAAGTAAGTATGGAATCCATGGATTCAGAACACAATAAGAAAAAAAACACCTCCTGTGGAATTGTAAGGTGCAAATGAAGGCCTTCGTTCTTTTATAGTCGGTTGTCAACATGGGTTTCAATTGTGTTACCATTTAATGCATTCATTTTAGTTTGTTGAGCGAGTTTAATGCATTAGTTGCTGAGACATTATTGCCATTGATAGTCATTAATCTCTTCTTCATTATGATTTATGATTTATATTGACCAAAGAAAATGATTTATGATTTATAATTGTTCCATTTATGATCTATGAAGTTGACTAATTGACTTATAACATTTTATTATTTGTGTTTTTTCTCTACGAATAAGACTAGATATACACGTGAGTGAGCTCAAAAAAAAAGATATACACGTGAGTCGTGTAGATTCGGTTGTTTCTTGTATTCGGGTAGTTAAAGTTTACATACCCATCCATCAGGTTAGGGTCATGGCGAAATTTTGTGCGATTTAGGACCTATCTAGTGAATCAATAGTGTTAAATTATAGTTAAATTACACGATAAAAGTATCGAACGTAAAGATACTTTAGGGTAGTTCATTTCTTTCGACCAAAAAACCGAGTAGTCCATTTCTCCTTAACATGAACCTCGAATCCCTCGTATACATTAAGAAAAACACTCTTGAAGTTGTAGGTCATTATTAGAGCTTAATTTGACCCCTTCTATTTTTTTATTTTATAAAAAACTTTTTGATATTGTGTGTACATTGTGATTGACAATTCGATAGTATTTTCTTGGAAAAGTCGTGGGTGTGTGATTGATGGTGATGTATGACAATCTTCGCGATGAAGACAATCACAATATGAAGTACTCAGGGTATGGATTTTGGATTGATAACGTCAAACTAAACTTGAAAGAAACACATAAAATACGAAAATTAACTAGTTTAACCCCCGTACCATGTACGGGTAATGTGATTATAACCCAATTTAATATAGTGTAATTTCAAAGATCACGTTAAAGTTATAGAATTATAATGTTTTTATCTTCATATTGTAAATATTTATGATGTATATGTTTATCTTCGTATTGTGATTAATGTTTTTTTACCAATAGTAAATCAACTCATAATATAAATAAGTTGGATTTATTCAAAAACTACTTTACGATAAATATCATGTTTTATTAAATAATAATATTTATGAGAAGATTACAACTAATTTGGTAAGAGAAAATTCATAATTTTCGGTAAATTTTAAGTAATTTGTACGGGATAAGATTTTATGAGATTCTAACTACCTAATCTGTATAAAGGAGGGCCCGGCCGATTATTCTATTATCGAAATGACACGTGGCACAATTTTTTGTGAAGACGTTGTCTCCGCTTTATACTATAGGTAGTATAGATGAACACTTGAATTAATCAACCAAACAATGTCTCAACAATGTCAAACCATAACCAAGAAAGCAAGATTGGCGCATGAGAGAAACCCCAGGGTTCTCTCTCTATTCCACGCTAAAAACCAAATAATGGAGATTGTCCACTATTTATTCTAAACCCTAAAAAACAATAAAAATCCTAAATTATTATCATAAGATATAAATAATATCTTATAATAATAAATACAATCCATAAAAACCAAATATAACAAAGATGGAAAGTGATTGACGAAACAAAAAAGGAAAGTGTCTTCGAAGATGACAACTTGCGTCGCAATGCACGGCCAAGGTCGGCCACACCCTCACCATGGTCGTGTGCGACCTTCTGCTGGTTGTGGCGACTCCTTGATGGTTGATCCCGAGCCGCCTTAAACTTCTTTCAATTTGAATGCTCAGGGATTTCTTGAATGGTAAAAGCCTTCTTCTTGAGCTCGTCTTCCTCCATGAATCCTTTGAGTTAGACATATCCCCTTGTGTATCATTCTCCTTCACTTGACCGCAAATCGTCCTCGATTTGTCCAAAGGTGTAGAGAAGAATGCAAACAAAGACGATGTTGGAGCACTAAAGGACAAACTGAATGGTTCGACAAGCAAATGACCTCCAAATGGGATGAAATTTGGTGGAGAAACCATTCCTGTAGTAACAACTCCATCCACAAAATTTGGTTTGAAATACTGAAATGTAGCTTGTGGATCAACATGAATAAGCGAGGTAGCAACATTTGTTGATGGCTGTGAAGGAACTAGAGGTAAATCAACTCCGAATGAGCTGAAATTTTGTGGAGAGATTTCACCATCAGTATCACAATGCTCCACAAAATTTGAGTCTGATTGTACAAGTATTTCCTGCAGAACCGTGCTAACAATTTCTGGCGCGTCGATGCAAGCCGATGGCTCGACAACATAAGTTGCAATAGTAATGGCAGCCTCCTTCTCGGCAAGAGCAACTGATCTCTCCTCCTCCACTTGAGGTGCAATTATACTTCGACTAGCATCATTAATCTCATGTGCTTGCTGAAACTTATAAATTCTTTGAGCAAGTTTTACCTACTCATTGACATCATCTCTCGACTGACCCGTTAAATAGAACTCATTGACATCATTAATCTCTAGTTAGGACATGTTTTTTTATAAGTCTTTCTTTTGTGGGTAGCCCGTTAGCATCAATTTTTCGCATAAAATTCTTAATTTTTGGAGTTATGTCTAGGTTCAAATCCATTTGTTTATTTACGGAGATTGTATCTCTGTTTTAGCCACAAAGTCCGCTGCCAAGCCAGTAGAGAACTATCCGTTTTTATTTGGTGTCCAAAACAGTCGGTCCCACATAATATTTTCGACGATTGAGATTGTTTATATTTTCTCTACTACGATTTGGCAAAGTAGTTGTGTTTAGTACGTCTGATTTCCGAGTTATCTTTGAAGGAGTATCTATACTATACATTAAAGCCGGAGAATTTCGAGCCTCCACGTTAATTCTGCCCCACTTAACTAAATAATTTTTTATTTTTATTTTTTCTAATTATCTAATCTTTAACTTTATCTTTTTTTTTGAATAAAAAAATGCTATTTGGAAGATTTGAACCTTGGAACCTATGGTTTATAGGGGAAGGGTATTACCATTAAAACTTTATCTTTTTCCTTACCCATCAAATATCTATCTTTAAAGACATATTATTTATCTTTAAAATTTCTTTAATTATCTAACCTTTAATTATCTAACCTTTTCTTACTCATCTAATATCTATCTTTGAAACAATATTATCTATCTTTAAAGACATATTATTTAACTGAACTTTTCAATTACCATTTTAATCTATTTATATATAAGAATTAATATATAGTATAAATTATAGTAGTAGATACACAAATTAACGAAACAAATGATCATTACTCGTAAATGGTACGGGTCTTCAACTAGTTTTAGTAAAGAGTGAGTATTGATATTGATATTTTTACCAAAAAAAAACCATAATTCACGAAAATAATCTAATTTTTCTCATACGTCTGAATTTGAATTCCTTAGGGGAGACTTTACTAATTTTCTAAAAGCACACGCCCCTAGACCCCACCCGGACTGCGATTTACAATCAAACCTACCCCCCAAACACGAATTCTTGGCGGGCAACTTTCCCCTAATTTCCGCTCTCGGAAACATGAGAAGACGCCGGCGACTTCCGGTCATCGACGACGACGACGAAGAGTCCGACGAGCCCCTCCCCTCCAAGGCCTCGCGCAACGGCGCCGATCGCCGGCGGAGGCGCAACGAGCCTCGGAAGAGGCGGAGGAAGGTCCAGTTGGAGGACGTAGAGGAAGAAGAAGAAGACGAGGAGGAAGAAGAGGAGGATGTGGAGAAGAAGGTCAGAGAAGAAGATTCTAGTAGCGAGGGAGAAGAGGAAGAGGAAAAGGTGCAAGAGGATGCCAAGCCGATTGGGGAGGCTGTTAGGGTTTCTGGAAAAGGCAGGTGGAAGACGAAGCATTTCGAGGCGTTCGATTTCGACGGCATTCGGTTTCAGTTGGTGGTTTCTGGAAAAGGCTGTTAGGGTTTCTTTAATTTGTTGCTATGGAGTTTTAGGGATTTTGGATTTTTTTTTTTGCAGGAGGATCCTGTGCTACTGACTCCTGAAGATGAAAAACAGAAGCCTTATGTGGCTATACTTAAGGTACTGTCTTTCTGAATTCGATGCCTAGAGCTTACGAATGAAGGATTTTGGCAAACATTGCTGACAATGTAATATCTTTTTCAGTGTGAATGTTGTGGGATCTGTAACTATATAGTATGTGTTACTGAATGATACATGCTAGAGGGAGAGAGGGAAGGGGAATGCCATGAAAATGATGCATGCGAATTAGACTGGATTGTGGACATAGGTTAGGGCACTAGGTTAATTTGTGGTGTCTTTTGTTGCTTGCAAATTTGATGTGGCACACTTGTTGGTGAAATTGAAATGTAGATTTGATTTTTGGCCTTGAATGTAATAGCCTTCATCTCAAGCCCTTTCTGTTTAGAAGAAAAGGAAATTATGAGAACCACGTGAAAGTTGGGTTCCAAAGCTGATCTGGAAGATGTTCATGTATAAAATATCACTACCCATTGTCACTTATCATACTGCAGGATGTGTAAAGAATTTGCACGGATTCGAAGAGGCTTTTTGTTGATGATATTAATAGTTTATGCTTGCACGTTTACTCTCCAAGGATGCTGACTTTTAGCTTCATTTTCATATTGTGGTTTGTTTGTCTTAAATTATGGGTCCCTTGCTTAGTAACCACTCATTGTTATCCATCATCGTGTTGGTACAAGCCTTGACATACTTATATTTTATCATATTGTTGGCAGGACATTACTCAGAGTACCAAAGATGGTAGTATGATGGTTACTGGACAGTGGTTCTACCGTCCGGAGGAAGCTGAGAAAAAAGGAGGCGGTAACTGGCAGCCACGTGATACAAGGGAGCTCTTCTACAGCTTTCACCGTGATGAAGTGCCTGCAGAGTCTGTAATGCATAAATGTGTTGTGCATTTTGTTCCGTTGCATAAGCAGCTTCCGAAACGTAAACAATCTCCAGGTTTTATTGTTCAGAAGGTGTACGACACTGAACAAAGGAAATTGTTTAAGCTGACTGATAAGGACTATGAGGACAATAAACAACATGAGATTGATCTCCTTGTAAACAAAACAATGGCACGTCTAGGAGGTCTTCCCGATCTTGATGCAGAGAATACACCTCCACTGGACCAAGAAGAGCAGGGAAAAGGTAAAAGGCTCCTAAGGAAGAGGACCTTATCACGTATTGATGATTCAGAGGAGGAGGAGGAGGAGGAGGCAACTCGATCTGATCAACATCTTAAACCAGAAACCCCTGTAAATGTGTCCACATACTATACTATTTTGGACAATTTCAATGCTTTGACCAAGGAAACACACCGAGACAAATGGTTGGAGAAGCTTCTTCAAAGTGTCGAATATATTTGTACCCCCTCAGATAGTACACAAGAGGAAAAGGAAACTAATGGGACTATTAACAATTTGAATGGTGATAAGCCCTTAAATGGTGGTGAGGTTCAAGAAAAGGATGTGAAGGTAGGTGGTATTTTGGTCTTTGGCTAGTATTTTCTCAACTAATACATGAAAAAATCTCCATCGTTATGATATTTATGTATAATTGCTGTGTGCTTAGAGGTGTTTATGTTGCAGGGTGATGAACAGCTTACTTGGCCAGATGCTGCTGTTTCTGCAGTTACTGCCCTTGAACAGGCCTCGCACGAGACACTTTCCATGGATTTTTCAAAATATAATCAGAAGTTGAGGCAGCTGGTTTTCAATCTCAAGGTTGGCCTGGTTTATGAATATTAACATCCTATGATACTTTTGCTAAATTTTATACAAGGGTGGTTTTGTTGGAGGAATCATTAAATTTACCCAATATAATGCATCCTACATCCAACATTTCCATGCTTTGGCAAGTTGTGTGTAATTATTTTCCATGTCGCTTTTTCTTACGGGTTGAATTAGGGGCAGATATCCATTAAAGATATTACTGATTTGTTAATTCATCCTTGTTTTAGTTGCTATATGGCTTCATGTGTATATTTATGCAATTGCTAATTTGATTCCATTGTCAGAATACCGAACTTTTGTCTCAACGGTTGTTAAAGGGAGAGCTACAGCCATCAACGATACTGAATATGTTGCCTAACGAGTTGAAGGTATTGATAAATCACTGATAAGCTTGTGCATTTGTCCTTGAGTGCATTTTGGTGCTAGCTTGTGAATCTGTTTGTATTTTCAAAACTGCATGATGTAGACACTTTGTTTTGAGTAACCATTAGTGTGGTTTCTAGATCAACACAAACTACAAATATGTGCATTGATCAAAAGAAAAAAAAACAAATGTGTGCATTGGTCCCCCTTGACGCTATAAATTGGTGCTGATATCAGTGATATGAACTTGTCTGGAATTGTGTTTTATCATTCCAGAACTGTTATGTTGGCACGTTTCATGTGTGTTCTAAGTCATCATCGATGAGTTCGATTTGTTCTTAAAGAAAATACAGACTTATCTGCATGGATGGACACTCTGACAAATGGGCAGCATTTACACCCTTTGCTTTCACTCTGTTCTCCTCTTCCCCTACCACATTAAGTTTACATAATATGAAAGAATATGTGCTTCTAAAGAGATTAACGAATGAGGGTATGGTTATCTCAGTTTGAACACTGACTGTTTATTAGTTATCTAGCATCCCATGCTTGAGCCTAGTGTTTGTGCATTATGCTTGTTTTTGGAGTAGAGTAAATCTGTGGTCATACTTAATGCTTAGGTCATTAGTCATATGAAGTAGGGAGTTTCTTTTTCTTGCTACAGTCATAGTTTTAGTCATTTGGTGTTCCAGAGAAGTAGCTTATGAAATCTTTATTAGTAATTGCTTTTAACTCATACCACAAATTCGTTTCCCAGGAAGGCTTAACTGCGGAAGAACTAGCCAAAAATCAACCTGAAGAATCAACGCCCATGCAGGTAGCTACAATTGCTTGTCTATCTAGTGTTTACTTATGATGTTTATATTATAGTACTAATCAAATAACTCTTCTGTGCAATATTTTAGATGACTGATGCTCGCTGCAAAAGATGCACTGAGAAGAAAGTCGGCCTTGTTGATATCATTCAAGCAGGACATGATGACCGATATCAGGTTTGTTCAACCTTTTCTAGCCAAATTCTCTTCGGTCTAAGCAATCATATCTATCTGGATAAATTAGATCATCATTAGGCGTTTTCCTTATTGACCCCTAAGCTATAAGTTCAATCTACGTCTCTGGACTTGGCAACTTTTTTCTTCTCTGTCCCTAAACTTACAAGGCATTCCATGTAGGTCTCTAATCTATCTAATATTCAAAATGCTAACATCTGTGGTCCTTTATATAACAAAAAAGCGTTCATCTTTACATCGGATCAATGATGAGAATAAAAGAAGAGAGTAAAGAAAAAACAAGTGAAACAATGAAAATGAACAAGTAATATTGGCTAAGGAAGAACTTGTGTACATATATATATTTCACAAGTCAGAGAGCAGATACTGCAATTAGTGCTTGGTTATAAAGTTAAATATGATGTTTTATGCTAACTGAACACTTTTCTCCTTACATTATGCTAAAATAACCGCAGCTTCAATGTGCTTCTTGTGGGAACACATGGTATGCATCCCGAGATGACGTAGCCACCCTCACGATTGACAGGCCAAGCACTACCAGCAATGTTGGCACTGCTCCATTGGCAACTTCAAAGTTTGAAAGTGTGGGAAAGAAGAAGGCAGCGAACCCAAATGCACCCGACAAAGCCAACGCTTCAACGAAACCAACTCAAGCTTTGGAAAACCGGAAGTCCTTTAACAACAAGCCTAAAAATCCAGAGTAGATCTTTAGATTTGCTTGGTAGAGATGATGATAACTTTATATGTGTACTAGACCTAGTTAAATTATAAGTAGTAAACATTAACAACTATAAAAAAGAAGTCCTGGTACAAAAATGCTACAGCCTAGTATTACTATTGAGTTGATATTAGTAAAGGCCCGTATGGTATTCATATCTAGATATCACCAAACGCACGTCTAATGCTTGTTTGGTTTGAGAGGGATATAAATTTGTATCTTGCTGTCAATTTTGTGAAAGGACTTATATGAGAAAAAATACGGGATATATCCAATCGGCTTCGGGTTTTAACCAAATGCGTTCCAGATTCAAACATCGAGCTTAAGTTAGAATTAGGTTTTGAATATATCCGATTGGCTTCGGGTTTTAACCAAATGTGTTAGTGATTCAACCATGGAGCTTAAATTAGAATTAGGTCGTTCCGGATTCAACTATCTAGTTGAAGTACGTTTCGAGTTTAAATTTCTGGGTTAAAATTAAAAAAGGGTCTTGCGAAATAGCGCATACCCAAATCTCGTTATGACGCATACCAAAATCTCGTTATAGTGCACACCCTCCTCCGTCCATTAAAAAGGCATGGACAGTTCATACATTACCACATAAAACAGGTGGACAAGTTAATATTGTCCATACAATGTCCATGACAAACACTCGGTCATTAAAAATGTATGGAAGGTATGCGCTATAACGAGATTCGGGCATGCGTTAAATCGAAGAGTCGTTAAAAATTTTGGATGGGTTGGATCCGTGTAAGTTTGGTTAGCTTCATAAACTTTTATAGTTGTGTAGTTGTGTAGTGGAGCTTTCAACCAATACCGCGGTCCCATTTATCGACCAAAGATAGAAGAGAATTGATGGAGTACGGAGTACCCAATATGTCTTTTTGACCATTTTCTTGTCCACTTCTGCATTGCATGCAAAACAATAGCTAATGAAACTTTGATTTAAGATTAAGGGAATTTACAAAACTTCTTTTTATCATAAAGGTATTTAGACTTCGTTTAGTATCTTGAGTAAGAGTTTAATGAGTAGTTGGGGCTCTAATTCTCAGTATGGAAAATTTAATCCCCAAGGCTTCTAATTCAAATATAAAAGATTACAATCAGACCAATCCCAATTCCATCTCGGTTTCAAACCCTAATTTCACAATTATGCCAATTCGATCCATCGATTTGAGTGTCAAAACCCGACGTTACAGAGCACAAATTGCGCTAGCATTGCCTATGCAATAAGTCATTTCAAACATGATTCGTACACAGTTCAGTTAGGCTAGCGAGGACGTCGCGACAACATTCACCTTCTTAAAGACATGATGGAACAGGGCATTCCAATCCCAATTAAGTTCCATTTTTTAGGTGAACCGTTAAACTTCAACGTGATTACGATAATAAAAAAATGTAATATAGCCAGAAAAAAATAGCTTTATCTTCATGTGGGCCATGAGGCCCAAAACGAATATCACCTTATTATAATAAGGGCCAATGGGCCCATCTATAGCATGCCAACAAGGCAACAAGAAATCTAACTGACCTTTCCTTTTCTGTTATTGCCCGCCTTCAATGTTTCAAAACATCGCCTTCAATATTGCATGCCTTTGTCTATACAATAGAAAAATCTATATAAATTATTAGTGCAATATATTATTTTAATATAAATTGCCAAGCAAAAAGAGTCCACTACTGCAGCTAACAACTTCAAGTTGGTCCAATTCACCATTGCTTGTCATTTTGTGTTTTTGTAGAATCAATGTGATGGAAGTTTGTGATAGTTAGTTGGCAAAGACCGTAGTCTTGGAATTATCTTATTTATAATCTTAATTATGTTATTCTTTTATTATTGATGTGGTATATATATATAAATGTTTGTTTGCATTATTTATACTAAAAAATCTTAGCCGTTGGAAAATGAAAATCTTATAAACATAGCTTCTAATATGTGTTCATTTGTACCTAAAATTTGCAAAAAATAATTTAGGAACCACATTTCTTCTGAATTATTGGAAATTATAAATCTTTATGGAAGGTTATATTTTAACATTACTTGTTAGGAAATTTATTTTTAAGCAAGTAATGTTCCATTATCTCGAGAAATATAATTTCCGATAAATGTACTTCCTACCTCGAGCTAATTAGATCTCTATAACTTTCTATTTAATGAAATTGGTGACTTTAATATATTTATCATATACTCCTAGATTAGCTTATACTACTCCGTACGAAGCTACCATTCTTAATTTATACTCTATGAATTAAACAAATGATCAAGAATGAATCATCCATTGAATATTGTGAAAAATCTCAGTCTTCTAAACCCTTTTCTTGGTCATGCCCTTGTGGCGTGGGTATCATGAAACCGCTCTTATTAAACTAGAGACAAATCAAATTGCATTATACTAATACTATAGTTTTTTTTAATCAAATACATAATTAAAAGTGTTAGAAATTCGAGACCGGAGATCATTTGCCGTGGGTGTTAAATGCAGAGCTTTGCCTCCTCCAACCCTAATCACATGCTTACTTCTTTACTTAATTACCATTTTACCCCTAATCCCCACCCTTAATCACCACTAAAAATCACAGCTCAACATACTCACTTTAGCTTAAAGTAAAAGCAACACGACACTGACAATTCACGATCCCTTTCTTGCCAAATATATCTTGTTCAACCTCTATGAAATCCTCGAATTCCAACTCATGTTTTCCAAAGTTGTGGAATGGAATCTGTGTTGAACTAAGGATATAATCGTCATTTTCCATCCAAGATCTACACTTTCCTATTCATTCAATAGTGGCGTACAATTTCCTATTTTGATGGGTCTAAACTTAGTAACGGGAATGCATCAGGAGGCTCGATTATAAGGGATGAATATGGAAAACCAATTGACGGAACATCCAGAATGTATGGGAAAGTTTCAGTGTTATTGGCGGAAGCAATGACACTATGGGATGGAGTGAGGAAGGTCAAGCAGTTGGGCATAAGAAAACTCGAGGTGGAGGGGGATAACATTACAGTTATCAAAGCTTTAACAGGACAACATCGTTGCCCATGGGAAATTGAAAGAATTATTATAGACACTCTCGTATCCCTCAGGGGTTTCGAGTCAGTCCGTATATTTCATGAGAGCAGACAGTGTAATTCTGTGGCCGATAAAATTGCGTTCTTGGGCCATAACCTCTCATGGGAATTTATTTGGAACCATCATGAGCTTCTAGCTCTCATCCGAAAGGATGCACTAGGAATCCCGCCCTAGAGCGAGATCCTAATCTTCACCAATTCAAAAAAAAAATAAAAAAAAATAGTGGCGTACAATTCTTAGCTTAATTAAGGATCCTGTTCCACAATAGGAAAAAAGAAATAAAAGGAAGAAAATCACAATTTAGCTGTTCCCAAAAACCATTAGATTAAAAAAAAGCATAATCATTAATGGTTCTTGTAGCGACATGGCCACTTTACTGTTCTCTCATCAGACTGAATAAAACTCTGTTTGTTTCTTCCTCTCTCTATATCTCTTCTGTACCATTTTGTATCCTTCTTTCTGTCACACTCCCATTTTTTTTCCAGTAATAATTCAGCAAAAAGCATAGATTTTTAAGGGTTTTCAGTTCTCTGTTTCTTGTGGGGTATTTAGAAGCAATGCAATTGAGGTCCAGAAGAGAGCAAATAATGTGATTTGATGCCTGTTTCCTCCTGGGTATGTGTTCATATTACTTGAATTGGATCTTGTTGAGTGCTTGAATACCCATGGCTTACTTTTTAGCTTCTGGTTGTGTAATTGTGTTTGTAGATCTTGATTGCTGTTGATGGTTGTCAATCTGTGTAGTTTGTTTTGTGGGTGTTGGATTTTGGGATTGAAATTCAGATGTGGTAATATGTTCTTATGTGCTGAGTTTCTCTTAGGCATTTCTACAAACAGTTAAAGCTTTCACCTTTGTGGAGTTGAATTGTTTGATTTTCATGGTTCAAGCTCTTGAATTTGGCATCAATGTTGCTTGGAGCTTGAATTCCATGTTCACAAATGCCAGATTTTACTTGCATCAAGTTAGATATCAAAAGTATTCTGGATCAATGGCTTATGCATTTGGAAGTTCAATCCATTCAAGTTGCTGATTTGCAATTTTGTTGTTTGTTCATTTCAGAATTGTACATGTGAAGTTGGGTTTCGACATGGATCTCGAGTTTGAAAAATACTGCAAAGTGGATCAGAGTCCAAGAACTGTGCTTTCATCTCTGCATCATCATCCAAAGCATGAAAGAAGAAGGCAAATGCCCAAATCCAGCTCAAAAAGCAATCAACTGAGCTTGGAAGAAGGGTTTAAGGAGATCAAATTGCGCAACTATGGCCGTAGCGTTTCGTGTAAGCCTCTTCCAACAAAAGAGAAAGAGTTTCCAGTGGATAGCAAGAGGGGTTCAGTTTATCAGAGCTCTAATGAGAGGACATCATTTAAGAGATCATCTGATTGTGTTGATGGAAGGAAGAAAATTGAGTTCTCTGTTAGTGGTGGTGCTCCTTTCTCGTTCAGCATTCTTGATTCCATATGTGGATCAGATGAGAAAAATGAAGAAGAGGAAGAAGAGCCTTGTTCTAGTAAAGAAAGTTCTTTGAGATTGGATGGTAGGGAAATGCATTGTTCTAGGTCAGCTGAGAGAGATTTCGTCGCGAATTCCAAGTTCAAATCTGATGAAGTGATTAGCCCTTCAAGCAATGCCAACATACTCAATGAAGATGGCATTGAGATCTTGCAAATGTCTTTATCAGCTAATCTTGCATTGCCCCATTCTCCAACACATTTAGAAAGTGATGATGGCTCAAAGGGAAGTCTAGGGGCTCAGTTCACTCCCGTTAGAAAGGTGCTCGATGCCAAATTGAATAATGGTTCGACTAGATCATTGGGGTCAAGGAACAAGACTCTCAGAAAGTCTTTGATGCATGATTTCTCTTGTGCCATGCCACATACAGATCATGAGGAGATTCTTGCTCCGTGCTCGCCGGCTCATTTACATGGTGATCTCAAATTGGAACACAAACATGGATTTCCTCGCTTTGAGCTGTCGCTTGCGCATTCTGATAACGTTTTGGTTGCCAAAACGTGGAAAGCCGAGCACGCGCTGAACTGGGTTTATACATTTCACTCTTTTCAAGGCTGGAAGAAGAGCAACAAAGGCTCGTCTTCCATGGTGGGTCGGATGCAGGTCTCGTGCCATCTTTGTTCGGAACTAGAAGGCGGAAGTTTTAGTGACTCGATGAAGACAGAGTTTGTGCTGTATGGCTTAGCAGCTGACGAATCAGAATCAAAATCCAATTCAGTAGATCTGGATCCAAGCCATGAGATTGCAGCCGTTGTGATCCAAGCTCCATTCGAGAAGAGAGAAAGCTTAAAACACAGATCAAGTGATGCATTTAGTAGTCATTGTCATCCAACTCTACTTGATTTATCTTTGGCTGAGCAAACATCAAGGGACGACACCACGATTGTGAATGTGGTCACGCCGTTGGGCCATCATGGCTTGCCTACATGTGAAAGTGAAAGTAAAGGGCCTTTGTCTTTGCTCGAGAGATGGAGGCTTGGCGGAGGCTGTGATTGTGGTGGCTGGGATATGGCTTGTCCACTTGTTGTTTTCGACAATTTAAGTACCCGGTGTGTAGAAGAACCGCATTCGCTTTTGCAGAATCATCAACCTTTCAAACTAAATCTTAAGGTAAACTTTGTAGTACTATGAAACTTCCTTTCATCTTTAGTACTTACAAGTGTTGCTACAAGAAAATATGTGTATGATGACTGAAACTTGTTACAATTGTTATTGTCTTGACAGGGTGCAAAGGAGAAAACTCCTGCATTGACAATGCAACACACCAGAAAGGGGCACTATTCAATCCATTTCCATGCACAGCTCTCTGCGCTACAAGTGTTCGCCATCTGCGTTTCAATCCTGCACGCGTCGGAAGCCTCTTCTTCAGACGACCAAGAAAAGCACAAGCAACTCTTGCAATGCAGCTCCAAGGAAGCCATTGTTCAAGATGAAGTGAAAATGCTCATTGAAGCAATCACAGAAGAAGACAAGTACAAGAAGAGGGAAAGAGCTACGAAAGCAGCCAGAGATCACCCGCGTTCGTTCGTTCTCAACCCGCCCTTTTCCCCTATTGCCAAAGGGTGAAAAAAAAACACACTGGCTGGTGATCAGTGGTGTAAAATGGATCTTGGGGGGCAAATATTATAGTGTTCATAATCTAATTTTAGTTGATACCGTAAGATTGTATGTCAGTTTTTTACTTTTTACCTAGAACCCTTCATTTATTTTTTCCCAATTCACTTTTCATGTTTATATACAGGGTGGGAGGAGTAGATTCTGTAAAATGTAAATGGTTCCTTGAAAGACAACAGCTTAGATTTGTACCTCTAGTGGAGCCAAAGAAGAAGAAGAAGACAGCACTTGTAAATCAATTTTTCTGTACTTGGTCATTACTCAATAGTAGTATAACTTTGCAGCTTTGACAGTGAAACATCAAATTTCAAAGGTCTGTGAGTGTTTTATCTTCTACGCTCCAAACCAGTAGAAGCAATACCAAAACGAAAAAGCAAAAATACGCCGTTGCCGGGGATCGAACCCGGGTCACCCGCGTGACAGGCGGGAATACTTACCACTATACTACAACGACTTTGATGGTACATTGGACAACAAAACATTATTTATTCTTTATTCATAAATCTTTTCGGAAAAAAAGTGTCTGAGCCCGGGTTTGAACCGGGGACCTCTAGTGTGTGAGACTAGCGTGATAACCGACTACACCACCCAGACATTTGATGTTAGTGTAGTGAATGTAAGTATCTATACAAGGGACAGTTTTTTTCGCCATCATTTACTGAAGCAATTCTGTTGTGTGTAATTTTTGAAAGATGATGCTCTAGGCTGAAGTAAATGCAAAGATAAAGAAAGCCTACTGTCCACCAAAGATAGTAGAAAAGAACCCATGTCTAGAGTACACTCAGTACCTTGTATTCCCATGGTTCAACGAATTCGCAGTCGAACGGAAGCCAAGTAACGATGGAGATAAGTGCGTATTGCAGTACCGACTTCTTGCTTACGATGCTAAATCGCTTTTTATAAGGTGACCATGGCTTGATTCTGATGACATTGTTGTTTCAGGACCTACAAGAGCCTAGCTTGATGAATTGAAGTCTGACTATGAAAGCGGAGAGCTCCTTCCAGGGGATCTTAAACCCGCGTTGTCGAAAGCAATAAATAAGATACTACAGGTAGAACCGAAACCCTGCTCAAGATTTATGACTTTGGTTACTAATCCATTTGTTATTTGGCTAACTTGTGTGTTCCTGTGTAGCCTGTCAGAGACCACTTTGCCAATGACACCAATGCCAAAGATCTTTTGAAACGGGTCAAGCTACGTTTGGATCCTTGTATTTGTATATTAGTCTGGAATGGCTTTTGATACGGGCCAAGGTACCTATTTTGGCATGGATAGATTATAGATATATGAATAAATATTTTTATTTTTTTATAAAACAAATATGATTATTCAATTCTAAAAATATAACTAATTTAATATAAAATGGGGTTAAAATTATTATGAAAGGTTAAAAAGGGGTAACTAAATATATATATATATAATACAGATTATGAAACATAAACAACTACGAGTATAAAATACAGAATAATATTGTAATTTGAGAGTCAATATTCCAAACAAATGACCCGATCCTATAAAATAGTATCTGAAAAATCAATAGCTGAACAAAATGCAATTTTATTAATGTAATTTATGGATAAATCAAAATTTTTAAAATCACGAGATTTTTTTTCAATTAAAAATTCCATTAAGACCTTAGGCCCCGTTTGGTTCCATTCCTATGGAATGAGGAATGGGAATGGGAATGGGTCATTCCAAGTTTTGTGTTTGGTTAGAGAAAAAAATGGATTCAGATTCATTCCATGGATTGGGCCATTCCAAGCCCAAAGAACAATTTGATTCCATCAAAAAAGCTAGGGTATCACCCATTCCAAAATAATTTACGTGTTTCATCTCTGCCTCCTTCCCACTACAACCCTTTCACCATTTTCACGCTCCACCTTCCACTGCTTGAGTCCGACTGTGCTTGGTGTCTCCGGCGTCTTCTCCGGCGACTTCCGGCACCATCCCTTGTACCTGCTTCTTTCTCGTCCTCCCCTCCCAGGTACGTTACTTGATTTTTTCGGATCTAAACCCCTTGGGACCAAAATTTGTACCCAAAATTGGTGTAGATCTAGATCTAGCTTCAATATGTATATGTATCCCAGCCTAGTGCATGTGTGTATGTATCCTTCAATATGTATTTTTTGGTTGAAGTTTTCAATTTCACATATATACCATCTGTATACTTGTGCCGACCGAAAAAAAAAATCTGTATACTTGTGAGTGCTCTTCATATACTTTTCAATTTCACCTACCACCTCTTGTACGATTGTTTGGGTTGATTTTTTTTTTTGTCCCTTCAATTTGATGCCCCATGTACATGTCTGGTACTTGTGAGATGTGAGTGCTTGGTTGTTTTATTTTTTTTTGTCTTTTCAATGTGATGCTCACTATATGTATATATTGTCCATATGTTTATTTGGATTAACTATGACTTGTGTTTGTTTTCAACTAATTTGTATTTGTTTTTTTCCATTAGCTTGTAAGGATTATATGAACTTGAGTTTATAAATTGGAAAGTTTGTTGACTTACTTTTCCTATGTAAAATGGTGTGTAGTGATGGATTTGTTTGAGCATGATTCACACCGGAGAAGGAAGGAAAGACAAGCGTGTGCAACTAATAATTACAATCATTGTGAGATTTGTTATAATGACAACAATGATGTTACGTGATCACATTTCTCAAATTAGAGAGATCCAATTTGAAAAAAAAGATAAGATCCGTCATAGAATGGAAAACTTAAATAGAATTTTTGGGTTAGAGGCTTACAATGTTGATGTATTAGGATGTGATATTGAATCACTTGCATAACACTTTGATAATTATTAGTTATTTTGATATATTTAACATGCAAAATTCCAATTAAAATATTATTCAGAATTTGATTCTTCATTCCAGCCTTTGTAATCATACCAAACGACAGTTTTTAGGAATCACTGATTCCGACAGCATACCAAACAACACACCTCAGGATTGACTCATTCCGATTCCTGATTCCATTCCGATTCCTGATTCCATTCCGATTCCAGGATGTATACCAAACAGGGCCTTAATCCATATCCTATAAAAAAAACTCATGGACAAAGGCTTCAAATTCGACTGACCGGTAGCTTTATGTCAGACGAGTTTGTTCACAACTAACTCTCAGCATTTCAAATTCGAGCTCGGGACGATGGAGATTGGGGGAACGAAGGCTTCAATCGATCATCCATTATCATCGACAACAACGACGACTACTTCGCAAGGATTAGCTTCTTCTTCTTCCGATTTCGCAAACTCTGCGAACGCCGACAATGGAGGCGCTCAATCGGAAAAACCTCCTCCGGCGGATGAATCATCGTTCAACCAGGCGGATCTCTTGAAAGCGGTCGAAGTTGTGGAGAGAGACTCCGTCGCCATTGCCGAGAGCTTCACCTCCCTCTTCGATTCTCTCCGATTAGCGCTTTCTGAGGTCGGCCGACCTCGCTCTCGTTCGTTTCCGCTTTTTATTTTTATTCAATTTCTTCTACATGTTTCGCAATTGAGATCTGTCCTGTTTGAATGATTGTGTGGAATTGCAGTCTACTGGATCTACTGTGGATCATATGGAATGTTTCAGCGATGCCGCTGGTCGGATTCAAGAGTCTGGTAAATCTCTTGCTTGCGAGTTGCAATTAGGGTTTCGGTTTTTCTTCTTTGCTGTTCTGAGCTATGAATGATCATTTGGCGAAATGTACCTTGTGCAAACGCTGTTTTAGGATAGCATAGTGTACTGTTTTGGTTTGAGTGTACGAGCTATAAGTTTCATTCAAAACTGAAGAATGAATGATCAATGTGAAATCTAAATAGCATGTACAATTTCAGGTAGTTTATAGTCTTTAGCCACAGGTTTGCTGGTCATGGCTTGTTATTGGCTTCATATTAATGTCATAGTCTGAATGTGGATGCCTTATTGTTGAGTTCAATAACACTTATGTTTTGTTTTGTGAATCTTTGAATGCCTTGAGATGTGTAAAAGCTCATGATCTCGTTTGAATTCGATCTATTGTCGCCTCGCTCGTTTGTTTTTGCTTGCAGCAATTGAGGCATCGACTAAAGGGAACCGTTTAGTCAATTCTTGCCTCAGGTACATATGTTTCTGTTTTTTCATCCTCCAAATGGCAGATGATTTCAAATTTCCTAATGGAAAATGTGCAGTTTCAGCACCTTTTATTTGAGAAAGATCGATCACTTTTAGATTAATCTATGTCTAACAATATGTTTCGCAACAGATTGAATAGAGAAATGAAGGGTGTTAATGCTTTGGCCATGCAATTGTATCCTTATATCCTCTCCATTTGACCTTGCCTACCAGAACTACTGAATTTCATTATGAGCTCTTTAGACATCTGTCATTTCTACCCTTCCCAATCCCTTGTTATTTCGCCTTGACGACGTTTCTATAGAAAGCTATTGAAGAGGAATGTGGATGCCTTGGACAGCGCTGTAAACCGTCTGCTTCGGATCAACTGACATCAAACACTAAGGTAAAATACTGCTACAGAACCCCTTAAGAACTCATTAGGCTGAAACTAGAGTGAGTGATCTAATTGTCAGGCCATGTGATAAATAAATTGCTTCATTCTTGCAAAGCTGGTTATATGTCTATTTATGAATCCTCTATGGACAATGACTTTGTGATCTTGCTAGTTTATAGATCCTTGTAAAGATAAAACATGTCTCTTGAAAAACTATGGCCGTGATATTGTCAGTTGAGGTAATTGCATATTTATGAGCACAAGCACTGGGCCTTGTCGGTCAACATGGATTGGGCCCAATGGGCCTTTTGAGTTTGGGCTACCATGCACAACTGTCACTAGATTGCAAACTAGAGCACATTAACTTTGAGCACTAAAGAAGATCTCATCCGATTTATTTTTAATTTTCTGGCGAGACTGGTAACACAGTACGAACTAGATTAATTTAATCAATTAAAAAAATGAGGGGAAATATAATTGCAGATTATCACGTTAGGGCTACCACTCACATTGAAAAATTGTCTTGATGTTTATTGATCATTTCCGTTGACAGATGATTAATGAGAATCTAAAACAACGACAAGAGCTACAAGTTCAAAGTTTAATTGCAAGGTGTCTCCACAGTCTACATGCCAATAAGATTTCAGATCATACATTGGAATTTCAGATCATATATAAATTTAATCAATTAAATAAAGAAAGTTTAATTTAAACAAAGGGCCGAAAAAAATATCAACTACAGTCTACACATTAATGAGCCGAACAACAAGAGTTGATATCTTACTGTTCTGAAGATATATACGAGCTCAAGATCTATACGGTCGATGAATAAATATATATGAGCTTGAATGAAAGTTTGGATCTAAGTTAAGGCACTGTCTCATGATTAAACAATCATAAGTAGACCTACGTAAAAAAATAAAAAAAATAGTATCACATACATATGACATATTTACGTTTTGTTTTAGATTTGGTGAGTTCTGAGACAATATAGGTAAGGTAAGATATGGGCATTAAATACGAGTGTACGAGCAAATGAAGTTGGGAGTTGAATTGTCAAAAATATCAATTCATGAAACCTATAGTCCATAGACATTGGAAATTACATGCATATGTGCAATTTACGGTCATTTATTGACACTCTATTTTTCACATCAAAAGCGCAATATACATTTTTTTTAGTGTTGTTTTTCTATACTTATATTCGAATATATATATTTCAGGCCTAGAGTTATTGGATCTTGGGTTATAAATTGTATAATATATACTTGTATTTAACATATCTGGATCTTATTCTCCTCTCATCCCTCTTCGATCTCTTATTGGATTAGCAAGAGGTTAACAATAATAGTATGTAAAGATCTAGAACTTGCATTAATGTACAACCGATTGAAGATAAAGTAATTTATTTATAAAATATTTGTGTGAAATTTATACCAAAGTTTGGAGGAGATTCGTAGACAATCCTCCTACTACATTCTTATATAGAGTTACGTCCTGTGAGAGTAAACACTCAAAGGAGAAATAAGAACGTATGAGAATTATTTGATATCGGAAAAAATAACAATTCGATTTAATACTTCATTATGTGTGAAAAAAAATCGAAAAACCATTGACATAGTTATAATCTATACTGTCTATAGTATAAAGTGGAGACAATGTCTTCACAAAAAATTGCGCCACGTGTCATATCTTTAATAAAATAACCAACGGGCCCCTGCGTATATAAAAAAACAATAATCATAATAGAAAGATAAATATATATGAGCTGATAAAAATAATCAATTGGGTCTTCCTCTATATAAAGTAGGTTGTTAGAATCTCATATAATCTTATCCCGTAAAAATTGTCGAAAATGATGAATCATCCCTTACCAAGAATTAGTTGCAATCTTCTGATAAATATTATTATTTAATAAAAATGTGATATTTATCGTAAAATAATTTATGAACAAATCCAACTTATGTATATTATGAGTTGATTTACTATTGGTAAAAAAACATTAATCATAATACGAAGATACATATACATGATCTCATATTTTTAACGTGATCATTGACTTTACATATCTAATTAAATTGAGTTTATAATCGCATTACCCGTATATGGTACGGGGGTTAAACTAGTTTTTTTTTAAAGTGAATTTCTCATTATCCTAAACTACTCTGACCAAAAAACAAATTATCATATAACTACGAATACGTAATGTTTCTTTTGGGTGTTTGATTTTATAAGATAAACTAGTTTAACCCCCGTACCATGTACGGGTAATGGAATCATAAATTCAATTGAATATAGATATGTAACGTCAATGATCATTAAAGTTATAAAATCGTATATATTTATCTTCTTTTTATAATTAGTGTTTTTGGCGACCACTTGGCCGCAAAATACACATGCCGTTTTGGCGTCCATTTGGACGCTAATTTTACGACCAAGTGGTCGCCAAATGCATAAGAGGTATATGGCGTCCAAGTGGTCGCCAAATACATAAGAGGTATTTGGCTTCCACTTGGTCGCCAAATACCTATGTATTTGGCATCCACTTGGTCGCCAAATTTATTTACAAATTATTTGTACATTTTATTTATATATATATAATCCTGAATTTATATATAATAATTTACTGAAAATTAAAAATAAAAAGTGAATTTATATAATAAGATTTTTGATTATATTGATTAAAATTCAGTATATAATTACATAATTAACGTGCATAAAATATTAATCTAATACTACGAATTAGTACAAGACGGTTGTTGGTTTGCCATGTATTGATCCATAAAGTGTTGAAAAGTTTTAATCTGCTCAACTTGAACTTCGGCTTGACTGGTTTGAGCTTCTTGGAGTACAACTTGCTAGCAGGGCTGAATTGCAATTCACAAAAGCTGGAGATTAAAAACATTAGATCAAAACAGTGTAATTGAGTATGTTTGGAAGTCGAGCAACAAGCCATTATAATAATATCTTCATGTCAAGTAAGGTTATGTGTCACTAATCATTATAATTACAAATAAAATATCTTTATAATGAGATTGGACAATACCCTACACAGGAAATTAATTTGTATGCGCATGAAATGGCAAGAAAAAAAATGCATCAAGAAGGCATGGTCAAATAATGGAACTACAACTAGCTGTTAAAACAGAGATAAAAGTGTACTAGTTAAAACACCCTATTTGCATATTATAAGATACAAAATGGCATGAAATTTTCCCACAAACACAAAAGCACCCTATTTGCATATTATAAGATACAAGTGCACTAGTTAAAACAGAGAAACTATTAATTGAGAAATGACATATAATGGAACTACAACTAACTTTGCTAAAGAACAAACAAAGAAAAGTTAACTTTTCTCCTTAAAAAAGTTCCCAGGAATAGTTTTTCAAGGATAAGTTAAACAATCTCTGTGTGAATGTATATTTAACTTATGTCATCTAAGAGCTACAATAAGTATCTAGATGTTTTTACTTCTCCAATGGCTATTTGCCTTAGCATATAATACCCCACAATAACAGCTCTCGGCTAACACCAATTAACAAGAAAGTGGCCAAAACTAATTAACTGTTGAAACTAGAAAACAAATAAGTATAGTACGTGTTGATCACCTGAAGAGCAAATCAAAATCGATCCATGGAAGACAATTTGACCCTCTTTCAGCAGTTGGAAACAGGCAGAAAAAGGAACATGATAGGAGAGCATCAATTAGTTCCTGAACATGGCAATAAAAAAACTTGTTACATAACTCTGTGAAACTTGTGGAACAAGGAAACAGGATATACCAAGTATCACTTGTAATATCACAATTGAAGTACTGCACACAATTTTTTAACGCTTCCAAAGCATTTAGAGCGTAAGCATGTAAACCAATTATAACAATATCCAAGGACTGCACAGAGATACCTGATTGAGAATAACGATGCCATGTTGTTGTGATTCCAGTATGCGTAGACCCGTCTCAACTCCAATAAAGTTATTTGCATCTTGATAATGAAATTCCAACAGCATTGGAGCCATAACAACGAACTTGACATAACTGGAATCACCTCTCCGAACCATCGAGCAGATTCCTCTCTTGACAACAACTTCACAATACAAAATTGTTCGAGTTCATTTAATTCATCTCTTCCTCACTCCTTTTTCACCCTAAGATAACTAAAACCATTTGCACAGCAGAAATTCTTTTTCCCTTCACTCGGATCACCAAGGCAAGCTAGAAATTGTTGACACAACAATACCAGAGGACCATTCTTTCCCCTCTTTAACATTAAAAAAGCCTACATTAGAATGCCAACAACTCAACCAGGCTAGCATTCACATAATGGTATGGCCACACACGCACAAAAATATAGCATCCATCTCTACAAAAATTCTTTCCAGATCTAGAGACCTAAATGAGCAGAAAACGACCTAAACGCACAAAATCAACCGATTTCCACTACACAATAGCACACAAGAAGGCAAAAACACCATTGCTGGTTCAGAGTAAGAGAGTACCATAAGAGTCCGAATGAAGTGGCGACAATGTTTGAACCAGAACCCAAGGCGAGGACCAAAGACAACGCACAGGAGAAATCGCCTTCGCCAAGGCGGTTGCGTGGCAGATGCAGATACGGTGGCGTGGCGGAGGCGAAAAATTGTAACCGGCGTCGCGGGGTTGGACTATTGTCGTCGTTGTAGAACTGGGCGGCGTAGGGAGAACGGCGAGAGGCAGAGTCGGGCCGGGTGAGGGAGAGAGCGGAGGCCGAAGTCGAGAGGGAAGGCTTGGTGGTTGGGGGTTGTTGGGTTACCGGGGAAGTCGGCGGCATCGGGGTGGAGCCGGAGAGAGAGAGAGAGAGAGAGAGAGAGAGAGAGAGAGAGAGAGAGAGAGAGAGAGAGAGAGGGGCGGCATCGGGGTGGAGCCGGAGAGAGAGAGAGAGAGTTCGGGGAAGAAGACGGCTTTGGGTTAGAGAGGGCTTTGGGGAAGAAGCCTGCGTGAAATACTAAACCTAAATATCAATAAAGCTAAATAACGAAAAATATTGGCGACCATGTGGCTGCCAAATAAAAAAGTGCGGGGAATTCAATTTTTTCGATAATTGGCGACCATATGGACGCAAATTTGGCGATCATGTGGTCGCGAATTAGACATATGCGGCAATTCATTTTTTTTTTGTCGATAGGCGACCATTTGGTCACCAATTGCGCGTCCATATGGTCGCTAACAAATATAATTACGTGACTTATATTTTATTGATAGGGGCAATTTTATTTTGTCTAATTTGTGGTTAGCAATATATGAGAAAAAAAATTGTAATAATTATGGTATTTGGCGACCAAGTGGTCGCTAAATCCCTGCATGGTATTGGGCGACCAAGTGGTCGCTAAATCCTTGCATGGTATTTGACGACCACTTGGTCGCCATGTTTAGCGAGCACATGGTCGCCAAATCTCTGCATGGTATTTGGCGACCACTTGGTCGCCACGTATAGCGACCAAGTGGTCGCTAAATCTCTATATTATATTTGGCGACCACTTGGTCGTCACGTTTAGCGACTAAATGGTCGCTAAATCTCCACATGGTATTTGGAGACCACTTAGTCGCCACGTTTAGCGACCAAATGGTCGCTAATTGTTTTCCTTTTTTTTATTTTGATTTAGCGACCACATGGTCGCTATTTGGCGACCATATACTGTGGACGCTAAATTCTGGACGCCAAATCGCCCAAATGGTGTAGTGGTAACGTCAATAATCATGTTAAAGTTATAAAATCGTATATATTTATCTTCTTTTTATAATTAGTGTTTTTTATCAATAGTAAATCAACTCATAATATAAATAAGTTGGATTTGTTTAAAAATTACTTTATGATAAATATCACGTTTTATTAAATAGTAATATAATAACTAATTCTTGGTAAGTGATAATTTATAATTTTCGAGATAATTCATCATTTTTGGTAAATTTTAATCAATTTTTACAAGATAAGATTATATGAGATTCTAACTTCCTGATTTGTATAAAAGATGAGCATTATTTTATTATTGAAATGACACGTAACGCAAATTTTTGTGAAGACATTGTCTCCGTTTTATACTATAGGTAGTATAGATAATATCATTCTACGTAAGAAGTTTAATATATATGGAAAAGCAAGAAAAAAAAAGTTGATAATACATAGAATTACGTTAATATAAACTGCTAGACTGTTAGTAATAGAATAAGGAGTTAAGTATGATATATTTCTAAAAATATGGGCTGCTACCTAATTCATTAACAAAGTATTTGATAGCTACGGGGTCTAAAAGCTTCATCAACTGATCAATGGAAAATTGTTTGCTAGTCACCCACACTATATAAAAGTCAAGTTGCACACTAGGACAGCAAATAATTAATGTTAATCAATGTCATTAATTAATATGCTACAAAGTACATTCAAGAATTTCTTTAATTAATTTTTTAATCATAATTTACTCACATGTTAGCCGAGATTCAAGAAACAATTTCCCTTGTAGACCTTGTAGTTTCAAGTTTATAAGGGCTCACTAATTATAATGAGGCCCTTTTAATCTAATTTAACACTTATACAGGCCTAAATTACTCATAATTAAATCATAAAAACTACTACAGTACATGTTACCAACCAACTTTGTTGTTTACTCTGCACGTTCACTCGGAAACCAACCAATTTTGTGGTCAGTGTAGATCCAACAAGTTTCCTCATGCTGCGGAAATGATACGTTAACCTGCACAAGGGTGGAATTAAAAAAACAGAAGAAGAATTCCAAACCAAAGAATTTTAATTTTCAAATTTAAGTGTAAAAAAATGTGGAATTTTTCCCCTTCAATTCTTTAATAAGACAAACCCAGAAATAAAATAAATAGATAAATTCTTACAAGTTGGTGTGCATTCAAGAACTCTAGACCTATATTCACAAGGGAAGAGGAAGGGAAAGAACGTGCTCATTAACCCCATTGAAGAACAATTCCTTGCAACCCCTTTTTTGACCGCTTAGCATCTGTCTCCCTCATTCTCACTTTTTTTGCTAAAGCTTGAATCTTGATTTGTGTCCCAAAATCATACTAAACCTCCCGTTTTAGCTTAATAGCAAAAAAAAGATTGAATTTTTCCAAGGATGTTTCAAATTTTCTGTTTGCAGAATGTACCCGTTTTTCTTGGTGTAGTTTGGAGAGTGAAAAGTCAAATCTTTGGGTGAATTTTTATCCCCATTTATGAGTACTGATGTCTGCTTGAGTGGTGGATTTTGAATCATTTGAAATCAGAAGAATTTTCTAGTCCTATGTTTTTCCCCTTACTGTGTGTGGATTGGTGAATAAAAGGAGGAGCTGAAAACACCATTTTGTTGAGCAACAATGGAAACTGGGTTCCAAAACCAGGAGGAACAAGTTCAGCAAAACCTCAGAAGACAGCTTGCTCTTGCTGTGAGAAGCATTCAATGGAGCTACTCCATTTTCTGGTCAATTTCCCCTTCTGAACCAGGGTAGTTTTCTTACTCTGGTCTCTTCATAAACTATGCTGATTCTGTGAGAGTGATTGTGGTCTTTCTTGCTTGTGTTTCTGTCATCTAGTTCTTGTTTTAATGCTCTCACATGCCATACTTGCAAAAAGTTTGACTCTTTCTTGCTTAATTAATGACACTTGTGCTGATGTCCAATTCTGACTGTTAGAGTACATGGGGTAATTTTCACTATTAGTTCAGTTTTTGAGTGCTTGCTGTCTCCAACTCATTTTTGGCTGCAAGTTTTCACATGGGTTTGTTTCAGTTTCTTGATTATAACAACTGATATGTTATAGGGAGTTAGAATGGAGTGAAGGGTACTACAATGGAGAAATCAAGACACGGAAAACTGTCCAAGCTGAGCAATTCAGTGTAGACCAGATTGGCTTACAGAGGAGTGATAAGTTGAGGGAGCTTTACGAGTCACTCTTGGCTGGTGAAACCAATCCTCAAATCAAAAGGCCTTCAGCTTCTTTATCTCCTGAAGACCTTTCGAATACCGAATGGTATTACTTGGTTTGTATGTCATTCGTCTTCAATCTCGGCCAAGGGTAAGCACTAAGCCTATGGTTCATGAATCCTGGTGTTTGGCTAAGTTTGCTGTCATTGGTAGTGAAATGTTTTTCATGGCTTGGTAAAATCACATCAGGGCCTTCTTCATTTTCTATAAATGAAAAAGAAAAGTGTTTTTTTTTATAGAAACAAGATTTAAATTTCCTGCAAGATGATCAGAACTGATGTTACTATTGTATCTATTGCTCACCTACCATTTTAGTGGACCATAGATCTTCCATGGTGAAAGTAAGAACTCTAGTTTTACAGTTTTACAGTTTTACTAAGAATGTGTCCTCATTTGATCATTCATCAGATTGCCAGGAAGAGTGTTAGAAATTGGACAGCCAATCTGGCTTTGCAACGCCCACCAAGTGGATAGCAAAGTGTTTAGCCGCTCACTTCTAGCTAAGGTAAAAGTCTTTGCCTTTTCATGAGCCTTTGGAATATGTTTGTTCTAATTTAAAACTGAGACTCATTCATTTTAATCCTTCATTTCACAACAATGTCTATGGCAACCGCCTTCATCAGAGTGCTTCCATCCAGGTACATACACTACAAGAAACATTTTCTCTACACAAAGTTTATCCTTTTTTTTCTTCAATGCCCAATCTTGACCAAATCTAATCAAGTGCTCTTCAAAATCCAGACTGTTGTGTGCTTCCCCTTTCTAGGAGGCGTGATCGAGCTGGGCATTACAGACATGGTTTTAGAGGACCTTTCTTTGATCCAATACGTTGAAGCTACTCTACTAGGGATTGATTGTCCTGCATTTCTCCAGAGACCTATGTTAGAGTCTCCTGACGAGAGCTCACTCGGGTTTGGACTCGTTATACCGGTGGA
Organism: Polygonum aviculare; assembly: GCA_934048045.1. Lineage (NCBI taxonomy): Eukaryota > Viridiplantae > Streptophyta > Magnoliopsida > Caryophyllales > Polygonaceae > Polygonum > Polygonum aviculare. The sequence continues at coordinate 3,089,258 of OW204030.1, read as the reverse complement.
TGAAACCGATCTCATGGTTGAAGGCGTAAATGGGGAGCTCATGGATGATGAGCAGAGCAATGGTGTTTACAACTCTATGCCTTCAAGTGAATGCACATCACAGAACCTCATGAACTTTGAAAATCCTGCGCCTCATGCAAAGATTGAAGTTGTAGATGAAATTTCCCCTGAAGAACAAGACATTCAAGATCATTATTTCAAGGATGATCCTCACTACAAGAATGTTCTCTCTACCCTTTTCAAGAATGCCCATGATTTGATCTTGGACCCTTGTGCTAATAACCATGAGAAAGAGTCGTGTTTTGTGAGGTGGAGAAAGGGAAACATAAATTCTAACCACAAGCATACAAATGGAAGCTCAAAAGGCATTTTGAAGAAGATGCTAACTGAAGTTGTCCCTAGGATGTATGATGATGGCTCCTCTGTTGAGCACAGGCTATTGAGGCCAGAAAACGACGAGTTTGCTTCAAACCGTATGGTTGCTGATAAGAAGAGAAGGGAGACAGTGAATGACAAATTTTCAGCACTAAAATCATTGATCCCATCAGTTGAGAAGGTAACAATACTATCTCATATTCTTGACGTTGTGTTCTTGTGTTTTTTGTTCAAAGAAAAAGACTTTAACTTGTTTTTGCACCTATTTGTAGGTTGACAAGGAGTTAAAACTTGATGACACTATAAACCACTTGAGAGAGCTCAAGAGGAGGATTGAGGAGCTTGAAACATCTCAAGATCTTGATGAATGCAACAGAAGGAAAACACAAACAAGGTCTCAAGACAGGTCTGAGAAGACATCTGAGAGCTATCACAACAACAAAGCCGGTGTCAAGAGAAAAGCCGCCGATGAAGGGTTCAGACAAAGCTCCACCAAGAACAACCTATCCATCAGCTTGACCGAGAACGACGTTTTGATCGAATTAAGGTGTCCGTCGAAGGAATGCTTGTTGCTTGAGATCATAGATGCATTGAGCAGCCTTAAACTTGATGCTCACTCGGTTGAATCCTCTACATCTAATAGCTTTCTGTCTCTAACCATCAAAGCAAAGGTACAGTCTTTGTTAATTCATTTCTTGTTACATTCTTGATTGTAAGAGCTACAAATTGTTGTATGAATGTGATACTAACTTCCAATATTTGGGTTTCCTGCAGATCAAAGGATCTCGCGGTGTATCGGCGGGGAAGATCAGGCAAGTGTTACAGAGAGTTGTAATGAAGGCTGGATGAGTTTGCTCTTGCTCTTAGCCTTGAAAGTTTAGGGTTTTGTACATATTTTAGGTTGATGAGAGTCATTAGTCCAAATAAGTTGATTGCTTCCTTGCTTTTGCCTTTGTTGTTATAAGAAAGGAAGTGATTGCATTAATTTAGACAGGTTTTAGCTAAGCATTAGTGTTTGTTTCTTGTGACTATGGCTAAACCAAAAAAATCCACTTATAAATCAATCTTTCTAGAGAACATTAAGAAAGCAAAATGCATGATGTAACAATCATCTAAAGCAAAGAGAGTGGGGTTTGGTGAAGTTTGAAAAGGTATTTTGTTTGCGTACAATTTATGTGAAAGAACATAATGCAAATTTGCCACATCTCTTTCAAGCTTGTAAGGCAAAATTTTAACCAAGTTGGGCTATTTTGGGTTTGAGTGAATTTTGAGTTTTGTTTTTGTTTTTCATGATTTTTACTTGTGAAATCTTATTAGTACAACTACAAACCATGGAATGTAAAATGGTTTAACCATGTTGTGTGTTACAAACTTATTACAGTACAACCAGATAGCATGTTAATGAAATTGTTGCAAAAAAGTGCAAGGGAACAAAAGCAATCAAAGGCCAATCATTCTGTTAAATTACCCATTTGGCGGCTTGAAATAAAGGGGTAAAAGTTTAAAGTTCTTTTCGGTGGTAAAAAAAGAGCCTTTTCCTTCTCTAGAAAACATCCCATTGAACTCAGCTTTTTCTTCTTAAGAAGATTAGATAGATAAATGTATCTTTTTATATTCATACCAGTCCAAATTAGTAGTTCTCTTGTTAACTTGATATATGCTTAATTCGTGTAGACATGATCTCACTTTATTGTTTTTTTAAGACATGATAAGTGCTTATAAAATGTTTCGACCGAAAACGTTGCTTATAGAATATTAATTCATTTTTTTATGTTTTTGATTAAGTTGAAAAGTACCTATTTATGTTTAATGCAAGAGATCTTACATATATTTGTATGATTCACGGATAAAATTCCTAAACAAGTGTAAAAACTATAAAAGTTCTATAGAATATATGCATTTAATTGGAGATTTTTATTTAAAAATGCATAATTTTTAAGTTCCATGTATTTTTCTAATTTAGCTATAATTTTCTAGGAATTAAATTTAGTTGAATATAGTTTCTCAATTTATTTATAAGTTATAGAAAATCACTTTCCATTATTTAAATTCCTAAAAATTGCAATTTCCACATGTAGCTAAACAATCACTAGAGTTTTACAAAGTATAACAAATTTAGTTTTGGAGACGTGATTGAATTTTGTCTAAAAGTCTATAAAGTATAAATGATTACGTGGGGGTTTTACTAATCCAATATCATTTTGAGACCTTCAAGGTGGGAAATCAAAGACTAATTTAGTAGATTTTTATACGTGCATGATTTCTTATTTAGGTCATAGGGGCACTTTATAGCCTTTATGTCATTATGTTAATTGTATAATAAGAGATAAGATTTATAGGAAGTTAGGAACTAAAATATGAATAATACTCCATGATATTAACAAGCATTGTTTAACCTATATATTTATAATTTTTTACATTCTTAGTGCCAAAGTCATACTAAGACAGTACCAAGGATTCAATACTTAGGATGCTTGAAGAATTAGGTGGGAAAAACATTTGATGATATTCATTACCAACTCTACCATATAATATTAATGTAGTAGATACAAAAATAGGCAGATAATGAGATTGAAAAGATTTCACGTTTCCATCATGATGACCATTACACAAGAATTATTAAGAGAATTTTCAGTTGACAAAAACATAAAAATGTCTCCTAATTGTTCTCTGTTTCCTCTCATTCATGTTTGATCAAGATCAATATTCGAGATCTCAAAAAAAAGATCAATATTCGAGTATCTGGGCCGGTTTAGCGATTAAGTATATACTTGGGATAGTTCTTGAGGTCGTCATTTCGAATCCCACACGGACAATAGTTTACCCTCGTAGATATTGTATAATATTTGTAAAGACCTTAATCCTTACTTGAGACTTAAAATGTGATCACAATCATCGTATCTATCATCAAGAAAACTCTATTTAGGAGTCAACTTATGACCGCACGTTTCTTTCGAGAATTTTCGTGACATTCTGGAAATAGAACAAGATGCAACAGGTTTGAAATCATGATTTATAAACTTTGACTTCCCCTAAGAAAATGTTTAACAATAAGATTAACTATTTAATAAATTATATCAGTGTTGTGTATATTCAGATAATTCTTTTTTGCAACTGTCCCCATTTTTTCATACTATAGTACTATAAAATTTGGTTATTACCTCGTGGTATTTAACCTGGGAGCATACTTTTAGTAGTACTAGTTGAAGACCCGTACCATGTACGGGTAATGATCATTTTAATCGTTAATTTGTGTATCTACTATAATCTATACTATATATTAATTCATATATAAATAGATTAAAATGGGAATTGAAAAGTTAAGTTAATTAATATGTATCTTTTATAGAAGGGAAAATTTCAAAGATAGATAATATTGTTTCAAAGATAGATATTAGATGAGTAAGAAAAAGGATAAAACTAAAGGTTAGATAATTAAAGAAATTTTAAAGATAAATAATATGCCTTTAAAGATAGATATTTGATGGGTAAGAAAAAAGATAAAGTTAAAGATTAGATAATTAGGAAAAATAAAACATATAAAATTGTTAATCAAGTGGGGCCAGAATTAACGTGGAGGCTCGAAATTCTCCGGCTTTAATATATAGTATAGATTGTTCGCTAAAGCATACTTCTTCTTGGTTGACAATTGAAAAACAAAATCATAAAGATAACAAACTAGCAATGATTATCATGAGAAAAATACGTTGTATTCTTGGGTGAAAATTGAAAAATGCGTCAAGATTAAAGTCATGATAACAATGATTCTAAGTTGTAACCCTACTTTGCATTATACATATAATCACGGTGGACAATATCTGCTTTGCTCACCACGGACATAGGTCATTAACAAACGCGGTATATACCGGCCGGATTGATTATTTTACTTCTACCATGATATAAGCTCACCCATGCACGTCGACTCTTGCTTTGCATGTTGGTGCAATTCACCTTGTCAAAACAGTACATGATGGACATTGAGGGGGCTCTCTTTCGGCTCGGGGCCAGGGGCGGAGGCATGATAGAGGTAGTGAGGGGGCCAACTATATTGAGGGGCCGACTATGTTAGTTAAACATATTAAATTTATAACTTATATTAACTAAATTACTTAAAATTGGTTTACAAAGGTTCAATTTTCAAATATTCATAACTTTTTATTTAGATATCGGATTAAGGCTTATAATATATCAAATTGAAGCCCCGAAAGAGAGGAACAGTATAAGGTAAAAAAATTTGGATTGGGGGGCCATGGCCCCCACCGGCCCCAATGTAGCTCCGCCCCTGTCGGGGCCTCAACCAGAGATTCGAGCCGGAGTATGGTTTCAGATTGAAACTCGAGAGATTAAACACAAGTTTATCAATACAAAACGTCTCTTTCCCCCGGGTTGTCGAATCCGGTTCTTTTGAAATCGTATTTTAGTCCGGAAATCGTATATTACGAAACAAAATTGTACCACGGGATAAATGGATCATAGGTAGACAATTCATTGAGGCGTGTACAACAATTGCAGCAAGTCTCCTAAATCTATTATATATATTTAAAACCACTAAGAATTAAAGTCTTCTCATTGCGCCACCTCAGCTTTTTCCACATGGCATTCCCACATTACTCCACCTCGGATTTTGCCACATGTCGCATTCTCATTAAGCCATGTCATATCATTCTTCCCAGGTCATTTGCCACGTAATATTATTTCTTTCTTTATTATTTACATGTCATATTTAACTACAATTACAAAATAATGAGTACTTTAACTCTAAATTGCTTTAAAAACATGCTTATTAATAATTTTGAGTTCTTTTAATATTTATGCCTCATTTCATTCTTCATCTTCATCTTCCCATGTTGTTACTCCTCAAATTGATTTACCGATTCTTCATTGAAACATGTACCGATTTATGGTTGCACTTCAATGCTTGATTTGTGCTCTTCATCTAAAAAGACCGACATGAATTGTTCGACTACACAGAAAAGAAAAGACATGGTAAAATCGATCTAATTAAGTTTCGAATTCTCAAGCTACCAATGCAGAGCTTAATTGAAATCAACACTCATTATGTCTTCTTGGGATATCGAAACCATATAATTAAGTTCATCTCGATATGTGACCTCTTGATTAATCCACACATGCTTCATTTTTTCCCTACTGATGGATACAATGATCGATCTCGATCGAGTTCATGGAATATATATAATAATATTAATATATACTACAGCATACTCATTTAGTTTTTTAAAAATTAAAATATTATGTATTCGAAATTTAAACTTGCAGTTTTCTAATAAATTTTTTTATGTTAAAAAATGTGGCATATCTTCAGCATATCTCATGCTTTTCCAAATCTATAATATGATCTTATCCATTCCAAAACAAACGTATTAGTTTTGGTTACAATATAATCTTCTCAATCTAATCTTATTGCCTACGAACCCGGAAGATTCAATGAGTCAATTAAAATGCTAATTAGTAATTACTATTAAGAAAAATCTTTTTCTTTTGGTTATGATATAATCTTCGTAATATGCAATGAATCAATAGTTAGTTAGAAAGTTGTTCGGACTTTTTTTTGTCAAAAGATTAACAGAATATTTTTGTAAAATAAATACTTCTAGCAAAATCAATTTTTGTTACGATATAATCTTCGAAAGATTAAATCAATCATTTAAAAAGCTAATTAGTATAAAATAAATCTTTTTTTTGTTAAAAAACGAATCATCTATATATACTTTCCAATTTGTGTAAACATTTGAAATCACGAAGGAGATTGATTTTTTCAATTCCATATTTACATTGTTTCTTTTACTAGATCTTTTTTTTCCAAATTAACATACTACGTATTTACATATACATCATTGTGATCATATGGTTTAATTGGAAACTTTGGTTTAAAAATACAAGCTTTTTTTTTCAATTTATTGGATTTATATGAAATACGTGGTTGTGTGATTTGAAGTGTTACAACTAAATATAGTCAACAATGAACTTAATTACAAATTGGTTGAAAAGTTGTGAATGTTGTAATTTGAAAAGTTGTGATCATGAATAGATAAATCCCTAAACTAATTAAGTCAAATTTAAATTTAAAATGACTTAATTATCTTAGTAATTGATTAGTATGAATAGAAAATTGATAATTATTTCAAATCTTTGATTCTGTAGTTATTTCAGTTTAGATATACCGTGATTTTATAGTCACTTTATCCGACAACATAGAGATAAAATTTTCGTTGAAAATTACACATGAATCAAAATCATCAGATCTTCCAGTTATATAATGATTACATACACCGTGATGATTTATTTATCAAAATATTTTAGCATCCACCTATTCAATCTTTTTTTGACCAAATAGCTATCTGATATTGACTTTGGATAGTGTGCAAAAACAAAAAGGAGATATTGACTTTGGATATGAAAAAAAAAAATTATAATTGTTTGGCATATAAATTAAGTAATTTCCTTAATGGATTATATGATTTTTTGGTAGAAATTAAATGATTTTTTTAACCACATCTTTGATATCTTTTTTTTAATGGAAAATCCTTAAAATATATTATTCAAATTAATTTGGAGTATGAGCGTTCATGGGGTCTAAATTATTAATAGATTTAGCTGAAGTAGTAAAAGTACATGGCATAGTGGAAATTTAATTTTTTTTTTTGGCCGAAAGTGAAAAATTAATTAAGTAGAGAATCAACTCAAAAGATTTATTAGCCATTTCCTTAAAGTTTTTGACATACAAATTAAGCCATTTCCTTAACTGATTATATGGATTATTTTTTTTGGGTAGAATGATTATATGGATTATTTGGTTTACTAAATCTTTGATATCTTTTACTTAAATTTTGAAAAAGTCTTTATGCAAAGTGATGTCAATCAACTAAATAATACTCTGTACTATATAATAAAGTTTATGATATGATTATAAGCAAAGTGATAAAACTTGGTCATTTTGTCAAAATTTAAAAACCTATATGCTTTATATCGGTTCTTATATGAGAAATATATTTGAGAAAAATATATACACCCTATATTTTGTTGGTGGAAAATACGGTTGTTTTATAATTTTTTTTAATTATCTTGGTCAATTTTGTAATAGTAACTAATTTTCAAAATTTTAAAATGAACTTCATCCAAAATATAATTAAAGAACTTTTAATAATTCTACTATTGTATTTATACTACCTTACTTGCTCATTTTTTCATTCATACATTTCATCCTCTCCCAATTCTATCAAATTTGTCTTTTGTGTAAATATTGGATCATTATGATTTTCACTTCAACATTCACTTACCTCTTTTTAAATACCATATCCTTATACTTTTCATTTGATTATTCAATAATTTTTAATTTATATAAGTTTACAACTTCACGGTACTATTTATCTATCTATTTTTCATTTTAAGGTCTTTTTTTATATGATGTTACTAAATATATCTTTAGATTGAGAGGTTGTACTATAAGTTTATTATATTTTACAAGCATGTTTATTATAAGGCCTAAGATATAGGGGTATAAGAGGTGAGAGTGGGACCATAATAATAATAAAAATAGTTATCTTTATATAATACAAAACGAAAAGTAACACAAATGTATGTATAAAATTTAAGATTAGCAAAAAAAAATACTAACACTACCAAACATAAAACTTACAAAAATTGTATTGAATGAAATGTAAATTTCGTTCTACCGAAAAAATAAATACCAATTTCTAATAAATAATATTTGAAAAAAAAATTTTAATTGATAATTTATTTATTATGCATATTATATAGTATAGAATTGTTTGATTGGTGTTATTATATATATAATAAATTATAAAATCCGCGCAAGGCGCGGGAAACTGTACTAGTTAGAAATCTAAGATCTTGTGAACCCTCTTACACACACACTTTTTAATTTTTTTTGAGGCATACACACACACTTGAACCAACAGGAGTATCAAATAAATTATACAGTTTATTACAGAATTGTATACTAACATGTTTTATAAACAACTTCAACTTATCTTCATTGTTTGCACTAAGAAAACACTATATATGTCCACCATACTTCTTCACATAAGAAACATAAAATAAGTACAATTTGGATGTAATTCAGCCTAGAAATTATTACTGGGCTCAAAGCATTTGATAAATGGATTGGGCTCACTTCAGGCCCAAAAAACTAACTGGCTGAAGCCTTAGAACACTGGCAACTGTGCTAAAAAAAAAGAACACTGGCAACTGGCAATGAGCACACAATCACAAAACACATTTGCAAGTTTTTTTGCAATAATAACATAGACACCATAAGTTGATTATTAAGAAAGTTAGTTTGATGACGGTTATGATTGACCCCTTTAGCACGAGAGTCGTTTCTCAAAAAAAGCATGAGAGTCAAACCGGTGATCTCTGGGAGTCTGGGTACTACCCTTAGAGGTTTAACCGCTTGACTGAATGTCCGAAGACGAACAACCTGATTTATACCTCTAATGTTGTTGCATATTTTCCGAGCCACATCAAGGAACTTGTGCTCAAAGCAATACCTATTCATGATCTAAGGTCATTAGCAGTTTGAATCTAAATGCATCAACCGAAAACGAGTCCAACTTTTAGGATGAGAGATTGGGGTTTTAGGGTTTTATGATTTGGCGGGAACTAGATCTTACGCCCTATATTTTGTATTAACAACCGAAAATACACAAGTATTGCCAAATCCGCCCCTTACTTTTATAATTTACAAAAATCACCCCTAAACTTTTTTATTTTTCTAAGCAACCTGACAAGTCCCCAAGAGTCCAACTGTCCACGGCCATTCAACGCCCTGCCATACACAGGCCAATTCCGCACACAGACGGAAACGAGTCTCTCATTAAAGAGAAATTATATGTTTCCTTCTTTGCAAAATCAACAACGCCCGTAGTGTCAATCTAGATTAAGACCAAATTCATGAACTGGGTTTCTTCCAGATCAGAGCTTTTCTTTTTCTTCATCTGGGTTCTCTGGAGTTCTTGATGGTAAGATGCCCTATTTTCCCACTTCTTCTTTCGCGCCCCTAGTATGTGTGTGAAATTGCGGTAGATTTGTATGTGTGTGAAATTGCGATGGATTTGTATGTGTGTGAAATTGCGTTGGATTTGTATGGGTGTGTTTCGTTTTGATTTCTGCTGAAGTTGTTCTAGCCTTCTAGGGCTTGTGGTTCTCAATTCGATTAGTTGGAACTTAGAATTGTAGTAGCTTAAGCTTTTGACTGGTCTAGGGTTTGTGCTAAATTCATTCCCGATTGCAAGTTTGCAACTCTTTTGGGGGAATTTGCTTTCTAGGTTTTGAAGCTCTTCAGTATATGGGTTTTGATGGCATTCTGGTCATGTTTGCCTGTGGAAATATTTCTTGCTAGTTGATTAATCCAGGAAAGGGGAAGGTTTAAGTTGAGTCAATTTTCCAATTCTTGTACTATCTTTCTAGGGTTCACTAACTCCACCAAATCATCCATATATGATCATCTATATTGTTCACCTCTGTTTTCAGTTGTCCACTATATGCTGATTTTCATATGTTCTTATATGCAAATTTCCCATACATGACATGGTTGGTTTCCTGTCAAGTGATTTTTTTTTGCTTTGTATGTGAAGTCCAGTTTGTTCTGTATTCTGATTTGGTTTTTGAATTGAAAACAACTCTGTATAGTGCTTGGTTGGAAGATGAGTAAGGACCACATATATGAAAAAAGGTGGGAGTTCAGGAGAAAGGACAGCGACTTGGATTCTTCAAGCGACGAGAAAGACTCCCATTTAGCCAGAAACCGGAAACTACAGAAGAGCAATCAACTTCTCGGCTTAGTTCAAGCTGAGGGCGAAAACCAGGAGGAGGAAATCAGCCACGACCCGGAACCGAATCCTCCTAAGAGAGCGAAAAAACAGCCCAGTCCAGTGATAAAAAACCGAGAGCGAAACCCCAAGAAGAATACGAAGAAAACCGAGGGAGGCGGTAAGAAGAGTGGCTACAAGTACAATCTGGCATCTGCAATACAAGGCTTGGAAAAGCATGTGAATGTGTTAGTGAATGAGATGAAGACTTCTAGAGAGGGGCTATCGAAATGGATGGAAGACGAGCTAAAGAAGTTGGTTCAGGAAAGCTCTAGTGCTTCGCCTTCGAAACCCCCTAGGAAAGGGAAGAGGCGAATCACCAAGAAAAGCGAGTCTGAGTCTGGCAAGAAATCGCCTTCCAAGAGAATCAATGCGAACAGTTCAAGTAGAGCAACAGAAGAGCTAAAAAGGCCCGGTCAAGATGCGCCAAATCTCTGCAAAATGTCGACAGTGTCTACTGAAAATCCGAACATGGGCTTTTCAGCTTCAAGCTATCTGCATAATTTGCCCAACCTGAACCCTAGACCTTTAGCTGAAAACTACTTGGTTAAGCCAAACTCTACGAGCACTCTGAGGCTCGAACACGTTGCTCTGAACTCTAACAAGGATCCATTTAGTGGGCATCAACAACAACAACAACAACAACAACAACAACAACAACAACAACTACAACAACAACTACAACAACAACAACAACAACAACAACAACAACAACAACAACAATCTGTTGGGTTTTATCAAGGAATGAGTCTGCAATCAGAAAGGGATTTTGACAGAAGTGGGATCATTGCATCAATGAGTAGCTCCATGGGAAGCTATGGCGGGTTTTCGTCCGCAAGCCATCTGGGTTTCAAAGGCGCGTTTAATGTTCATAATGTGGGTCTAAATGGGTCAGAGTTTTTGGCTCAAGAGAACACTTTTCCTAGCCTCAGCAACACTCATCTCAAGTATTCAAGCTGAAGAGAGGGCACTAATCAGAGAGCTTGGTTTCTTAGCTGTCATATCTTGTTTACTTGCTTAATCAGAGCTTTTTATTTTTTTCCCATTACTTAGAGCTCATACTGATACTGATTGATTTGTTTTCTTTTGCACTACATTCTGGTGAAACAATTTTGAATTGGAGATTCAATCTTTGTAATAAGTTAAAGAGTAGAAATGAGCATAGCTTTTTCCGTGATCCTCTCAAATGCATTATGAAGGTAGTCTTCACATGACAACTCTTGGTTGTAAAGTACTATTGCAAAATTTGGTGTGTTCTGAAATTTCAAATGCTATAGGTATACATTATTATGAAAGAATGCAAATAATTTGATGGCTATTAGGTGTTGATGCTGAGAGGCGGTTCGGATGATGCCACGTGGAAGGCGGGTGAAGATCGAACGGCTGTGATGAAGTGCTACGTTGTCAATTTTGTCATGCAACTCTTGATTTGAAGGGACCATGGAAATGTGCATCTTTGGCTCTCTGACTCGGATTTGCCTCCCCTAGGAATGAAGAGATGGCATCTTAATTTGTTTTTTTGTTAGCCATTGTTGTTGATTTTAGATGTGTTTCGGTAAAACTCCTAATTAGGACACTAATCTATAAAGATTAAAGAGCCTTTCCATTCTTGACAATATAGATTAAGACTTGTGAAAGTGAAAAAGTGTGGGTAAGAAATAACGGTTAAGAATATTGTCTTTTAGAAGTCGAAGTCCTAAAAGAAAAACAGTAATTTAAGGTTCACACTCTTAATAGAAAGTTCTTAAGAGAATTTTTCGTCATTAACCTTAGCATTCAAAAGATAAACTATGAAATGTTTGGAGCATTAGCTCATTGGTTGAGTACACATATGTTTTTACATGAAGTCTTGGGTTTGAAATTTCAGGACGGTTGTTTGCCCTATTCTCGAGAATTGCCTACTTGTTTTGCAATTTGAACAAGAAAAACTATGAAATTGTGATTGATTCTAAAGATATATCTCTTTTGTAGAATATTATTTTCAAAGTATCGTTTAAGTCAATTCATAAAAAATATTTGGAACTTAAAATATAATTAATTTATTTGTTAAACACGTACATGCATACATTAGAAGAAAAAAACCTTGTTAATATATGCTTTGTACGTAAGAACTTAAGTTTGTCAAGGTGTATTATGAGTAATTGTGAACCAATCATTTCGCAATTATGTAACTCCTGACAATAAAAATCATCCTGGTTTTTCAATTTCCTTTGTTTAAGAATTCAAATTTGCATCTTTTTATCTATGTTTTTCCAAGCTGAAAAAATATCATCGTTATTTTTATCATGATGATATATAATCATGATTACTAACGTACATTTATATTACATATATAATAATAATATATGGTTCGATCAAAAACAACATAGTGCAATATTGACATATAATAGTTAAGATTGTATTGAAAGCAACAGCTTTGTTCTTTTTCAATTCTCATGTGTCGTTCTTCTCTGCCGACATCACTTACATTACATGGCATAGGCTGAGCGCCATGCATTATATTCGCTATCCTACAAATGTGCAATGCATTCGACATTTACACTTTTATCATAGATCTTTATTTCACACTTTTATCAATACAATGTATATATTTTTTATTATAACATGTACGTTACATATACTGTCCAAACATTTTTGTATGCCTCTATACATGTAGAATTACAAATATTTTATCACAAGCTTTAATTACAAATCTTTTATCACAAGCTTTCACTCTTTGAGATCCACCTTTCGTGCGCATATTAAACTCAATCAACTTGTTTTGGTATATACTTTGGTTGAGTTATATGCTCTCTCGTAGAGATATGGACATGTTGTTTTAAATTTTGTCTTATAAAAATTAAAAGGTAAATAATTTGACTTAAATGATCTCAATCTGGTAAAAGTTTTTTTTTTTAATTTTCTACTAAATTTAAGTATATGCAAGTAGCGATGATAATATAGAAAAAAAATGTGCTAAAATATTTAAAATGACGTACAAGTATTACTTAACATGAGATATTAACCTTAAAAAAGTTGTTTTATATAGAAAAGTTCTAGTATTTGATTCTAGAATTAATAATCTTAGATCTACGATAGGTGATTCCAAATAGAATTTTTATATTATTTAAAATAAAATAAAAAAATCGATCCAAAATTTACATATCATTTTATCTACCCTACAAGCAAGTCTAATGATTTTTCAACTGATTCTTACATTTCTACTGTAAGACTATATGTATAGGTTACTACGTATTAAAAAGCTCAAAGCTATGCCTCATCTCCAAATTATATCCCGGGTTCAATTTTACTTGTCAATTTATATGTAAGAAAATATTAATTCTATACATGAGGTTATTTACTAATTATAATGTAGAATCTTACGACTAAGTCTTTGGTTGACATTAGCGGGATGAGTAGCGAAATTCTCAAAAAAATAACATCTTTGTACTCCAAAGGGAACTGGATTCTGCTAGTGTTTTCTTTCTTCTACTCTCAACTACCTACCTGTCTTGGAGAACGAAGCCTAAGGGTGCGTTCAATCTTACCATTCAATAAAAAAATCTTCAATAATACTCCCTCCGTCCCATTGAGTTTGTCTCATAGGACAAATTTTGCGGTTATTAAGAAGGTGATAAAGTAGGTATTGGGATATGGGAAAGTGGGTAAAAGTTGAAATTGAATGGGGGTAGTTTTGTAATTTTATATATGTAAAAAGTTGAAAAGTGATAAAGTAGAAGGAAAAGTTGGATTTTGGGTGTAAAAAGTGAGTTTGAATGAGGGTAATATAATAAGAAATTGTTGATATAAAAGGAAAGAGGACAAACTTAAAGGGACGCCTAAAATAGAAACGAGACAAACTCTGGGACGGAGGGAGTATGATTCTATGATCCCGAATTCCCGATCTAATAACTTTGACTCAATTATTAGTCTTTTGCATGTAGGAACGTTCTACTGATCGACATGCAATTATGTATAGGACGTCAAAATTCAAAATAAAAATAATTGATATATAGAATCATAGATGCATGTATAGTAAATATCAATATCAATAAAAAAAATCATTTATGTGAAAATGGACTCTTACGTCTGGCTATAAAAATGACACCATGAGCCTCCTTTTATTGCTCACTATCTCAATTTTATAACTTCTAAATTTAGTAACGCTTACACAAACACTTAGCCATGAGAAAAGAAAGGAAAGAAGAAAGGGAGGAGGAAGATGAGGAAGAGGACACAAGGTTGGGCACAAACAAGTTCTCAGGGCAGTCCTTGGGGACGTCGGCGCCTTCGCACGACTACTACAAAGACGCGGATCCTCCGACGCCATTGTTCGTGGCGGGAGAGCTCAGTTTATGGTCCTTTTATAGGGCTGGAATCACTGAGTTCATCTCAACTTTCTTGTTCCTCTATGTATCAGTCTTGACTGTTATGGGTGTCAAAGAGTCAAAGTCCTTGTGCTCTTCTGTGGGTATTGAGGGTATTGCTTGGGCTTTTGGTGGTATGATCTTTGTGCTTGTCTATTGCACTTCTGGTATCTCAGGTAATTTGTTTCCTCCATCTCTTTTTCTTCTTGCATATTTGCCTACTGGTTCATCAGAGCTCCGGCTTGATGGGCGAGTCTCTCAAAGGAAATTTAGATTTCTTGTGTTGTCTTGCCCTTGTTTGTTTGGGACTTTCGAATACATCCTCTCGAGTTTTCCGGGATAAGGGTGCATAGATTTTGACGTCTTAGTGGTAAGTATGTAATTGTTTTGTGTTTTTTATGAACTTTGAACCCTTTTCGAACCAATATAATTCTCGTAGGATATGCTTGGATCACAAACTATAGTGAATATAATCGCTAGGTGTGATATATTAACAATTTCAACATGGTTAAACAAATTGAAATTTATAACTTGTTATCGAACTGGTTAACCGACTTTGGACACCCTCACGCTCACACTTGAAGAATGGATGTGTTTTTGTGATATTGTGAGCTTTTGTGTGACCTGAAAATCATGAACATTTGTGGGCCTTGAACATTTTTGTGGACGTCGTAGGCTTTTCCAAATCAAATCATTGTTAGCGTGGTTTTTGGATTAAGGGCACTGTTCATGAGAGTCGAATTGATTACCTCTACATACTACTTTTAGAAGTTTAACCGCTTAGATGAAGGCTCATTGTAAGTCTTTATAGTGCTCTAGCTATGTTAAACAAACTTGTTTATTTTGTTTCTTGGGTAATTTTTTGATGAGTAGGAGGACACATAAACCCAGCGGTGACCTTTGGGCTTCTACTAGCAAGGAAAGTGTCCTTACCAAGGGCAGTCTTCTACATGGTAATGCAATGCTTAGGAGCCATTTGCGGAGCCGGGGTCGTGAAGGGCCTCCGCCCTTCGCAATACCAGACGTTGGGCGGAGGGGCCAACGTTGTGAACCCCGGCTACACGAAAGGCGAGGGACTTGGCGCCGAGATTGTGGGCACTTTTGTACTTTGTTACACTGTCTTCTCAGCCACTCATGCCAAGAGGACTTCCTTCTCCCCAGCCACTGATGCAAAGAAGAAGCCCAAGAATGTTCATGTTCCTGTGAGTTGTCAAAATCCTTTTTCTTGGGTTCTTCTCTCTTGATTGCATTTGAACATGGGTTGTGTTTTGTTTGGATGTTAATTTTGGTTGTCTTTATTATGTTAGTTAGATGAATGGTTGCTTTCTTAATTTTTAGGTCTAAAATCACTAGTGGTCCATATATTTTGTGTCGGATACACTTCTTAGGTACGTGGGTTAAAACATATGGTCATTAGCCATTCATTTATACATGAATTTTAATCATCATTAAAATTATAAAAGAAATGGATCAAGTTAAAATATTGGAGCATGGAAAAAAGGTATATCAAGGGAGCAAATAATAATTTAGGCTTTTGTCAAGTTAGACTTAAAAAATAATTATCTTGAGTCGTTTAGTCAATCAGTTAAGTCTCTAGCTAGTATCTAGAGAGCTCCAGTTCGACTCTTATGAAAAAAACTTTAAAATAATCTATTTATTAAGAAGCTCCATATTCGGTTTCACCCTATGTGCAAAATGCAGGTTGCTGTCAAAGACCATCCTAGTTATGTTGAACATAATGGAAATCATTTGATAAAAAATAAATTATTTTTTTATTATAGAAATCAAGGCTAACCAGAAGTATCAAAAGCTCTTTACATTCACATGACAAGTTAACAAGATGTGACCAAAAGTATTTCCCAAAATAGGAATCCTTTTCCCAAATGGAGTTAAAGTTTATACATTGGTGGTGGGTCTTCATAATGACCTTATCTAGTCAGGTTTCAAGATTGCTATATAACATATTAACATGTAATAATGTCATTTTTGTAGGCCACATCTTTTAATTTCATGGCATGTAGTGTATGTATCTTTGTAAGGAATGTGTATAATACATGAGCTGTAGTTGCCACCTCAACTGGGCCCTTTTGGACCATTGAAACTTTATATGGACATGAACCCATCTCTTTTCTGTGTCAATTTGGACTATACTCAAAAGTCCAATAATTGACTAAATGATTTTGTGTGACAAATTGTGCAGATTTTGGCTCCATTGCCAATTGGGTTCTCAGTCTTCTTGGTTCACTTGGCCACAATCCCTATCACAGGAACTGGCATTAACCCAGCTAGGAGTTTGGGAGCTGCAATCATCTACAACAATGCCCATTCTTGGAATGACCATGTAAGTACATAACTAATTAACTACCTAATTAATCAAAGTAGATTAATTAATGTAAAAGTCCTCGGTCCGAGAAACTAGGGTCTGATACCATGTTAAAGTTAGCGTGACGATAAATCATAGACTCTGTACTTGAAGTCTTATACATAAGTATAACAGGTTCCCTCATAAAACCTGGCGTGCAATATTTATTGATCTACGAGTCCTTGGTCCGATAAACAAGGGTCTGTTACCATGTTAAAGTTCGTGCGAAGACAAATCGGATGTTATGTATATCTAAGTTTAATACATGGCGCGCAATATTAAAGATAACCCATAAACTTATACACTAGTCTATTTTATCCCTCGACTTTAGAGCAACGATCGATGATGCTAATTTGTTGGCTACAAATGCAGTGGATCTTCTGGGTCGGACCGTTCATCGGAGCTGCGTTGGCGGCTGCTTACCACCTTCTCGTCATTAGAGGAGTTCTCTTCTCATCCAAGGCTAAGTAATCATGATTAAGGATTCATGCCTAATTTAATCGGCCTTCTTTTTTTTTTTAATTAAGCATTGAGTAAGGATCCTTCTTGTGTCTTTTATGGATTTGGAAAAGATTGTTATGTAAATGTCCCAAGTGGTAATTGTGGATTTTGAGTGTGTTGTGCTCGTTTTTATTTTCAATGCAATTTTTCTTTTTTAATTTGTTACCGGTATATATATATGTTTACTCACCACAACTATGTGTTAAGAAGAAATTTGGTCTGACCAAGTGATTAATAAGCTAAGAAGGAAATTGATTTGAATGTACAATGCTACACAGCCCATTCTAATAAAATGTACGTACGTAAGGAATTGAAGTTAGGAATTCATTATGAATAGATAATGAAAACCGACTATAATTTCTTAGCTGATTGCACATTCACAAACAGCAATTTCAGAGATGTACTCAGACCAATTTGCTTGACAAATTTAGCATAGACACATCACATCCACTATTATACTGACAACTTCCCGTGATAGATTCATTCGATCATTCAGCTGATATAAACTGTCATAAATAAATAAAAATGTGATCGCAAAAAAAGTATAGTAAATTGTTTCCAAATAAGAGATCTTATCCCGGTTGGAATTACACTCTTTACTTTCGGTATATTGTCATGTCCGGACTAGAATTAGGCTAGGAATAGGGTGAATTAGAGAGAGATTAAGGGAGATTAGGAAGAAAGGAAGAGAGATTAAGAAGAGGAAGTAGAAGAATCGGAGGAAGAAGCCAAGAAGGTAAGGGACAGCTAGTAGAGAAAGTTAGGAAAATGTCATTATTTCATTATGGATACCTTCTCACATACCAGAGCTTGGCTTATATAGCCTTACAAGATATTATACAAAATACCCTTTAATTCCCTAATTACATTATTTACCCATTCATTACATATATGTTATCCGAAAACTTTTCGACAAAAAAAATGTTATCCGAAAACTATGATATATAGGGTGGAAACTCGCTTTTACACTGAAAACATGGAAATCCTGTGTTTTCCGATTTCCGTTTCAGTTTCCGTATAACTAGATTTTAGTTCGGTTTGGGTTGTTCTAGCCCTAGGGGTCGGGTTGCCCTAGAGTTCGGGCTTAGATTGGTTCGATTTGGGATGCTCTCGGATATATATCTTTTTGTTCCTTCTAATATTGTTGGATCAACAAGCAAAAGTTTAACTCGCCCAACAATATTATGCAAGAATGCTAAGGAATATGAGGGTGAGAAATCTACCTCGACAAACAAAAGTTTTTCACTGTAAAAATCCAGTCAGGTTAATTTTATTGCACACCTGACACCACGTATAAAATTGAACTCACCCAAAATTGGAGCAAAATCTGGCACTAGTTTGTACGTGCTTGATTAATGGGCCGGCCTTAATGCACTTGGCCACAACACGTTACGTCATCGTTTAGCTGCATGTTGACTAAGGAAGCGTAATTGATTTTTCCGGTCAAATCCAATCTCTTTTCTTTAATCACACGTGTGATTATTGTAATTCCAATGAAATTTCTGTTTCATTTTTTTATTAATTGATTACTTTCGTCATCAAATGTACTTAATTAATTCTTACCAAAACTCCCTTAAATCATACGCATGTATATGAAATACGTACATCATGTTCTTTGTACCCATTTCATATTTCATTAGTTATATCATTAATTAATTAGCGGAGGACGTTGATATTGCGCTAAAAATGACTATATATAGGGTTGGTACGACAAACTAAAATAGGTTAGGCTAATTATATCATAATCAGAAATCACAAAGCATCAAAAGTCAACCCATTCCAATGCATTCAATGCATACTCTTTCAAAAATAGCGCAATAGTATTTCATTGATGTATTCCATTACATAGTCTTAATTATCTTATAATCATCATATTCATAATTCCATTATTAGAATTTAGAAATCACTATTCAAAATTACATAAATATAAAAAAAAATACATAAAATGTCCAAACACACAAACCAGTATGCAATATATTCACATACCCCCCCCTCCCACAGTATCAACTATTAACCATTTCACCTCCCAACTTAGCAAACTTTCACCACAGTAAAAAGGTAAAAAAAAACCATCACCCCTGAGTTTTACCCCTCACCCTCTCCAAAATGGGCCCCAAATCCCTGGGCTTAACGTCCACCACCAGCCCATACTTCATAAACAGCGTCAACGACATCTTCTGCTCCACCCTCTTCCCGGCGGCCACCGTCATCCGGTGGCGGAGCAACGCCGCCGCCGCGATCGACTTCATCTGCAAATACGCAAGATCCTTCCCGAGGCAGATCCTCGGGCCGGCATTAAACGCCACGAACCGATACGAATCCGGCACCTCCACCCTCTTCCCGTCGCCGGAGATCCACCTCTCCGGCCGGAACTCCGTGCAATCCTCCCCCCAGATAAACTTCATCCTCCCGACCGAGTAGATCGAGTACGTGATCGCCGACCCCGCCGGGACGAAAGTCCCGTCGGGCAAATAGTCGTCGGCGGCCACGTACTTGGAGTCCTCCGGCACCGACGGGTAAAGCCGGAGGGTCTCCGTAAGGGCCGCCTTGAGGTACACAAGGCGGTCGACCTCCTCGAACGCCAAAGGTTCGTCCAACCATCGATCTAACTCCTCGCCGCGGGTCTCGACGAGGACCGCGGCGATCTCGTCGAGGATCTTGGCCTCCACGCGCGGGTTCCGGCTCACCAGCCAGAAGAACCAGCTCAGCGCGACGGATGACGTGTCTCGTCCAGCTAGGATGAAGTTGAGCACCACGTGTTGTAGGAACTTGTCCGAGTAGGACGAGTCCTTCTTCTTCATGAACCGGGACAGCAGGTCGTCGTGGGTGTTGTGGGCCCCGTTGCTGCCGCTCTCGAGCTCGAGCTTGCGCGTGTTGATCACGTCCGTCATGTATTTGTCCACGTGGTCCAGGCTTTGGGTCAGCGTGGCCTCCATCCCGAACCGGAGCCATTTCCTGAGCCGCCAGATGAATTCGGGCAGGATGAACCGTTGGAGTGTGGCTTCCGTGGCCCGGTCGAAGGAGTTCGCGAACCGGTTCTCGGGTAGACCCGGGGCTAGGGTTTCCGGGTCTTTGCCGAAGGCTAGGCCGCAGATGTTGTCGAAGGTGAGCCGGAGGAGGAGGTCTTGTAGGTCGACGGTTTTTCCCTCTAGCTGAGCCGTTTCTAGGATCGGGCAGAACCGGGTTTTGATCGCCCGGTTTACCCATCGACCCATGGCTTGCCTTAACGTCCTGTCAATTATACAATTTTTTATTAGAGATTTAAAAAAAAATCGATTTTATCCACATTAATTCTAGGTCGATATATAAAATATAAAAAAAATTTTTTTGCCATGTATACATATAAAAATATATCAAAAAATATATATAAAAATATGTCACAAATAAAAATAGCTGGTATTTGAGCAAAAACAAATCTGGTATCACTTCTTTTTTCTAGATACCTAGGTACTGTTAGTTAAGATGGCTTGATTTATTCTCATTTAATCAAAAAGTATAGTTTCCGTAACTATACAAGATGGCTTAGTGTTTTCTAAAATGGGAGTTGTGACTTGTGAGACTAGGTTCTATTTAAAGTACATCGATTTTTCCAACTATATCCTAAAGACATATTAAGAATGCGAAAAAACTAAAACATCAAAAAAAAAATTAAAAAAATGTATAAATCCTACAAAAAAATCAATTCACCTCAATGACATAAATTCAACAAATTATTCTAATTTTTCTACCAAAAAAACAAATTATTCTAATTTCATGGTGTCTAAACCTCTAAAGATTGAAAATATTAGCGATAAATAGAGTAGGTGAGGAATTAAGGTAGGAAAAACATGGAAGATGGTCTTCGTGGTTTGTCTTGTCGGTCTTTCTCTATATTTTCCAACTAAAAAATCTAGCCATTTATTATTTTCCAACTGCTTTTTATGCCACAATTTATTGCTATGAATAGTTCAATTTTGCGATAAACAGTTAAAGTTGTTTTTTTTGTACATACAAAATCTTTTTCAATCAAAATCAATATCCAAGAATGTTTTCATCAATTTGAAACTCCACGGAGTTTTAATTAAATCATTATAATACGGAGTGGTATCTTAATACCTGGTGGTGAATTCCAGTGCGGCGGTCTTACGCTGGAACAGCCACGTGTCGCCATCAGAGTTAAAGATCCCATCGCCGAGCAGATCATGGAAAACGGCCTGCCAGGTGGGGCCCTTGGGGTAATTATCGAACCGGCCCTTGAGTATATGCTCAAGGTTCTTGGGATCGCACGTGACGGTCACGAGGCACTGCTTCCTGGCCAAAAACGGCACGGCGCAGATGCTCGTCTGGTACGTGCCACCGCACGCGCGCAGATTCTCAGCGATCCACTCGTGCATCCGGTTCGCGTTCTCGATCAGACCGGGCAGGCTCCCGACCAGCGGCCAGACACGTGGCCCCCTCATCGACCGCGAGATCGTCTTGAACCACACCGTGTACGCTGCGACCGCGGCGCACAGGATCAGCAGCGTCAACGAGTCCATTTCGCTCGCTCTCTCGCACGCGCCCCGCCTTGAGTAATTAATTAAATAATTAGTTTATTCCCCCGCGCGCGCTAAATGGTGGTTTGTTTGTGTGGCATGAAAAATGAAGCCGTTGGATTTGAAACCGGGAAAACTAGCCGTTGGGGTTTGGAGTTGGGATTTTTAAGCTTAACCCACGTAAGAAAATGGCGGAAATGAGATGGGTTTTGGAGAAGAAGGGATTTGGGAAATGGTGAGGGAAAATGTGAGGAACAAGAGAGTGGGAAGAAAGTGATTTATAGAGGAGAAATGGTGGAGAGCTAATAAATGGGGAGGGGGTGTTTTTATTTTTTTTATTTATTTTTGTAAACGGAGGATAAAAATAAGCCCTAATATTGATCTTGATCGTATTATTTCATGGCAATTTTCTAGGGCATTTTCTTTAAAGGAAAAAGAAATCTTGATCGCATGGCAAACAGCTCAGAAAAGCTTAGCTAATAAATGCCACCATGGGTCGTTGAGAGTTAGGGTTTGTAGATGTTATTCATATGTATAGATGAGAGAGGGTAATTATTGTATGAGGTAGTAAGTATGAGAATATTGACTATTGAGCATGATCAAGCCTTACAAATGTCAGTTTTTTTAAGAAAGAAATTCGATATACCATACAGAATCGGTAGGTTTTATATGGAGTACAACTATATGTGTAAAAAAACCTAGTTCATTTTCATTTTTTTTGCTTTATTTAAGTTAATAATGGAGTACTTGAATTGTAATGTAACTTGTAAGAAAATTACTTAAGTGGGTAGCACATAGGATTGTTTACTCTCCAGCCTCACTTTCTTATCAATGTGAGACAACCCACCTAATTTTGCAGGAAATGAGTAGCCTCCTTAAATTTGTGCATTTAATGTGGGGAGGAAGTAAATGAAATTGGTTGAGAAAAAAAAAGGTTTTTCCCCTCACTCAAGTCTATACATCTTACAAGAAATGTACATTTTGATCTCAATTAACATGAATATGCACATAAGTGCACACGCAAATGAATCCATGTACATTATAACCATGTCCTTTATAAGCTTCAAGTTATATGTCCTTTTCATGTAATCGATCATCGAAAGGTTCTTACGAACTTGACTTCATTCGTCGATCATCACGGGCGGAATTTCCCGCTTTTTTCTTTTATAATCGGGAATCCATCTTGATGGAAATTCAAACTCTGAAACTTGTTACATATATGGTACAAACCAGATAAACCATCCTACGCCAATCGACTTAAACCAATGAAAAGAAGTATAGTGAGACTTTATCTTTTCATCTATTATTCAGAGAAATTAATGAAGAGTATAACTAATATATATGGTACATTATTATTTACAAAAATAAATTAATAGACAGTATAATTAAGTTAATAAGGATCGAGTGTGATTTTGCTATGCATGTAATCCATGTGACTGGGTTAAAGGGTTGGGTGGCCGACCCTAACTAAATTTTTGCTCCGTGCATGAGCATTTACCACTATACGTCGTCGTTTTGCAATTAGCTACACATGAAAACTAAATGCTTTATCCATTTTCTTTCCCTCGTTGCATTTGGAGCCTGTAGTTTTAATTAACTATATAAGATGTTTTCTATTTTACGTGGAGAAATCAGAGATTACTTTGATTTGGTGAAGTAGTCAAAGTAGGTTTGACTTGCGAAGCCAAGGTTTCCATTAATAAGTCTTCATACTTTTACCGCCAGATTAAAGTGAGGCCCACGTAAGTTAGACAAGGAGCGTGTTATAATTTAATGTTTGTGTGTGTTGCTAGCTTGTTAGTTGTTAGCTATGTGAGGCAAGTTGTAAGGTCATATTGCTAGGTCAAATGATTTGCCTAAGCTAAAAAGTATGCATATATATTTTTACGTACGTATGAAAAGGAGTTATACTTGAAGTCTTGAAGTTAATTAAATCAAACATATCAAATGAGAAAAACAAATATGGAGGTGTTTGTGTAAGTGATTACTCAGAGTATTGATCATGCACATGCATGTAGGGCAAATATGCACATGTATAGTGTTTTAACTATATAGCCAGGGTTACAAGTTACAAATATACATTACGAGTGTACAACTCCTAATAACATACATGGAGAATTCAAATGATGAATTTTAGAAAGAACACATGATATGTACGTGATTAGTTTGTGGGTACGAGAGATATCATCACTTCAACCTATTTTACGTTTCAAAAGTGCCCGTCCGAAAATACATACATGTATCGTAAGTAGTGGCGAATGTATGATCGTCGATGTTTGTAGACGTCTATGTCCGGAATTGAGAAGTTCACTACTTTTCGTGGACTTTTCTCGATTAACGTCTTTGATCTATCTGCTTAATTCGCGGTCAGTGTTCTAAAGATCCTTTCTAGGCCCCGTCTAGGTGGACATTTCGTGGCCTTTTAACCTGCCTAGGCGGTGCCTACGTGTTCGTCTAGGCCGCCTAGGCAACCGTTTAGGTCGTCTAGGCGATAGGCGGCCCCTCTCCGCCTAGAAGTCGCCTAGCGTTTTTTAGAACATTGTTCGCGGTCTATGCCACCTACATCAACTTGTTTTTCATGCGATTTCGATTTTGTCACCTTATAATCCGTGTATACATATTTCGCTTGTTGTTTTGTTTCCTCATACCAAATTTTCCGATTTTTCGAGTCTCTAAATCTACCAGATCTGTTTGGTACATCTCTTACTTACCTAGACACTAAAACACATAGTTTAAGTTTTATATAAGATGAAGATGTCGTAGGTGATCGGGCACGCTTAATAACGAGGTCCACTAACATATCATACCGTATTGTGTAGCACCACAATTCTATATTGAATTAAATTAAATAGACATTGTGGATAGTGTCGTTGACTTATGAGTTGCTGTTACTATAGAAAATTTATATAAGTGTCAATAAGTGTAGTCAACGCTTAATGGTTGGGCCAGCAAGTTATCAATTTGCAGTGTCTCAGATTTTCATATGATATATGATCAGGTCGAAATTCTTGAATTTTACAATCCTGGCATTAAACAAAATATTACTACCCTAGCACCTCGTCGTCCATGATCGAGTATCTAATTTTGAGTGCAAATTTCTCAGGCTTTCATGGTCAACTCTATTTGTCGGACTTGCAATTGAAGTTTGCTCATTATATTTGTGTCAGTTCAGTGTTATCAAATTAGTGATAATCAAAAGTACTAAAAATTCTAGCTCCAGGAGTTAATGTGTTTTGATGTTGAAGGTTAACTAACAACGTACGTCAGTTTGACAAAAGTTTCAAGCTTCTATTGTAACTTGTTTCATTAACAATATTTGGCAAAAACATATATGGCTTGTACGTAGTAAAGAAATGTGTTTTGACATTGATATAAACCGTCAATTTTGTATCTTAAAAATGGAAATTGAAAGGGCTAAGCTATGATAATTATATACGGTTTTTTTATTGTGTGTCGAAAGGGCGCACTCTAAATGTACAAAAATATAGAAACTAAAATCTTAAAAAACAAATAGTAGACTTGTCATAAAAAAGATTAAAAAACCCAATATTTAAGATTTATCAAATCTTTCTATTATTTGTTGTTTATAATTAAGCAACAAATTAGATATCTTAATCCAATGATATATCCTAATCATAATTAAGCCACAAATTATGTGTGTGACATGTCACTCCCTACATGACATCTCGTGATCCAAGCAACACCCGAGTCGCGCCCAAACGAGTTCATCTATCATTGCTTGATATATTGAAATCACAACTGTTGTAACGAGAGATCGAACGAGAACAATAAAGCAAGAACGACACACAGATTTACGTGGTTCGGTAACGGTGTGTTACCTACGTCCACGGGCAGAGAAACCGTATATTATTATGGAAGACAGAATTCGGAATACAGAGATCTAGGTATTTCGAGAGCTTATATAGCGACTCAAGAAACCCTAGGTACAATTATGGGCCGCAGGCCCAAAACAGAATGCAACAGGCCCAACAAACAGAAAACATAGTGTACCGTGTGGCAGTGTGTGATTCAGATTCAAGGCACATTAACAACAACAATCCCTTTGCGATAGATGTTATAGAGCAAACAAACCCGATTAAAGCCTTAAAAATATCAACCAAAAAGAGTTAATCTTAGGATACTAAGCAACATATCAACTTAGGAACGCCGATTAAAGTATCCAAAAATGTGATCTATCTACTTCCAATTCCAAAGCATCTTGTCGCAAGTCAGTCAACACCAAGTATGTGACATATAGTTGCGAATATGTACGTTATGTCACCATTCGCGTACGTAAAATACGTACTATGGTATCACTCTATGCATTATAACCTATCTTTGTACTAGGATGTAGCTAGAGTTTATGCAAGTTATGAATTTGAGAGTGATATATAGTTGGGTGGATGTTAACATCATTCAAGTAACTATGATACACTAATAATATCGGCTAATCACTAATGCAATTAATATCTATGTGGGTCTTTTTCTCCATCTAGGCCCTTCATTAACGAGGCGCCAATGCAAATTCGTCGGCTTTCAAAATGGTTAGGATTTAAATTATTTTGTTGTAGATATAATAAGGAGTATTATAGTACATTTATTATTAGCTGCAAAAGTTGTTCAGTTATCAATAATGAGCCTCTTATATATGCGTTGCTACTTGCTAGGCAGAGTGGCTATTTAATTCACATTATGCGATATGATACAATTGTGTAATTCAGCCTTATTACTCTCCATATGTAAAGTTAGGTACTTAGGTATTTAAAAATTAAAACATGAATGGCTTGTAACTTAAATCAAGGGTTGCATATGGTGAGAACAAATGCCGTTATGAACGCGCGCGGGAACACGATGCACTTATATCAACATAGAATTTTACCTGGTTAGCTACGTCCAAGGGCAGAGAAACAAAATATCACTACGTAGGCTGATTTCAGATTATGGGTTACGGGCCTAAACAACGAGAACACCATCGAGCTAGGGCGCTGACCCTCACAATCCCACCAGACCCCTATAGTTGTCGTGAGCTCTACCCCTAGATCCCTTATGGATTCCGATCAATGACAAATCAAGGCAACTTAACTTATAATAATGTATATGTGTAGGATCTACGTGTGAGAATATAGATGTTGATCCTCCAGAGGGATCAACGAACTGGGCAGCGAAAACAACAAATCAAACAAGTAAAGATGAACACATACAACTTTCCAAATCAACTTGTTACTCTTATTAATTAGAATCAAACTTACAAACGCGGATCTTAATTCCTAGGTGTACACAATTTTATACTTTAATATAAAATCGTGATTAACCTGGAATAATCCTGTCTAGAGAAACAGAATATCTCTCTAACAAAGTTATCCTAACAAGAGAATTATCTCATATCTACGAGATTTGATTCTCTCCCAATTCGTCTCTCGCAACGCGTCTTTCCTCAATTAGAAAGATCCCTCACAAACGCTCGCGCGTTGATCCAGCTCTCCAAATATGATATCCGGCCTTTGCGTTGATCTCTTGTTGTTACAATCAAGTATCAACGAGCACTTCTACTATAACTTTGTTTCCTTGGCTGGCTGAGACGATTGATCTTGCTCATGTTCAATTGTTCAAACATTCTAGAATGATCCTGAAACACTTAGCAAACAACATTAAATTCTTCACAAGTGTTCAATCATCATCAAAAATACTTGGGATCGATTATTGGGATCAAGACCATCCCAACAATATGAACATAATTTCATTGTTTTCAATATTATACGATTGTGCCATTTCTTATCCCGATATCTTCATTTGTTTTGTAAAATGTGCGTATATTTCTCATTTTTGCATATGGGCATCGAGTTCGAATATTAATTCGGTCCATTTTCATCTCACGATCACTATATGTGCATCAACTATCAACCATATTTATTCAATCAATACTGTTTCTAATTTGATCAAGTTTCATCTATAATTTTATGAATGTACGTACATCAACCATCAACCATATATTCATTCAATTAATAACGCGAATTCATGTCAACAAGCTACCTAGATAGCATGGTTCTTTTGTAGTACGTACGAACAAGAGAGCTAGTTTGATCTCAAAACCGCTCTCGTTTTGTCGAGAACAAATGAATAGGAACTAAAACATGGATATGGGTGTGCAATGTTCAATGCCCGTCCATTTCTGCCTGCACAAGAGCAACTCTAACTAGAGTGGACCAAGAATTCAACAATGAGTGTTGTGTTGTCCTTTTTTCTCATACGTGTCCATGAAATCAGTTAAGGGCCTCTTTGAAATGTGCTATAAGGATGGTCTAGCTGTACTATAGACCCTTTGATGACTAGAACTTGAGTCTAATTATTCATCCCACCTCAAATACAAACAAACTAAGTGGGTCACACCATGCCCATTATTTTTAGGAAAAATAACTTGTAATAATCCCAAGTATCCACATCCAACCAAAAATAATCTCAAGTATCAAAATCGTCAGTAGTGAACCTAACTATCGTGATATTAATTAGAAACGATTTACCGGTATGTTTTCCGACGAGTTCAATGACTTGGCGGTCGGAAAAATGACGTAACAAGGGCAATATTTTATTATAAATTTTAAATATGCCATGTCAACATAACTTATCGACTAGGTCATTATTTGACCAGTTTACCTAGTTCATCGTCCTTACCGACTAGGTCATGAGCTCGGAATTAGCAAGGAACTAAGGAAGATGATTTTCTAGTCATGAAAGAAATTAAATGAAGCACGAATTAGAAATACTTAGTAAAAAAACTATCTAAAGTAGTTTGCGTGTTGAAAGGTCAAATAATGCTAACTTCGGTGGTGGATAGAGTGCAACTCTTTTGCCCTTCCGTAAAGTCGGTGGCATTTATTTTGGTGGCCTTTGCGACCAAATCTACGTCGTGGCCA
Source organism: Polygonum aviculare (assembly GCA_934048045.1). Lineage (NCBI taxonomy): Eukaryota > Viridiplantae > Streptophyta > Magnoliopsida > Caryophyllales > Polygonaceae > Polygonum > Polygonum aviculare. The sequence continues at coordinate 3,060,398 of OW204030.1, read as the reverse complement.
ACAAGTCAAATTGATATGTCGTTTGTCCAAAAGCCATAAGTTAGTGATGAACCATATATCATATGAGTGATGTCGAGCTCCACAGTTTTTGCCGTCAACCACCGCCCATGGGCTCGGCGCTCGGTGTGACTGAAATGTACTACTCCCTCCGTTTCACAATAAGTGTCGTTTTAGCTCTTAACACAGTTTTTAAGAAAAACAATCATTCACTTTAAAACTTACAACTTTTTCTTAATTTTACCACTCATTACATTTTTTTGGCCAATGCATGAACAACTTTAGTCAACAAATACACATTCCAATAAAAATTATCATCATTCACCCCTATTAAATCATTTTGAAAACCTAAAACTACACATATTATGAAACAAATTTTAAGTGCTAAAACGACACTTATTATGAAACGGAGGGAGTACTATGTAGGGTCATGATTTTGGCTTCATCCGAGGAACCTCATTTTCGAGGTTGAAATGCAACAATGCGATCCATGGGTTGAATACTTGAATTAGAGTCTCTACATATACTCTTGAAAGTTGAAACAGTCTCATAACTCCATAACTCGTGATGGACACAGGACGGGCTCGGCCGGGCCAGGGAATCCGGATCCAGAATCGGCCCGGTTTAAACTCGGGCTGAAACGGGCCGGGCTGCAGACCGGGCCCACACGATAAGGTCCGGTCCGGTTTTTTGACGGGTCGGGCGCGGCTGACCGACCCATTGCCAAATAAAACATTAACTTCGGTTCGGTTCGGTTCAATCTTTTTTCTGTTTCGTTTCGGTTTTAAGCCAAATAAATCAAAAATATTTAAGTTAATATAATCATAAATATTCACTAATTAATTAATGGGCTAACAAAATTACTCTTTTGGAGTCTAACTCAAAAGCCTATATACATAAAATCCTTAAAACATACATATTTATAACACCACTCAACTCTTCCACTTCTCAAAATTTTCAATGTGAAAAGCTATTATATCACCCTCATGTACATTTTCACCCCACAAATTCAATTCCACATCGAAAATTTTGAAAAATAGAAGAAGTTGTTGGAATTATATAAGACCTATAATATTTGATTCTTTTGTAAGTTTTATCCTTAACTAACATTTAAATAGGTATTTTTGATAATAATATTTAAATTTATATAAATTTAAATATAATAGTTAATTTTAAATAAAAAATAAATATATTTTTACTATTATTACCGGGTTGGGGCCGGGCTTGATTGATCCAGACTTCCGGCCCTTTGACCAGCTCGACCGAGGCATGCTATCATCCTCCAACCTAGGCACGGCCGTTGACCGGAGTGGGTTTAGCCTGACTGGCCCACGGACTGACCGGGCCGGGCTATTTAGGCCCATATTTGCGGACCGGTTCAGGCCGACCCACACTTTTGTCCATCACTATCCATAACAAAGTTATATTTCTATACCCAGGAACCATATAACTCTCTATATCTTTTTTGTTTATCGTTCTCGTTCTACTCTATATCTTTCTTGCTTACCGTTCTCGTTCTACTGATTACAACTTATAAGTACTTAATTTAATTGGATTGGATCTGTATACCTCTTTAGTTTGATAATGATAATACTAATATGAAAGTTTTACATTTCATAAGTTTGTAACCATTAGTAGAAATTGGGATATTCCTAATTTGAAATATCAAAATTGTGCGGAATTCACTCCTAATATCAAAATTGTAACCAGTATATTGGATTATCAAAACTGTGTGAAACTTTTACCATTAGTCCATATTCTCAAAATATACCTAATAATAAAATCGATGGGCCGTGTATATTGGATTATCGTCGATTTCACACATCAGCAGGCTCACAAAATACCCAAGTGCCCAAATATGTCACTCTTAAATACCAACCTCACATTTCAGCCCCATCAATTTGACATAACAAAAACTTTATAATCAAAATTTAGGAAGTGAAAAGTGTATAATTGATGGACCATCGGAAAATGCAATAAACTTTTCACCCTCCAAGTTCCAAGATCCAAGATCCAAGAACAGTGCTACTACACAAATAACACAATGGATGTTTGGCCCAACATGATCACTGACAGGTAGCACAGCAATAGAAACTATTTGTATCATGCAACAACCAACTTAAGACACTAAAGCAAAAAATAATGGCAACAAGATCGAGATGGGAAGCATTAGCTATCAAAATCCATGTGATCTTAATAGACAAATAGGCAAATGTTTGGAACTCGAGATTAACTACTACCATTAACTATGTACAAGAATGAAGGTAGATGAATGATATAAGATTACTCTAAGCTTACATATAAAGCTAAACTTTCTTCTACCCTTACACTAAGGTAACAGCAAATACCTATAACATATAACAAAAGCTCTCCAATGAGTTTCTAGGCTGCGATAGAAGAATATTCTGCCTTTGTGCATATAATGGTTAGCTTGCTTAGCTAGCTAACAATGCAATACTATCATCAGGATGCAGGGCAATTGTTTCTGCAATATCAGTTTAAACAGACCTTACCAGGTTGCATTGTACCGATTCTACTGGAAATTGCACTTCAGCTTGCACTGGACTGAGCCACAGGAAAGAAAGACCAGTTCTTGCTGGGCTGCTCGGCTTCCTTGGTTGCGGCATTGTCATTGGTCCACCAGTTCGGACCAAGACAAGGTTTATGGGACTCTTGTTTGTTGACGTTGTCAAAATTGAACTCCTTGATTGATCCCAAGCTCGCAGATCGTTGCCTTTGACAGCGTTGTCCCTCTTCCACATCTGAGGCTCGAGGTTTCTCTGCTGATGTTCCATCAATCATACTAGTAGTCCCTTCATCCACAAAGATCTTGTCATCTTCTTCATCACTGTTTTCCAAGGCAGCATTCTGTAACGCTTTAGGTAACACTGTGGGCTCCTTCTCGACGCACCTGATGACATCCTCCGAAGTCACCTCAAAAGAAACCCGCTGACTAATCGAAGTTTCTTCGTCATATTGCTCATCGGTTAGTGAATCTTGATGATGCAGATGGAAACCATCGCTTGGTTTGGGTAGGTAGTTTTCAGGGGTCACAGAACCAGATTCCAGACTTGATCCATAGTCACAGACAGGAAGCAGCCGGAGGTTAAGGAGTCTTGGAGAAACACCAAACCGGACATCAGAATAGTAGGGTCCACCACCAAAAATCTCTTGGTCTGGAAGAGGTGAAGACGTGCCTGATCCAGATATAACTGAGCTAGGAGAGATAAGCTGGCCTGCTGGGCTTCTAGGGTAATATTGGTAAGCTGGGTAGTCATACTGAGACGGCATAAACCTATGGTCTAAAAATTGAGCAAATGGCACTTCAGGAGAGGAAGGTGTGGTTAGCTGAAGAGATTCAGGTGGAGGAGTGAAAGGAGCGGTAGAAGGCTCGGTAGTGTAGGTGGAAAAGGTAGGCGGAGAGACTACTTGGGTTTCATTGGCATATGGCCCGATAGCGAAGATTGAGCGGGGCCCACCTGGGGAGTATATGTTAGCAGAGATTGAAACTAAGCCAGCAGGAGATTGTGAAGCTGATGGTGGTTCTGAGGGAATGAAGGATGCAGGGGAGGAAGGGGGAGCGGCAAAATGTGCTCCAATGGGATTTGGTAGGAGTAAACTTTGAGAAGGAAAGGCGTTAGTTGTTGTGGACGATGATGATGGCTCAGGAACAAGAATAGCACTTCCAATGCGTTTTTTGTGCTTTTGAGATCCAAAGCACCAATATGCACTCAAGAAGCTACGCCATCTCCTTTTCTGCATTTAAGCCAATGACCAGAAAAACAAACTTTAATGTTTGTCACAGACTAATAACAATTCAAATGAATCCTTGACATACTGCAAAAAATGATTTCAAGTTTGTCATACAAAGAGTGTGGAGGGACAAACTTAAGTACAGTTGAGTTCACGCACCATAAAAAGAAAATAAGAAAGGTAACTCAACTTCATATGAATATAAAACAAATAAACAGAAGCAGAAAGAAAACATTTCCCTTTCAAGTTGTATTTCCGCATGTTTTAGATTTAAAACCCCGGTTATTTTCCATTTGGACCATCAAAAGACCAAGCAAATAAATGTAAACATCATTGGCTACTGCTTACGTCAGCTTATTCCGGAAATAATTGAGATATACTCAAAAACAGCAGCCAACTTACAACATCCCAACGGTAACGGTAATCAGCAGATCATGACCTAGTTATTTATTGTAAAAAGAGCAGCAGTATAATGCACAGAGATCATGGACAACATCTGTTGGCTAGGCACTAATCGACAAATCTCCTAACGGTTAACGGTAAACAACAGATCATGACCAGCTTACAATAAAAAGAGCAGCACTATAATGCACAGAAATCATGGACAGCATCTGTTGGCTAGGCATTAATCGACAAATATCCTAACGGTAACGGTAAACAACAGATCATGACCAGCTTATAATAGAAAGAGCAGTTACACTATGAAATATTTGTTCACTAATCGACAAAGACTGGATACCGTTAACATCAAAAACAGAACACTTTTCAGCCTCACACAGCCTTCTTTTTTACTATCATTTAAAACACAATAGCAGTTTGTAAGACCTAGATCAGTCGGCGACAAAAACGCAGATGAAATCAAAATCCAGAAGGATAAGGGTCGTTAATCATACAGGTAACAGTAGACGACAACACGCCTTAATTTGACTAAAACCATGTTTCCATAAGCACTGCAATTCCAATTCATACATCATATAGATATCAACGGATAAGGCATATTTTAAACCCTAAATTATGCAAAAGATGCTTAACTCCAATATGCTTACTACCATGACTCAAACTTCACTTTAACCAAAGCAAAAAAAGTGCAACTTAAACATAAACCACACAAGTGGTCTTTTCACTTCAACAAGCAGAAAGAACTCTGTTCCATATCCAAACAAATGATCATTCCACAAAACATATACAAACATCTAGACCCCTAAATCATCCAAGAACAAGCAGGACAAACCTTTTATCTCAAGATTAAGACTTCACAAAAATTCTAATTTCCAGAAGTATATACAGCTCTAAAACCAACAATCACAATGGAGCAGAACCAGCAGACCAATCGTCAACATACACAAACTACAAACTCCAAGGAACTAGAAAATTCCACAAAAAATAAGAAGAAATCTTACTCAATCTCCAAACAACGAATTACTCAGCCATAAACAAATCTCACCAGAGGTCGAACCAAGCAACAATGGAAACTCAAATTACTCAAAACCTCATACCAATTCAAACCTTAAACCTCCGGAAAAAAAACAAAAACCAAAACACGCTTTTAGCTTCAAAAGCGTAATGAACAAGCCAAATGTGCAAAAATCACCTGAGGATACTCCGGCTGAGCACGAGCTTCAGCTAGAGCGATCGCATCAACAGCGGCGTTCAACGTCTCGACGGCGTTCGCATTCCTCATATCCCCATTCACACGACTCATCTCTCTTGACTCCAAATCTTCTTCTTCTCCTCCTGAATTTCAAACACGTTAGCAAATTCCGAAACCAGACAAAACCTAATTTCCGGAAACAACAAGCAAAAGAGCACTACCAAAAACCTGATCGAAATTCGTCCAAACCGAGCAAGAAACTCGAAACTCGAACTCGAATTCAAACACTCCGGAGAGCCGATTTCACTAGAAAGCGAGAGATTGAAGAAGAGAGAAAGGAGAGAGGAACAACGACGAGAAATCTATGGCTGATTTTGGGAGAAAGCTCTCGACAGGAACATCAGAAATCCCTCTCTTGTGAGAGTAAACCCACTTGCTTTGGGGTCAAACACGGCAATGACTTTATATATTAAAATTTGAGCGAAAATGTGATTAATATTTAATTACCGCACGAACCAGCGTTATTTGACGTAAATACCCTCCTCTTCGCTTCGGAATTTCACGGCTGTTACGTTTTGCTACGCGTGCCATTGTTCGGTTTTATGAAGGGTAGTTTGGTCTTTGAGCGTGTGGGGCCAGCCAATTATAAAAAACTTTCCTTGAGTAGGAAGGGGCTAATTATTTTTAATGGCATAATTAGGGAAGTATAAAGCGTGGGGATAATCCAGATTACGAAGAAATCCAAATCTCTTAAGTGGTTGTGCACGTGTGCCCATCGTTTGTCTCGTGGCCTTTTCTGGTGACGTGGATGGGCCCCACTCTTACTTCCCCGGACCATCCTCTCGAGGTGAGGGAGTTTCCTTCTACAACAACTTTTGCTTCTTCCAATCCTTCCACAACAACTTTTTCTGTTTGCTAGTATCTTTTTCTTTAGGGAATATGATTCCTTATTTTTCTGTTTAAGGTAAAGATTCGAAATACCACACAAGTCTAGTATACGGGGAGGAGGTCGTATGACACAATGGCCAAGCCGTTTATGTAGCGGAAACAGAAGGAAACGCGAAAATAAACAAAAGTAAGAAGAGTACAACCAACTGATGAAGTTAGAATCAAAATGAATTCGGGGTACGGTAGTGAAAAATGCCTAAAGCGAAGTGTCGTATTGAAGTGGACAAACCATCATAAAATTTAAGAAAAGAACGCCTTGTGTTGTTGCCATTAAGATGAATATCTTCAAAGCCTGTAAAAAACGACTAGGCTCATATTAACAAGACCTAGTTCCAATTAGTCAGAGAACCGCCCATCAAGCTCGATTTACGTGCCTCGGATGTGGTTAAGGTAGATCCGTTCATTGAATTGGTTTGAGTGAGTTCAAATGTATTTTTTTGAGTTTGAATTGAGAAGATGTTCGAGTTGTTAAAATAGTTCACTGGGTCTAAACAATGTGATTTTTTTGCGATTCATGTCGTTTCAAAGGGTTAAAACGATCAATATTTTTTATAATTTGAAATAGCACTAGAATTAAATAATGTTATTTAAAGTAAAGCATTCCTTTATATTATTTAATAATATAGTGTATTATAATATTTTAAATAAATGATGTTCTTGCAAAAATATGAGTCGAGTTTATTCACCTCAATTCGAGTTTCAATCAAGTCGGTTGCAAGTAACTTATGTACACTTCTAAATTCTAAGGAAGTGTTCGGTTGCAAGTATATTATGAAATATAATGCATTTTTTTTGAAAAATGAATTGCAATCCAAACAAAGCATTGGCTGGCTGTAATAATTTCAGAAAATGTAGGGTCCACAGTCTAGTTACCCATGGGTGGCTATAATAATTTCAGAAAATGTATGGTCCATAGTCCACTTACCCATGTGATGGGTTGTTTGGTGAAAAAAACGTTGTTTTCGAAAATAAGATATTATTATGCATAATCTGTTTTACACCGAACGGAGCCGAATACCTAGTACTAGTAGTCTATTAGAAAGAAAGAAAAGAGTGTTCATAAAAAATCTTTATTACACAAGAAGGGCGCTCAGTTGAACTACGTTTTAGGGAGAACTAGAGAGCTTTAATCATGATCGTTAGATTAGCATAAATCAAAGGATGATAAGGAAGGTCCACAATAAGGCTGTGTTCTAAGGTTGTGTTCGGTTGCAAGTATATTATGAAATATAATGCATTATTTTTAAAAAATGATTTGCAAACCAAACAAAGCATTGACCGGCTGTAATAATTTTAGAAAATGTAGGGTCCACAATCCAGTTACCCATGGGTGGCTGTAATAATTCAGAAAATGTATGGTTCATAGTCCACTTACCCATGTGATGGGTTGTTTTCGTGAAAAAAGCGTTGTTTTCCAAAAATAAGATATTATTATGCATAATTTGTTTTACAACGAACGGAGCCTAATACCTAGTACTAGTAGTCTATTAGAAAGAAAGAAAAGGATGTTCATAAAAAATCTTTATTACACAAGAGGGGCGCTCAAGAGAACTACGTTTTAGGGAGAAATAAAGAGTCCTAATCATGATCGTTAGATTAACATAAATCTAGGGATGATAATGGAGGTCCACAATAAGGTTGTGTTCGGTTGCAGGTATATTATGAAACATAATGCACTATTTTTAAAAAATGATTTGCAAACCAAACAAAGCATTGACTGGTTGTAATCATTTCAGAAAATGTAGCGTCCACAGTCCAGTTAACCATGGGTGGTTGTAATAATTTCAGAAAATGTATGGTCCATAGTCCACTTACCCATGTGATGGGTTGTTTGGTGAAAAAACGTTGTTTTATGCATAATCTGTTTAACACCGAACGGAGCCGAATACCTAGTACTAGTAGTCTATTAGAAAGAAAGAAACGGGTGTTCATAAAAAATCTTTATTACACAAGAGGGGCGCTCAGTTGAACTACGTTTTAGGGAGAACTAGAGAGCTCTCATCATGATTGTTAGATTAGCATAAATCAAAGGATGATAAGGGAGGTCCAGAATAAGGCTGTGTTCTAAGGTTGTGTTCGGTTGCAAGTATATTATGAAATATAATGCATTATTTTTAAAAAATGATTTGCAAACCGAACAAAGCATTGACTAGCTGTAATAATTTCAAAAAATGTAGGGTCCACAGTCCAGTTACCCATGGGTGGCTATAATAATTTTAGAAAATGTATAGTCCATAGTCCACTTACCCATGTGATGGGTTGTTTGGTGAAAAAAACGTTGTTTTCAAAAATAAGATATTATTATGCATAATCTGTTTTACACCGAACGGAGCCGAATACCTAATACTAGTAGTCTATTAGAAAGAAAGAAAAGGGTGTTCATAAAAAATCTTTATTACACAAGAGGGGCGCTCAGGAGAACTACGTTTTAGGGAGAAATAAAGAGTTCTAATCATGATCGTTAGATTAACATAAATCTAGGGATGATAAGGGAGGTCCACAATAAGGCTGTGTTCGGTTGTAGGTATATTATGAAATATAATGCATTATTTTTAAAAAATGATTTGCAAACCAAACAAAGCATTGACTGGTTGTAATAATTTCAGAAAATGTAGCGTCCACAGTCCAGTTACCCATGGGTGGCTGTAATAATTTCAGAAAATGTATGGTCCATAGTCCACTTACCCATGTGATGGGTTGTTTGGTGAAAAAACGTTGTTTTATGCATAATCTGTTTTACACCGAACGGAGCCGAATACCTAGTACTAGTAGTCTATTAGAAAGAAAGAAAAGGGTGTTCATAAAAAATCTTTATTACACAAGAGGGGCGCTCAGTTGAACTACGTTTTAGGGAGAACTAGAGAACTCTAATCATGATTGTTAGATTAGCATAAATCAAAGGATGATAAGGGAGGTCCACAATAAGGTTGTGTTCTAAGGTTGTGTTCGGTTCCAAGTATATATTATGAAATACAATGCATTATTTTTAAAAAATGATTTGCAAACCGAACAAAGCATTGACTGGCTGTAATAATTTCAGAAAATATAGGGTCCACAGTCTAGTTACCCATGGGTGGCTATAATAATTTCAGAAAATGTATGGTCCATAGTCCACTTACCCATGTGATGGGTTGTTTGGTGAAACAAAACGTTGTTTTCAAAAATAAGATATTATTATGCATAATCTGTTTTACACCGAACGGAGCCGAATACCTAGTACTAGTAGTCTATTAGAAAGAAAGAAAAGGATGTTCATAAAAAATCTTTATTACACAAGAGGGGCGCTCAGTTGAACTACGTTTTAGGGAGAACTAGAGAGCTTTAATCATGATCGTTAGATTAGCATAAATCAAAGGATGATAAGGGAGGTCCACAATAAGGCTGTGTTTAAGGTTGTGTTCGGTTGCAAGTATATTATGAAATTTCATGCATTATTTTTAAAAAATGATTTGCAAACCGAACAAAGCATTGACTGGCTGTAACAATTTCAGAAAATGTCGGGTCCACAGTCCTATACCCATGGGTGGCTATAATAATTTCAGAAAATATATGGTCCATAGTCCACTTACCCATGCGATGGGTTGTTTGGTGAAAAAAACGTTGTTTTCAAAAATAAGATATTATTATGCATAATCTGTTTTACACCAAACGGAGCCTAATACCTAGTACTAGTAGTCTATTAGAAAGAAAGAAAAGGGTGTTCATAAAAAATCTTTATTACACAAGAGGGGCGCTAAGGAGAACTACGTTTTAGGGAGAACTAGAGAGCCCTAATCATAATCGTTAGATTAACATAAATCAAGAGATGATAAAGGAGGTCCACAATAAGGTTGTGTTCTAAGGTTGTGCTCGGTTGCAAATATATTATGAAATATAATGCATTATTTTTAAAAAATGATTTGCAACCCAAACAAAGCATTGATTGGCTGTAATAATTTCAGAAAATGTAGGGTCCACAGTCTAGTTACCCATGGGTGGCTGTATTAATTTTAGAAAATGTATAGTCCACTTACCCATGTAATGTGTTGTTTGGTGAAAAAAACTGTTTCTAAGGATGATAAGGGAGGTCCACAATAAGGCTGTGTTCTAAGGTTGTGTTCGGTTGCAAGTATATATTATGAAATACAATGCATTATTTTTAAAAAATGATTTGCAAACCGAACAAAGCATTGACTGGTTGTAATAATTTCAAAAAATGTAGGTTCCACAGTCCAGTTACCCATGGGTGGCTGTAATAATTTCAGAAAATGTATGATCAATAGTCCACTTACCCATGTGATGGGTTGTTTGGTGAAAAAAAAAATTGTTTCAAAAAATAAGATATTATTATGCATAATCTGTTTTACACCGAACGTAGCCTAAAACCTAGTACTAGTAGTCTAGTAGAAAGAAAGAAAAGGGTGTTCATATAAAATTTTTATTACACAAGAGGGGGCGCTCAGGAGAACTATGTTTTAGGGAGAACTTGAGAGCCCTAATCATGATCGTTAGATTAACATAAATCAAGGGATGATAAGGGGGGTCCACAATAAGGTTGTGCTCTAAGGCTGGGTTCGGTTGCAAGTATATTTTGAAATATAATGCATTATTTTTAAAAAATGATTTGCAAACCAAACAAAGCATTGACTGGTTGTAATAATTTCAAAAAATGTAGGTTCCACAGTCCAGTTACCCATGGGTGGCTGTAATAATTTCAGAAAATGTATGGTCAATAGTCCACTTACCCATGTGATGGGTTGTTTGGTGAAAAAAAAAACTGTTTTCAAAAATAAGATATTATTATGCATAATCTGTTTTACACCGAACGGAGCCTAATACCTAGTAATAGTAGTCTATTAGAAAGAAAGAAAAGGGTGTTCATAAAAAATCTTTATTACACAAGAGGGGCGCTCAGGAGAACTACGTTTTAGGGAGAACTAGAGAGTCCTAATCATGATCGTTAGATTAACATAAATCAAGGGATGATAAAGGAGGTCCACAATAAGGTTGTGTTCTAAGGTTGTGTTCGGTTGCAAGTATATTATGAAATATAATGCATTATTTTTAAAAAAATGATTTGCGAACCAAACAAAGCATTGACTGACTGTAATAATTTCAGAAAATGTAGGGTCCACAGTTCAGTTACCCATGGGTGGCTGTAATAATTTCAGAAAATGTATGGTCCATTGTTCACTTACCCATGTGATGGGTTGTTTGTTGAAAAAAAAATTGTTTCAAAAAATAAGATATTATTATGCATAATATGTTTTACACCGAACGGAGCCTAATACCTAGTACTAGTAGTCTAGTAGAAAGAAAGAAAAGGGTGTTCATAAAAAATCTTTATTACACAAAAGGGGTGCTCGGGAGAGCTTGAGAGTCCTAATCATGATCGTTAGATTAACATAAATCAATGGATGATAAGAGGTTTTTAAATAGCGATGGAACAACCGACCAGTTGAGTTCATCCAAAGAATTTCACTTTATTAACTCATCGATCATCGATTCATCCACTTCTTTATATTCCTAGGTCAAAACTAGGAATATAAAGAAACTGTAGATCAATAATCAGCAACTATGGATGAACTCTACTTGCTAATAAAGTAGGATTATTTCCCAACAATTTTCATAGTTTCTTATGACAAAACTAGCATTTCTATGCCTACAATAATCAACAACTATGGAGATGAAAATCTGAAATAAATATAAAGCAATCTTTCATTTCTTTTTACAAAATTCCATAAAAAATCTCAATGTTTGAACTTAGCCTTCCTAAAAGGATTTTTTTAACGGCTTTTTACACACTATAATCATACTAAACAAAGAAACTAAACCCTAAAATTAAAAATAATGAACCTGTCACAAAAAGATTAAAAAATCTCGAATTTTAAGATTTATAAATTTTGTGTTTTAAATATTTTTAACGAGTTCACTATTTATTTATTAAGGTTTTAGTTCGAGTTCGAGTAAAACAACAAATACCAAAACCTTGAAAGCTCAATAATGTCAAATTTGCATATCAAATCAACACACCAAATTACTTCACGTAACATGTAATTTAATGATGGGATTTTCCAATTTCATCATACTATTGAACAGTTCATTTCTGACCCAAATACATTTTTTGCCTTAACATGATGATGAGCCATTGGAACAATAACACACAGTAAGATGAGAGAACCAACTATAGTAACATAAACAGTAGTAATGTCACAATATACAAAATAAGAAACTTGTGCTTTAGGAGAGTAGTAGTTCACTTAGCCCAGGATTTCAAGGATCAGCTTTCCCAGCAATTTCATCGTCACTGGAGGTATAATGGTCGTCGCTGAGTTCTTCCTCGTCGCTCGATTTCTCCTCAGCCCCTGCCACATCATCAGGCTTCGCGTATTTCTCCAAGTATTCTGCAATGAGAGATGGGAAAGACACAGAAGAAGATTGTTATGTTAATTAACGAAACGACAAACGTAGGACATGTTACAAAAACAACATTCATTACGTTGCTCGGTAAAACAAGCGACAAACAGCTATTTAGAGAGATTATGTCAGCAGAGTAAGTGCATTAACCGGATTCTAGCATGTCTATATTGGGTAAGGCAATCACTAAGCCATAAATGTCTTTTAAGAAGATTACGTGGCGAGTAAGGGCAACAGACCTATGGATTACTATGATAAAGTACGACGTCAAGGTGGAAAGCTACAGCTACTCTTAATGTTCCTAATTGCGCAAGAGGATCTAACTACTCCTGCATCATTTTCTCATGAACTTGCAATTCATCAAATTTTTACAAAGAGGATAAACTCATGATGTAAGATTAAGTCATGACACATTTGAAGTGGAGCTAGAGACAAAGAACTCAAACATGCTATTTTGCCAGATATAAATAGAACAATGTGAGCCGGCAACCGGGAATGTATTGCCAACAGCAGCACAAGTGTTTGCCATGAGTGTGTTAAACAACAAAGTCAGAAAGGTACAATTTGGTTGGACATTGAGACTGAGGAAACGCATCAAGCACAGAAAGAAAGCAGTTGAAGAGTCTAGCAAGAAAGAAATGATGCATTTCCTGATATTGTTGAAGCCACATTGAAATGGAGAAAAGCATGTACCAAAACAATTCGCCTAAAAAGAAGGGTCAACGGCAACATATTCCATGACTATCATAAGATTAACCGTTTAAAAAGCTAGCACCTGTTTCCAGTACACAATAAAGATAGCGGCGTCTTCTTTTGAGCCTGTTCTACTTCGCAGATATAATTTATAACAAGACACATTCCTCGTGAGGTGATATACTAAACCATTTATAGAAGATTCATCTTTCCTTTTGTGACAGTTAACTAGTTTAAAACCCATGTCTTCTCAAAGTAATAAGATGATCTGTGAGTTCTAGAAACATATTACCTTTAACTCGTTGCTCATAAGAAGCTTTATCACGCATCATCAAGGCTGCAGCGTCTCCATTTAAAGGATCGGAGGGGTTGGGATATAAAAGAAGCTGTGGAAGAAAAACTTCAAAAACATTTACCAAATCTGGAAGACAAGAAGAGTATACACATTTAGGCATCAGCTTATCAGAACTCAAACTATGTCACAATCTGCTACAAGAAAACAATGGATCCAGGAAAAAAAGAGCAACATCATACCGAACATTGGGCTCCAAGTCTGATTGATAACATCCAAACAAACCGAACCAGAGCTGGAAATCAACCAACAGAAAGTATAGTCACTAGAAACATCTCCATTAAAATCAAAATTCATATTCATTGTGACATTTTACATCTGGTTATTTATAAAGGATACACAAAAAGAATTTAACCAAATTCACAGGTCATTCATGTTTTGGCATTGAGAAACTCACATCTCGTCAACATTAGGGTGGTATATCTTATTGATAAAGCCAATGGATGGAGACTTGTAAGGATATGCATCTGGAAGCTCCACCTTAATCTTCCAAACACCTCCTTTGTAAGGACCTACACATCCAAGCAGAAAATGATGGACACAACACAATCTTTTTCTTCATTCAAAGGTTCAATTTCCAAATCATAAAACAACTTCACAAGGTCTAGTTGGTGATAAACAACTTTGAGATACAAAACAATACCAGCAGCCATAGTTGCCAAATTACATAGCTGTATTCCTTCTGATAAGCCACAGTAGCAATTTCAACATAATTAATGCTCCAATGACTAACAATAAGAACAATGAATAACAATTTCCCAGGAGCTCAGACAAACAACACAATTAATGCTCCAAAATTCATTCTTGTAAGAAGATGGCAACTGAAATTCATTCAGGATACTAGTAGTAGCCACAGTCTCCTAGCAGTTAATCTATTGTCAAAACAACCCATCTCAGAAACAAAATTGCTGAAAGAAACAAATTAATCTCTACAAAAATATAAAACAGTAGGGCTATAGAGCATTAAAAGAGTGATAAGTCATTAGATTAAGTACTGTCATTAGGTCCATGGAACTCCACATGGAATTCTTGCATGCCATCATTCACCATCTCCACCTTATAATCACTCATCATCCTGTTTTCAAGAAAAGCAAAGCCAACCCACCAAAAATTCAGTGCTTTGCTCAAGAGGGTTTCAAGGAAAAAGTCAAAATTGATGAAAGAGAGGATCTGGGTAATTTACAGTTTCATCAAATCCATCTCTCGGCGTTTGCTTGGAGAAGACATTTTTACACTTTCCCCTCTGTTGATTGGCTTTCTCCTCAGCGGCCACCACAAACAGGGTTTTATGGGTGTGGAGATGAACAAGAAGAACTAGAGTTATTTTTTTGTCACAAGGGAAAGGAGGCAGAATGATTTCCCGGACATCATTGAGAAAAATGAGGAGATGTATATAAATTGTTTCCTTTTTGGTTCTCCATTTTTTTAATTTTTTTTTAGCAACAAAATTCTTTGGGCTTTGTATTCGGTGTTACCTATTCATGAATTGAGAGAGGTAGGCTCCTAGCTACTAGTTAGTGCCTTCTAGCTAATTGGATGTAGACGTGGGCTTTGATTTTAGGGCAATGTTGTATCAATGCTAGTCACCCACAGTTTTATTGCCATCATTTCATGTTGGGTTTGGGTGCATTTTCACAAAAGCAACCCTTACCTACTAATCTACTATAGTCTCATTTTGTTAAAAATGCACCAAAAAGTTTTACATGGGAATAGACATTGCTTACTCGTTTAGATTGTTACTTACATGTATACTTTCAACGTTGGACATGATTTTTTTATTAAATGAATTATAAAGGTAAAACGTAGGCACTCAATTCTATTTTCTAAAGTGAGATGTAACTCCCTAGGAGCAAGGTGTGGCATGTTTACATGTGAGTGTTGAAACGTGGAGTGATAAGCGATGAGTTTGCTTTATACAATGTTATGTTCTTGGCATTTTGTTGCTCGAGAGTGTAATATAAAGTGTACATATCAAGAAATGCTTGTTGTAATAGGTTTTTCTTACTTCTTTGATTTGTCAAATGCTGATTTGGTTCATCAAGACATGTGTCATTGTACATCAGGACTAGAAATAGTATGGCACACTTATAAAGTAGTGCATTGGATGAGAGTGATGTTTTGGTTTATGTTAACATTTCTTGATCATAAAACAAAAACAAGCAATGTGCTACACAACAGATATGCAATGCAAGTAAAATTATTGCCAAACAAGCTGTGAGATCAAAGAACCATTATGGGCACTCATTTTTGAGCAATTCTTCAGGAAGCCAAAGATGAATCAGGCAATACCTAAAATTCATTATCAAGTTTTCCAAGAGAAACCAATAAAGAAATATGGGCAATCAAACTCATGTGGTTCTGAAAATTAAGCTTTTCAGATGGTGCATGCATTTAGGCAATGCCTCTAAATGCTCACCCTAAAAAGAAGAAAGTACATTTGCATCTACATGGTCTTTCAAGATAAAATTCCAAGGGATAAGAAGAACAAGCCAACAAGGTCAGCTATGCTAATCTTTACAAACTGACCCATTTGGATGTATGACTTGCACACAAAATTTTCAGTGAGTGAAGAGAAAATGTACTCATCTCTTCTTCACTTTCACCGTCATCTCTACATCCAAACACTGCTCATTTAGGATGCATTTCAAAGGATCTGATCTTGAAGCATTGCTAGCTGCATGACCATACAATCCGCCAACGGAACCAAACTCTGACAACTCGTCGTCGCTGTCAACCGAATTTGGAGTCACCCGGTTTTGGTAACTCCTCTTTCGTTGGACGAACACATTGAAGTAATAGTCCATGAATTCCTTCCTTGTCTTCTTGGGAAAATACGACTTACCCATCAACATTGGTGTTGTACTCATGACTGACTTGAACTTCTCTTCTTCTCGTGGAGTCCATGAGAGCGATACCACTTCACCCATTTTATCGAACCTCCATTCATAAAACGCTCGCCCCAGCTCCTGTTTCAGCTTCAGTTTGTTCTCGGCTGTGTGGAACCAAATACATTCCACTGAACCGCGAAATCGGCAATCACAGAATCTGGGTCTACCCCTTCCTAACACCGAGTGAAAATCAAAATCTAGGAGATTGTTTTCTTCCCAGCTTTCCGGTGGCCAAATTCTGGTTCCTATCTCATCACAATCTTTCTCTGGAATTCTTCCTGTCCAAGGAGGGATTTCAGCCTGGAATTGGGGTCCCACATTGACAATCTTTTCAACAGGCAGTTCATCTGGAGACGGTCCGTCTGCTATTTGTTCACTTGGCTTTGGAACTGGCGGATTAGGAGGAGTCTTCTCTTTTTTATCTTCTCGGGGATCATCTTTCAGCTGGGAAATCGACTTGCAATGGTTTGCAGGTCGGTTTTCTTTGGTTAAAGACGGATCACAGCACGAGCACCTCGGGCTTTTAGCCAAGGCAGGGACTCTCTTGCTGAATCTGACACTCTCAACATGGCCGGAAGCTCGATCATTGTAAATGGTGGGATGAATCTTCTGCTTCTTCTGCATTTTTGGAACTATTGTCATCAAGATTGCAACTTTAATCATATATAAAGGAAGAGAAGCCTGGCTCGGTTTGGGAGACCTTTCGGGAAAAGTAACTTCCCTTTTTCTTGTACAGATATATTTGAATAGCATGTCTAGAGCAATCCCTCACACAAACAGTTGAAATGTGGTAATATATTCCGAAATGAAGACTTTCTTTTAAACCGAAAGTATAGTTACACTATCATAGACTTCCAAACATGTTCTGGGAGACTTCTCGGTTTTGAAACAGCAATTTGCAGTTGCCTTTCAGAGAGTTTGATGCCAATTATGTAATATCCAACACAGTGTCAACACAAGAAACTAATCCAAGAGTATTTCCATTGTTGGCATGTAATTTTGAAGAGGTCTATTTCAACGGCAGAGGCATAGCAAACTTTTTCACCAATAAGATCACCAAAGTAGTGGTAAATATAACAGGAAATTTAGATAACACCTACGAGAAGGAAATAAGGTGGGAAGCAAAAGAACACTATGCATTGGGAATGTTGAGTCTTCCATCCACTACTTACTAATATCTTGACCTCAAAACTCAAGAGGAAAGCAATATTTTTTCTGTATATATGGATCAGGATTATCTCAGAATAGTTCATGGTATCTAATATATATAGGTTGGTCATCAGAACTTTATTGTTCGTGATGAACTGCATACATGCAAATTTGATTTTATATACGATGTTTCAAACAAATCCTTCGGCAATAGGCAATATCCAGTGGCCCTAATCATCAAACATAATTTGGGACATTCTAATGGATGCTTAAAAAAGGTTGCCTCAATTTCGGACATTCTAAAACGCAAAGAAAAACAGCAAAAAATATGTCAAACTGTCAGTTATTCTACCCTAACCATTCCTGTATAAATTATTTCTTACATTTCAACTAACGCAGTATACCAAATTTTGAGCACAGTCCATCCTAAAGCCCATTTTCAGTAACAAACAACAACCAAAAAAATGTGTTGCTGAACATATATACATTTGTTATTATGATTTCAGATAGCGACCGATGTACCATTTGCTTTTCTGTTATAAGTTCGTTACTGAATGACCGGAAATAAGCTTGAGGAGGGAACCTCACAAACACTATATAGTATAGAATTAATTATGTTGCATTTCAAACTCAAGGTGAAGTATGCAAACTATTCGGAAGATCAGGATATTTGAATCAATAATTGCTACATATATATTTGGTAATGAAAGCTGCCAACAGTTCAAATGAAGACTAGGTGGTGTACCTGGTTGGAAGAACTCGTATCATCCTTTGAATTAACATAACTCCTCTTCAACAGTGTTTCTCGCGCCAATAGGGCCAAATCCCGGGATCCATTTCCACTGTTTTCATTCAACCTACAACCATGTGCCATTCTCCCATTGGATAAACCACGCGGGTTCTTTGCCACTCGTTTCAACCAACTCAGCATTCCTAGCCAATCCCGACTCTTCCTCTTCCGATTGTTAGAACCTGGACCTGACCTCCCAAGACCTCTATCACCCTCACCCTTACTTAACTTTTCATCATCATCACAAGTTGCTAAACTAAGACCATCGAGCAATGCACTATCCTTCTTGACCCCTGAAAATTGTAAACTTTTCGTAAGATTTGCGTCACATCCACCCGATATGACCTCCTTCTCTATCTTACCCAGCTTAACACCATCCACCAACACTCCATTAAACCTCTTCTCCAACTCAACCGATAGCAACTCTAGATCACCACCACACTCACTACCCTTATTCACAAAGCTCCCATCTTTCCCCATCCTATTCAGACATCGATCCAACTCATCCAAATACTTAAAGTACACCAACTTCAGCGACGCAGACAATCCGAGGTCTAAATCCAGACATTCTGTGACCAAACCCCAAAGCTTTTCCCTTGACACCGACTCGAACCCACCTCTTTCCCTCACCAGATAGAACAGCCTAAACAAATCTATGGGCCGGCCGTCTCCTAGCAATGCTGGGATGGGCCTGATTGCATTCTCAGCACCATCCCTCAACATAACTACAAGAACATGATCAAACAATCTCCTCAACATCCTATCCCAATCCTCATCATCTTTCCCCTCTTCCATACAATCCACATTCACAGAACCAGCCCTAAACTTAGAATTGTATTGGCAATTCTCAACACAACTCACACCATGCACATCCCTCAAAGTAGAGAACCCTGCCATGAATCCACACACCACTCAAAACCCTCTTCTCAAAAATTGAAAATTTCATAAAATCTGTAAGCTGGGTAGGAGGCCTAATTTCTAAAAGCCTTGGAAAGAAAACCACAAATGGGGCATGCCAGGGGGGAAAACTCGTGAGCTGACACCAAACAATTTTATCTGACAACGGAGACAGTCACAGAAATCACTTACACACGAAAAGTGCTTCTGAGCAGAGAAAACGGCGGTCATGGAATTGGGCATGTCAAATTGAGGAGAAAAAGAGGGAATTAGGGGTTTATGGGAAACCTTGATTTCTTCCTTCTTCTGCCGATTCCTCTTTACTATGTTTCCACTTTTGTCACCTGGCCAATTGGGTATGAAATGATAACAACGGTTATCAGCTGATCTTGGTAGGAGCTATGAATTAATTAGAGAATGATGGCGGATACCAGAAAATGGAAATGGGAAGGAGGAATTGAATGGTTGCAAGGCCTTTTTTTTTTAACCTTTGAACGAGCTTTGAGGTCAAACGTGCGATGGAGGCTTTGTGTGAAGACTGAAGACCGAAGTGTCCAAACAACAAAGGGTTTGGGGAATTTAGGAGAGAAACAACCTCAAGAAGTACAATTTGTGAGTGATGGGATTAAAATATTTTTTAGGAGATTTATTTTATAAGATACTGTAATATTTTTAGGTGTCATATGCTTTAAATTTAATGAAAAAAGTAGTATCGTATAGTATTCACTTTCTATCGGACGTCTTGATTTATTTACATTTAAGTATATCCTTGTAGATTTTTTTTAGTTCATAGGAGCCCCTTTAACTATTAGTAGCGGGTGAGATTCCTAGTCACGAACACAATCACCTAAGGTCTTTCGTTGCAACAAGATTATTGAAAATAAGCAGCTTATTTTGTTTTTCTAGATGTTTCTCTCCCTCACATGCACAAAACCCAAAGCAAAAATAAACACTTATAATCCATAATCACTTTTGCACGGAACAAGCCTCTAGATTGATGAGATTTGGCTATTATAATTATAATAGTGTCTTTTGAATCTCGCTGGAAGTTAAAGGCCCTTGTTATATAGAAATTGATCCATTTGAATTGATTATAAATTAAAATTCAACAAATGTTATATACTATGCATAAGCTTTACTATCTTTTTCTCATACGATTTATTTTTATTAGTGTCGGTTTCGGACCCTGGGCCATCGGCCCAGCCTGCATATCAATCAAGTTGAATGAATTAAACATCAACAGAACCTGAAATTAAGAACACAAGAACTGTGAGAGATTCAATTTAATTTCCAAGTGTCAAATTAGCACGTTGTACGTTAATTATCGAAAGTAAGATGTAGGACGAGTCTATTTACATTACACATCTTCTTTTTGATATTGGCAAAAAAGACAAATAGGTATATAAAGTCAGCCCCTCGGAACACTTTGGTATTTTAAAAGACGATGAAGACAAATAGGTATTTAAAGAGACTTAAAAAGGACAAATAAGTATTTTTATTAAAAAACCTGTAGTGGGTTGGTTTACTAATATATTAAACCGGTTTTAAATTACTCTAAACGGATTTATTAAAACATACTAAACCCTACCAACTAAACCACTCATTTTAACCAAGCCCAAACATAGAAAGGGATAGGTCTTCTCATCTGTACACACGTAGCTTATGATAATGCCAATGAAGTGGTATATAAATATTGTTAAAAAATTATTCATGCACTGGTGGACACGTGATAAAAAAATCAGCATAAGAAATCATGTATATAGCCACTGGTAGATCAATAAAGCTTAAAACAACACAAAAAAACTCAACAGCAGCGTCGATCATGCATCTAAGCAGTGCACATGGTGTTCATAAAAACAATGTTAAAAGCAAGATATAGGTCATCCCTATGGTTGAGTTTGAGCCTCTCTGATAACAACTACAGGCCCGTGTGTAGCAGATTTGAAAGTCATAGGCATACGGGCTATGTAATTGAGTTGATCATGAAAATTAACCACTCAAAACCCTAACTAAAACACAAATCGTAGGGATATATATAATTAAACCCTAATCCACCAATATGTATGGCATAAGATCACAATTCTTACTTAATAAACTTGAATCTTACCGGGCACTCGTTGGAGGATGTGATTGATGCATTTGAATCATCCAAATTTTCGAAGTTAATTAACGCCCATGGATTATCAAGATTAGCTATGGATTGATGGTTCAAGTCTTCTCCTACTATGTGGTGCACAGAAGAGAAGGGATTGTTTTTTCTTTGTGTTAGAGCTTGGTTAAAAGGAGTGGTTTAGTGTGTAGGGTTTAATGTATTTTAATAAATCGGTTTAGAGTAATTTAAAACCGGTTTAATATATTAGTAAACCAACTCACTACAAGTTTTTTAATAAAAATACTTATTTGTCCTTTTTAAGTCTCTTTAAATACCTATTTGTCTTTATCGTCTTTTAAAATACCAAAGTGTCCCGAGGGGATGACTTTATATACCTATTTGTCTTTTTTGCCGATATTATACATGGCTAAATACATAAAGAGGTCCCTAAAGTTGTAACAAATGGTCATTTTGGACCCTTAATTTTCAACTTTGTCGTTTTGGCCCCTGAACTTGACAATTGCGACCTATCGGGTCCTTGATTGATGGATTTTACGAGAATTCTTATACATACAAGCCCCTAATTAAACTTGAACAATAGTCATTTAGGACCCTAAACTTTCAACTTTGTCAATTTGACACCTAAATTTAATATTCAAAACCTATTGGGTCCTAGGACGCTGACCTTGAGTGCAATAGTCTCTCTTTTTTCTTTTTCTTTTATTTCATATCTTTTTTGTTTTTTCGTCCTTCAACCCCCTTCATTTTACCAAATCCGAAGAATTGAGTTATTCCACACAAAATTCTGACGGGAGGATATGCTCAGGCCAACGAGCACCCAACCCCCTTCATTTTACCAAATCCGAAGAATTGAGTTATTCCACACAAAATTCTGACGGGAGGATATGCTCAGGCCAACGAGCAAGGAGGGCGAGGATACAGGTAAGTTGGAGAGGAGGGCGATGTGACCTCAATTGTGGGAGATGTCATCGGGGAGAACTCTCCAGATTTGTTATATCTCTTGAAATAAATTAGTTAATTACGAGATTTGATATTTTTCTTTTTCTTTTTCTTCGCTTTTTCCTATTATTTGTATGGTTTATTTTATTTTATTAAATGTATGACATGACACACACATGCATGTTACGCACCGCAAAACAATTCTCATGAAAATCATCAATGAAGGACCCAATAGGTCGCAAAAGTTAAGTTTAAGTGTCCAAATGACAAAGTTGAAAGTATAGGGTCTCGTATGTGTATGTCACCCATGAAACTCATCAATCAAGGACTCAATAGGTCGTGATTGTTAAGTTTAGGGGTCAAAGGGTATTACAGAGCGACAATTACTTAAATACTTTCATCACCGGTTGGTCCAACTTTATTGACAAAGTTGAAAATTGAGAGTCCAAAATGACTATTTATCACAAGTTTAGGGACCTCTGTGTTTATTTCGCCTATTATACATGTCATTCATAACTAACATCATTCTACAGTCTACACTCATTCATGAATGAATATTAAAATAATAAATCACTCACCCACAATGTACAATTAACACTCATTCATGACATGCATGAATTAGCCTTTTTAAGTACCCGTGAGCATATGGCCTAGATGATAGTGGATGTACGTACTAGCCGTTTGAGCAATGCGACTGAGGTCTCTTTGAAGTGAACTCGCCATGCCCAAAACTTAAACCTAAAAACGCAACATTTAATCATGATTAGTATCTTAATTTGCATACTATAATGCCCTTTTCAAATAATAGCCCACTTAGCAAAATCTTGCACCAAAAAATGCAGCAGTCGAATGATGAAAAAGAGAAAGAAATTATTGTATGATTGAATGCATTTGTTTTATAAGGATTAGTTTGTTTCTATAAACTTACATGCATAAATAAAAACATTGGAAAGAAAATAGTAGAACGAAAGTTTTACCTTAATTTGGAGGATTGGGATGATTATAAATCTTTCATTTGATCTCCACTCTCGGACTCGGTTTCAATTGTCCACTTATCCCTATAAGCAGGAAAGTTCCGAATTTCGTGACATTTGTGTTTCCTGAAGTACCTCAAATTTGAGAAAGTGTTCCTCAATTCTCCCCACTCCATGTCCAAGTTGGGCAAATACTTGAAACGCAAAACCTTGACGTTCCATGCATTTTGATGGGCACCTTGAGTCAATCTTTTGAGGTTTCCTCCCACAATGTAGAGCTTCTCAAGCTTGGGCAGATCAATTGGACCTAGCCACATTGGTGCATTTTCCCAAGGAAAACAACACAAGACCAACTTCCTCAAGTTATCGAAACGATTTCCCCTCAATGTATCCTTCATCTCATCACGACGCAACTCCCAACATGTTATCCGTCGCAATCTGGATTGCCTCAAAGTTCCACATTGAAGAGCATCTAAGGAGTCTTGGTCCTTGTTGTAGTTCTTTTCCCATGTGATCTTCAAGTTGCATAAATTCCTCATTTGCTTCAACACTTGGAGGTCATTTGCTCCGGGAAAGGTGTCCATGTTCACAACAACAGACAACTTTCTCAATCTCTCTATGTTCAACAAATCCATAAGAGTGCATGCCTTTCTATGTTGTCGACCGCCAATCTGATAATTGATCACAAAGCCTTTAAGTACCTCGAGCTTAGATAGCAACCTGAACCCTTTCGGTAGCTTGGAAAGGATATGGCAATTTGTAAGGTCTAAATGGGTAAGATGCTTAAGGGATCCAATGCCACAAGGAAGTTCCTCTAAGTAAGTACAATCTCTAAGATTAAGTACTTTGAGATTGGCAAGCTTGCAAACAGAATCTGGGATCTTCGCAATTGCCGTAAATCCCTCCAAGCTCAAGAGCCTCAACTGCTTCATATGTTTCAACTCCTCTAAGAAGTTGAAGCTCACCGCGTCAATGGTATGATCCTCGTCGTTGTCAAAGTCCCATCTCCCAAGATGAAGCACAACCAAATCCCTCATATTAGAGAACCATTCTGATCTAATGTCAATGATGGGCTCATTGACATTGAACAATGTGCGCATCATTTTGAGGCGTTGTCGCTTTCCAGAAGAACTGGTATAGCTTGTCCAAAGCTTGCAAGAAGATGGAACGTCACCATGAGCCTTCAACAAACAAGCCCTTCGGGAGCCGGTGACATGTGGAGTGAGCATGACTATCCCATTTGCATGGTTGAAATCAAAGAAGCCTTCTTCCATTGCCCATTTCTTCACGGTAAGGTACACCGATGAATCCATGTAACAAAATTTGGATCTTCCAACAAACCCCTTGTCTTGCAAGGACTTCAAAACTTGCTCTCCAATCTCCTCCGTACTTGATGCACAATCGTCTTCATATTGAGGGTCAATGTATCCCTCGCCATACCACAAGTGGATTAAGACCCTCTCCTTGATCTTTAGGAACCCGTCGCTGTAAGGAACAACCGCGAAATACAACAAGCAATTTCTCTCCATGTCTGATAAGGACTCATAGGAGGTTACAAGGTCTTCCATTTTAGGATCGGGTATGTCAAACTCAACATCAAAGTCTTCCTCCTCGTCTTCTCTATTCCTGAACATTGGCTTCTTGTTATTGTACTTCTCTTTCTCCTCTAGCTCATGCACTTGGTTAGAAGGAGAAGGGACTAAGAGCTTCAATTTGGCAACCAAACGAAAGATTTCATTTAAGGTTTTGGAAGCATCGTCTATGAGGCCATCATCTGAGATATGACTTGCAAAGTCCATGACCTTATGTAGAAGCTCCTCGCTACTCCTACGATTGCAAGAGCTCTCAAGAAGGTCGATTATTTCTAATATGTACTTCAAATCGGCTTGTATGCTACGAAAGTGCTTGTTCAAGTCTGAGTTTGTTATGGTGTTGGGAGAAATGATTTTTTCAATTGAAGAAGAGGATTTAAAGTCCTTTTGGATGTTTATAAGGAAATCTTCAAGCTTTGTGAATTCATATTTGAACCGGTCAAAGCCTGAATTGCTAATAAAAGTGGAAACAAGATGGAATTCGTTAGGCTTAGAGATGCTTCCTTGAATACATGTAGGCCGAAAATTACCATACCCATCTACTAACTCTTGGAGATCTTCCATGCTCCGGTTGGCGAGCGTTCGAAAGGCAGGTTCCATTTCTAAATTTGGACAATTCGTCAAAAATAGCTCTTTGAGGTTTATGAGTTTAGACAAGCCTGGTACTTTTTCCACTAAAGTGTGTGAGATATCGAGAGTTTGAAGGTTAATAAGGTTCGACAAGGAGGGTAAGTGCTTGAAATTAGTCTTGGACAGGTCAAGTTTCTCAAGGCATGACATTTGGTTAAAAAGGTCCTCTCTCAATTCTTGTAAGTTGCAACACCTAGAAAGATTTAGGTTCTTCAAGTTGCTAAGGTCACATAGATCTTTAGGCAAATCTTTAAGGATCTTACAACCTGATAGGTCAAGCACCTTGAGGTTTCCTAACCTTTTCATCGACGGTAGCTTTACTAACGTTGCACATTCCTTAAGTACTAGGGTAGTGAGTGAGGTTAGGTTAGAAATGGAATCTATTGAGCTAATACAAGTTCGTGAAAGATCAAGAGCCAAAAGATGTTTGTTTTTGTGAAAGTCATTTACAAATATCACTTTCCGAGCTCCAGAAAGATCAAGCACCTTCAAGTTGTATGCATCTTCTATCATGGAATAAACAAAGATCGTTGAATCTCTTAAGAAAAGATGAGTAAGGTCTCCGACGTGTATGTTACAAGGCATGCAAATTAAGGAAGTGTGAGAAAGATCAAGCTTTGTAAGATGAGGGTGGAAGAATCGTAAGGATCTCCATTGTCGTAAAGCGGTACAATGGGATAGAGCAAGCACCTCAAGTCTTATCAAGGGATCAATGGATGAAAGGGAGCATAGTTTAGAGCACCTTCTAATAACGAGTGAACGAAGTTGTTTAAGGTTCGTAAAAAATCCCTCTGGCAATGCTTCAATAAGAAGATCAGATAAATGGAAACTTTCTAGAGTAGACGAATGAGGAAATTGCGGAAGGGAACGCACATTCGAACAACCTTCGAGAACGAAGGACCGAAGGAGTTTAAGGTTGGAGAAGAAGTCATGTTGTAGTCGCTCAATAGGGAGATGAGACAAGCTTAGGCTTTGAAGTTGAGCCATTTGAGAGATTTCTTTTTGAGGAAGTTTGGTCAAGTGGTTGATACTAGAGATTTCAAGGGTCGTTAGGGTTTTGAATTTTTCAAATGGGAAATGATTAGCTTGAAGCAACAACTCACAACCTCGGAGCCACAATAAGGAGGGCTCCTTAATCTCCTCGAGTATAGGTTTAATGCAAAATGGAGTGGGGTTAAAGAGCTTAATGCATTTAAGGCCCTTATGTGGAGGGTAGAAATGCCTCATATGATGATTTCCACCAACTAAATCAACTTTGACCCCAACGTTCAAGGATCTACTTACAGATAAAGGTCCAATATCATTTGTGAACCCTGACTGTTTACCGGTATCAACCGATGGAGTTTCACTTTCATTCATAACTGACACAATTTTAGTACTCATGCCTGCAAGAAACATTGAAACATTAAATCACGTGCCACAATATACGGTTAGGTATTGGGAAACAGAACAAAACTCACCCCACGTCTTAAGTTGGGTACAAAATAGCTTAGTATATAAAGTGTTCGATGAACTATTCTTCTTATTGTCAATCGGTTTTAGGATGGAATTCCAACATTCTTATTGGTCTATCCACACGTCTAATATCGGTCCATTTAATCTTTAAAGAGTAACAAAACTATCTAGTATCGGCCCACCGAACCTAAACAGGTGGTTCGGGCTCGTTTCTTCAAGCGTCAACAAACCAATTGGTTTTAGGATGCCGGGCTTTAATGCTAGGTTCAAGTCGACTAAACATGCCCCTAAAAGTCTAACCACAGACCTCTTAGTACAACCCGAAAAGGCTAGAAAGCATTAGAATTTAAAAAGAGGACGAGAAAATTAATTACCTTGGAAACCTCGAATTGGAAGTCGAAGAAGATCGGCTGAAGAAATACTTGCAGAGTTTTTTTTTTTTTTTTAGCAAAGATAAGTTGTATACCAATACCATGCATGCAAATATGTGATGCATCATATATATAGCTTGGACGAAAACAATTTTTTTTCCCTCCCAATAATATTGTATTGCCGACTAGCGGATTACGTGGGATCACAGCCAACACATTTTTTGCTAATCTTCTACGATGTATGATTCTTATATGATTTCATGAGCTGGCTTGGCTAGTGGGTGCACATGAACTCGATCATTAAGGTTTTTTTTTTTTGGTAGAAGATCATTAAGGGTTTTAATGTTGGAATATTACGTGATTCAGACTTAGTTAAGCTATTAGTTAATTTAAATAGTATTCAAGAAATTGGTCAGCGTGTTAAAATAAGATTGATTACGTGAAATGTGTATGAGTGGAGATCGATAGTGTGGATGTGATATGTCATATTTTAGGTTAACATTCACTCCCTCTATTTTTTATTCATGTTTATGATAATATTTCATTATTCATGTTTATGTTAATATATGTTTGTTAGTTCTTGGAGTCATTTGGGAACAAAATAAAGACGAAGACAATAAGATGGCAAGTACCTTTTGTCTCTTGACTCTTGTCATATGTAAAGTTCATATTTGTGGCATTTTAGATAGGTCATATGAATTCCATGTTGTAATAGACTCCAAACTTAACCTTTTATTGAGCAATTTTTGTAAAATAAGACTGAGCTTATTACCTTTCTTATAATTAATACTCTCTCCGTGAAGAAATAGATGTCGTTTTAGTGTCTTAAAAATTAAGAAGTCATATGATTTGAATTAAATACCCTCAATCTTAAGAAGATCTTATATTTTCTATTATGAATTTAGGTAATTCTTTTAAATTAGTAAGGATAATTTTGGAAAAAATGTGTTAAAATATCTAGAATGACAAGTATTTCTTAACAACTCAATCAAGCTAAAACGACAAGTATTACTTAACGGAGGGAGTACTAGGGAGATAGGCCGTGTTATCGCACATAATCTTATTGATTTGTTCTTATATTATTCAAGAAATCGAATTTATACTTTTTTTGTATAGTATTTAGTCGTATACTGTATATAATTTTTTTATGTCAATGCTATGTGTATAAGTCTATGCACTTGATTCATCAATTATCTTCTATTATAAGGGTTTTTTTGTAATCAATCACCTCTTAAATTAGAAAAACTTTGTTATTTATAGTTGGTTTGAGAAAGAACTAATGTAAAAGGATAATTACCATTTAATATCTTTTCTACAATATAAATAAATTTTTAAGATCAAAGAAGTTTAGATTTTCTTATCTTATTCATGTTCTTATTTTTTTTGAAAAAATAATTGAATCATGGTCATTTAGGAGTCTCATTTAATATATATCGATTACACCATTTCAACTTCATATATTTTTATTTTCTTCAAATGGTGAATATTCCCATTAATTTTAGAATTTCAATAAATACTTTTTCCCAATTTTTGTTGTCTTATATTGTTACTAATTGAAAATTTAAGAATAAAATAGATACTTTATTTATTAGCTATCATTCTTCTAAAAACGTGAATACTATGAGCAAAATATTTTGGTGAAATTTAAATTTAAATATAATGTTGAGCATTTATTATGCTCCGCCTTTGTAGTATATGTTTACATATAGATAGAAAATTTTTAGATTCATATGTTTATAAGGTTTTTGCAGATAATTTTGTATAAATTATTGCACATAATTATTTTATTGATGTTGGGGTCATAAGATGAGCTTTTAATGTTAGGATCATAAATGAGCAAAATTTTCAATTTTATACAAATGTTTTGAGTTACAACTCAAACAGAAATGACGATCGAGCTAAAGATCTGAATGAGTCCTCATTCCTAGCCTTGATTTGCATTGGATTATAATCTCCTTTACAAATAAATCAACATGCATGAAATAGACAATGCTATCTATAGGGTTTGGTCAGCCCACATGTAAGTCCACTTTGGAGATCTTCCTTTAAATCTTTAGCTTAATTAATTGAATACTAAAAATTCCTCACACATTTGAGGAATTTTCCTCCAACAAATTGCATTTTTCAGCTTGGAAAGGCCGCTGAGTAACTGTATTCTATTCTTAAGAGTCTATATACTCTACGTTAATTGCTTAGTTAGGGTTATGACTCCTACACGATCAAAATGCACTTTTGACTGCTTTTTCTTAGGAAAATTCCATGTCGCTTTTAACATCTCCTTCCACTTAATACGGAAGTAATCATTAGCTATAATACTTTAGCTTATACTGTAGTAGTTACTCAGTATTAAATTCCGCGTGATAATCTCGAGGTTTTGTAAATTTCGCGTGGTATACAAAGCTTTTCAGAATTCAGTATCATAATCACGAGGTTTTGCACTTTCCGTGTGATACCCTCAGAGTTATAAAATGTTAAAAGTATTTAATAATTGGCCACATTCTTTTGTTTAGTTGCATAAAAGTTCCACATTTTAGTTTTTTTTAAACTACCTAATATATTTCATTTGTTTTGGTGAGAACCTAATATATTTCATAAAACCACTTAATAACAAGCATCGCTTAACACAAATATTGTTTAGCAGGAAATTTTTCTAAGTTGGAAAAAAAAACTAATCTCATAAGTTTATGTAAGAAATTTTTACAGAATTTTATTGTTGATACATATTTCATTACAAACTATATTATTATTTTTACAAATCCTTTGTATCTTTATTTTGAAAAATTGTTTTTTTATTAATGCATCCAAAAAAAAATCTTAAAAGATAAACCTTTATATAAAAACTTATAAGTTTATATTTTTTAGAGAAATAAAAATGGTAGGAAATATTTCAAAATTACATGTGATTTTCTTAATTCAAAAGGGTATTATTTTACCATACAAATTGAAAATATGTAGTTTTATGAAAAATGTAAACTTTATATAACATACAAGTTTATAAAAAAATGGTACCTTTATA
Organism: Polygonum aviculare; assembly: GCA_934048045.1. Taxonomy (NCBI): domain Eukaryota; kingdom Viridiplantae; phylum Streptophyta; class Magnoliopsida; order Caryophyllales; family Polygonaceae; genus Polygonum; species Polygonum aviculare. Next base: position 3,029,854 of record OW204030.1, on the reverse strand, counting down.
TAATTAAACAAAATAATTTGGCCAAATTATTAATCACTTTTAACATTTTATAATCTTCGAGGCTACCACACAGAAAGTGCAAAACCTCATGGTTACCATGCGGAATTCCGAAAACCTTTGTAAACACGCGGAATTTGCAAAACCTCAAGATTACCATGCGGAATTTCCCAATCTTTTTTACTATATTAATTTAATTAACTCGTTTTTTAGAATCATACTTCAAATTAATTTAACTTAGAACATATGAATCAATTTAATTTTTTTATTTCATTTTTAGGACATATTCCTTAGTTTCTAAATCAACATATTTGAAATATAGGTTAAAAATACAAAAACTATATACATGAAAGTTATGGCACGAATGTTGGCGTCTTTTGTCTAACTTTTTTAGAACTCTATATTCCCTACGATTGTGTTCGGCTAGAAAGTAGAAATGCAATGCATCCATTGCAAATTGTTACATACATAATACTATGTTGAATAATTATATAAGGTTAAAGTAATTTAGTGGTGCTTATAGGTACAATAAACTGAATAAAGGTAATAGTATTAACTTTACTAAATAGCAGTAAAGCATGTCTTAGCTGTGGAATTCAATATGCTTTGGTCAACTACTAGATGATTAGCTATTTCTAACCAATTGAATTCCATATACTATTCAATAAGGTAATTTTTGTCATTCCTTTTCCAATCATTACTTTGTGCTAATTGTATTTATTTATTTCATGGATTAAAATAGCGGTGTAAAATATATATATTTACTATCATAGTGTCATAGGAGAAATATGACCCACCATTGCTCGAATAAAATTGCCTTTTCACATTTCTTGTTGATATAATTATGTCGCCCACATTAACCAAACAACCAATAAGCAAAATATATGTCTATAATATACCCTCGAATCCTCAAGAGATCATATTGTCAAATGTAATATTTTATTATTTTTCAACTTTTAGATTCTCTCTATATATGTTTCATTTATACTATACTTTGGTATATTGTTCATAAAATAGTTATGAATATTTTATGAACAAAAATTATAACTTCTTCAAATTACAAGAATTGCACCTATCATAAATAAACGAGGCTGATTCCGGTGAAAACTATTCTTATCTTATAAACTAAAAACGTGAACAAAATACATAAATATGTGAACAATTGGAAGAAATATGTAAACAAAATCATGTTTTTATTATGGATCGTATTAATATATATAATAACAAAATTTCTCGAAATCATGTGTTATGGATAAGATTACTACACATAATAACATAATAACATAAAATCACAAACATTTTTGGAGTTCACGTTTTTCTTGTTTTGTGTTTACGTATATTTAGTTCACATATTTCTATTTCATGTTTATGGTTTTTTGTTTATAGGTTAAGAAAAGTTTTTATTTGATTCAAATCCTACATAGAATAGGTAAGATTTTAACTCTTGTGTTTTTAAACGATAAAGTTATTGTTTTCTGCAATAATAGAAATCATAAGCATATCAGTTGAATTGTTAGACTCGAATATTGTCCACAAATGAAAAGACTATGGATTCTTATAGTGTTTCTTAAATTATTCCAATTTCCGTTCAAAGGTTCTCATCATCATCATCACTTGGCTATGTAGAGATTCCTTCTTGTCTAGTAATGGAGGAAAATAAAAATAAAAAATAAAATAAGGATTTTTCTACTGTGTTCTTACTGATATCAATTTTAAAAATATTTGATAAATCTTAAAATTTGATATTTTTTAATTTTTTTTATGACAAATTTACTATTTTTTTTATGATTTAATTTCTTTGTTTAATATGCTTATAGTGTGTCCATAGGACACAAAATAGAAAAACGTTAACAGATAAAATAAAACCGTCCTTATACAACATGATTGGAGCACAAATCACAAAGAAAATCTTCAACGATTGATTACTACTACACACTTCTTGCTATGCTTGATTACTACACTTCTCTTTTCAATTGCTTCACTTTTCATGCGTCAAAATTGTGGTACAATGACGTCAAGTTTTTTTAAGTCATACTTAATAAATCATGGGTATCGGATTATTCGTTAATGAAAAGATCAAGTACTAATTCGAATTTTAAGTATGAGCCTTTAGTTGGCTCACTAGTCACTAGCACCTCAACATGTATTTGGTCATGTCGTGACCGGCCGGCCCTTAGACAAATGTCACAATCGTAAGTTCGTAACACTTGTCGTGACGCTTTCCTGCCATCTCGTCGCGAGTCGTGACGCTAGAGGTTGCGCCACACCATTTTAATCCAGCTTTGTTTAACCTAAATTTGCTTCGTTTTTTTATAAATTCGTTTAAGCTTCAAATAGTAGGTAGATTGAGTTTAGTTTTGATCCAAAACACACCCTTGTTTTGTTATCATCCTTGATAAAATTCATGTGGTTTCTATTGCAATTGTGGTTCAAGTTTTCTTTTCAAATTTACTCTCTTCAATTTCTATCATTACTCAATTGTGATTTCTATTATTCCCTGCCAGATTTATTTACCCCTTTTAACGAAAGTTTAATCAAGAACGTCGATTTTTTTATGAAGAAACAACCAATATTTATTTTATTTCTCACATGAGTTTTCTAGTACTAATCCACTGTATAATAGTAAATCAATAGCAATTTACTTCACTTGTTGCGCCCGAATTAAGTCATATCATCATCATAACTATATACTAAAGCGGAGGTTAGATTTATTATTTAGCCCGACACGTGTCACAATTTCATTAGTCCACATCACCCATCTTTAATAAAACAATTCAATTTGTGTTGATTGGTTGAAATTTCATTGTAGCCCCCACATTAGATATCTTTTTAGCTAACGATTCCTATTTTAATTAATTAAAAAATAAAATAAACTACTACGTATGGATATCTAGCCAAATATACTACTGCTTATACGTATACTATAGAATAATTTCTATCCAAATATAATTAGGAGTAGTATACATCTATTACTATATACTAAAGCGGAAGCAAATTCCGCCACCATATTGCGCCACATCACCCATTTTATTAAGATAATATGTTTTATTTAAATTCTTTTGTCCTCTATTAAATTGGGAATTTATAATTAGCATGTAAAGTTTTTATCTTTTACAAAAAGTAATCTTTTGTCATCTATTAAATTCGAAAATTTATCATTCTACTCTCTACTTGAAAATTTTATCTTTTGTTATCTATTAAATTGAAATCAATATGTAAATTTTGTATTACGTACAAAAAATATACAATTGGCATATACAATTTTTATCTTTTTCAAAAGCATTAGCATGCATGTACGTACATATACCTTATAATCACAAAATATATATCTTAATAAAACATATCTCCCAACCACATTAATTTACGTGCATGAAAGATTATATTTTTCATAAAAAATATATCATAATAAAGCATTAGCATCAATCAAAGGTACATGCATGAAAAAGATTATTTTATCTTAATATACAATTAGCATGAAAATTCTATCTTTTTTATCTTTTAGGTAAGATATATCTTAATTATATCTTTATTAAATATTCTCCTAATCCTTACCCATCTAGAACTTTTTTTCCTATAAATACACCTCCCATCCACTCATTCTGAGATAACTTTGCCAATCAAAGGTATATATTTTTTCATTGAGATTTATATATGATTTAGTTTTGTTTATATTCTAAATCTTATTGTTGTTGTTGTTGTTGACATGTTGTAGGCTACTATGGAGATTCACTCTTTTCATGAGCCTACCAATCAAAGGAACAAAAAGTATACAATTTTTGGTCGTCTCTTGAAGATGTGGAACGTTATTAATACTAATAATGAAATATCGTCGAAAGAGCTAATTTTTTATAGATGAAGAGGTTAGAATTTCTACACAATCAATTACATATTCGTATTATTTTTACGTATTTTTCGTAATCAATTACATATTAATTGATTTATTTATATAACTTAGTTTATGTAATTTAATTTAAAAATCAAAATATTTTTATTAATTTTTATAAAATTTAATAATGCATCTCATCTTATTGCATTCTTCCTCGATATATATGTTTATGTATGTATAGAAAAAAATATAAATATTTGATGATATATGAGAATTGTGTTATTTTATAATCTAAAAGATATGTACCGTTTTAAAAGAAACTAGACATATAATATTATTTATATTTATTATAGTGAATTTAAATACAAGATAATATAAACAAAAAAACACCCCGTACAAGGTGCGGGTCATTTACTAGTATCTATATAAAGCCTATCTTACTTAGAGATTAATCAATTATGATAATAACAAAGCCTAACTTACGTACGTAGAAAATAAAATCTAATAATTATGGTATATTTGCAGGGCATGGGATCGTGCCTTTTAAAGAAATCTATCTAAGATAGGAATAATCATCATCGTAACTATACGGAGGTTAAAAATAATAATTATCACGACATGTGTCAACTCCTCATTGGATCACATCACACATCTTTAATAAAAATAATTTAAATGGTAAAAATATCATTGGTGACCCCACATAAGAAATTTTATTATCTATTATATTCCATTTTTGTTTTTCTTCCAAACAAAATAAAATAAACTTTAAATTTTATACATATGGTTTCTAAAAATCTTCTTATCTACTAATTTCCATTTTAATTTTTTCAAAAATAATTGAACTTAATATAAAAAATATTAATTATAAAGTAAAGAAACTTATTGATAAATTAAGTATTTAGTCCTTGACAAAATTATAACTCTACAAATCTTTGTTAATTAAAGTATTATATTATAAATAATATATCATTAAAATAAATCCCAAAAGAAGAAAATCATATAAAATAATACAAGATTTTATATTAAACTATTTTTTAAATAACTTTATATAAAATTTAAGTAAGTTTTTAGTTAAATCAAATCGTGCCTTCAAGGCACGGGGACTATACTAGTTTATTCTATTCCACATGTCACAACAAATTACCCCCTCTATTTGTTATGTCATATCTCGTATATGAATTAAGTCACATATTATTTATTTATTATACTTAATTAGTTTATCTTATTACACCACATGCCCACATACAATTCCCCATTATTAATTAAGCCTAATTATAAATACTACCCAAATATTATTTATCATCATTACAAGTTCTACCTAATAAGCCATACATTACAAATTAATATTTTAAATAGTTATCTTCATTTGGGCAAGTTGAAAATGATGTGCTCCATCAAGTTGCTATATTGAAATCTCACCTAAATAATCTTTCGTAACCAGTCTCACCTATTTCTTTAGCTTTGGTGTAGTGGTCTACCATATTATGTGGGAATGTGGCGACATTAGCTTAAATTTAAATTAAAAACAAATGTCACATGAATTGCAATAACAAGTTTAGACTACTAGCTAGGATATAGACAATTCCACTTCCAAATTATCTCATTTTAATTAATTGAGATCACCAATATGCTACAATATACTTAATCTATACAATCGTGAATCATTGGGTGGACAATAGCATCCAATGAAATGGAATGAGCCCTGGTAAATAATTTAGCAATGTTGTTCGCATATAATGAAGTTTAGGTCTTTTAATACTATGAAACTTATATGAGGTAAAATTAAAATTAGTTAATATTTTATAGAATTTTCAATAATAATGGTAAAAAATTATGAATTGTATATACTGAACGTTTTATATAAGATTCCATAAATTCATACAAACTTTAGGCTTATAATTTAAATTTTGAGAACATTTCAACCAACTTCCATTAGTTACGCCCATCGAACATCTATAAGAGTATTGTTATAACAGGATCGAACGAGAACAATACATAAAAGTAAGACACGGAGATTTACATGATATACTAACTTTGTGTTAGCTACGTCCTAGTAGCGAGACCATTGTCGAGAGGCATTAACCCTCGAAACCCCGTCGAAGACCCCCACTGTTGTACCTGTGATGGGAACCGGTCAACGACAAATTCAAGGTATCTTAACAAGTATTTACTTATTTTCCCCGTAAGTTTCGACAAACTTTCTTAAATTTAATTTAAGTCGCACCGAACCTACTAATTCTAATTAGGTCAGTGTTCTAAAAATCCCTTTGATGCCTCGTCTAGGGACTAATCAGTCCTTATCCGTTTTATTAGAAGATAGATTAATTATGTATAGGATAGATATATTCTTTCCTTATGTGTATCTTTTGTATATCTTATTGCCAAAGATAAGGTTCTCTTGATGTATATACTCAGCCCTTGGGGCATAATCAATACAACAGATCTTTCCCAAATTCAATCCTTTCACGTTTAGTCTTTTAACCCGCGCATAGACGGTGCTTAGGTGTCTGTCCAGGGCTAGGAGGCAACCGTCTAGACATTAGGCGGCCGCCTTGTGTTTTTTAGAACATTGTATTAGGCCCACATGTTAGCTAGATATATGTAGCTCATGGACTTCTAATTAACTCAAATGTAAATGAAGTTGGTGTTGAAGCCGCAAAGAATGAAAGTATGATCTTGACAATCGAAAAGCATCGAATCTCAACACTTTGTCAGCGTGGTCTGACGTTTAAAAGTTAATCCCTTCAAAGTTATCAACTTTCCACATGATTAATTAAACTAATCACACCTCTTAATTAATTGAATAGTACTCCACTACTATGGAAAAGGAATGACCACTACAATAAATAACAAATCAAGATCAACTATAGACTATAGTACATATACCAAACAATCATTTTCCCACTCTTATTCTGTATACAAAATTCTGAATGATAAAAATTGCAACATACAAGAGAATATAAATAGTGAAAAAATGAATCCTCAGCTTTAAATTAATATTGCAAACCTTGATTTCCTAGTAAACTTGCTAAAAATGTTGCAAAATTCCTATTAAGCTTATTTGAATTTCTTCAATTCTTTTATTGTTACCCAACTTTAACAAGTTGTCCAAAGCTGCCCTTTCTTCTTTGGCTTGGATGTAGGAATAAAGTATCTTCAATAAGGTAGGAAGATCAATACCCAATGTTTTTATTATCAAACTGAGAAAAATATCTTTCAAAATGGTTAAAATAGTGTCTTCTTTGGTCTCCTTTAAGAAGGCCATATTCATTCATTTTCCCTTCATGATGATCGCCTTCTTCATGTAATCCGTCGACCTACAAAGGAAGTTGAGAACCCATGAATTGTATGGCAAAAGTACTTTAGATATAACACAAACAAGAACATATAGTATAATAACGTACTCTAAAAAGAGTACACTAAACTACATGCATAAGTGCATGCAATAATTGAACACGTACATTATAATTCGGTCAATACTAAACTAATGCCCCGATTATATGGGTTGGGCGGTGAATAAAAGACCATGAGCTCGAATGACCTTAGACTCGTTGGTCAACCCGAATTGACACGATAACCCAGTTTGACAGATGATCCGATCGACTTGAACTCGAATCAAATTTGGTCGAACTTTAATTACCTGATTGACCACGTCTCATGGTCACCGAGCACAATCGCACTCGGAGATTTTTCCAGCGACGCATATCAATTAATTATCTTATCGGAATTTTGGTTATCTAGTGAAAATGAAAGCATCATAACTTTTATATGGTCAATGAAACTAAGCATCATAGTTTTAGTTGTTAGTACCTCAAATTTACATGATATATTATGACAAGTTGTTATAGTATTTGCCTTGGAATTAGCTAGACTTTCAACTAAGTGCTTCTCACATTCTTTCGGAACTTTACAAAAGGCATATCATCAATATCATATCTTACACGTACATACATTTGACCTAACTTTGTTGTATAGCGTTATATAGAAACCATACAAATAGAACAAGGTACGTACCGAAAGCTCATCTTCATCATCGTATCTAGCAACCGACTTAACCGTATCACCACCCTCATCGTTACGCGCGAACCTGCCTCGAACTCGCAGCCGGTTGTCGGCTAGCGTCTTTCGACACGCGTACTAAACGGAATAATTAGCGTTATAAACTATTATTTTTGTTGTTGGATTAGTACACTAATGTACACAAAATCACATAATAAATTTGATTGAATGTTAATTAATATATGTAGTACCTTGATAGTCTTGTTAAAGTTTCTTTGGGTGCGTTTTGCTTTGTACCTATCAATCCTTTCTTTCCTCTCTTCTGCACTATACCTTCCTACTTTGAAGTTTGCTTCCTCCATGAAAGTTGTTGTGGTGCTCTCACTTCCTAGTAGGCTTGAACCCACATTTTGGCTTGTTGCTTGGTTACTCCGGAGCACCTTCTAATAATAAAGATGACATTAAATTAACCACACATCGACAAGAAAAAAAATAATTACTTGGGTATTTAACCATGACAAGGGTGATATAAAAGACTTTTTTTATATATAAAAGTATACTGTTTGTATCTCAAAATGCGTAAAAACTTGATATTTTTTACGAATTTCGACTTTTATCGAAATAGCACTTTTGTAGAGATAGCAAGCCTTTAGATGAAAAAACAAATATATTCACGAAAAAAATTATTTGTGTATTTCGCCATGACAAAAAATTATTTGGGTATAAAAAAAAACATTTTGAAACACCATCTCATTTTAAATATTTACAAATTTTTCAAGCTTTTCACAAAAATATATATTTTTTCAATTAAATTTGATGTTGAAATATAGTTGACACATACCAAAAGTTTGAGACCAGAAATTAAGGCTATTGGCATATACAATGATGAAAAAATGCAATTTAAAAAATGAGAATTAAGTGATTAGTGTTGAGCTTAACTGGTAAATCTCCTGTGCTACAAACCCTTCTCATGTGGCCACCAAATTGCCCACCACCATTTCCATTTGACACAAACAGACCACCATCAAAAGGCGGCTGAAACAGAGTCCCCTGTTTCCCCTCATCACAAGAAAATCCGCCATAGCTATAGCTTCTCTCCATAAACCTCTTCATCAATCCCTCCCCTCCAAATCCGCCATAGCTCTGGCTCCCACATAAGCCCCCATTCGAGCCAGGCAAAGACCCAAACCCCATACCAATCGGACCGCCCTCCAACTTGATCTCAGAAACAGGGGAGTTCTGCAGGTGGGCCAATTGGGCTTCTGGGCAGAGCGAAAGACTCTCCAATTGGTGGCTTGGAGACGAATCCGAGAGCAGAATCTGGTAAATTTCCTCCAGAGACTGTTTCTGAGCTTCTGGGGATGGAATTGAGCTTGGATCGTTTGAGAATTCTTGCAGGAAGCTGTCAATGGAGGACTCTGTTTGAAACAGAGTGTCGGAATTGAGCATGGCGATGGGGTTTGGGTTCTGCTGATGGGTATATAATTGCTCGTCAAACATAAAGAAATCGGAAGACATGTTTGTCTTCTTCTTCTTGTTCTTCGCCTGAAACTCGAATTTGGTTTTTGTTTGGCGGTTGGAACTGGAGGCTATGGAGGGAGTATGGACCAGTCCACTTACACATCGAGCTGATATATATAACGGGAGAAAGGTAAGTTTTTCTTTTTATGCTTTGTGCCCTTACTTTTAACAATACTTATGTTATGTGGCCTTCTTTTCCTCAGTATTGATGAGTAATGAAGCTAAATCATTCTTTGAAAGGTTCTCTAATGGTGATATTAAAATATTTTATGCAAGTTTTAGAAAGCGGAATAGATTAGCATAAGTGCTCGTATATCGTGCGGTTAAATAAAAAGTAATATTTAATCAATTTTTATTGATCTTTGAATGTATATTTGGACTCGTACTTATGTCAATAAGTTAAGAGTAATTTCAAAGTATATTAAAACGTGGAAATATATATGAAATAAAAATTAAGAGAAAATAAAGTGATCCAAAAAATAACTATGTTAAAATTTATTAGTTGATTTAAAATTTTGAATATTTGTTAATAAACTTTGATAACTTCATTAATAAATAAATAAATAAAACATAGGTGAGACTTTAATGCACTTATGATATGGATGTATTATTATAAAATTAATTTGTTGAAAAAAGGAGACTCAAATTATTGATTAAAAAAAAGAATATTAAAAATACCACACAATAACATATAAGCAAATGAGATATAAGAGTGACATGTTATCAAAATATCATTTCTTTAACATGTAGATAGATATAAAAAAGATACATAAAATATGATAGGGAATAAAGTTAATAAGTCCGGAGCTAGTAGAACTATAACTAGCAAAAAACAAGTCTTAGTGGTGGTAAGTTGGGAATGAACGAACCCATTTTATTTAGACTAGCATAGAGCATCCCTAAACGAGAGATAACTATGAATTGTTCTAAATGATTATATTTCAAGGCTTCATCACCAATAAATATCGAAATGGAAGTCTCGAAGTCTTTACCCCATAACCTAATTGCTTGGTTCAGGCTCCTCATCAGAATGAATGTACCTACTGAAGTACGTAATAACAAATGGGCTTATACAAATAACCTAACCATTCGTTTTTAAGCCCAAAACTAAATATGAATACCATGTAAGAAAGTTCGCGAATGAAAAACCGACAAACACAAACTCACACTTGAATAGAAACAATATAAACAACGATTCGCGAACGAGGCGGCTTACCTGCTGCTCGAATCGGTTGAAGGAGTTGAGCAACAAACACCCTTCAAAAGGGATGAAACATAAAAATCAAATAGACATCATCGCGAATGGAACCACTATCTTAGGTCCACATCACTAGTGGAGCCAATGCAGGTTGGAATGTGAAGTTAAGGCAACCATACAAGGACATTGATGCCACTATAGGATAGATTGAAGCTGATTGGATCATTGAGTTGAGGCCGCTATTAGAAGAATTAAAATGTAAATTGACATGGAGATCTTGTTTGTGGTGAGGGGAAGAATAAGTTTGTTAGACAGATAGGTTCGTCTTACCATCTATGCAATGCTCATATGTGCTTTGTTTTGTGTTAGGGGAGGGCATGTTTCTTATGCAAGTAATAAGAATAAGTGATAATTTAATTAATAAATTATCTTCCTAATTAATTTATTCTTATAAAATTATAAAACATAACTTCCTAGTTAATTGTAATTTTTTAAAAAACTAGTTAAACATGTTTTCAAAGGGTCCATTTAATTTCCAACCCTAGAAACGTAAAATAAAATAATGAATCTAGTCGAATATAATTATATAGCATCATACATTGAAAAAAAATATCTTAATTTGATGCATAAAGATCTGTATGTGTAGAGAAAGAGGGAGGAGAAGGGTTACATAATTACCCCACTTTTAGATTTGGGAAACAAGAGGAGTATTAAAAACTGGGTTTGACGAGATTTTTGTACAAAAATTGAGGGAAATCAAACTTTGTGTTTGATGTATCATGATTAGAGGTGTCAAACAGGTCGGGTCGGGTGAATTCAAATTTGGTCTTTTCGGGTTGAGTGCGAGTTATAGGTCAAGCCGGGTCGGGTCTTGACAGGTTATTGTGCGGGTTCGGGTCGACCTAACATGTCAAGAATTTGAATTTTTAATGATTATTAACATAATATTATGATTAAATAATAATATTTAATAATAAAATATTATTGTTAATGGGTTTTTATAGTATTATATTATTTATAATAAGTTTATGATAAAACATATTATAATATGTACAAGAAAATATATTTATTCTACATATATATAAAATATCGGGTTGATTTCGGGTTTCAACCCAATCGGGTTCGGTTTTTTCTTTGCTCACTACTATTCGAATCCGATTTCAACCCTAAAATTTTCGTTCGGTTTAACCCCTCTAATCGTGGTAGATTGGGTTGGTTTCCATTCTATTTACATGCCCTTTGTTACGTGTCATCTGACGTGGATTCCACGCCCACTTTCACTCTCTCTTGTATTCCACGTCATTCTTATTTTGCACCAGCATAATTCTTGACGATGATAAACAATAAAGATCACATTCTTACACCTTAGCTTCAAGGCTTTCATTCCCTTCACATAACACATACTTCATCCCCAATTTCAACAATAACTCTATGAAAACCCTAGACAATTCCAATTCAAACTGTGAATTCAGAACAAGTCGTAGCCGGCCAAATCAATATTGAATTCACAACTTTCAGAAATCTGACAGCTATAATAGCACCCAAGTGAAGTCTGTGCACCACGTCTTCCTCCACAAACAACAACTTTTGCAAATTTCCCAGACGTCGAACGACGACGACGACGAAGAAGAAGATCGAAAATGGTGAAACAGGAAGATTTGGACAAAATGCAGCTGAGGCAGAGCTATCACAATGTCTGGCACACTGATCTTCTTCGCACCCTCCAAGCCGATACTTCTTGTAATCTTTCTCTTTGCTTTCAATTTCCTTGTTCTTGATTCAATCATAGTTCATGGCTGATTTTCGCCGTTTTCTGCCATTTTTGTTGTGCAGATTTTTGCTTTTCATTGTTCTGGTAAGTGCATTTTGGTCCATTCTTGGTGAATCTAAGTACCTAGTTTTAAAATGCAGTAGTTGACTTCATTCATTCTGGATGAAAAGCAAAATCAATGTGATTGTTTTGAAATCAATCCTTTTGCATACAAATCATGATCACCATTTTATGCATGAATGCAAATGAGATCTTCTCAAAAGGGGCTTGTCTGACATTCTAACTCTGTCATAGCGCGCCGTGTGCATCATACTTGCTGAGAAAACGCGCTCTCTACAACGACATGTCAAGGTAACAATGGCCTTTAGTCCTAGCTAGATCAAGATTAAACCTTCAAAGATCTGGCTTGACCTTTGCTCTCACTAATGTTCTTGTCCTAGGTATGTTTGTTGTGCTGGATACATGCCTTGTAGTGGCCGGTGTGGCGAGAGTCGTTGCCCTGAGTTTTGCCTTGTCACTGAGGTACTACATTTGAAGATCAATCCCATCCATTTTCCACTTATTTTGATGATTTGATCCCTCTAAGCCTGACCCAAAATCTCCATTTACTGAAACTTTATGAAGGTGTTGTGCTGTTTTGGAGATTCCGTGGCCTCTACGCGATTTCTGCTCCAAGACGAGTTCAACATACACACGACGCAATGCGACAATTGCATCATTGTATCGCCCCTGCCCATCTCTCATCACATTCCATACAATACTACTTGTTTTTTGTTCTTCTTGTTGATCATCATATGTAACAAATAGGGCTTCATGTTCTGCCTTCAACAAATCGCCTGCATATTCTCCATTGTCGCAATGATAGTTGGAAGCGAAGAGATCACCGAAGCCTCACAGCTCCTGACTTGCCTTGCACATTACGTTTACTGCACGTAAATACATCCATCTCTCTTCGTTCGCCTCCTTCGTTTCTACTAAATCCTCGACGAAAGTCACAAAATGTTAATACTCACTAGTCTCTTTGTTGTTGCATTGCAGGGTTTGTGCTTGTATGCAGGTAAAGTTCATTCAAACTTAGGTGTCTCATTTGAATGCCAAAGATAATGCATTAATTCTTACGACGCGCCTTTGTTTTTCCGATTCGTTATAAACACTTCATTACTTATAAAGACCACATTATCCGCAGACACAACATAAAGTCGAAATGGACAAAAGGGATGGGAAGCTAGTACTACAACAACCAATGTCGGTGCCTCCGTTCCAGCAAATGTCGCGTATCGACCAACCGTATCCTCCCACGGTCGCAGGATACCCGTCAACAGCACCCGGATACCCGCAACCCTATGCCCAGCCGTACGCGGCTCAGGGCTACCCGGTTGCTGGGTATCCTCCCAAGTGAGCTCGTCTTGGTCCAAAAACTTGAATCATTTCTTTTGGAGGGCTTCATTCGTAATTTGTTGTATTTTGTGTGCACATTGTTTGATATAGAGCAATTTGCGGGCACTAATTTGTTCTTTGATATGAAAACATGGCTGAATCTTGCAAGTCTTATGTCATATTGACATGCACTTTGGACTAAACCTTATATTTGTATTGTATTGTGAATGGAATTGAATTGAAGATGTTTATAGTTTCTAGTGCTAGCTCTTAAAATTTTCTTAGGCATGATTAGTTTAAGGAATGAAAATGGGAATTGCACGTGCACTTATGTGTACAAGATAAGAGGAAGGGCAAGATAAGGATGAAATTTCACACATGTCATGCCCAACAACATTCCACCATTTTGGAACAAAACTCATCATGAGGTTCCTTCTTTTTCTTCCTCGTTCTCTTTATTAAGCATCAAGTGTAAAATTAAAATTTGTCCTCTATTAAAAAAAATGTAAGAGAAAACGGAATTGCTCTTGTCCATGTATGTTGCTTCATCTAGCTTTGCTAGTAGTGTTGGAAAAAACATTGGGATTGCAAAAGTTCTAATTAATTTATATATGACACCTATACTTTTAGTTGTATATGCCAAGTCATCAAGTGTAAAATAAGTTCAAAGTTCTAATTTAAAAAACATGTATACTTTTAGTTCTAATTTATCTAGCTTTTAGCTTCTTCTAAAATATGCCCAGTCTTAGCCTTTATCAAGCAATTAGTTGTATATGTGATCAAAATATGCCTAATCTTAGTTTTCTAGGCCAACTCGAGATTCAAATGCAAATTCTAATTGGTGAGCCAATTTTGCACGAAGATTACCGAATCATTATTGTTATTTTTTTAACTGTATCATGCTACCCATAGATTTTAAGAAATCCTTTCTATACCCACTTGAAATTAATGTAAGTTGGTAGAGATAAAAATATATGCATGCAAATTATGCAATGTGACATCTATTATTTTACAGGGGAATATACTTTTCAAGGCTCGTTTGGTATCCAACGGCGGAAATGTAAAGCAAATGTAAACGAATTTAGTTCACTGTTCACATTAGAATCATAACAAATGACGAGTCACCTCAAATTAATTTCATACAAAAACTACCGCAGACTCTTTTGCGACACTTAACTTGTTTTCCTAATCTAAAGGTGAGCTAACAAATCATCTCAATCATTCCCTTCAGGCTTCATCCCTTCTCTATACACACAAATTTCGAAGGTTCAAATTAAAATATTTTTTTAATTAATGTACACTAACACATAAGGTTCATTTAGCTAGAACAATTTCCTACAAGTAATCATAAAAAGGCTATAGAAATTAAACAACGTTTTTTCTATTATGTGCCCTAAGGGCACATGATAAGCATACCAAAAACAGAAACTAAAACCCTAAAAGGAAAAGAGTGAATCCATCACAAGAAAAAGTAAAAAGCAAAAAAATTAAAATTTACCAAATATTTCCATTATTAGCTGTTTACTAGTTGTACCCGTCGTGCCATGCATGACAATGACTCGAGTTTTACATTTAAATTTATTTTTGTTATAAATAGGATATTAATATGTGAAAACATATAATGAACAAATTTAGCATATGAAAATGTTATTTTTTTCTAGACAAAACAAAATATTGCTCAGCTTTGTAGTACTACACATATGAGATTATAAAAATATTAAACATATTCTAATTATAGAACAATTTAGTAAATAAAATTTACTTACTCTTTCATCCTTCAAAATTTGTCTCTAATGGTTAATATATATCATTATCCCTGTTATCACGATTTTGAGACATTATAATTTATAAGGCAATTCAGTATAAAATGAGATGTTGGAATTGATTATTTTGGTTTGATCTTATTTTTTATTTTAATACTATTAGTTATTAGTATGAGATTTAATTACTATGAATTGTTATTTAATTTTAAAATATTATATCAAAATAAAGAAATATAAAATGAGTCTAACATGATTCTAATGACTTTATATATTGACATACATAAACTATATTAATCAGCAATTATTTTATTATGAAAGATATAAGCTAAGTTATTATGAAAATGATAATATATAAGTTAAGTAAAAGATAGTGAATATAAATTGATCTAATATCAAAAGGTAAGGATAATAATTTAATTATAAAAAGGGCTTTTATTTATAAAGTTTTTAAATTCAGAATTTTTAAATTACTTCGTACATATAGAGATTAAAAAGATAACTAATACATCAAAAAGGATATAATATCTTATGAAAATTCAAAAATATATTTTACATAAATTGATAATAAATAGTGTAATTAGATTTATTAAAATAACATGAAAAAAAATTATTTGTTTAATTACGAGAGATAAAATCTAAGTTATTAGGAACATGATAGTATATAAATTAAGTAAAAGTTAATAAATATAAATTGGTTTAGTATCAAAGATAAAAATAATAATTTATTTAGAGAAAATGGCTTCCATTTTAAATTCGAATTTATTCGGTTTTAAAAATAAAATACGACATTAAATATAAAAAATAAAATCTTAGAAAAACCATAAAAAAAACTTAGAAATAACCAAAAACATTAAAAACCATAAAAATTAAAATCTTAGGGCACACAATAGAAAAACCATAAAAAATAACCAAAACTTAGATATGGATAATAGGGAAATAACTTTGATACAAAAAATAACCATGGATATATAAAAAAAAACTTAGATATTCAAAAATAACTTTAATAAAATAATAATGATAGCAAAAACATGAAAGTGTAAAAATTAACCATGGGTATAACCAAAACTTAGATAGAGATAATAGGGAAATAACTTTACGTACTATATTAACGTGAAAATTAATTAATTAACAGATATAGTACGTACTATAAATTACGTACTATAGTACGTGAAAATAAATTTAATTAAATAATAATGATAGCCACATTTTATAGTACGTAAAGGTTTTTTAAAGTGTAAAAATTACCCATGGTTAAAGTTAGTTTTACACCATGGCTAGCTTGAAGTTATTTTTTGTATTAAAATTAAAAGATATTGAAAATTTATGTACTATATTCTATGGATAGATATTGTATATGATTCTACGTACTATATTTTTGGCTAGATATTGTATGGATAGATCGTAGCAAAATTAAAAGATATTGAAAATTTACGTACTATATTTTATGAATAGATATTGTATATGGATAGATATTGTATATGGTTTATTTACGTACTATATTTTCGGCTAGATATTATTGATAAGGTAGTTAATTAAAAGATTGAAAATTTACGTAGCAAAATTTATGATAGTTAATTAAAAGACTTTAAAAATAATTTTGGTTAAATATCTGGTGGGGCTAGAATCAACGTGGTGGCTCGAAAACGGTCGGCTTTTATAATATATATATTGATATTGATTGATTGTGTGCCCTAAGGGCACATAATAGAAAAATCGATTAAACAATTGATCACTATCTTGAAACATGGGTAACTTTTACGTATTGCCATTATAGTGTTGGATTCATATATCATTCTAATCTCCAAAAATGTCAACTATGATACAGGACGTAAAATCTCAAATAATCATTCACATTTAAAAAAAACTAAGATAAACACCTTCAATCTATGGGAGTCTCTTTCAAAACAACAAATTGAACAAGAAGAAAAAAAAATGATAATGTAATATTTGCATTCAACTTGATTCGAAACCACTTTCGAATGTCCCCTTGTAAAAACCACCACATTTGATGGTAGGCTATATACATTATAGCATACATTCCCTTCCACAAGGTAAAAAAACAACAAAACAATGAACCCTAAAACTAAAACCTATTTTAAAAAAAGATGTACACAATTTTCTTTTTCATTTCCCTTAGCTAAGAGAAATTTGAAATGGGCAAACATTCCCCATACACATCGGCCCAAAGCCTCTCATTGAAGGCCTCTTGCATCTCCTCAGGTATAAAGCTAGTCCTACAAAGAGGACAAGTCCTTTGCTCATGGTCCATCCAACGGTCCAAACACGCCCTATGGAAAATATGCCGGCAATTCCTCAGCCGTCGGATCTCCTCGTCGCCTTCGAAGTCGTAGAGGCAGACGGCGCACCTCTCGTCGGCGCCGGAGGCCACCTCGGAGAACTTCACCACCGGGAGCATCTCACGGATTAGCGCCGAGGCGGATACGGGCCTGGGCCGGGCCGAGTGGGCCGGGCCCGTCGGGTCGGGCCAGGCGAATTCGGGCTCGAGGAAATCGGAGAGGCCCAGAAGGCTGAGGACGCCGAGGATAAGGGCCCGGATCAGGCCCAGAAGAGAGAGCGCGTGGAGAAAGAGCCTCGGGATGAGGAGCTCTGCGTACCCGGACGGGAAACCCATGGGCTTTTATCGAGTTCGGGTCGGGTCGGGTCGGGTCGGATCAGGCTTTGCTTTGCTTTGAGAGAATGAGGAATGCAATGAAGTAGTGAGTGTGGGATGCGAGTTAGCTATAGGTATATATAGGAGGATAAGGGGATTTTAAAATAATTAAACAATTATTTTAATAACTTTTTTCATAAAGCTAGATTCAAGAAAGTCTCCAAGATTGCATAAAGCATGATTTATTTAATCGTGCAAGATGAACTCGGACGCGTTTTGTTATAAAGACATGTTTATACTACGTTTTGAGCTGTATAGTGAATTTTTTTCTATAATGTATAATCGTTGTTTAATCGTATCTTGAATTTAAAATGTGAGATACGACCGAATTTGTTGACTAATTTGAGCCAAGTAGGTCACTTGATGGTCAATTAATGTAGCCATCTAACTAACAAACCTTCCGATTCTTATACATTTAAGGATTCGTTTGGTATGTTGGATGGGGCGAATACGAGTAAAGCTATATCCAACTTTGTATCTGATCTGCCTTCTACATAATCACCTAAATAGTTTCATCCAACTATAGTTTTTATGTACATATTACTCAACTTAGATCAAATTTTAGTCCGTTTGTTGGAGTCCGGATGCTCGAATTAGGGATATTTGTTCGGTTAGAAAATCCACGAAAAATGGAGAGTACTTGACTTAGATCGAGTCGAATAATGGGTTGGATATAAATCTACTCGTATCCTCCATCCAACATGTTTACTTACGCGACTAAGATCGAGTTTTCATCCATTTATTCGAGTCGGATGTTCCAAATACAGATTTTAGGGTACTTGGAGTACGGAAGCAAAAATTAACCAAAAGCATCTCTCGTTATTATTAATAGATATTATTAAAGTATGTCAAATTGTCTATGCCAACACATGTTTGGCTCTTCTCGTGTATAGTATACTTGTAAAATATATAGTATAAGTCTATAAGATTGTGCATTTTTTTGACCAAAAAGAGACCTTCCCACCACATCACACGAGCCTTCTCAGATCCTACTCAAAAGAGACTAAACAACAGCACACATTTCAAATTTTTGTTAATTTTCATTAGCTTGAAGTGATTAATTAGTCGGAGATGATCAACTAAGCTAAGCCAGCTAATTAATTAACCTTCCCATGAGCTGATAATATATACTTTACTGGCTAGGCTTCTAGATATATAGGGTTTTTCCTACTCGATGTATTACTCCTAATCCTTACACATACACAATTGTTCGTACCTAACACATTCCATATTTATAGTACGTACATTTATATACAACTATGAGTTCATATACGTACATACTTACAGGGAGTTGAGCTATATAAATATGCAAATGGCAAGTTCAATTTAAAAAGCGTTAGATGCTTTTTTATACGAAAAGAATTAGGGATCCGACTCAATGTGAAGTGCACGGTGCTAATTAAAGCACACAAACAAGGTGTGAGATCCTATTGATCCAAATGGGCTTTGTCACATTTAGGTTATCTATGTCATGGTGGATCTTTTCAATGACTTAAGTTAGCTACCGTCTTTGTTTCCCTGCAAACATGGGTGAGACGACACACCTCAAACGTCTTAAGCGAGAAAAATGTCCGAAATAATTGTCCCAACTTCACCATTAATAGTATTAATCAGACTCAAGTACGTCATCGTCTTCGATATCTATCTTTGACATCTCAAACTAGAGTACGTGTTTCCATGGCTTGGTTCATTCCTTAGAGAGCTAAAGAGGCACGTTAGATGTTGAATTTGGCTAAAATAATACTGTAATAAGTTTCACAAGACTTGATAAATATATAGTATAACTTGGGAGCTGGATTCTTGACGGTATTGTTGTCTATATGTGATAGTTAATCTTGTGATTTAGCAGTTAGTACTAACCACTACAACCAAACAAGAATTAACAAGTAGGAAATGCATGGCATAAAGAGGACCAAGCATGAACTTATGTCTTCTAATAAGTCAAGGTAATGAGCTTGGAAAAACAGAATATGAAAGGCTTTATCATATGTACAAGCTTAGCTATCATGTCAGACATTGTCCATGGTACCAAACCAAAAAAAAAAGGTCTAATTAGAAGTAGATTAAGTGGGAAAAGGAGAGAGTTATCGTACATTAGTTGGGGTGGTTTTAATTAATTATTATCAGGAGACAGTTAACTGAAGCCATAAGAAAAATTGGTGGCATTTTGCTGGCTCTTTTGTAGTATTTTTTTGACATAGCCCACCTTAATTGTCAGAATATGGTCTACTAATCACCTTTTTTAAGAATAAAAACGACTATTAATCAATAGTGTATGTCATTGTGCTTATGCTTTTTGGTTTGTGCATCAAGATGCTTTTACCAAATAGTTACTATCAGGGTAAAGATAAAGGTTCAAAAGAACTTGCAATCATGGTAATGTGACATTTTATTTTCATGACATGGTTAACTTTATCATTGTCATAATTGTCATAATCATATTCATTATGGTTTTTACTTTATTCTCCTTGTGTGAAAACATAACTCTTTGATCAAATTTACAATTAACTTCAATCTTTGAAGAAATAATAAAAAGTTAATTACAATTATCTTGTTAGGGCTTAAATATATAGATATAGATATAGATATAGATATCTCACATATATAATAAGAATAAAAACCACCTACTATATAAACATATGAACTACTTCTATTGCCCCAAAGGATTATCTATTTAAAAAGTCATATTAATGACTCTTTTTTGACAGTTTGATTGAAAAAGAAAATATTTATAACTAGAAAAAATAATATTTCCGTGACTTATAAAAATTTGAGAAATACATAAAATATCTTTTTTTTTGTTAAATTCCTACATGAATTTATTTTAAAAAATTGCTCAAAATTCACTTCACCAAAAAAAGTTACTCAAAATTCATATACTCGTGTTAAAATAACACTTTTTCTATATTGGTCGAAAAAAATGGCACTTAGTTGAATGGATGGATTATTAATTATATGTTACCTATATGATCTTGTAAGTTACAACTATGGTTTAGAGTAATTTGCCTAAGACAATGACAATTCTATACGAAACACTTAGTAAAAGTTTATATGTAGTCATTTATTTTCGGATCTCGCACATTTTCAAAGGCACGTTGAAAAGACTTTGTATTCTTTTGCAAACAAATAAAGCCAATATAGATTTCAGATTTACAGCCTTGCAGATATAACAGCCTGTTTATGCTAAACAACAAGGAAAGGAGATTAATTAAAGTTAAAGAGCAGTACAGTAAAAATAAATAATTGCAGATTTGGGAGACATAAGACACTTGACAGCTGATTAAGCTCAGAGATTTTTCTGTTTTCAAGCATTCCATGGAAAAGGGTACAAAAAAAAAAGTAATCAAAACAGGGCAGAACATGTGAAAGCATGTTGGTCCATATTGGCCCATGGACTGACCCGGCCCACGTGGTCTTGTACAATTATGTCTGCTCTAAAACCGCTTTGACATGAAATAACCGGGACGGGTTCGGGTCGGGTGAAAACACTCGTCCTAAAGAGATACTTCATACTAGTATTAGTCTCGTGCCTTTAAGATTCGAATTTGAGTTAACTAAAAACTTAATCTAAGTTTTATATAAATTTATTCAAAAGAATAGTTTGGTATAAATCTTGTATTATTTTATTTAATTTGTTTTTCATGAGATTTGTTTTAATGATACAATATTTTTGCTATAATGTATTCTTTTAATCAAATAAAGATTTACAAAGTTATAATTTTGTATAAGGATTGAATACTCCTAAACTTTGTAGGATTTATTTTAATTTTTATGAATTATAGTTATAATTATATATTTAATTAGAGTTGACATATGTTTATCTATATTATTATTATTTTAATCTCCAATTTAGTATATAGTAAGATTAATTGATTATATATTTAAGGAAAACTTTTAGATACAATTTCAAGTACATATTCTTTCATATTTTACATACATGTGGGATCTATACTCTAAATTAACCAATTAAATAATTTTAAAAAAGACGGGCGATGTGGTCCAATGTGAAGGTGACACATGGCGTGAAAATAATCAATATATATTATAAAAGCCGACCGTTTTCGAGACACCACGTTGATTCTGGCCCCGCTCAATTAATAACTTTATATGTTTTCTTTCTTAATCATCCAATCTTTAATTTTATCTTTTTTCTTGTCCAACTAATATCTATCTTTGAAGGCATATTATTTATTTTTATAATTTTCTTAATTATCTAATCTGTAATTTTTATCTTTTTTCTTACTCATCTAATATCTATCTTTGCAACAATATATCTATCCTTAAAATTTCCTTCTATAAAAGATACATATTAAATAATTTATCTTTTCAATTACCATTATATTCTATGTAAAAAAAAGAACTAAAAAATGGAAGGCCCTTTTCCTAATTAAATTATTATTTTCAAAATTTATGTTGTCAAAATAATTTAATTGGAATTAAATATAAGAGTACTATCAAGGTGTATTTTATAAATAAGTGAATTAAATGTGCATATATTCAGAAATACATTACATTTTAAATAATTTTAATATTTGAGATATAGTCGTACATGGTGCGACGGGATATGCTAGTTATGTTTAACCTCCACTTTAGTATATAGTTACGATGATAAGAATATTTGTGAAGTGTTTTTTCTCGAAAAATCGACATATGAAGTCGCACGTTAAGTAAATAGAAAGACGGGCAAAAATGAAGCCTGGATGATTTTTAGGCAAAAAAAAATGCTTATATAATAATTAAATATGTATAATCTTATAGCTAAGTGGGTGTGTATATAGTAGTGTGGGTAATAGAAAACTGAGCGTCATGAACTTATACGATGATGCACATTCAATTATTTAATCATGTACAATCAGTCATAAGGTTGTGTGTTGCTTGGTATATGATACAAATCATAGAATACAACTTGAATGTTTCAAAAAGAACTTACACAATTTGGCATTGCACAACATGAAACATGTTGATGTGATATACATTAGGATTGGGTGTTTCCATCCTGATATTGATCGTGAACAAAAGACCTTTCTAGTAAACCAGACCACTAATGAGGCAGTTAATATTACTTCATCCATCCTTAAAATATTGTCTAAAATGATAGGTTTTACGGTTATTAAGAAAACAAGTACGTGACAAATTAATGTAAAAAAGTGATAAAGTTTATGAGGATGTTGCGCGATGGGGAATTGGGGATACTATAAAACATTAAATGCGGGTAATATTGTTAGAAAAATATGATACGGAGTATTTAAGGAATATTAAACAAAAGAGGACGTTCGAAAGAAGTATAATGAACAAATATTTAAGGACGGAAGGAATAATAAGCATTTTGGATGTGACTTTTAAAATGGTATTTACCATGATGTCAAAAGAAAAAAAATGGTGT
This sequence comes from Polygonum aviculare, assembly GCA_934048045.1. NCBI lineage: Eukaryota > Viridiplantae > Streptophyta > Magnoliopsida > Caryophyllales > Polygonaceae > Polygonum > Polygonum aviculare. The sequence continues at coordinate 3,006,348 of OW204030.1, read as the reverse complement.
GCACCATTTTATAAGGCTTGGATGTTGTTTTGAAATAGTAGGCTGAAATGCACTTAACTAGATGGAACAAACTTAGAAATGGACCAGATTTGAACACTAATAGTGGCCCAACTATAAACTACTAGGCCCATGTTTGGTTTCAACATTGGGACTATGTAAAGCACAAATGTTGATCGGTATTTGGTAGTGACATTAAGCACGAAAATGTTGTTAGGTAGAAGTGACAAGTGTTGACATAATCATAATAATTATTATTAAAATCAAATTGAACAAACACAAATCACATGACCTTATATTTTAGGTTAAAAAGGAATATAATGTTGTAACTTGCAAGTTAAAACTTGAATTCCAGTGTTTTGCAATTGTTAAAAAACGTTTTTCAGGGGGCCACCTACAATTTTGATGGTGTAAACTGCAAGGGAAACCCATCAAATGCAGCTATGATTCTTTCCTGCGTCTGCAAGACAAATTTTTTTTTTAAGTCTTTTGATCATGACTAGGAGCCATCATTTTAAGTTTCTCATAATAGTTATCTCTACCTTGTTTTTTTCCCATATCACTTGTGGAGGTTTGGTTGGAGCCATTTGAGTGATGATCAATCAAGATTCTTTTATTTTACAGCTCTTTTTCCTACTTCATATACATGAAGTAGGAAATTTTAGTTAAATATTAAAATTTAGGGCGCATAATAGGTTGTGCTATTACCGAGTAGACTAGACATAAAAATAAATATTTGATTATTCTTCGGTTTGGTAGTTTTAAAAAAAAATGTCTATTAATTATTTTGTTTATAAGTTAAAAAACAATTACCGCATCAAATAGACCTGGTAAATCGCGAAGGTGAAGCATTTAACTTCCGTAACCAGTACAATATACATCCTTATACTTTACATTATCGATCTAGAAGCACTCAAAGTTAATGTAAGAGTTCTACCAAAAGAAAAAGTTAATGTAAGGTTGGAATTTTTGGCAAAGTAAATTGAGCAAAAAGGTTAAAGAGAACATGTATTTGCATCATTTGATATTATAAGTCGTTTTATAAGTTTTATTGTCAGAGACTTTGCTTGATTATTGCGTCTCCATGGTGGTCGCTGGATGTTCGATTGCCAAAAGTGTTAAATAAAATATTTGAGAGATTGCATGTTGGAAAAGTGTAGTTGCCAAGGCAGAAAAAAAGAGCATAAACGAAAGTGGAAGCAAACATCAAAAGATGTAATTAGCCAAAAAACAAAGTGTAAACAAACAAATAAAACCACAATATATGTAAAGTGTTGCTCTTGACCAACACTCTCTTTGTCCCTCCTTTCGTCACATGATCCATATACATCATAGTCATCTTTCTTCTTTACTTAATTTGATTTTCATTGTTAAACTTTGCTTCGATTTATTTACAACTCATGTTGTTGAAGAAGAGCATCCTAGTTAACATCATATCAATGTTGTAAACTACTAACACTCGACTAATCCACGTCCAATTGTGTGCATCTAAAACAACATAACGTCGCATTTGTGTGTGATTGATTGCGCTTCATAGCCGACTAATCCGTGTTCACTCGTGCTTATCTAGGCCCGCACGAGAAAGCCACGCACAAGCGTTGTTAGTTGCTTGGCACTCGACTAATCCACGCTTGGTCGTGTTTATCTAGGCCCATACGAGGAAGCCCATGTTGTAAGAAAGGTACTCGCGCTCACGCATAATCAATTGCTTGACAACCTCCTAGGAGTAAATACATGATATCCGTCAACGAAAGGATTCGAATCAGAAACCTATGAATACCACCTAGAAGTCTAAATCATCTGTTGGATATTACTTACCTCTCAACTTTGACGACGTGTTATGAGTTAGAAAATTCTTCAATCCTACCTAAAACCTTCCTCCACCTCGACCACCACCACATAAACCGCCGGAGAAACCCCCGGCCGGCCGGCCTCCGACACCGACTCATATCTACCCTACCTTGGTCCCACGTACCACATGCTAGGGGCCCCATTTAACAGTCCCTTGTGACAAGCCAATAAATGCAAAACCAGTACAACACCTCCTTCATCCTCCGATTTCCCCAAAACACAAAGACAAAACCCTCGCAAAATCCACCCACCCAAACACAACACACCAAACTCACTGCAAAATTTTGTTCCCTTTTCCCTCTATCCTTTCAATCGCCATTTTTTATACAATTTCTTCCCCAACCAACAAACTAACAGACAAAACACTCGTTACTCTTCACTGAAACCACCCACCTCTTTCTGGGTTCTCGTCTTGAATATTCATCGAACCAGCCAAAACACCCAGAAATCCGTACTTCCCATAACAAGTAAGAAAAATAAACATCACCAAATGGCAGCTTGTGCAACCACCACTCACCATCACAAGACCCAAAACCAACCCACCACCACCACAACCACCACCAAGCCCAAACGCCGAAAGTACCGTGACGTCACCGTCGCCGGCGCCGCCACTCCTCCTCCGCCCTCCCCTCCACCCAACCCACCCAACCCAGACCCCGATTCCCATTCAGAGCCGAACTTTCAGTGGGGCATTTTGTCGAACACCTTACAGGCATCCCCTCAAAAACCCGATCCTCCTCCAATGGAGTTCCCCTCAAGCTTCACCAAGTTCAACTCCGCCCTCACCGCCGGCCTCCTCAACCCCATGTCCCCTCCTCCTCACCCTCCACCAATCACCCGATCTAGCCCCACCCTCTTCGAAATGATGGTCAACGAGCCCGACCCCCATTCCCGGTCAAACCCAACACCACCTCCAATTCCGACCCCAAAACCCAACACCACCACCCAAAACGGCTCCGTTTCGGCGCCCAGGGACCGGCAACTCCAAGCCCAACAGCGGATCGAGGAGATGCTCACCAATCGGGGGCCCGGGGACATGTTCAACGACTCGCGATCGAGCGATATAAAGCTCTCGCTGACAGATAAGGACGGGTTTAGTATCGGAGTTAGCGTACACCGCCAGATTCTGGTCGCCAACAGCGCCTTCTTCGCCGGAAAGTTGTCCGGGCGGTGGGCGAAACACCAGGAGGGAGACCCTCCGTTCGAGGTCGAGATTTCCGATTGCGATGACGTGGAGGTGTACGTGCAGACCTTGAGGCTTATGTATTGTGATGATCTGAGGAGGTTGCTTATCAAAGAGGACGTTCCTAGGGTTCTTGGCATTTTAAAGGTCCGTTCTTTTTAGATTTTTGTTGATTAGTTCATCCCCTTTTTGAAGGTGCATTGTGTGTATGTGACTGAATTTTGCAAAATGCTGACAATTTTTGGAGTTGCTGAAGCTGAATAGCCTGAATTTAGGGTTTTTTCCATAAGGAATTCAGCTCTGCCAATATGGATTTCGAGTTAATTTAGAATCAATTGTTCTCCAATGGCGAAGAAATGAATCGGGTTTTGAGATCCATAGTCTGTTGCATTCAATTCAGGATTCAAATTCCTTGTATATTCAGTGTCTTAAGATTTTCGGTATCTAACAAATGATCAGGCATTTTAAAGGTGCGTTCTTTTTTGGGTTTCGTTGATCAGTTTGTCCCCATTTTGAAGTTGCATTGTCTGTATGTGGCTGAATTTAGGGGTTTTTCCGTAAGGAATTCAACTCTGCCAACATGGATTTCGAGTTAGTTTGGAATCAAATGTTATCCAATGGCGAAGAACTTGATCCGGTTTTTGTGATCCATAGTCTGTTGCATTCAATTCAGAAATCAAAATTTCCTTGTATGTTCAATGTCTAAGGTTTTCTGTGTCTTTTTGTTTATTCTGCATACACTAGATTTCAGCTGCAATTGGATTCGACGCCGGGGTGTTCTCGTGTCTTGAGTATTTGGAAGCGGCGCCATGGGCAGAGGACGAAGAAGAAACAATAACATCTCTGTTATCAGATCTGCATCTCGAGAACTTTGGGGCGAGCGAGGTTCTCAAGAGACTCTTTGTCGACTACAATTCTTCCGTGCTTAGCAACGGCAATAGCAACGAGGATGTGCTCAAGAAGCTCTTGCAAGTGGTCCTCGAAGGTAAAGACGAGAAGGCAAGGAGAGAAATGAAGGCTCTCTTCTTGAAAATGCTTAGAGAGAATGCAACTCACAACGACATCAGCAAGGAGTCGCTCTATGTAGCCTGTGAAGGCTGCTTCCATCAGCTGAGACGCCATTTTTTACAGGCGGCGGCTTCGGATCTTCAGAATGTAAGTCAGATAGCAAGACAGGCTGATAATTTACATTGGCTTCTAGAGATCTTAATAGACAGGCAGATAGCTGAGGAGTTTGTAAAGACATGGGCTACACAAACTGAAATGTCGAATGCCCATCAAAGGATTCCTTCTGTTCACCGGTTTGAGGTGAGCCGGGTCACAGCTCGGCTTTTTGTTGGAATAGGCAAAGGGCAACTCTTGGCCTCACAGGATTCTAGATTCTTACTGCTAAAGACATGGCTCGTGCCGTTTTATGATGACTTTGGATGGATGAGGAGGGCGTCTAAGGGACTCGACAGGCACGTTATTGAAGACGGGCTTAGTAATACTATCTTAACTCTGCCCTTGTCATGGCAACAGGAGATTCTCCTGGCTTGGTTTGACCGGTTCCTGAACTCGGGCGAGGATTGCCCTAATATTCAGAGAGGGTTTGAGGTTTGGTGGAGGAGGGCGTTTTGGAGGCGAAATGGCGAGCATGATAGATCGCGTGTGCGGATCACAACCGGTGAAAACTGAAATATTTTTCCATGGATGAGGTGAAACCTTTTCTGTTGTTCTTTTGTCTGTCTTCTTCATAGGAAAGTTACACGATGATTTGAAAGTTGAAAGAGATTATAATGAGATAGGTTATAGTTACATTGGTTGTTGTTGGCTTTGCAATTCCTGATGAGATGTGGAATTTGGTCAGATAGGGGGATGAGTTGAACAAGAAATGAGGTTTTTGATTGGTTGATTTTGTACAAGGTGTATGGACAGTTTGTCCAGAGGTTTCTATTGGGATTGGGCTGATTTTTTTTTTGATTCTTGTTGTGTTGTGTTTGATTTTGGAAGTCATGGTCCTAATGCAAGTGAGCATTCTACTTATTCAAACAAAATGACTACTCTACAAACAACAAATTCATTTTGAATGTAGCTAGGCATATATCTATGTTCTTTAAGGTATTCTTCATTTCTTTGTTTGCAATGTCATTCAACTAAAACTTCAGCAGGACAGATTAAAGAGCTATTAACAGTTACTTCTTGAAGACAGATCAAGATCCATAATTTGCATGACAATCTCTTCTATAGTTGGAAATTATCAAACCTATCGTAGTAAGGAGGATTGTATTTTCTAACACCGTTGCGACTAGGGCTGAGATACTTCGATTCTTGGGCATTTTTCAGCCTACCCGCAGGGTAACAAAAAAAATTTTAGTTCGATTCGGTTCCTACGAATTTTAGTGAAGAGCTGTAATAACCGTACCCGAACCTTATTCGGTTCCTAACTTCGGTCAACCAAACTTAGCCACACTTCTTACAATCAAAGCTCCAAGTTCAATCGAATATGAATACAAACCCGATTACAATCTTCTTCATTCTCAAACTTTCTTTAATATTATTTACGATCAAAGCTCCAAGATCAATCCACATCAAGGACGTTCAAGTTCTAGCAAGCTTTTTGTCCAAAACAGGCGAATATAAGCTCCATAAAGAACTTCGGTTAATTTCCTTGGCGAATTGTCTCCTCTCGTTCTCGTATCTCATAAATTCTTGAGCATCTGTGATAGCTGCAACATATTTATCCCTGAGAACCAACAGATCGTTAGAAAAACACAATGAATTTGAATAGAGAACTTCCATGAAAGAGAGAAATTGAAGGTAGGCAGTTTGATGAATTTGAAAACGTTTTTTTAACGTAAAACTCAATTTGTAAAATTGTGCATGATGCAGAATCCAACCCAACACAATTGACAAGTCTAACAAATCAGATGGCCTGCCGAGTAGCATATGTTATTGGGCTTATCTATTATTGTGTATTGGACTTATAGTTTAGTTAGTCCAGTCTGTTTAGTTTAACCTACGGTGTTACATCACTGATATATAATCTTTACGATGTATTGAATTCAGCAATCAAGCACCACACCTTTCCTACAAAACGGTCACCTTTGCTTCTTCTCTACTTGTGGCTTATTGCCCAAGTTTACATTTTTCACTTATGTTAACATATATCGCCCGATCCTACATTTATTTTCTATAATCAGGAGGTCTGGGCAGTAAAGCTACTTATTCACCAAAATTGAGCCAACAATAAACGTAACAGCACCAAACAAAAAACAGGTCAATTTTTACCATGCCCCATAAACTTCACCATCATAGACTACATTCTCAACACAGTTAGATGAATACATTTGACTTGAAACCATAACTCAATCCAATAAAATTAATTGTAAGTCATGCATTCTCAACAAGATCAATGTATACATAAAAACCCTTTTTTTAATATAAATTCCATTTTAAAAACCGGTTCAATAATAATAAAAAAAGGTCCAATCTTTTGTGTGAATCCTTCCACTTTCCTCTGTTTCTAGTGTGTGGTTCCTCTGTTTTTAAATGCTCCCCTCTGCAGAAGACATGATGAATCTTCGATGGAAACCCAGAAGAAAGAACGAATGGGCCACTCTATACCTGAAAAGGCCCTGCCACCAACTCTCAGTTTCTATTCCTAAAATGGTACCCTTTTGCAAATTTCTGCACTTCCCTCAGTTCCCATATTAACTCTCAATAACTGTACTACCATTAATTTTTTTGATACGGACCCGGTGTGGATCACGTATCGGACCCTTGTTGGTCAAGGGGGGAACCTGTGTCCGGTGTGGGCGCAAGGCTCAAGCTGTCCGCGTTGGTAGCGCGGTGAAAGGGAGGCACCAAAGAGAATTAGGGCAAAGACTAATTTCTCTGGTTAATTCCTTGATTCTCCAAATAACAGGATTACAATATATATAGCTAAACCCTAATCCTAACCTAACGGTTCAATAAAAGCGACCCGGGAAAAGAACCGTAAAGAAACCCGAGAAGAGGTAATTATACCTAACAAGAAAATTACAATAATTAATAAAATAAATAATATGTTGATGCCCAAATAGTGTCATATCATTTTTTTATATATTTTTTTTATTTTATTGTATGGTATATAAAACACTTGTGAGTGACCTTCCTTTGTACATAGTGACAGAACAGTAATCTACAGTTCCTTAGCCAAACAAAAGGAGCCACAATTATTTTAATTTATTAAAATAAATAAATAAATAAGCATGGCTGTTCATTGGTAACTACTACTAATGCTATAGTTTGTGCACTTTAGAGAATAAAGATCACTTAATTTAATTAGGATTATATTGTAAATTGTGGGATAATTGAGTTTGAAGGCTCATCCCTAACAGGGTGACTTTAAATATTCATTTATCATTTCTCAATTCTTTTTATTTTATTTCCATTTTCTATGTGTTTATGTCACCCTACATTGACCCTCTTTGGGCCTTTAAAGAATCAGAAAACACAGAGGAGAGAGAGGAGGAGAAGAAGAATCAAATAATAATTAAATAAGGGTTTTTTTTGTTAGAAAGTCATGGTCTTTTACTTATTGTCTGTTGTGAAACCCTGATTTCTGATCTGATCTCCTTCGTCAAGAGACAGAAATCTCTCACTTCCTAGTGTTGAGTTTTCATTCCATCATGTTGGGTGGTTGAGAGAAACTAACAATCCCATCAACAACAACAACAAAAAAACCATCTTCTTCTTCCTCTGATCTCTCAAGAAAGCAAGTACAAACTCTTTTGAAGCCAGGTGATTCTCTTTCTCCATCTTTCTCAGTAGAAGATCCCACAAGTAAAATATTAAACAACAAAAAAACAGCAATAAAGATTGTGTCTTTATGATGACAAACTGCTTATTATATAATTAATCTTGTGATTTTCCTTTGTCCTTGGTTTCTAACATTATTGGATTTTGCAGGAACAAAAAGAAGCCACCTTTTCCCATAAGCTAGCTAGGGTTTCAACTTTCAACACTTCTACATGGCTGAGCAAGCAGAGGAAGTGAAATCAAGCCAAATGGGATCTGGGTTTTCAAGATATTCATCTTTCCACCAAACCCATTTAGTATCATCCCCACTCGAATCGCGACGACTCGAACCGAGCCCGTTGGAAAACTTCACCTCACCCTCAGGGCTCGAGATGATAGGGCTATTCAAGCCAAAGACTGTTGACGGTGATGATGACAATCATTTCTCAATTGGCATCTCTAATCAGCCCATGGGCGGGCCCGGTTCGTCGAATCTGTGGCAAGAAAGCTACCAAAACAACAACAACAGCAGATCATTTCTTGGTGAAGATCACCAGGCTTCCATGAGGTGTGTTTTCCCTTGTGAAGGGAATGAAAGGCCAAGCCAAGGCCTTTCCTTATCTCTTTCTTCTGACAACCCTTCAAGCTTAGGGCTCCAATCCTTTGAGCTAAGGCATGCCCATAACTTGCAAGGGGATTTCAGAGGTGGGTTTGGTGTAAAAAGTGGGTTTCAGCAACACCCACATCAAGAACATGGGGTTTTGGTACATGGGGGACAACAGTTTGAGGTTGTCAGAAGCTCAAGTTACTTGGGCCCTGCTCAGGAGCTGTTGAGTGAGTTTTGCAGCCTTGAAACTAAGAAAAGTACATCAAAAGCTGATGATGATGGGGATGAGATTCTAAGGCAAAAACAAGCCAAGAACAAGGAGATCATGTGTAATGGGAGTGGAAGTAGTAAGGAACAACCATCACTTTTTGGTCTTGATCTCATTGAACTCCACAACAAGAAGAAAAAGCTGATTGCTTTGTTGGATGAGGTACAATTTTGCCAATCTTTCATCTCAATTTTTTCCCTTCTGTTGTTTTTTACATGCAAAAAGTACATATTACAACAACAAAAAAATATAAAATCAAAGTTTTACTACTACAAATTTATCATCAAGCCACCAAAAGTTGCTGCAAAAGTTGGTTGAGATTGGAAGAACCTTTCCATAAAATTCAATGGCTTCACATGGTGGGTGGCAATTAATCCATTTTTGAGGCTTCATTTACTCATCCGAACCCTCTATTCTCATTTCTTTTCATGGCAAATTTCTTACTAAAAAAAAGATCACTTTTTTATTCTTACCTAGTTGAATAAAAGATACAAAATTTACAAGCACCAAATCCAGTCGGCGGCTCGCGGCTTCGAGTCGGCTGCCGGAGCCGGCTCGGCTGGCGTGTACACGTCATCGGCTTCGCGGGCCATGTCGAGGCATTTCCGGTGTTTGAAAGAGGCGGTCGTCGGACAGATCAAGGCGGCGTCGGCGCCGGCGCCGGGAGAAAACGAAGCCGGGGCCGGCGAGACGACGCCGAGGCTGAAGGCGTTGGATCAGGCGATTAGGCGGGAAAAGTCGTTGCAACGGCAAATGGGCATGTCGGAAATTCACCCTTGGCGCCCACAAAGAGGCTTGCCGGAGAAATCGGTGTCGGTTCTTCGGGCTTGGCTTTTCGAGCACTTTCTTCATCCGTAATTGCCTTCTCTATCCCTCTTTTTTGGATTATTTACAGTTTTTGGATCCTGTTTTAATGAGTGCGTGAAAAATGTGGCGGAATAAGAAGGGCTTGATTGGGTCCCGGTTTTGCATATAGGGGTGAGATAAAGTTGAGTTTCATGTTAAACTAATGAGGTTTGGTAAGGTAGGATAATTTATAGTGTGTTTGTGAAATTATTAAGTACGTATATGGTGGTTACTTTTAGGATAGTTTATTTTTAATTGGGTTGGATTAGTGGGGCGGTAAGTAGGATTTAATCTTAAAACGACAAGTGTTAAAGTGTAGTTCAGGATTAGCTAAGGCAATGATCTTCAAATTTGAGTTTTTTTTTGTATATTAGTATTGTTTTTCTAGCCTTCTAAATTGAACTCTTTCAAGTTGGGTCATTTGAAATTATAAGTTGAAAAAGTACCCATTTCTTCAAATTTAATATTTTAAAGTTGGTATTTTATTAGGGTACAGTATTGTTTTAATTTATATATATGGCTATGCCTAGAATCATTACGTACTATAAACTCTTGCGGTTAGAGCTAGATTGGACTTTATTACATTTCTTGTTTAGTCTTTTGATATCATATATATATGCATATTAATTGTAATAGAAAATTTGGACTGCATTTTATGTACTACAATATTAAGATATTTGTGCACAAAAAATTGAAATCACCACCCATGGCCACTAGATCAAAAACTACATGTTTTTTGTTTTGGTAATTAAAAGTAGAGATCGATTAGATGGATTTGTTACTTTTGCACCTATCATCTTTTGCAAGATGAGATTCCATTCCAAAAACAAATCACTTTGTCATGTTATATAGAAATAAATAGCCTTGGCATGTCAATTCTCACCTTTCATTTTCCTTCGTTTTGGCCTACTCCAATTCCCACCTTCATTTGAAGCATAGCTTTGGTAAATTCTTCTTCTTTATACCTTTGAAACTAGCTACTAGGCTTCATTATGGACAGAATAATCGCAAAACTTGACTTGTACACCTACCAACTTACACTTAAGAACAAACATTATAAAATCAACTTACTTACTTACAGATATTGTTCAGTCTAGATTCCAAGCTATGTTTAATTAGTACGTATGCTAGCTAAAAAATCTATATATGATGGGTGCATCATTCATCTCTTTATCAACTTGATTTATAAACATGTTGTGTAGCATCATTACTTTGTCTTTGCATTATATCTTGGTTAATTTTCAAAACCCTAATGCAGATATCCTAATGATGTGGATAAGCATATATTAGCCCGCCAAACAGGCCTTACTCGAAGCCAGGTACGTAATGCTGTTGGCAATCTATATATGTACATGCATGCATATGAAATCCCAATACAAATTGTGTTAAAAAATATAGAAGGAATACTTTGGCAATTAAATAGCATTTAGTTGGTTTATTATAATAACTAACGGACTCGTTCAAATGAAATATGAACTCCGATATTGTAAATAAAGTGGCATTTTGATATAGGAGTATTGATTTTTCCTTCATGACTATCTATAACTAGCTAGTTGCCTAGTTGTGCTTAGATATATAATTTGCAAAACACATTATTCTAGCATACGATTGACACAATTTGAACACAATAACAAATGCATATAGGTGAATAAAAAGTCTCATACAAATAAGTTTAACTTAAACTTGATTTGCTTGAAATGGGCCAATCTTTAGGCCGGCTGGTCGGATGTTTGTTTCTTCAATTTTAGATAACATATAAAAACTATGTTCTAGCTTGAGAGAGAGGGGGTACCATTTCATGATATGCAATTATTCATTGCTCTTACACACACACACACACACACATATATATATATATAGAAAATGATAATTAAAGAAGTTGTAATTCTCATAATTTGCATTGATTAGAACGCTATAGTTTTGATCAATAACTTTATTATTACTATATATCGTCCTTTCTTAACAAAAAAATGTTTACATGCTTGTTTACTTGTTTAGGTATCCAATTGGTTCATCAACGCAAGAGTTAGACTATGGAAGCCCATGGTGGAGGAAATGTACTTGGAGGAAACAAAAGACGAGCTACCACATTCAAACGCGGCGGCCTCTTCCTCGGCAGCCACCAGGGGTGGTGGTGTTGGTGGTGGGGCCCACCACATTGGTGTCGCTCCGACGAACACAACCTCAACCCTAAACCCCGAAACCATGCTATTACAAGAAGACCAAAAGCCAACCCTAGACCAAACCCTCTCATCCCTCATCTCAAACCCTTCCCGCCACCACCACAACAACCACGAGGGTTTTGGCGGGCCTACCTCCATGGAAACCCTAGACTACTCATCGTACAACAACCACATCAACGCCACTCGCGAGGGCTTCGGTCTAAGCAGTGTGTCGTTAACCCTAGGGCTCCAGCGGGATGGTGCTTCCGGGGCGATGGGCTTGGCTTCGTACTCGCAAATGGGCCAGCCGGGCTCGGTTTTCTATGAGAGAGACCATGGGATGGAGGAGTGCCAGCCTGGCGTTGAGCATTACTCTCTTCTTGATGAGGTTGATCAAGCACAAAACTTGCCCTACAAGAAATTAGTTGGTGCCCAGTTGCTCCATGACTTTTCTTGATATTTAATACAATTGATACACATATGATCACACTATCTAGTGATTAAGGTAATTACTTAATGATACATCCTCATATATATATATATAATACATTTACGTGGTTAGACAAATTTTTCTAGTAACAAAACTACTTGTATATATCATCCACTTAAGTTTACATTGGATCATCTTACATCTTAAGAATCATATGGAGTATATATTCAATTTTAATTCCATGAACGAATTAAATTTCAAAAGTTTCTTTTAGTTAAGTTGCATGGTCCATCTAATTTTTTTTTGCCTTTAAAGCCGGGTTTGCACTATTTATTGATTGATTTGTCAATTTCTGTCACATGCAGATGCATTTTGATTTTGATGTCAACCACTCGTTTCTTTTTTCACTCATTTTGGAAAACGTATCCTGCGTTTCCTTCTCATTTTTAGCTTGTGGTTGGCAATTAATTTCTAAACATAATGATTAGACCAATTCGTACGAAATGAAACTGACGTTAAATCAGATTTAACTTCTCCAAAGCTTTTTACAAATCTCCAATTAATATCGTTATATAGAATTCTGTATATATACCTTGAAGAACGAAGATATTGTAAGACTTGCTCAAAAAAAAAAAAAGATATTGTAAGACAATAAGCGATTAGCATGAAAAAAAAATATCTAAGAACGTATCAAATTATATTTTTGTACTAAAAGGGTGATAATATGCGAATGTTTTTAGTTCTTAAACACGTCCTAATAGTTTTTATGATCAAGGATCTATATATATGAGTATAAATTTAGAGGGTTTCCTCATTGTTTTTAAACATGTTCTAATAGTTTTTGAATGTTTAATTATCTTTTATTACAATCTTCTCTATATAATTAATAATATTTAATCAAAATCAAAATGATACGAATAACATAGTGGTAATCTCTTTTTTTAATAACTCCAAGGATCCTCAATAGTAGCATTTTGTTCCTCCTGACCGTGTAAATGTTTTGTGCTAAAATTACTAGGGTGTTTATAAATCACCGATGATAAATTCTAACAGAGGAAAACAAATTATTCAGTACTTAACACAGACAATTACTCTAGCTTGGTCATATTAAGGGTTAGGAGTTGAATAAATGGATTGAATAAATGAAGGGATTACAAGTTATGGGCCGTTGGCCCAATTAAATCCTACCTTATTCAATGTTGAAGAACTTTCCCGCCAACTACAATTTCGCTTGATGATGATCCATATTACATTTTGTAATATGATTTGAAGCTATGCCCTCAATGTAGATCAATATTGGTTCGAGCTCATTCTGACTAGTCTCTTTGGAAACATAACATAAAATTGGAATCCAATCTGGCTAGTAATCATAATACTTGCCATTTGCAAGCAAATCTTTTGACATTTCAATTTATAATCTGTTTGTACACGAAAATTTTTGTACTTGAAAGCAAATACAGAGTGATGAACACTACAACATACAAGAGGATGAAACAATTTTTACTTTTGTCACCGTGCATTTTGGGTTTTACTAACTCAGGTTCATCTCATCTCTTCTCTGCATCTAACAAGCTTGGTCTCCCTGATTTTGCCACACGCAATAGGATAATACAACACTGCAGGCTCTATGTAATGTTCCGAAAAAATAGGTGTCGAAATGTACTATCAATAAATGAAATATAGGGCTTGCTAATGAAATTGCAGAATCATGAGCACAAAAAGAGGGATCAGGACAAGATTGCACTGTGGGAAGATGTATGAGGAAGAAATTTACGCCTCCGATCCTACATGGTTTGTGAGTCGACTAGCTATACTTCTGTGACTTCGCCATCCCTACATACACCGACGTCTATTACCATCTTTTGCGGGTCCTCTGCGTTCTTGATCCTGCAGCAATTTCTCCTAGGCGACTGCTCGGAAGATAGAAAAGGAAACACAAACATGTACAATGATCAGAACAGTGATATAAGCCAACCTAAGACACGATTTGCATAGTAAACACAATAAAGGAATGCTTCAGTGAATTTGTAAGCACTTACCCTATCCCACAATTGCGGATCAGGCGCCTTATGAACAATTATCGTTTGGACGATGATGGGATCTTGAATCCTCCACGTACAAATCGGCGGAGTTAGATGATGTCTTGCATACACGCTCATGGTCTCATTCATTCCAGAGTCAGCCTGAAACTTCTCCAAGTAAAACACATGAGGCTTCTGACACGGGTTCCTTGCGACGGGCCGGGTGTTAAACGAGTAGGCCGTGTAATCAGCCCGTTTGTACCAATTCAAGAAAGTCCTAGTGGGCATCTCCATTTCGCGGGGCGAAAGGATTCCCCTGATGACCTGGACAGCGTAGCCCCATGAGACAGAGACGGTCCATTGCCTGGCTCGGTCATAGCAAATGGACTGCTGCATTAGCCCGGCTGAGTCGGTTTTCATCGGCTCGGTAAGCCTTTGCAGGGCTTCAACCCGGGTTACACCAGGAAAAATGGGCTCAACGACGTCTAAGTGGTGGAGGGAGACAAAAGGAGTTACCGGGTGCGCTCCAAGTAGTCCAAACAGGCTCCCGTATACGTCATACTGTTTCATATTCATCAAGATTCAAACAGTTAGTGTCTTCACATTGATCAAACTAAAACCACTTTTGCAATGTGCTAAGAAAAATGGATCCGGAAAGCAGAAAGTAGACCAACTTTATTCATCAAGTGACTATGTACCACTTTTTCCCCTGTCACATTGGTGAACAACCCCCTAAAACTACACCAATTAGTGGGAAAACACGTGGGGTATTGATAATTCATCATTTCATCGTGTCCTTTTGTTTAATCTGTAGATGCTAACTTTTGACATACTTAAAGTATGAGTGGATGGGGGAAAAAACAGTAATCTAATTGAATAAACCACACATTCCATTCTATTTGGAGAATGGGTTTAATAGGTCTCCTTCCTACTCCACCATGGCAATTGATCCAGCCACTCAAAGCATGGCTCAATTATTCAAATCTTCTTTTTTGACATAATAATTGCACTAAAGCTCACTCTACCAACTACATAAAGAGCATCTAGCCAAGCCTAACAATTTGACGCCTGGCCTTTACACTACAACCTACCACATTCCGATTTCTACAACTAAAGAAAGAAAACCAGATCTACTAGACTTCAATTTTGGAAAAGACAGAGGTGAAAATGGGCTTCCTTGCTTTAAACTACACCCTAATTCAATGCTGTCAGTTGTAATTGTAACCTCCCCAGATTTTAATATTCAATGCCAAAAATGTACTAGTAGTAACAACAGTAAATGCACATTGCACAATGCACATTGTTTGTCAAGCTCACAGGAACCAGGAATGGGCTCAATTTATGCACAATTGTCCGTCCACCGTCACACCCCCCAAAAAAATGCTCACACTCCACTCCATTTTTACCAAAGCAGTCAAAAACAAGAAATAACAGAAAGCTCCCACAACACTAGTAAGTTTCTTTCAATGCTCATAAACCATAACCAGTAACACAACAAACCTGAAAAAAAAAAGTAAAAACAAAAAAAAATTACCTGATGAAAACCAAGCTCCTTGGTGAGAGGAACCCCCAATTCGGCCATACAAGCCTGAATCCGGTCATCGGAGCCGTACAAGCTCGGATACCGCTGAATACACCGATCTTGCATCTTAGCAAGAGCCAAAGCCAAAGGATAACTAATCGCGAATCCTCCACCGCCATACGCCATAGCGTAGGAGAAATAAATGTTCTGCAAGTGGCTCTCCGAGGAGCTCCCGATGTAATAGAATTCGTTGTGGTCGTACTTCGAGAGAACTCTAACAAGATTTTCCGTCACGAAGACGGTGTCGTCGTCGCCGAGGACCAGCCAGCGGACGTCCTTCATCCCTAAACGCAGCGTTTCGGAGACGATCCGGGAGATCCGGATGGCGGAGCGGTGCCCCTGGCGGTTCCGGTACGCGAACGTCGAGGTGTCGCCGGAGATCTGCACCGGCGGGAGGCGTTTGGCGTCGTCTGGAGATGAAATCACCGGCGAATCGAGCCAGACGGCTCCTCTCATTCCGGTTTCCGGCTTGTACCAGAGCTTTATGTACTCCTTTCTTTGCTCCCATAGCTTCGCCGAGCCGGCAATGCCGAACACCACGTGCGTGATGTTCGTCGCCGGTGGTAAAGGCGGTGGCGGAGGCGGTGGCGGTGGCGGAGGCGTTTCTTGTCTAGCGAAACTCGAATTCTTCGGATCCGAGTCCGAATCGGACGACTCGGAAGAGTCGTTAGGGTTTGAGGTGAATTGAGCGGCGGAGGTGGAGAGAAAGCGAGGCCTGGCGTTGTGGTCGGAGGAGGAGGAGGAGCAGAAATTGCGGTAGGAGACAAGGCGGAAGGTGTAGAGAGCGTAGGTGACGGAGATGAAGACGATGAGCCAGATCATGAGCTTGGAGGCGCCATGGACGCCGGAGACACGGCTATGGGCGCTGAGGACGGCGGCGTCCTTGAACGAGGCTTTCATGGCGAATGCCACCTCTCTCTCTCAGTCTCTCGCTCGCTCCTTCCGTTCCCCTCTCGGCCTCCGTTTATTCGCCGATTTCTTCAATCTTCTGCGCTGAATTCCGCAATCTGAGTCCGAGGATCGAACGACGGTGACAATGGCGGGGATTCGAGTCCAGATCTGGAGCTAATTGAGATCGAATTGCGACTGAGAGGATAAAGTGGGAATATCAATAACAAACTCTGATGATGATGATGGAAGATGGAGGAGGAAAGAGAGGAGGGCGTTTGTTTGCAGGCGAAGAGAAGAAACAGAGGAGAGGTGCGAGAGAGAGAGAGCGCATGGCTGCCAAGTTGCGCCATTCCCCTAATTCCTTATAAGCTTCTATTTTCTTAAAATAATTAATAATGCATTTTGGACTAATAAAGAAATAATTACCCCACACCGGAAAATAGTAATTAAAAATACCTAATTTTGGAATGGAGGTTAATTTTATTCTTCGCATTACATTAAAGGCAATGATTTAAATACGAGAGTATATGCATAATATTATTTTTTTATGATAGACTATATAGTGCTTGATTTAACATGTGTTATTGTGATTTCATAATCTTTTTTGTGCGTTTTATATTGGCTCTTGTTTTTTTGATATATTCACGTATTTTCATAACAAACCATTCAAAAGATTAAGGATTAAAAAGTTATTTTAGATATGATTAAGAGCGATATCTTTGATATATTTACTGATATCTAATTATGATGTAGCAAACAGAACGATATCTTAGAGAAAACAATGCATAAACTAATGTTGATTGCACTTGAAGACAAAGATTGATGTTTCCACTTCGGAATAAAAGATACTAGTTGTTTCGAGTAGTAAAGATTGGAAGTTAACACCTACAACTAAACTAATAAATTATTGATAATCAGGTAATTAGTTTCGTTGAGCCATGCGTAGTAAGAAACATTAGTTGTTAGGTTTAATTTATTTATTTTGATCGAAATTGTAAGGTTTACTTTGCACACACTTTCACATCGTTAGTTTTTTTGGTTTGAAACTTTCAATTTGTCAGATCATCTCTAGGAGTTTCCCCATATTCTTAAAAAGTGTGAATATTGAGAATATGATACAAGTTTTCACTCAAACGATTTCCCTATCATAATCTCCATTATAAAGATTTCTCCAAAAAAATGAGTTCATTTCCCTATATTTGGAAAATTTCGGTATTAATTACAAGTTCTATCATGACAAGTTTTGATTGGTTGATTTATCTTTTATAATTTTTTCTAGGATATGTTTGTATATAATAAGTATAAAGTAATTAGATAGGGAAACTATTGGAGTTAAACTAAAATAATTTTAGAGAATATGTCTTTTAATTCTTTATTTTGAAGAAAATTATGAGGAAGCTCTTGGAGATGCCCTTAGTTGCTTATTGCTTATTATTTATATTTTATACCATACACGAGATCTCTAGAGAAATGTATAACCATTGAAATTTGACATAATGCTCCTTGATCACGATATTTGATAAACTTTAATTAGTCAAAGAAGGTTTGACTTTAAATTTTAACTACTTCACAAAGACTACCAATATGATGACTTCTTTAACGTACCGAAAAATAACAAGTGCACAACACATTGTTTTATACTGTAGTAAAACATCGGATTGATTCCGATATAAGGTAAACTATTTAACCAATAATAATCCCCCTTTATTAACACGTTGTTGATTTTAAAGAGCGATCGACTAGAACATGGTCCATGCATTCTTCTAGGACCAACTCATATCTCCTGACTTATGCAGCGTGACATGGTCAGTGCATTTGGGGCCCGCCCAAAGTCCTTCCAATAGCAAAGGGACCCACACGGTCCATGGGACGAACCGACGCTTGGTCCATGCTTTTCTTATGAACGAGTACGGACATTTAGAGCCATAATTAACCATGGTCCAAGCCACTGTCGTGTTCATGTCTGTGTCGTGTTCATGTTTGTGCCTTTCACTAAAGACACTGCGAGTGGAATGTAGAACCGATTTCGCATGAGCTATGCATTAACATGACTATGTCTTTCACATAATGCACAAAACTACAACAACAACAACATTTATCCAGGGAAACCCGTAACCGCAGGATCTGGGGGTCAAGAAGGGGGCAATCCAGACCTAAATGGAATGCATCCAAAAACAACCCAAGAGTTACTAGATCACATAATGCACAAAACTAGTTGTTGTAAATCCACATTTGCGCATAGCTTGTCCGATTGTACGGTCCTGCTCACTTCGTTATCGTTCCTTTTCTTAGCCTTGCCACTAGCCTTGTCTTGTTCGCAACTAATTTGATTTCGTTGTTCCCTTGGGCCTCTAAATGTTCACTTCACCTTCTCATATTTCCCAACGGGTCCAAGATATACAACGTCCATATCTGTCGATAGTGCATACGCTTTGTTTTTCGATTAATAAAGGGGTATGCCGTCGACTATAACTCTGATTGCAAAGGTTATGCCCTCAACTTATGGTTGATACACGCCTGCAAATTTCGATCATTCGATACCTTCGACTTCAACTAGGTCACCGGCTCTTCCTTGGCCACTTCTTGTGCGTTGCATTGTACACAACTTAAATCATTCCTCGAACGCATAAATCATGAACATAACATGATCTTGTAAAGTTAATGTAACGTCAATAAAGCATCGTATACTCAAGTTTAATGTGCGTGATTCCTTTCACTAGTTCCTTTAGTTGTGAAATTGTCAGTAACGTCAGTCATCTTCCCAATTCCTATTATCAAACGTAACGAATGGAATGAGCAATTAATGTGCATGGAATTAGATTAATCAATTAATAATTATATAATCTTGCTAAATTTTTTATTCCTTGCATTCATTCCAAATCGAATCCCCTTGTTCAGTTATTGATACCTAGTACTCTAATTTTTTTTTGATCAGCTGAGGCGCATCTAATCAATGATTAGGGGGTTAAATGATGAGACGGTCAATGAGCAGGCCCCACATTGACGTGGCGCACAGTGGTTGGATTAGTTGGTGGTATTTGGTAGGCCGTACGGTGGTCCCGCGTTGTAGGTGATAGCTGCACTCGCCAACAGAAGACAGTGATCGGTGCCGATGTTTTGTGGGCCCCAAAACAATGAAAATGAAGTTACTGATAAAATAAGCTCAGAAGAGGATATTTTTTTATTTATTTTTTTGACACGGTAAGGATTAGGATCTCGCCTTAGGGCGGGAGTCCTAGGGCATCCTTTCGGATGAGAGCTAAAAGCTCGTGATGGTTCCGGATGGAATCCCATGAGAGACTGTGGCCCAGAAATGCTATTTTATCAGCCACAAAATTACACTGTCTACTCTCATGATGAAAACGAACTGACTCGAATCCCCGAAGGAATTCAAGCGTGTCTGTAATAATTCTTTCTATTTCCAAAGGACAACGAATTGATTCTGAAACAGCTTTAATGACTGTGATGTTATCCCCTTCTATCTCAAGTTTTTTTATATTCATTTGTTTAGCCTTTTTCACCCCATCCCACAACGCCATCGTCTCTGCCATTAATACAGAAACTTTTCCATATGTTCTTACTGACCCATGTAATAGATTTCCATTCTCGTCCCTTATTATTGCTCCACCCGAAGCATTTCCATTAGCTCAGAAGAGGATATGATGATAAGTTAAGCTAATGGTTAATTTTTGTTTTATTTATTTTTATTACTGTCCAGATCGGGGTTAAAGCTTATCGTGGGGTGGCAGAAAAAAATAAAGAAGAAAGTATATAGAACTGACAATTCTTATTAATTTGCTAAAGTGTTATTCAAGTATCATGGTGGTTGGATTTTTCTTCTTTCTACATAACTCCGAGTAACAAATCTTGTTTTTTTCATAAGACAAAGGCAATTGTCACTGCAAATGCTACTTGGTCTGGCGCCTAAAAAAACCCATGAGATCTGAGACGTGGTTATTAACTAATCTTAAGAGAAAGGATAAATCGTCGCCTTGAACATTCGAAACTGTGACCTTATGGTTACAACTTATAATATGAAATCTCAATCACCAAACCTATGCGCCTTGCGCAATGAGTCTTGTCTAATAGTTTAGAGTCTTTAGACCTTCATGAGACTTCGAGATTATGTGTTTAACAATTGAATAGTTTTTTGTTTTGTAGCAAAATATCCTTACATAAATGGGTGATTAAGAGTGGAGTAATGTTTTTGAAGACAATATCTACAAGTAATTACACTTACGGAATTAATTATGGAAACAAAATGCGTTGTATGATTATGATTGAGGCACGTAAATGTACTAATATTAAGGCAAATAGGAGATGAATAGAGAATTATTTTGTCCTTTACCCTCAATACAGTTTTACTTGCCCTTGTCTAGTATGGGGTACGTGCATAATTGGAGCTCCAATAATTTGAAGAAGTGCAATTTCGGAAGGTTAACGCAATTCAAATTTATGAATGCCGACAGCAAAACTGACCAAGCCATAATTTCACGTACAATGTCACCCTCAAGTTTTCTATTACAAGAGATGGGGTAAATGAACATCCACCGACGAAAATAGCAACAACGGTCTGATGGTCGAAGGTATGAATAGTGGTTTAAAATTGATAGACGATGGGTTTTGGTTAGGAAGGAGTTCAGAAGACGCCTAGGTGGACCAAAAAGCCAAACGAACTAGCCTATTCATCGCCAATTAAGGCGAGTTTGATGAGTTTTGGGTTTGATTCTTACCTCATTTTCTCCGCTTTGTTAAAAAATCAAGACTCAGGGGCTTTTTTATCGGAGTATAAACTGGTTTGACTTGGTTCGTAGTCCTTATCGATTGAAATACGAGCGGAAAACGAACTCTAAAGATAAATTTATCACCGTAGTAACTTGATAAAATTAGAAGGTGGGTCCAGCCGTGCAGGTAAAATGTTTGTGTCCCTTAGTAAAATTGAAATGGGCCGGGCCGGGCCAGGATGTGATGGGCTGGGCCCATGTGAACTGTTCTTCATCTTTCAGGGTCATTTTCATTTGCTGGCATTGGCTTTGACGGTGGTGTAATTTGTGATAATGACATGATTATTGACAATGTAGTAAACAAGCTTCCATGAGTGGGGAAAACGACTGAGATAACCCATTCTTAATACTTTAACTGGTTTAGGCTGTAGTTGCAGGTTAAAATAAATGATGATTGTTGTAGAATTGTGACATTACTAAATATGCAACAATGTGTTTAGAAAGTGCAAGTAACTTAGTTGATGCACTTAGTTTTGTAGCAATGAGTTAATCGTGTGTTTATTGTTTAAGGCCGAGATCTTAATGAAATTATATGCCTCCAAAATTACATCCATTGTGCAGAGCCTACATCTCTTGAGTAATCTTAACTTTTGGGACTTTTTGGTATTGGTCACGTGTAAGCAAGTTTGAACTTGAATCACATTTTTGTGGTATTTTTTAGGGTTTGAGATTGACCCTATTCTATTTGCACTAGTAGCAGCCATTTGGGCCATTTGCTGGGCTGAAATCTTGGCCTAGGTTCCTATAAGAGACCAATTATTCTCCATCTAATGTGTCCTTTTATGTGTGAACCTTTGAACATTCCATTTTATGAGATTTGATGGAAATGCTAAAGGAGAGAACATTAAATAAAGCTTGAATCGAGTCTTCAACCATCTAGTCGAACGATTAAGTCTATAATGATAATATTCATAGATCATTGATTCGACTCTTATAGTCATTTAGTCAATGGCCTTCACCAAAAATAAGTAAAGTCGGAATTGAACTATAGGAAATTCACTTACACAAATAAGAGTTGTATTACATACAAAAACCATAAACGTCTAACTTTTCCGGAATTGCTCCGATGATTTGAAGATCACATTAACAACAGAAAGCAAAACTAATGCGACTGCTCTTTTCTTGACTTGCCCTCTCTTCGGCATCGGCTTTCTTTCTGTCGATCTCTTAGCTTCTTCTACTACTCTAACACTATGGATCTTGAAATTGCCCATCGTGAAGCTTTGATTCTGATTTGTGCTTGAACTTTGGTCAAGTGTTGTGGGGTGTGAATGTGTAACTGGTATGAGAGTATGGCTTACTGAATTGCTCAGTCTTTTTCCATTTCCAGGACTTATATATAAACTGCAAGCGATGTTTAAGAATGAATCAAATCTAATCATTGATGTTTAGCCAAGGACAAAACTAAAACATGGTGTAAACATGTATTTTATACATCTAATTTTGTGTTGGGGACATGCTAGATTGCTTGCTACTTTGATAGGCTGCAACGAGATTATATTCCTCTGAACATAATTGAGGAATTGGATTTGTTAGGACGATCCATGTACAACTCTTTCTTAGTTTCTTGTACCTTTTCATCTCTCTTTTGTACTTAGTTCATATTAGGGTTCTAGAACGGTCCAAATTGGCTCACAAGTCATAATTTCATTTATGGGTTACGGATTGGGTTCTAGTCGACCCGCAAAATTACTAAAATTAAAAAAATGTTTATTTTTACTTTCTTTGTTTGGACTTTGACCGTTACTAGTATTGAATTATCACCTATGACCTATATATTTTTTTTTATTTTGCTTTGTGAAACTCATTTTGATAATTTTATTGAATTATATAACCAATTTTTTTAAATGCCAATAACGACATTTGTTGAACAAAATTATATAATAGGATCAAACGAGTTTAATTTTACAAGTAAAATGGATCAATCCGTGTCCCTGTCCGTAAAACCCATAACCGATTTTCGGGTTATGGGTCGGGTCAAGTTCTATCAACTTACGGGTTAACGGGTCAAAGGTTGATCTGTAAACCGGGCCTTGGGTTGGGTCGACCGTGGACAACCCTAGTCCATCTATAAAATATTTATTTGGTGAAATTATGGTTAATAATTAAATCATACAATATCTATACTATATATTAAAGCCGGAGAATTTCAAGCCTCCACGTTAATTCTGGCCCCACTTGATTAACAACTTTATATGTTTCATTTTTCTTAATTATCTAATGTTTAACTTTATCTTTTTTTCTTACCCATCAAATATCTATCTTTAAAGGTATATTATTTATCTTTAAAATTTTTGTAATTATCTAACCTTTAATTTTATCATTTTTCTTACTCATCTAATATCTATTTTTGAAACAATATTATCTATCTTTAAAATTTTCTTCTATAAAAGATACATTTTAATTAACTTAACTTTTCAATTCTTATTTTAATCTATTTATATATAAGAACTAATATATAGTATAGATTATAGTAGATACACAAATTAACGAAAAAAATGATTATTATCCGTACATGGTACGGGTCTTCAACCAGTAGAAGATTAATTGTGGATTTGTACCATACATAATGACGTAATCCATGGAATAATAACACCGGCGTCATCATCACCGTTGAAAACTTCTACTTCTTCAAGAAATGGAAATGGTCGATGGAAACGTCGTGCGAGCGCGTCGTAGAGGATCCTCGTTTTGGTTGGCCAGGTCAAATCTCAAGATTAACGAATAATGATAGCTTTAGGATTAGTTAATTACCTGTCATTAAATTGTTTTCATACGGGAGAGGAACAAACCGGTCCTTTTCTTGTCAATTGTCTGAAAGTTAAAGGACGCCAATCGTGTTCTACGCCGTTAAATATTGTACTTGTCCACTGTGAATTGCCCATAATACCCTTAGTATTAGCCTTTTACAATGCAATCCACATTAATTCGAATGTTTAATGGCAAGCTAAGCAAATTATTATCAGTAAAAAGGGAAGTGTAAGTATATTTAAAATGCTAAATTCGAGAATACATAACTGATATGTGTATTTGGAAATTATGAGGGTAAAGATAAGGAGTAGGATGTTAGAGTCATAGTTTGATTTGGGCTTATATAATAAAGATAATGCGATTTTTAATGTGGATGTTGGAGGACTTGAATCATTGAGAAAATATCTTAATTAAAAAAAGGTTAAATGAGTAATTAGGCATGAGTTTATCCTTTTTACTCCCACACTCTTTTAAATAAGATATAATCTTGTTTGTTACTTATGAAAAAATTTGTTACGCCCTTGTATATCCAATATTTATTAAGAAATTGATGATTCGCAGGTGTATTTTGTTTGGGTTAATAAAATGAAAGTATCTATAAAATTCAAACCGATGATGTCAAATTTACTAATTTTAGAGAATTAATCATTTAACTATATGACCAAGGGCTTGTTCTTTTTTGAGAGTGAAAGATTTTTTGAGGAAAAAATAGAGGTTTGGATGAAAATTTTTTATTGGGAAATGTGAAAAGTAGAAATAGGATTTATATGTAGAAAAAAGTAAAATAAATTTTTTGTGTGGAAAAAGTTTTTGGGTGGAAAGTGAAACAAGCCCCAATTGTATAGAGTCCTAATATTTCTAAGCGTTCCACAAATAAAGATAAGGAAGGGTAATAAAGGAATAACAAAATCAAAAAGCTAACGGACAAATTAGCTCAACGGCCAAGCGACACGTCACTCATCGACTTCCCAAGAAGAACTCTTACCGCCAAAACTTCCCCACACATCAACTGTCAACAGTTCCCTCCTTTTCCTTTTTTATTTTTCTTTTTTTGAAAAAAACTTCATAACTCTGAGCTTTGACCCCTTCTTCTCCTAATTCCTTGGCGCCAATTCAAAGCCGGCTTTCTTTTCTTATAAATTTATAATCCCAATACCTCTCATTACCTAACTCCCAAATCCTCCCCAATTCCTCTGCTACGCATTCCGTCGAACACCATGTGGACAACACCAAGCATCCGCCGAAACCAAGTAGCCTCCACCATGGCCGAAACCGAAGACCTCGATCGCTTCTTAACCCTCCTCCCCTCTCCCGATTCGTCTTCTGCTCATCCGTTCATGTCCATCGATTGGCTCCGGAAGCTTCTAGACGTGTTCCTCTGTTGCGAGGACGAGTTCAGAGCAACCATTCTCATGGAACGCGAACCTTCCCACATAGTGATCAAGCCCCCTCTCGATCGTCTGATCCCTGAGCTGCTCGATCGAACCGTGAAATCTCTTGATGTCTGCAATGCGATCAGCCATGGCGTCGAATCGTTTCGGTTTGTTCAGAAGCAGGCGGAGATCGCAGTCGCCGCCTTGCAAGATAGGCCCTTCACCGATGGCCAGGTAAATCAATTTGATTTTTCTATCCTCTGGAAAATTGGCGCCTGAAATTGTTTCACTGATTAGGAAATTTGATCTGTGTTGTCCCTTTTCTATGTAGATTCGAAGGGCAAAGAAGGCGTTAGCATCAGTGCTGAGCTCAATCGCAGCCGATGAGAAGGAATCCAATGCGAGCAGGTCCGCAAAGTGGAGCCACGTCACTAGCTTCCGATCACTCTCGGCGAGCGTGTCAAGGAACTGGTCAGCCGCCAAGCAAATCCAAGCCATCTCCTCCAATCTGCACCCGCCACGTGGTGTGGAGTCGTCCGGACTAGCTTTGCCTGTCCACATCATGAGCGTGACTCTCGCCTTTGTGATGTGGGCCCTGGTGGCGGCTATACCTTGTCAGGAACGGGTCGGGATCATGGCCCATGGGCCGGTCCCGAAGCAGCCCGTGTGGGCCCACAGCATGTCGTGCCTCCAGGAGAGGATCGTTGAGGAGTGGAAGAAGAAGGAGAAGAAGGGTGGTGCGGGTGGGCCCGTCGGGCTTATGGAGGAGGTGACCAAGGTGGAGAAGGCGGCTCAATCATTGGTTGATTGTCTGACGCATTTTCGGTTTCCGATGGAGGAGGAGGAGGATAAGGTGGTGGCTCATGTGGCTGAGCTGGCGGAGATTTGTAGGCGTATGGAGGACGGGCTAGGCCCGCTCCAGAGACAGTTACGAGAGGTGTTCCATCGGATTGCGAGGTGTCGGGTTGAGGTGTTAGATGTGTTAGATCAAGCTGCAAAGGCATCCACTCCAAATGTATAGCTCAAACTTAGAATGTCATGAATTGGGTTAGAGTATGAATGTATGATACAAAAAAGGTTTAGGTTCTTTCATGTGCATTGGGGTTTAAGAAAAGAGTTCATAGTTGTCATTTTCTAGGGACTTTTTCTTGTTACATACATATATGTTTCAAGCTGTACTTTCTTCTAACTTGTTTTCCCTTAAAACAGGGTTCTCTAGTCATTTTCCATGTAACATGTAGAATGCAAGTTCTAATCACTACCCTTTCAAAAAAATGTTCTAATGACTAGAAACTATTTTGCTGTAAACTGTAAAAATAGAGTTCATTTGACCCACTACCCACCTCAACTTTTTGACCTTCAACAACAAAATGCAATTAGTACCATAGCATAAGGAGCTCTAGACACCAAATTTAGCACAAGCAGATAAATTTACTAAAAATTCTGTATTATTCTCAAATTTCAGATTGTACAACTTGCTGTGAGTATGGATCTATAACAGCATACAAAATTAGTAATTTCCATACGCTAGCATTACATGCAGATCTCACTAGCAACATACTTGTTCAGCTCTTCATGAGAAGGACGACGGTATGAGCTGCAATGCTTCGGTTCTCTCCAAGACTGTCAACCTTCTCATGGGTTTTCGCCTTCAAATTGACAACTGATGGGTCGGACCCAAGAAGCTCACAGACCTTAGCTTTGATAGCCTCCTTATGCGGGCTGATCTTCGGTCTCTGAAGAATCAAGGTGGCGTCTAAGTTTCCAAGATCATAACCTGCCTCGTGCATAAGCCTCACCTGCAAACACATAAGCACAAGATAACAAAAACAAAATCAAACCTACCCTTAGAGCACTTAACTCAAACCTACTCATTTTTAGATTTGCAAGTAGAGTAGTTCTTAGGGCAGACCGTCTATAACGGGCACCAACTCACGAAATCCCCACAAAGAGAACACACAAGTTTTTGTTGATTGAGCCTCTAGGCAGGGTGTTTTTCTGGCAATGAGGCTCGATTGGCTCGGCTCGGTGACACTAAAAGTGCAACCAAACCAAAAGTTTACACCTTTCTCAAGCTTCTGTATATTCATTGCCACTAGACTCCATAACCCTAAAGTCTGCTATTTTTTGCAATGCCCTATGAATCAACCTCAATAATAGTTCCTCATCATCAGCTAGCTATACTGAGACAACTACAATAGACAAAACTTGGCAGCAAACCTTCAAGGCTAGCTAATAGTATATGCCAATTGCTGAATTGAATCCTTAAGCCCAATAGTCCCAACAAAAAGACCTACCCAAATAAACTGAGACACCACCAAATTCTCCAAAGACAGAAATCATCAATCACCATACAACAAACACTACAGACACTAAAAACCCTAGAAAAAAACTCACAGCTTCTTTGATGAAAACAGAGGAATCGGCCCCCTTCCACTTAGGATCCGTATCCGGGAAAATCTGCCCGATATCCGGAAGCCCCAAAGCCCCCAAAATGGCATCCACTATACAATGAAGCAACACATCCCCTACATATCAACACCAATTCGACAATCAAGACCAATTTTCCACATAAAAAAATGGGAAAAAAAGAAGCGGAAATATTACCATCGGAATGAGCTTCGCACCCTTTGTCATGTGGTATGTTGATTCCGCCGATAATCAGCGGGTACCCGGGCTCCAACCGGTGAAGGTCGAACCCGTGCCCGACCCGAAAGGGGAGGACTTTCGCCGGCCCGGTTGAGGAAGCGGGTCGGCCCGATTCGACGGTGGGCGTGGTTGAAACCGCTGAGATCCGAATTGAGCGGGCGGAGCTTGGGAATTGGATAGGGAATTTTGGGGAGAAAGTGAGGGTGGGAGTGAGGAAGTGTGTTTTAATGGCGGGTTTGTGAGGGGCAAGAGTGAGAGGATTGGGATGAGTCGCCATGGCCGAGATTTCTGCTTAGCGCTCGAGGATGTTTGGTAGCCAGATGTATGATTCATCAAATTGTGTCCATTAATATTAATGATAAAAAAATTTATTTTTCATACCTTATTTAAAATTGAGCTTTCTCGTGACCCACCTTGTGTCAACTGATGCAAATCAGCTTACAAGGAGGTATAATTGTTGTTTATGCGCATTCCTGTTTACGTATATTGCTCTTCTTGAATCTGAATTCATGGTTGCTGTAATCTTTGTTGCTATGTAGGCTAAAAAGACCAAGTCTTTTTGTGGTTCCATTACCAACTTTCGTGGAATGCACCCTAGGTGTTCGACGAAATGTCTAACTGATCTTGAGTAATATTACTCTTAGATTAGGATTCCGGGTCCCTTGGTTTTCTTGTGAGCTCTGAGTGGAGTGTTGTCTGAATGAAGTTCACATGTCTAAGTGAAGGCAGGGGCTACCACTTCCCCCCATGCCACATTGTTGACTTATGCGGCTTCCGGATCCTGCTCGATTGCCCTTTGGACCTTTCAGCTCTCTCAGTGTTTGCGCCTGTGACTGCTCGTTTGGGTAAAAAGAAAGCCGAGGCCTCTGATTTGAGCCCTTGCATAAATGCAGTGCCATGGTACAAAACTGTCAACAGCTTGCACCTGTGGGATCCTTCTTTCATCAATGTAGTGCTGATCTCGAGTGCGATGGGGATGCTTGGCCTGCCCTTCTTGACCCGAGACAAGCGTTTCTCGGGTAAGGTGTATGCCACTGAAGTGACGATGAAGCTTGGCCAGCTCATGATGAATGATCTCATCTCAATGCACAGAGAGTTCAGGCAAGTATACGGACCTGAGGATTCCGAGTGGATGAAGTGGGAAGAGCTCGAAAGCGTCTCTCCTGTATTGAAAGAAATTCTTCTGGGAAAAGACGGGTCTCAACTAGGCGGTTGGCTGACGCTCTACACCACATCCGACGTGAAAGATTGCATTCGACGAGTGCAGCCCCTAAGATACGGTGAAGAAACTTGTTACAATGGCACATTGGTTATAAAGGGCATTAGCTCCGGTTTAGAAATTGGAGCATCAAATTGGACAATAAACACTCCAAAGTTGGATGTTGCTTACATTAGCAGCTCAGTAGTTGGCTCTGCTCAAGCAATGGATTTTGACTACCGCTCCCTTCAAGCCCGCGACTTGATCATATATTCGGATGTCTCGTCTATTCAGAATTTAGAGAGTGACACAGATAATACTAATGTTACCCAGGAAACATCTATTGAGTCACTGCTTTCTTCTGATGAGACTCCCATGGAGGAATTCGAGAAGCTAGCATTCATATGCTCGTGCGCCTTCGAGTCCCTAAAAGCCGGCGGCTCTGTTCTCGTACCAATAGGCCGTCTTGGAGTGATTTTGCAATTGCTAGAGCTGATATCAGCCCACCGAGAGCTCTCAAAACTAAGTGTCCCCATATTCATGATCTCTTCCGTCTCAGAAGAGTTGTTGTCATTGATCAACGTCGTCCCGGAATGGCTGTCCAAGCAGAAGCAAGAGAAACTGTTTGCTGGTGAGCCATTGTTTGCCCATGTAAACCTCTTGAAAGAGAACAGATTGCATCTGATCCCTGACATCTGCTCTCCTAAACTGGTCAAACTGTGGCAAGAGCCCTGCATTGTTCTGTGTCCTCATTGGAGCCTCAGGCTCGGCCCAGCTGCTCATTTCCTTCGGCGTTGGAGGAGCGATGAGAACTCATTGCTCGTGTTAGAGAACGACGCGGGGTCTGACCTGATGCTTCTTCCTTTCAAGCCGATGAAGATGAAAGTCCTGCAATGCTCGTTTCATTCCGGGATCAAGTCACATGTGATTGTTCCCCTGATGGAGAGATTGCAACCCAAGTTGGTCTTGTTCCCGGAATTCTCATCTAGACTTCTTCCTACTCCAAACCCGGATTCGTTTTCGTTGCTCCATTACCCAGAGAACGAAACACTACGCTTGCCCAGATTGAAGATCAGCTCAGAACTCGAGATTTCAGAAGGATTGGATTCCAAGCTCAAGGGAGAAAAACTCAAGGATTATGATGCAACCATAGCAAAATTGAGAGGGGAGCTATCAATGTATAATGGTAAGCAGCGGTTACTCTAGCGACAAGATTCGATTGGTGTTGACTCCTGACTCCTCTTGCTGTCGTTCGTCGTTGGTGCATTGGTGTATTGTTGATATTGGGTGGCTGATGATAGTGTTAGAGAAGATGGGCATTCATGGATTGGTTGATCAACCAAGAACTACATGATTAGGGGCTGAGCATCAAAGGCTTCAATAGATAGTTCATTTTGCACTATATGATTAGGGGCTAGAATGGAGGAACAAACTATATATCATTTAAGTTTTAAATTGTTATTTTGAGGCTTATTATTTGGTCTCTACATTCAACTTGAATGATTGTGTATTATGTTACAGATCTACCAGAATGAAGATGCTCAACAGATGGCAGTTGGGTTTTTCTTATGTGGACTGTAAACAAAGGAAAAAAAGTCTGTACAACTTTCACAAATACAATAATATAGTGATTAATCAGCTAATCATTTTTGTGTAAGTAAACACCACGTGATCAATCTATAATACAAATTCTCTTGAGGATCATAAACCGGAAATCCTTTGTAAGACCGAGAGTGACTTGGTTGAATATTATGTTGCTTGTAATAATAAAACAGCATGTTCAAATGGATTAGGTGTTCTAACTTGAAGATTAAGCATATTAGGTAATTAATAACGAAACTGATGTGGACTTGCCGTACCATCAGCCATTACGATGAGCTACTACACAACGGTTTGGTTCATTAGTTCAAGTTTTCTGTTATATTTAAACAAATAATACAAACACGTTTTCTTAGGCTATTATAACTTCAATTGATCATATCATTCGTAAATCTATCGGTTTAAGATGCTAAATTTTCATAAGCGTTTATCGAAACATCCTAACGACGAGTCAATATCCTCTTTCATAACTAGCAAGAAAGATGTTCAGCGACTTTGACCGATCGAATCGATCTAAGTTTAAAATAACAATGTGATTGTACTTTCATGTTATATGCCTAGTGCACTCTGTGGGGGTTGTTGGGCCGATGACTTAGATGCCATTGTGGGCCCAATAGAGTCAATGGGCCGTGTCAAACGAGATCTTCTAGAAGCCCACCTACTCAATTCGAGAGCAATCGCTTTCCAACACATCATAATATGTATCAAGACCCCAATAAATGTTGAATTACCATATCTTTAGTGTGTTTTATATGTGGCATATGAACAAGAATTACAAAGGATATATATGTTTCTTATACCCTTATCAATCAAAATTAAGACCTTGCATCACACGGAAAAAAAAATCTAATTTTCTCAATTTGATCAAAATAAATTGCTTGTACCCGACACTGATTTTTAGCTGAAAAATTGGTTATTCAAACTAATCTAGTTTTCTCAATTTAATTTGCACTTTAAGATAAGTTTTTCTTTTCCACCTACTTCTAGGTCTAGGTCGTCAATTGATACAAATGGCAGCCATTTAGTGACCACTTTCATCTGGATTGCATGACGAAACGTAGTAGAATTTTCATGTACGTGAAAAACGACATATATGATATACATAATAGTAATAGGCATCTCTGGCTTATTTCATCATGCATGAACTAGTTTTAAAGCTTTAGGTAGTGATCAAAAACAAAATAATGGTAAGAGTTGACCGCTATTGTTCAACTGTACTACGTATTGTCACCCACTACGTAGAAATAGTTACCTAATCCTTTACTCTCTGCATGAAGTTCTGTTTTACATTAGGTTTGGAACAACCATAGTCCATTATAAGAAATTATTGCGAAAATACGGCTAGGATGTTACATATTTTCGTATATCTTAAGTTTAATTTTTTTTTGGAGGAATATCATAAGGTTAAAAATCCGATTCCCTAAGGATATAAGACAGAAAAACTAGGACATTATAAAGGTGATAAAGTTTTCTCTTGAATTGAATCATATTCTTAATTACATCCTATTCACTCTTATCAATAATTTTTTTATAAGTAAACAAATTATGAGAATCATCTAACTTGGACCATTCTCATATCTTGGGGGATTCATAATATTTTGTACTCTTTCAAGACGATCTACTTTTAAGTTAAGTTGATAAGATTATCATTAACGTTTTTCCCACGGCTTGAAATTCGCCTTCGGCGATAAATTTCGGACTCTTAACCCAACAAAGATCACGAATCAGGTAGACGACTAGTCATACCAAATTGACTGAAAACCTCTTGTTGGGAACCTACATCTGAAATCATAATATAAATTGTCTATTACATAAGTACATGTGTTACTCCTACGACCATTTGATTTTAGGATGGAACCTTATGAGCTTATGTGATTAGACCCATTTACGCATACGCGCACGACGATAGCCCCCTCCGTCATCATTTATCCGACACCGGCCCACATTTCGACACCTCTTTACCACCCTAATCTGCCATGTTAGTCACACAATTTCTCTAGTGATGACGTACGATTTCCATTATAAAAATACACAGCGACAAGTGACAACACCACAAAACAATTCACCATTTCACTATGTGTCCGGGCTCAATCCCACACACACACACACAAAATGAACTAAAACACACAGGGCCCAATGGCCACTTCCCCTCCCAACAAGCAAAACCAAATTCATCACCAAAATATTTCACTTTAAAATACAGTATTCATTTTCTCCCTCCCTCGTTTTCAAACCGCCCTCCATTGTCCTTTTCCTCTCAAAACAATTAAACTGAACACAACCAGAAAGCGAAAGCCAGAGAAAGAGAGAGCGAGAGGCGGTGGGGGCCTTACGAGATCAGCCAGAGATCGATCCACCATCACCATACACGCCACCTCCCTCCGTGTGGTCGCGCCTCCAATTTCTCCCTCCACATCGCATTCCATCCTCTTCTCCTTGTTCCGATTCTGTTCAGGAATTTTCGCATTCCATGTGGAAACGAGCAATGCTGTGAGCGATTCCGATCGATTTCGGAAACTATCTCGGAGTACAAGTATGAGCAGATTCGGCAGGCATGGACGGCGGTGGTCGGACACGATGTCGGCGGACGGAGATGGAGGCGCTCGAGCGACAAGCCTTGTCTCGTCTCCGGCGACGGACCTCTCACCGTCCTCATCAGTCGCCGGGGAGGAGCTAGTCGAGGTAACGCTCGACATCGAAGACGACGACACAATCGTTCTCCGGAGCGTGGAGCCGGCCACGATCCTCCGCCTCGAGCCTCAATTCGATCCCCCGAGCGCTCCGATTTCAACTCCGGCGTCGGATCCGAGATCGCCGGCGTTCCAGCGGAGCTCGTCGAGCCGAATCCGGATGTTAACGTTCTCTCAGGAGCTGAAATCGGAGGCGGTGGCCAGAGCGAGGCAGTTTTCGCAGGAGCTCAAGAGGTTCTCCTGGGGCCGGATCCTCTCGAAGACGTCGCAATCGGCGCCGCAGAACGGCGGCGGAGGCGGAGTTGGACCGGAGTCGGCGGTGGCCGCCAGAGCTCGCCGGAGACAGCTGGCGCAGCTTAATCGGACCAGGTCCGGAGCGCACAAGGCCCTCAGAGGCCTCAAGTTCATCAGCAACAGATCCAACGGCGTGGACGCGTGGAACGAGGTGGAAACGAACTTCGAGAAGCTTTCCAGAGACGGTTATCTCTACCGAACCGATTTCGCACATTGCATAGGTCTGGGCAATTCGGTTTCAGAAACAAATCATCAATTTCGTGAAATTGAGTGTAATTTTTTCTGCTTTAATATGATTGTCAGGGATGAAGGATTCGAAGGAATTTGCTCTGGAGTTGTTCGATGCGCTGAGCAGGAGGAGGAGATTGAAGGTGGACAAGATCAGCAAGGGCGAGCTTCATGAGTATTGGTCTCAGATTACTGATCAGAGTTTCGATTCCAGGCTTCAGATCTTCTTCGACATGTAAGCTTTTTTTTTGTTGATTGATTTTTTTTTTTAGTAATTGGGATGATTTTTTGAATTGATAATTGTGTTTTTTACTCCCTCCGTTTCACAATAAGTGTCATTTTAGCTTTTAGCACAATTTTTAAGAAAAGTAATCATTCACTTTAAAACTTACAACTTTTTCTTAATCTTACCACTCATTACATTTTTTCGGCCAATGCATGAACAACTTTAGTCAACAAATACACATTCCAATAAAAATTATCATCATTCACCCCTATTAAATCACTTTGAAAACCTAAAACGGCACATATTATGAAACTAATTTCAAGTGCTAAAACGACACTTATTATGAAACGGAGGGAGTATTAAATTAATCGTCGAAAACAAGATGAGTGGAAACTGGAAAAGTCGATCACCCAGAGAGATTTTATGTGTTTTTTTAAAATCATGCATGCAATTTCCGGATAATGTAATTAAAATTTTCAAGGAATAGCCAGACTCGATCGCACCTTTTTCTTTATACGGTTTTGTTTTATTGTTCTTGGGGTCATGCTTATTAATACGTATTTGCATAATGCTGTGTAGGGTGGATAAAAATGAAGATGGTCATATTACAGAAGAGGAAGTAAAAGAGGCAAGTATCATAAGCAAATTAATATGGATCCTTATTGTTTTATTTGCCCTACCCAACTTTAGTCTCAATTTAATTTGTAGCCAATGTTTTTGCACTACTCATTCTTCTTGGGGCATGAAAATGTTCTATTTCTTGTTGCATTTGGCGTCATTCCAAGTTTTAGGATTCCGTAGACAGGTGGCATCACGAGACCCTGAAATTCATACGACGTTGATACTTGATAGGAGTATATCATATGCCTGTGGTTGGTAAAGGGTGTTTTTGTCCATCTATAAATAAGATAAGATGTTATCTTGTCTACCCAAGAAAATGTTAATTTTGTACGACTAAACAAAGAATCTGTTCCTATTGTTTCTACATTCTACTGCGTATACTAGACTTACTAGTATGATTTTTATTAACTAACTCGGCAAATTATTATTATTATCTTTTATGATTTGCAGATCATAATGCTAAGTGCGTCAGCAAACAAACTATCGAGACTGAAAGAGCAAGCAGAGGAATATGCAGCTCTCATAATGGAGGAATTGGACCCTGAAGGCCTTGGTTACATAGAGGTAAATTTTATTTTTTTACCTTCCTACCCACCATGCTCGATCTTATGTTCAGTGGAAAAGGAAGAAATAGGTATTTCCCATCACAAATGTTAGCTAAACACGTCCCTTTACTGAGTTTACTCGCTTTGTTTGCTTTCTTCCTTTTTTGTTCTGTCTTCTTTTAGCTTTCCTGCTCCACCTCCTTTGTTTTCGACCTCTAAAAAAGTCAAATTTTCCCACTAAGATGGGTTTGGTTCCTAAAACAGTTCCAAAATCCAAAATAAGCTAGATATGAATTGGTTAATGGTTATAATTTTGTAATGAAACGAAAGCATTGATGACCACCAACTCTTTGTAGTGGTTTTGATGATAATCTTTCAGAAATAATATTGGTTATCAATCATTTTTTTTTTCACAAAAGATGACCCTAACCCATAGTTTGTGCTCAAATTCTAGCATATGGTTTAGCCACGTGATAATCCAGTCTAGACATCCGTGGTTTCCCATGTGATGACTCAGATTTGATCCGCCTATGAGCCATAGTACGCTGTTTAGTGTACTGATTAGTCATTAACTAATTAATTATGCTCATGCATAAAGCCAAATATAGGCTTCCTTTCCTCTTTTTGCTCAATTGGCTTTTGTTGCATACTTGTATGATAAGAAAAAAAAAAAGGTATGATGTTTCCCCGCTCAAATGATGAGTGATATGAGCTACGTGTCCATTTGAAGTTCATCTAAATAATATCAACAAAATGATGAGTGCATTTTGATTTTTGAGTGCACTATGCCCATCTTTAGTGGCATGCTTTCTCCATTCATGCAATCTACTTTAGGACACTACATTTTAGGACTTTCAATTGTGATAGCAAATACATGATCTTGGTGGAGATTTTCATGTTCTGATTTCCACATACAGCTATGGCAACTGGAGACACTCCTCTTACAGAAAGACACCTACTTGAGCTACAGCCAAGCTCTCAGCTACACAAGCCAGGCACTGAGCCAAAACCTCTATGGACTGAGGTACCGGACCCCAATGCAAAGGTTGCGGACAAAGTTCTTCTATTTCCTCCAAGATAATTGGAAGAGGATATGGGTGCTAGCCTTGTGGATTATGGTTATGATTGGGCTGTTCACATGGAAATTCATTCAGTACAAGAACAAGAATGCCTTCAAAGTCATGGGCTACTGCCTTACCACAGCAAAGGGTGCAGCTGAAACTCTAAAGCTCAACATGGCCCTTATTCTATTCCCTGTTTGTAGGAACACCATAACTTGGCTCCGGTCGACTAGGCTGGCGTACATTCTTCCTTTTGATGATAACATTAACTTCCACAAGGTATGGCCAATACTTTCTCTTGCCTTTCACTTCTTTTGTATATGATTGCTGCAGTAATTACATCTTTAATCTTTATATATGCTGATGGATTGTAATAACATGGATGCTTGGTATACACATAAGTCAGCATTATAGGTCAAAGGTCATGATAAATTATGCTATGAGTGCGCCTTCTCTAGGGATTATGTCTTAATGTGGCTATGTTAATGTGAATGGTGCTTTTAAGTTTTAATGGGGAAGCTATAAGCATGGGATGAGTTGTCTCTGTGGGGCTTTTTGACAATGGCATTCTATGGGTGATTATTAGGCGCATTATAATATTGGCATGTGCTTTTTCAATAATTTCTTGCCCAAGTTCTGAAGTGGCTCAAAGATTTCACTAGTGGAATTAGAAAAGCTACATGTAAAGACAAAAATGGTTGGAGGAAACTTGAAAGAATAAAAAAGACAGATGTTATAATGTGTTTTTTGTCCATCTATTTATTTATTAGTTCTAGGTTTAATTTAAGTTTAACTTTTGCTAATTAACCTGCTTATTTAGTTATCCAACAAGAAAATGCATGACCTGTTCAAAGTCAAGAAGCTCTGATCACCTAACTGTTAACTTCTTACCCTCATCTCATTTCCCTACTCAATCTACACCTACATTTCTAAACTGTTGTTGACTAAATTCAACTTACAGGGTCCAATGGCTGTATTCTGGTCCTGGTTATAGAAATTAAATTCAACCCACCCTCCATATAATAACAATACCAAGTTTACTTTAAATACAGTACGAACTACGAAGGGAAGCACCTCCACTTGAGTTGATTGCTTAAGCTTGTGAAGTCTATTTTTGTAGTGATCATGACCCTTCAGCTAGATTCAACAGCAGCGTTTTACCAACGTATTTATGCTAATCCTTTAATAAATCTGCTTATAAGAAGAATTTTACATAGTCATACAAGAAATAATCTCCTCTTGTCTGAAGATCTGTGCTGCAAACTTCAGCTGTAGTAAACTTGATTGACTGAATGTATGTGTCAAAAGAACCTATTTGGCATTAATTGCCTGATTGCATTAATGATCAGGCTTAAAAACTCGATATGATTTCAATATTGACCTTTTATGTTTATTATTCTGATTCTGTTACCTCTGGAACGTGATGGGTTTCTGCAGACTATTGCAGGAGCCATTGTGGTTGGGGTTCTTCTTCATGTTGGCAACCATCTTACATGTGATTTTGTGAGGCTTGAAAGGTCATCTGCAATTGATTATCAACGTTATCTGGCCAATGACTTTGATCAGCAAAAACCCACTTACTGGAGACTGGTCCGAGGATACGAAGGGGTGACCGGTATCCTAATGGTCATCTTAATGGCAATTGCATTCACCCTTGCAACTCACTACTTTCGGCGGAATCTCATCAAGCTACGAAAGCCTTTTGATAGGTTGACAGGGTTCAATGCCTTCTGGTACTCACACCATCTGTTCATCATTGTGTACATACTTCTAATCATTCATGGAGTAAAACTGTACTTCGTGCATAAGTGGTATCACAAAACGGTAATATTTCAATGTTCTTGCCAAATTGAAAAGTACATTATACCATATTCTAATTAAGCTGTAACTTACAGTTCTCTACATTCACAGACATGGATGTATCTTGCTGTCCCTGTATTGTTATATGCAGGGGAAAGAACACTACGATTTTTCCGCTCTGGCCTCTACACTGTCCGGCTTTTGAAGGTACTAGATAGAAAATCATTTATGTTCTTATAAGAAGATTGATCTGATGCTTACATCTGTAAATGATATTAGGTGGCCATTTATACTGGAAATGTTCTTACGTTACAAATGTCGAAGCCACCCCAGTTTCGTTACAAGAGTGGACAGTATATGTTTGTGCAGTGTCCTGCTGTTTCTCCTTTTGAATG
The DNA here is from genome assembly GCA_934048045.1 of Polygonum aviculare. Classification (NCBI taxonomy): domain Eukaryota; kingdom Viridiplantae; phylum Streptophyta; class Magnoliopsida; order Caryophyllales; family Polygonaceae; genus Polygonum; species Polygonum aviculare. Next base: position 2,967,535 of record OW204030.1, on the reverse strand, counting down.
GTAAGTCATCAAATAACTAACAAACATATTCTGTGCAAAACTTGGTAGTTTTATTAGAATTTTAATCCAGATGATAAATTTTGCACTGCAAATTTGGCTTCTCTTTCTTCATACATGTTCCCATATTAAACTGCAACATCCAAAAATGAATTAACGAGCAAGTGACCAATGTTTTTGACTGTTTGAGTTTGAATATCGTTCAATTGTTTAGGTAAATTGTGTTTTCATTGTTCCAGGCATCCCTTTTCGATTACTTCCGCACCTGACGACGATTTTCTCAGCATCCACATACGCCAGCTAGGGGACTGGACACAAGAGCTCAAGAGGGTATTCTCAGAGGTCTGTGAAATTCCTGTATCCGGGAAGAGTGGGCTTCTTAGGGCTGATGAAACAACACAAACGAGGTTTTTCATCTGTCTAACAGATTTTTCTAAAAAACTAATACCACATGCTTTTCATATTCATAAAATGAAATAACTTGCCCCTCATGCTTTGTTATTCTTCCCAGTTTACCCAAGCTATTGATAGATGGACCATATGGTGCCCCTGCACAAGATTATAAGAAGTACGACGTTCTCCTTCTTGTCGGTCTTGGAATTGGAGCAACACCTTTCATTAGTATCCTCAAGGACTTGTTGAACAACATTGTTAGAAAGGAAGAGCAAGAAGTAAGTGATTCAAATTCTATAACTTGATGATTTCCCAAATCCATTGCCTTAGTTCTCTTAAATGCTCATTTTCTGATTCTAACTTCTGCAGGATATGGCCACGGATTTCTATTCTGTACCAAATATACCTTCGGGCAATAAGCAAAGAAAGCCTTTGAAGACCACAAACGCCTACTTCTACTGGGTAACTAGAGAGCAAGGCTCATTCGATTGGTTTAAGGGTGTCATGAATGAAGTTGCTGATCTTGATCAAAGGGTAAGCAAAAAAAAAGGCTTCAAGTACTTTTAACTTGAAGGATTATGAAAAATTGCTGATGATGTTTTCTTCTGTTAATAGGGTGTAATTGAGATGCATAATTACCTTACGAGTGTGTACGAAGAAGGCGATGCCAGGTCAGCTCTCATCACTATGGTCCAAGCACTTAACCATGCTAAGAATGGTGTTGACATTGTTTCAGGAACAAGAGTAAGCATTCTCAACACCCTTACCTTTTCTGCTTACAAGTAACGTGTTAATTCTAACCTTCCATTGTTCTGCATTCTAACCTTCCATTGTTCTGCAGGTACGCACGCATTTCGCAAAGCCAAACTGGAAGAAGGTTCTTTCTAAAATTGGTTCCAAACACATAAATGCAAGGATAGGTAAGTTGTCAAACAAGCTATAAGCATTTGTAGTGTTATTAACTTGTATTACTGAAGTCTAATTCTTATAGCTTTTCATAATTATTATGGTTGTAGGTGTATTCTATTGCGGAGCACCAATCCTAGCCAAAGAGCTAAATAACCTCTGCTTTGAATTCAATCAAAGAGGGACAACAAAATTCGAATTTCACAAAGAGCATTTTTGAGGGACATGATGAGGTTCTGCCGTCTACTGATACAGCCTGCTATGAAAGCAACTTGCATTACTTGGTTTGATCCTTCTATCAACGATAAAGAAGTTATGGAAAAAATGAAGGGGGTAAAAAAGGAAATGATGGTACAAGTAAATGTACAGGCTTAAAAGGTAGAAGGTATACAAAATTTTCCCACTTTCAATTAATGTTATATCAAAGTGTAGCATAAACAACAAGCTGAAAGAGATGCAATTCGGTTTGTCTCACTGATTCTGTGCCATTCATATTGGTGAAATGGCACTTGGATTTTGTAAGATTTCTGTATGTACACAAATTGGACATCACTGTTGTGGACAGTAAGTGCATTTAGAAAAAGAAAGCTTTGTCGACTTCTTGCCTTTATGTGGTCTTTTAGGTCTGTTTGGATTGCCAACAAATGCAAACAACGAACATAATTGTGTTCACTGTTCACTGATCTCGAACAATTATGTTATAATGTAATGCAAGCGATCAACACGGTAAAATTTTCTTCTTTACAAAAGAAAAGGGTTCAAACATGAAGTTCCTGAAAAAGAGAAAGCAACAAAACAAAGTTCGTGAAATCGAATAAAGTTAAGTACAGGCTGTGCATCTAACACATGACAGCAATGGGTCAAAACGATCAATAGAGAATGTAAATGAGCAAAGAAGTCCATTGAGCAACAGAGCTCGTATATAACTCAAGGAAGCAACTAAAGAGGGCAAAGGTAATAGATAAGCCATTTTAACCTGAAGCCTACAAAACCAAAACCAGAGCGCCTAACTCATGAAGGATCTAGCTAACTCCTAATCCAGATGGAGAAAGATAAGAATACAAGCAACATTCCAAAAATACCTGCTTGGGAAGCAAAATGAAGACAATACCAGGAGAAGACCGCTTAGGAAATGGTCCAAAACCCTACGAAAGCGTTATTCGAATATGTCCATGGTACACAATCTAGCTGACTTGTGAGCGTCTACTTGGATTTCTTCAGGTCGGAGACTCTGGCTGTCATGATTTTAACGACAGGTTCGTCTTTTGATTTTATAAGCTTCAGGGCCGGATGAACTTTGAGGTCTCCCATCACAATCTTCTGTCCGGCATCCAACTCACTCAAGTCAACGTCAATATATGGAGGGATGATATCAGCCGGGCATAGAAATTTAACAGTTCTTTTGATGACGTTGAGATAGGAACCTGCAATGTTCAAACGAAAAAGAGTCTCATAAAAAACTGAAGTTTTCAAAGTTCTCCCCTGTTTCCTACTAGCTAAATGCCCCTTTGTTGTAAGAAACAAAAACTTTGCAAGCAGTGTCAAATATATACCTAGAATATTGGGAAAGGAGTACATTTACGAATTCGGGAGTACCTTTTCTCAAACCAGGGGAGACGTCTTCTCCCCTAAGGACAATAGGAACGTCAACCTTCAGCAAGGCATCAGAAGGCGCTCTTATGAAAGTTACATTCAAGGGAGCATCTGTGCCTGCATGCAAATGGATCTGCACTACCCCGGCACGAGGAGAAAATGGACAAAAAAAAAGAAGGAAATCGATTAACAAAGGAGAATCAGATAAACTACAACAAGAGGTGGTTATATGAACACAGTATTGTTGTAGTAATGCTGTAGGAAATCCAAGATATTATGAAGACGATTACAGAAGGAACAAATAACACGAAATTTCTGGAGTACACGAACAGGTAAATTCAAGGAAACATCTATGACGGTTGAAGAATGATCAAATAATCCAACCATTATCAATGCTACTCAAAAGCCTGACTAAGTGGCTCAACATTCTCCCTTTCTAATGAACAAAGTCAACAAACTCATTTCCTTCAACCATTATCAGTGCTACTCTAACCATGAGTCCATGACTAAGTGGCTCTACATTCTCCTTAACTAATGAACAAAGTCAACAAACTCATTTCTTTCAACCGGGCTGAGAAGACTGCACCGATGCCAAATGCCAAAAAAGACAAATCAAATAATCCAACCATTATCAGCGCTACTCGTAACCATGAGTCCATGACTAAGTGGCTCGACATTCTCCCTAACTAATGAACAAAGCCAACAAACTCATTTCTTTCAACCGAGCTAAGAAGACTCCACCGATGCCAAAGGCTAAAAAGACTAACCAAATAATCCAACCATTATCAGTGCTACTCGTAGCCATGAGTCAATAACTAAGTGGCTCTACATTCTCCCTAACTAATGAACAAAGTCAACAACCTCACTGATGACAAAGGCTATAACAAGACTGCACAATATGGTTGAACCTAGAGCCAACCTATAAGAAAAGTATCATTGCAACGAGATATAGTAACAGCCAGCAAGTGCAGTCAATCAATAGACTGAAAAGCCTTGATCAGAAACCCAAACTTAAGTGCACATTACATAATCAAAGGCATTTACAAGCAAAATCAACAATTCTGCATTCAAGGTCCTTGAAAACAACTGAACCAATTAGCCTTCTATCAAGAAAATCCCCAATTCCACATCACATTTCAAGTTCATTATGCTAGTTCAAGCCTTCCACTGCTCTAGAAACCAATCAGTAGACAGTACACCTAATTGAACAAAAAAAAATCTGCAAAAACATACCTTTCGGGGCAAAACCCGAACGTTCTCAATGATCTCATCGGAGTCAAATTCGGATCGGACCTCGAGATCGAAGAGTCTAGAAAGGAAGAATGACCGTCCGAGTTGGCCAACGAGCTTCTTAATCTGATTGGTTTGGACGGAGATGAGCCTCTTGTTTCCGCCATTCTGGCCGTCCTTCTGCTCGAAGACGATGCTCGGAAGACGGCCGGCTTTGCGCTCCCAGGCAGCGATTTTCTTGCCGGAATCGGACCTCGGCACCGCCTTTATAATCTCGGCGAACTTCGGCTCGGGTCTCGGGAAGTCATCGAGGTATGTGAGCGGGGTCTCTGGATCGGGAGGGAGAACGAGGGCGGCGGCGGAGGATTGGCTGAAATGGCGGAGGTGGACGGCGGCGGAATTGGAGAGGAGCGTACGCCGGAGCAACATCTGCTCCTCTGAGAAATTGGTTGTCGAATTTGAAGAGCTTGGAAATGGGTGAAGATGGAAGGTTTTTGGAGGGTTTGCAAGGGTTTTGGATGAAGAACACCATAAATCTGAAGAGTGACTTTTTCGTCGAGTTGGAGCACTCGGATTTTCTTTGAAATTTCGTATAGCACCCGATTATTTTCAGAATTTGCATGATGGCCCTATACTTTTGAATCTTTTTACAGCATACCCAAATGTTAGTTTTTTGCTATAAGCGTTTTTATAATCTGAATTTTGATACTCCCTCCATCCCATAATGATTGCCCCTTTTCTTTTGTAATTTATGAAGGAAAAGGGACAAAAATTATGGGACGGAGGGAGTATAAGCGTTGAATTGAGAGTAAAACGAATTGGGGCGTGTAAAACCAGACATACTTCTCCATAGCTGTGTGCAAGGACCAAGGAAGATGCCAAGATGGTAGTGAACATAAACTTATCGGGGGGTTCTCGCGAAGGATGATGATAGTGAACGGGGGCAGACGTACGTGAAGGATTGGACTTCGTCTTCTACAATGGACTGGACAATGAAGGCCCCGGCGACGGAGATGTCCTTCCACAAAGTGTACGAATTTGAATATTCCATGGCTTAAGTGCAATGGTTAAATTTCATAAATTTGGGCTCCGTGTCTCTTGTTGGCTAAGATTGGTGGCTTGCAAGTTTCCCGTGGCTGATTTGAATTAGCATATGGTCTTTGCATGTGAGTAGAATGTCTCAATTCAGTTTTTATGCATTAGTGACGCCAAATCTCATGGACTGAGAAGTGTTAGTTGGCATTATCTCAAATAATTATGTGATAATGCAATACATTTAAATTTCAACATGGTTAATTTTCCCTGTTTTAAAAAAGAGAAGGATTCAAACATGAAGTTCCTGAAAAAAGAAAGGAAAGGGAAAAAACACAAAGCTCAAAGTCGAGCAAAGCTAAGTACAAGTGGCTCATCTTCAACAAGACAGCAGTGGATCTCCTTTTTTGGGTCAAGACCATCAGCACAGAATGTAATGGAGCAAAGAAGTTCATAGAGCAACAAAGCTCATACATGGATTTTTAAGCTGAAGCCTGCAGAACTAAACGAGCACGCCTAGTACCAAACGAGTTACTTCAGAATGTAATGCTCCAAACCAAGCAATTGTAAAGGTAATAGATAAGCTTTTTCAACCTGAAGCCTACAAAACCAAACCAGATCGCCTAGCTCATGGAGGATCTAGCTAACTCCTAACCCAGATGGAGAAAGATAAGAATATAAATAACCGTTCCAAAAATACCTGCTTGGGACGATATGAATCCAAGTCAAGGAGAAGGAAGGCTGCTTAAGAAATGGTCCAAAACCCTGTGAAATCATTATTTGAATATGCTCATGTTACAATCTGACTGGCTTTCAAGGGTCTACTTGGATTTCTTCAGATCAGAGACTCTGGCTGTCATAATTTTAACGACAGGTTCGTCTTTTGATTTTATAAGCTTCAAAGCAGGATGAACTTTGAGGTCTCCCATGACAATCTTCTGTCCGGCATCCAACTCGCTCAAATCAACGTCAATGTATGGAGGGATGATATCGGCCGGGCAGAGAAACTTAACAGTCCTTTTGATGACATTAAGGTAGGAACCTGCAAAGTTTCATGCAAAAAGCGGATTATATAAAAAAAATGAGGCTTTTTGAAGTTATTTTGCTGCTGCCTAATAACAGAATGCCCTTCTTAGATTTTGGAGTGTTTCTCTAAGAAACAAAAACTTTGAATGCATTGTCGAATATATCCCAAGATGACTGGAAAAGAAGTAAATTTATGAACAGGAGTACCTTTTCTCAAACCAGGGGAGACGTCTTCTCCCCTAAGTACAATAGGAACATCGACCTTCAACAAGGCATCAGAAGGTGCTCTTATGAAAGTTACATTTAAGGGGGCGTCTGTGCCTGCATGCAAATGGATCTGCACTACCCCGCCCCGGAAAAAATTGACAAAACAGGGAAAAACAAAAACATATGGACAATTAGATAAACTACAACAGAGGTGGTGATATGAACAAAGTACTATTGTACTGAAGTTGCAGCAAACCCAAGATACATGATAAAGACAATTACAGAAGGAACAAATAACAGGTAATTTCTGGAAAACGCGATGATGAAATCAAGGAAAACATCGATTAAGCGCAATCAACTAAAGAACTAGTAGTGATTGCTTATTACTATGACTATGCAGCTCTACATTTTCCCTAACTGATGAATAAAATCATCTAATGACAAAATATAAGAAGACAGCAGAAGATAGTTAGATCCAAGGCCAAATGTAACTATGTAAGAAAACCAACACTGCATATGGATTAAAAGTAACACCAAGCTAGTGCAACTCATAGTCAAATCCTGATTATGCACTTCAGTAGAATGAAGCCTTGATCGGAAGTCCAACTCTTAGTGCACATTTGGCACTGCCTAACCAAGGGCATCTACAAGCAAAATGACCTAGTCTAATCCAACATTTGAGGGAAAACTGAACCAATTAACCTTCTATCAAGGAAATCCCCAATCCCACATCACTTTCATGTTCAATAGCATAGTTGAAGCCATCAATACACATCAATACAATGCCCATTTCTTACAAAATCACAAAACCCTAAGAGCACCTAATTGAAGAAAGAAACTCAGCAGAAAGCATAGCGAGTACAAAAACGCACCTTCCGGGGCAACACGCGAACGTTCTCAATGATCTCGTCGGAGTCAAATCCGGATCGGACCTCGAGATCGAAGAGTCTGGAGAGGAAAAAGGAGCGGCCGAGCTGGCCAACGAGCTTCTTGATCTGATTGGTTTGGACGGAGATGAGCCTCTTGTTTCCGCCGTTCTGGCCGTCCTTCTGCTCGAAGACGATGCTCGGAAGGCGGCCGGCTTTGCGCTCCCAGGCGGCGATTTTCTTGCCGGAATCGGACCTCGGCACCGCCTTTATAATCTCGGCGAACTTCGGGTCGGGTTTTGGGAAGTCATCGAGGTATGTGAGCGGGGTTTCTGGATCGGGAGGGAGGACGAGGGCGGCGGCGGAGGATTGGCTGAAATGGCGGAGGTGGAAGGAGAAGGAATTGGAGAGGAGCGTACGCCGGAGCAACATCTGCTCCTCTGAGAAGGAGAAATTGGTGGTTGGATTCGAAGAGCTTGGGAATGGCGATGGAAGCTTTTTTCGGGGCTTTGCGAGGGTTTTGGACGAAACACCAGAAATCAGAAAGAAGAAGTTTTTCCGGAGCGAGTGTGCCGAGCTGAAGAGGTTTGTTATTTGAGAATATTACAGATCATCGCCCCAAGTTATTTCATTTTGCATAAAAAGAACCTTTTTTTAAGGTAAATGTTATGCCTAATTAGGCCTTGTTTCACTTTATAGTTTGAAAGCATTTTTTGGTTGAAAAGTGAGGTTCTGGGTGAAAATTTTATCTCGAAAAACGTAAAAGTAGAGATGTGATATGAATTTTTGATAAAAGTAAAATAAAATTTTTAGATGACAAAATTGTTTACATGAAATGTGAAACAAGGTCTTACCCGATCAAGGATAGTGATTTGGTAATGGTAAGTTTTCTCCACATGTAATATGTGGTTTGGAGTGGTAAACAGGATCATGATTTGGTGAAGATAAGTTTCATTGAGAATCTCATTCCACGAATGTATGGACCACTATAACATTCTGTCATTAGAGTGAGGATCTTCACGAGTCTCGGACACAACCACAACCTTCACAAACAACTCGGTTTGGACTCATACCAGATCTACAAGCGGAAAGAACGAGGTCATAACACAACTTTGAATAGGTTTCCAAACTTCTATTTGATATATTTGATTTACATATAGACAAGTCAAACTTCAACGAGCTCCATATTAGGTGACCTAGTGATAAGAAGTATGGAAAGATGCTAGGAGGTCACTCATTCGAATCCCATCTCCGCCCTTTCACATGGATGAGTTATCAATTCCCACCATTCTTGTTCCTATTAGGAATACAAACCGATCGAGAGTCGAGCTTCAACGTAGAATTAAAGCTTGTATAAAAGATTGAGACGGTGATTTAGGGCCAAAGATGTTGGCACGTCTGAAAATGAACATTCTTGTTAGTTTGGCCCGCACAGTATCACAACCTTCACGATAAAGGAGTTGTCGACTTGCCATTATGAACGAACTAAAACATTGTTTTACATGGTGGCCCAATCTTCCAACACTCGACACTTGACATCGTTTACTCGACACACAATGTGACAGTCCCTCATCACCTTGTGAACTCAACGCTCTTGCAACCGGAAATTTCCATCTTGGAGAGCGAACGCCCCATCAAACAGTAACGGCAGTATATTCCATGACATTTGGTTGTATATGGACAGATTGCCAAACACGTCCTTCCCTCCCTCGAACAAGCAAATTAGGCTCGGGTTGAGGTTCGGTTTCACATATAGTTTCATACATTGAAGTAAACACATGGAAAGTAAAAAATGAAAAACTATGAACACTATAGAGAACAAGGTAATTAAACAACATGGCAAAAGTTTCTACGAGCCACATTCGAACAGGCTCGGACGCACGTTATGAGCGATCGAACGGCTGCGATTAAATCTTATAACACCAGGGCAGGGGTTATGCCTTTCTAGTCTCCGCTCTTATAAACACCAAAGGAAGGTCTTCGTTTAGTTTCTCAGTCATATTTCCGAGAGATAGAGAAGGCGTGATTTTGAATATACACAGAGAGGAACGCCGGAGCTTCTAGGGTTTCAACAATGGCTGAGCACGAGGAATCGAAGGTAGAATCGCTGATTGAGAAGATCGCTGAAAAGCTCCACCAGGACTCGTCCTCCTCCTCTTCCGATTCCGACGACGACAAGCCGGCGCCGTCGTTGAAGTCCAAGATTTACCGCTTGTTTGGCCGGGAGAAGCCCGTTCACAAGGTCCTCGGCGGTGGAAAGCGTATGCATTTCCTGATCTCGCTATTTTGGTTTGCTATTGTGGTGGTTTTTTTATGTTTGTTGTTGTTTATGGTGGTTTTGAATGCTGATTTTCGTTTTCGTGCTCGACTGTTACATTGATTTTACCGTTTGCTTGATCTGAATTTGAGAACTAACGTGTCTAGTCTGGTATTGACGATGATCCTAAGATGGAGGGATCGGAAAATGTCGCGTTTGATTCGTTTGTTTGAGTTATTGTAAATGATCGGTGAAGATGTAGATCTGCTTAATATATCAGTTTCATCGCTTACATAGATGGAAAGGCTCATTTTGATTATCAATGTAGATCTAGCTAGGCTGTTTATAGGTGATCTCCTGGTTGATTTGGCATATGCTGGTCCTTATATGGTGTTCTTCTTCTAGTAAATTTAAGTCTTGAATCAACTAAAGTACTCATGATGCTCACAATTGTAGGATTGCATCGTGATCGTGTTGTTAAAGTTTGCCTTCTGAGCTTGAAATGTGTAATGCAGATTTCAGATCTCCTTTTTTCGGTGAAAAAGTTACTGCTTGAAATCTTTATTGTTACACATGCTCTACTTTTTTGGTGCTAGCTGCATTGAGCTGTATTATGCTTTGCATGGTTTGCATAATGCTTCTCTTTCATATCTACATGCTAAACCAATCCGCAAATTGTGTTTCAGCGGCTGATGTTTTCTTATGGAGGGACAAGAAAATCTCAGCGGGAATTCTCGGCGGAGTCACTGCCATATGGTTCCTGTTCGAAGTGTTTGAGTACCACTTCCTAACTTTCATCTGCCATGCCTCAATAGTTGCACTTGCTGTGTTGTTTTTGTGGTCTAATGGCTCGAGCTTCATCAACATGTAAGGCTGTTGACAATGTGGGAAATTGAATTATTTTTGGCTTGCAATTTCTTCATACTAATAGTTACCACTTTAATGTCCTCTTTAGAGCTCCGCCTCACATTCCTGATGCTGTCCTTCCAGAGCCGCCTGTCCTGCAAGTGGCATCTGCTTTGGTATATGATATTAATCGTGGTATTACCACTCTCCGACATATTGCATCAGGAAAAGACTTGAAAAAGTTTCTGGTGGTATGTATCACTTTTTGAAATTTATATATTACCATGCTGCATTATCTCTGCTCTATCTCTTCATTATACTAATAGTAGCCTGTTATGGTTTCCTTCTTCTTGTGTGTTTTTCCTGTTTTGATCATTAGGTGGTTGCCGGTCTGTGGATTTTCTCAATTTTGGGCAGCTGCTGCAACTTCTTGACCTTGTTCTACATATGTAATTGACTTCATATTTCCATAGCCTTTCTTTGAAAATTGAATGTGCCAGGTCTATGTACTAATGTTGCTGTCTTCATCATTTTTGTCAGGCTTTGTTTTGCTGCACACCTTGCCTGTAATGTACGAGAAATACGAAGACCAAGTGGATGCATTTGCTGAGAAAGCATTGGCTGAGTTCAACAAGCATTACATAGTGTTCGACGAGAAGGTCTTGAGCAAAATCCCAAGAGGGCCGTTGAAAGACAAGAAGAGCGCCTAAGACTTGTTCATCAAGTCTCTCGTTTTCACTCTTGTTCATCAACATTAGAGATAGGCGTGTTTCATGTAAGGTTTTCATCCGTCTTTCTGCATAAATCTGTCTCTATGCATCTCCTAGTAGAATTACTACATATTTGACTTTAGGTTTTGGAAACTTTTTTTTTCTTCTCGATCTTAAATGGAAAACAGAGTGGTTAATTTGTGATATTCCCCCTTTATGAACCAACAGTAGATTTTACTTGTATGATCTAATGATGGTGATTCTTTGGTCATATGGTTTGCTGGTGAGTTGTTTGTTTCACCAGTCCCTGCTTGTTTTGACACATTTGGCTTAATGCATCCCTGTTATGTTTATTGATTCATCATAGTTCGCAACTTTTGTTTGTTTTCTAATTTTGTTGCAATTCCTATGTTTGCCTAAACACCATGAAAATCTATACTCAATCTAATAGTAAAGTGAGATTAGACTATGAGATTCGAGTTCGAATCTATGGGTCATAAGACAGATCAGAATAGCCACCCACCAGCGTATTCATCCACAAAAATTAAATAAGGCATATCACTTGTGCGTGCCAAAGAGCAAAACCAATAAAAAACCTTATGCCAAATTTATTCCAAATCAAGAATTCCAATTGTCATTTCATTAGATCTAAGAAGACAAACCCATTCCAGAGGCTATGTAACAACATAGAAGGCAACAAATTCCTAGACCTAGCAAACACAATCCCCATCACCATCCCAAGTAGAACAAGGGGAAGCATCCTTTGTACATTAAAATGTGCGAGAGCAAACACAATCGAACTCACTAGTATCGAGCACCAAACGGGCATATACCGCGTCAACGAAGGCAAAAGAAACCCCCTAAACAAAATTTCCTCCCAGATCGGCGCACAAACCGAGACCACGACCGCGTAAAGCCCCATTGCAATGGGATCCCGAGCCAAGATTGATTGCTCGACGCTCGAGAGGATTACTTGGGTGGACGGTAGAAGTGGGAAGAGGTCGAGGTTAAACTGAGAGAGTCGGTTTACTAAAGGGAACATGAGGCAACCGAGAATCACATCCATGTGCCAGTTCCCTTTGAGGCTGAAGTTGAACCATTTTGGTGGGAGGGGGCGGAAGCGGGAGAGACAGCGGTAGAGGATTGCAATGCCAGCTAGGCCTTCAGTTACATCGGTTAATAGACTGTATAAGGCTTGGCCTCTGTAGGTTAACGAGTCTTTGTTGAATCCTGCCACGTGGGCTGTGAACGGAATCACCCATGAGCCTACAAACCAGAAGGAGGCGACCCAGAGGAGCATGACCTGAAGTTGACAAATTAACATGTAATTTATCAGTCTCACAGGTTTCTGTTTATGGCATCGATTAACTATAATTTCCAACGGATCATATAGTCGGTAATTTCTAGGGGATTAGGAGCAGAGCAAAGCAAAAATAAGACGAATGCCATAAGCACGTTCTTCAGACTAGCAACGGATGAACAATGTTTAGTCAAATTGTGTCTGATTTTAACTCTTCATTAAAAGACACTGCTTTAAATAGATAATAAAAACAAATAACAGTTTATCTAATCACTTGACAACTCTTACCATGGAAAATCATAATTCTAGAATAATGTTGAAAAAGATGAGATGAGCGAAATAGCATGGCCTGTTTCTTATCATGAAATTTCTATAAGATAAGCAGGTTTATCACAGCATTCAAAATAATTCAATATGTTCACCATCAGATAGAGCATGTAAACTCTTTGGCTTTTTTACTGGAATAAAGCAACAAAGTAATCAAACATTTGTAACTAATATAGAGCAAAAGCACTAAGAAGCTTCACCAATGTAGAATAATTCTGAGAAAAATCCTCAAAACTATAGAGGTTATCTGATTTTATTTCTTATAGCCAAACATAAGCCATATATGGTTAACTAAAAAAGTGAATTAATGAAGGTAAATATAAATTCTGTTTTCCTAAAACCAATTCAGTATCTTAAGGGCTCAGGATCAGCTACAGATACATTTGTTCTGCACAATGATAAAGAATAAGGAGTAATGCTCACTTGCAATATAGTTTCTCCTGACCATGGAACACTCCATGGCGTTGCAATCTTCCTGAGAACTGAAATAACAGCCTGCAACATGTGTGAGTGTTTCCACATACATCAGAATGATATAGCAACCATGGCAATGAAATAACTAATCCCGTATTCATCACAAAGTTCCATTCGCAGATAAAAAATGAATTATGCAACATCTTCTATTCTTCTACAGGCAAACACTGCAAACCTGTTCCTATCGTTGTAGTTTGCAGCGTTCCAACTAAACAACTGTCTTATCTTATCAGTCTAGACTTTCCAATAACTACTTAATGAACCTATACAATCCATTCTACAAGGATAGCTATCGAAGTTATATCCTCAAATGAAACTTGACCAGAAAGCAATAATCATGATATGGAACTTTACAAAGTACAAAAACAAGACAAAAAGGTAAAAAGGGAATCACTATTAAGCTGACTATAATTTTAAAGCCATCTTATTTCAAAGGGATATAGCACAAGCTTTCAATTCTCTGAGGTACTCATCATCAAGACATGGCTGTGATTCATTATCAGAAAATATAAATGGTATCCTTCTACCGAAGAAATGATTGATACTTCGCCATGGACATAATAATTCTCCAACTATATAGTAGATTCCAATTCAGTTTCCCTACATAGCCAGCTAGTGCTAAAATTGTGTTTCCTTCACCTTCAATATCACGTTTTATAAACATCCTTCCCACAGAAGTATGGCATTGACGGCCCGCTTTTGCATCAAAGTATCATTGCTACGAACTTGATACTACCATTACTCAGAGGTTTCAGCCAACACTATCCTACAAGGAATATCGCAACTGAGATGCTAGCCAAGCTAATCCATGATTGAGTTATTGAGTTTGGTCTAACCAAATGTTCAAGTAGACAAGAAACGAAGCAGATTCACAAACAAATTGGGCAATGAACAAAAGGCATTTATAAGAAGATGGAATTCACAGGTTGAATTAATGACAATCAGGACTCAATCAATTCACTCAAGGTTTCAAGAAACATTGTTCTACAAGAAATATCCGCTGAGATTAAATCCCCTAGCTGGATTATTACAGATTCTTGAAGTAGAAAAGAACCATACAGATTCACACACAAATTGGGCAATGACCATAACAGAATCAAGAAAACCATGAAATTCAAAGATTAAAATTTACCTCGCCAACATTGGAAGCCCAACTCTTGTTCAAAACCCTTGCTTTATCCAAATTCGATCTCACCAATTCTTCTGCTAGAATATCCTCAACAACATCTGGCTTCAAATCCTCCGAAGAGATCTCTTCTCGCCGAAAGCAAGAAATCTTCCATCTCTACACCAAGAACAACCAATCAAGAGCCAAATCAGACCGAAAAGCCCCAAAATCAAAACAGATAAACAGTCTTAACCTTTACTTACCCTAATCGGAGACCTAGACGGAAAATCACAGCTCCGAATTCTATGCGTAAGAGGCGATAATCTTGACGGAAGACTCTGAACCCTAGTCCTCGACAGAGAAGGCGACACGAGAGGGCGATAAGAGAGCGTGTAAGAGCAAGAGCCCAACATGGGGGCCGACGAGAAAATTAGGGTTTGCTTTCACCCGGATTGATAGACCCCCAAATCGTCCGCATTGGGAGAGGGGAAATCACTCTGCTGAGCTCAGGAGAATGTTCAGCTACCGCCCGTGGATTCCTCGCTCCTCAAATCGACATTAATAGCTCGAATCTATGATGCCAATTACGAAGCTCCTTGAAGAACCCAAATTGCAGATTCCCGATTTCAGCTGCTAGTGCACAGAAAAATGCCAACTTGCGAGGAGGAAACGGAGAGAGATTTGTTCGGCCAATGAGAATTCAGGGAATTTTTGGTGGAAGAGGATGAGTAATAAAAGATTTAGGATTGGAATTAATTATGGTCAAATTTATATGTATGTGAAAATTGAGAATTGGGGAAAGCGTGGCAAGGCATGGATCACATAAAAAGAAGCCCAAATTTTGGGCTAGGGGTTTGGAGTTGTAGAAATCCACCAACTGCAAATCACGTTTTAGGGTTTTTATTGATTTCTTGTTGGATGTTTGATGATGGCAGTTGGCAAGTTTCAATCCGAGTTGGGAAGATGGATATGGGATTTAATACGTAAGACTAATTGGTTTGGATGAACGACCACATTTACAACGTGTTCCATGCAATCCAATTGGGAAATTAGAGTTCTATAAATACTACATTTACTTACAACTTGCTATTTTTAAACATTAGTGAGTTTAAGCTCATGTTTTCTACAAGACAACGCTCATGCACGTTTTTCTTATACCGACAATCGGATTTCTAACCAAACACAAGCTCCACGTCCAAGAGCAAACCTAGAGTCAATATTTGGGTATTGGCACAAAATGATGTCATGATACCTTGATGTTCCATCATCTAAAGGACATTGAACTAGATGGAGTAAAATTTAAAGATATGAAAGAGATATTGGTTTTTGGTCATCTCATCATTGGCACCCCTAATGTGCACAAGATTGCACTCTTTGTAAGTGATGCACGCAAGCATCAGTTCAAAACCAAACCAAATCAAACAAAAAAAAAACAAGTCAAAACCAAATTTTGTGAATTTGGTGAATCGGAAACCGAACCGATTTTTCCGGTTTTTGATATATAAGGTTTTACTTTGAGAAATTTGAACCGAATAAAAAATTTACCAAAAGTAAACCGAATCGAAATCTTGAAATTTATTGCACTGAAGACCGAACCGAATTCCATTGGTTTCAATTCGGTTCGGCCAGATTATGTTCAGCCCTCTGATTATGTTCACGTAACACACTAAGAAATTTGAAGCTTATGAAATACACACATACCCATATTTGTAGGTGGGTATATTATGCACCATGAAAACTAGTTCAAACTCTTTCAAAAGTAAGATTGTTGGGAACCCTATCCCACATCGGGATTCCTAATCTAAACAGCCTACCATATAAGTACATGGGTTACTCCTTCTATTGTCAATTGGTTTTAGGATGGAACCCCATGGATTATGTGTTGGGCTTGGTGGCTGAGGCCCATTCTGGTTGTCTCCCCATAACAAGTGGTATCAGAGCTGATGGTTCGACATTGTGCATCAGTTGCACCGGGCTGTGTGGTGGCTCGGTGCATATCAGGAGCCTTAACATATATATAGATGGGCTACTCCTCCTATTGCCAATTGGTTTTAGGATGGACCCATTCGCGCATGTGCGCACGACGGTCGTCCCCTCCGTCATCGTCTCTCCGGTATCGGGCCCACCGGATTCCGACAAAGATCAACACTGAATCTTATCGTGTATCTTTTGAATTTATTTAACAAAATTAACTCTAAATCACAATGGCTTGTTGGTGTTGTTGTTGTTGTTGTGTTGTTGTATATCATGGTAACCAAACTTTGTATTTCCCTCTCAAATATCTGATATACAAATGTATGAGTTACTGTAGTTTTCTCCTCAATTTTGCAATTTCTACTGTCAAAATTCGATCTTTATTGCAGTTTCATTCTTGATTTTCATGAAAATACTCTTTCTCAATCCCCACACCCGCATTTCTACATGAGCCCTCTTTCCCTCCCCTCAAACCTCAAACCCCAAATTCTCCTCTCCCATATCAACTCTAGGGTTTTCTGTGCTGAAATATCTTCTCAATTTAGCGCAACAGTTGAGCTAATCGAACCCCCCATTAGTACGAAGAGTACCAATTCAAAACCTAGGGTTAAGTTATCTGATGCGCAGCTCAAAGACAACTGGCTATCGTCGCTCTCCTGTCCAATTCCGGCTGAAGTTGATCTGTTACGTGACGATAATGGTGATGATCAGTTGAAGAGGATAAATGATGGGTCCGATTGGATAATTGGTATTGACCCGGATGTTTCGGGCGCTCTAGCTCTCTTGAAAACCGATCATTTGGGCTCTTCTGCTCAGGTAATTTGGTGTTGGTGAGAGCTAATTTGATATTTCCTGGTGTTTGTGAAATAGCCTGTTTAAAGTTCAGAGCTTGAAATGTGATAAGATAGAGGTGGTATTGCTATGTTAGTGGCCATAAATGCTTGCTGATCTTGTGTTGGTTGTAATGACATTGATGTTTATAGGTATTTGATTCTCCTTTTGTTCAAATGTTAGTTGGTAAGAGGGTTCGAAAGCGATTGGATCCCAAGTCCATTGTTCAGTTGGTTAAAAGTCTTGAAGCTCCAATGGGTATGTATGATTTCGTTGTCGGTTTGGCTCTAGTGTTTAGCAAGCTTCTATGCTTGATGAATTCAGCTACTAAATTAGAAATCTTGTTACTTACAGGTACAGTTGCATACATAGAACAGTCAACTCCTTTCCCGAAAGATGGCAAACTGGTGAGTTGTGTGAGATTTCTAGTCGATAGTTATGCTATGTTTTCATGTATTCTGCTGTTGGTTTTGTCTAGTAATTGGTTTTCTCTAATTCATGTTTCTGTTCATGAATTGCAGAAATGTATAGAGGTTGTCTGTCTAGTTCCAGTCTGAATAGACACCCTTGACATTTAAACAAAATCTTGTATTTGCATGTACTGTTTTCGACATAATACTTCTGCTTTTCCGATTAGTGATTCCTTGTCATAGATCTTTGTTTTCACCTGTGAATCTGAGAGGGGTCTTGTGCTCAGCGGGATTGAGTTCAATTGCCTGTATGTTACCTGAGATCTATAGACTAAATTTGCTAATTCAGGGCTGGTGGGGCGGTGGATTTGGGTATGGCTTATGGATCGGGATCTTGGTTGCATCTGGGTTCTCTGTCGTTCCCGTTTCATCTTCTTTATGGAAGAAAGGATTGGAATTAAGCGGTAGCCGTTTCAATAAGGTTCTTTCATGCCTTATTCAAATGAGCTTAGTACTACATTTCCCCCTCTTTGGTCACAATACACTTGTTTGATATTCATATTTTTCGACAGGATAGCAGCAGAAATCTAGCATCTGAACTGTTTCCATCTTTGAGTTCCATGCTAAAGAGGAAGAAAGATCATGGTATCATTTCAGTTAATGCAGTCTTTAGGATTGATCTTCTTCCATCGAGTTATGCGTTTTTGCTCATTTTCGGGCCTTGATTGCTTACTGATTCTTACAGGTCGTGCCGAGGCTTTACTTATCGCCGCCTATGGACAACGCTGCCAGGTGAAGCCAGATGAAGCCAGTACACCACAAGAATTGATATCTTAGCCAAAAAAAATGTCTCATCTCATAATTACTAGGAATCACATTAGTTGTGGTTGAGTGACAATCCTATCTAATTTGTAGCCCTTAGACATGTAATTGCCTTTTTCTGTGGAATACATTGACATTGACTTGAGTGTAGTGTTGTAATTAGCCCAAATGTTGGGGTTTAGTTTCCTTCGTGTGCTTATAACGTGCTCTTAGGGTACGAAGTAGAATAACCGAATACGCAAATCTTAGCTTTTGACTTTGGGTAATGTTCTCTGTTCAATTATTTGTGTTGTGAATTCCTATTTCTCAATCAAACTATATTCTGGGTTAATCAAATTTAACTATGTGAGTCGAATCCAACGCAGCAATTCTGATTCAAAACACCCACAAATCGGATCGCATCTTGTAAGACTACAAATTTTGTTCTTCAAAGCATAAATCAGTAAAACCTAGTTCACACGTACTGCTAGGAATCATAAACTAAGACCACAGCAATCACCTCAAAGCAGTAGCCCAGGTTCTTCATACACACACAATATTCCAGATGAGAAAAGCCCAAAAAACAAGTTGCATTTTTTTGCATCAAAGTCAAGATAGAAAAAGAAAGTGAGATTCTGAACTAAATTTCCACCATTCATAGTGCTAAAGACAACCAAACAATATAATCACACCAGCATACTTTCACTGATCAACACAGAAATTTGAGGAATCTAACCAAACGAGTCATCATAATCAGACCACCAATGCATTAACTTTCAAAAGGGTACAATGACAAGCCAAAGGCAGAGCCTTCTTTATTCTCAAAAACGACATGAAATGGTGGTAGAAACGCTACCTGACCAATAGAAACACCATACAACCTACATTTTAATTATGACACCATAAAGAGTATATTTACAAGAAAATAACCTTAACTTGGACGACTATGGGTACCTTCAAAGAAGCCTGAGCTTCACTCACCTGCGACTAAATCAAACACTGACGAAGTATTGCATACTGAAGGAGCAATCATCGGACCAGAACAGATCAGGAATACTGCCATTAATCTAGCTTGAACCATGCTTTGAGTGACCAGCCAACAATGCCAGCAAACTTCCTCCATGAACCCTACCTTCTGGAACTTTCGAAGTGGAGCCGGTTTTACCTGCAGAAGGAAAATGATCATGGTTTGTGTGGAAAGAGCTCTGGCCAGCAGAATTTGCATCACTGCATCCAAACGGCGAATACTCAACATTCATATCAACGGGCTCAGCTGAAGGCCCAGCACCCTGGACCAACGGACCCAAAGTGATACCCCCGTGAACCCGTTTATCCTGAACGAGGGCTCCGTGCATTGCACAAAGACCCGTCTTACCCCTAGCAAATGACCCGCAAGGGCCGTCGTCTGGATTTCCGTACCCAAATTGCCCCCAACAGCATCTCTTCCCTCCTCCATGAGCCTTGCAGAAGTCAGTACTCCCTTGTGCACTCTTGTCACAACCTTCGAATTTACACCGTCTGCCTCCTCCATGACGAACACAGAAGTCCGTCCTTCCTCTTGCACTTTTAGTACAATCAGGCACAGCGCACCGTTTCCCACCCCCATGAGCAACGCAGAAAGACGTCCCTCCATGAACGCTCTTTGGACAGTCGGGAAAAGAGCACCTCTTCCCTCCACCGTGTCCTTTGCAGAATGGTGTACTCCCTTCAGCTCCTTTTGTACACCCTTCAACTGTACACCTTTTACCACCCCCATGGGCTTTACAGAACATCGTACTCCCTTGGGCTCCTTTAGTACAAGCAGGGTATTGGCAACGTCGTCCACCTCCATGTGAGATGCACAGTCCTGACAAGCCTTCTGCACTTCTAGTGCAGTTTTCCATTTGGCATCTCTTGCCACCTCCATGCCTAATGCATAAACCGGATTTTCCTCTAGCTGCTTTAGTGCAGCCCTCTTGGCTGCATCTGCGCCCCCCACCATGGGCAATGCAATAGTCCGTTCGGCCTTCAGCGCTCTTTGTGCAGCCAAGAAACTCACAACGGCGTCCACCTCCATGGGCTTTGCAGAAAGCGGTCCTTCCTTCAGCTCCTTTGTGGCATCCGGGCTTTTGGCATCTTCTTCCACCGCCATGAGCAATGCAAAGACCAGAAGCACCTCTCGCTCCTTTTGAACAGCCAATGAACTTGCACATTTTTGAACTACCAGAACGTTGTTGCTGTGATTCTATACCGGAAGTACAGGTGACTGAGCTTTTTTGTGCAGTTATTATACTTGCTGAGAAGTCTGAATCAATTCTACTAGGAATTGGGTTGAATGAGAAATCTGGCTCTTTTATCTCAGGAGCATGGGATGGTGTAGGCAAGAGATTTCCAACTTTCCAAAGCGAAGATGATGAAACATCATGGAGATGTGCTCCTCCAGTTCCAAAAGGCACTTCAACACCGATTTGTGTTACAGGCGAATCTTGATGTAAACTAGTAATATCAGATTCAGAAGGGACGGTGGAGAGACTCAACGCCAGATCAAATTTCATTGGTGGGCCAGCAGGTTTCTTCGGGCTAGGTGATTTATCACTACCAAGGTGCAGGGAAAATTCCAGATCAAGATCCATCGATGACTCTTCTTCAGTTTCTTTGGCAGAAGACATTGCAGTGCAGCCAGTTGCCGAGCTGCATTTGCTTTCAGATGAACTCGAAGAGTGATGGCGAAGGCCAAGACCTAATGATCGCTTAACATGGTTGCCCATGTTTCCATCAGTAAAGCTCCATTTCCTCTTTAATCCTTTAGATGCTGGGAAATGAGGAGCGATGGAATCCAACCGTAAGGTTGTATCCACACAATTATCAGTGACATCACCTCCTTGCAACAAACCTCCAAGTTTCTGAAATGGATGTGAGGAACAGTTCCCACCTAAGCTCAGGCTTGGGAACTTAGAATTCATCATTCAAAAAATTGATTGAACTGTCAACTATGAAATACAGATCCCAGCCAAATACACCAGTCTTCCTGACTTCCGGGGTTTATTAATATGTACAAAACTAAACTACAGTTAGAAGACCATGTAGCAGCAAGAGCAACCACCACTAACAAACCCCGAGGTATCACAGCGATCCATTTATTTAGAACAATTAGGTGGGATTCAACTCAGGTGAATAGTGAGGTTATCAAACACTTCTGCCTACAACTTTGCAATACACCACGGTACAACTCATCCTGTTTAATAACCAAAGGAATAAAAAAATTATGGTCTAGATCCGAGTAGAACGATATCACATAGAAAGTCATGGCTTTGTTAATAGAGAAAAGGATGGGCAAAAACTAGAGCATTTTATGAGTTCACTAATGATCATAACAGAGCATTACAAACATGAAACAAATGTGAATCTAAGGTTAAACATGCCAGCTGCTGCCTGTAACTAGCACAACACTTCACGAATTGGTCACATGGATGATTTTTACTTGAGTACAGAATGCAAACTATTTCCGAGCAAAAAAAATGCTAAAACATCAAGCATGATGGCAATAGAACACTGAGTTCAACCACTCAACACAGATTCAGCTCAGATAATTGAAGAGGGGCATTTCTCTAAAAGTAAAGAACCCTTGAAACACTAATCACAATATTTCACAAGACAAACCAAACTGAATCAAGATTTGGTAGTTCACAATCATGAACAATTCGAAAACAACATAGCAGATTCACTTTCTAGCTTCTACAAGACTACAACACTTTAAAGCGCTCAGTAAGGAGAGATTTAGAGCACCAACACCAGATTTCGAGAGCACAGGAAGAGAATGCCACAGTTTAGAAAGTCAGCAACAAAAGATAAAAATCTTGAAAACTATCATTTTCCAAGAAGTAAATACAATATAAACACATAAACAACCTAATTTAACACATAAAAGCTTGGAACACATATGAGAACTTTGATGAATAAACACCAACTTATAACAGTTCGTTTTTTTTTGCAAAAAATCAAAGCAACTCAGTTCATAGTAACCATGAATCATATAGAACTCCGTTCAAACCAAAGAATAAGTACAAGGTCAAAACTTCTCAAGGAAAAAGGCAGTCGGAGCTTAAATGAATTTCTGAAAAGTCTTCCAGTTTTGCTTGTGAATTCAACAAGGAAATCAACTGATGCCGATCAAATCTCAAGTATAAACGAGCACAAACAGAATTGAAAAACAGCAGCTAACGATTTCCTATCGAACAGAATGTAGGAATGAACAATTGAGAACCTACAAACAGATAACGAGTGAACAAATCCACCAAAACAAGTTAAAATCAAATCCAACAACACACAATTTGAGCAGATTCAATTGAAAACCAAAGCAAATCTCAGAACAAACTTCAGCGCAACGGAGAAAGACACGAACAGCGAGATAAGCACCAAAAAAACCTCAAATCGAACAGCAAACGGAAAATTCGCTACAAACAGTTGGAAATTAGAGGAAATTGAGAAGATTTACCAGAAAACGAGCAGTGAATTGAGCAAAGTCAGCACACACAGAGAAGAGAGATGCAGATTTGGGAAGCGCCGGCAGAGGAGAGACAGATGAGAGTGGAGAGAGAAAGGGGAAGAGGGCGAATGGAAGAAGCATATAAATACTAAAATAACTTTGTTCAGAGAGGCAAAGCTGAGTGGACAACAAAATTTTGGCTCCGGGATTTTTTTTTCATGAGTTGGGCAAAAGGGTTTTCGTCCGCGCATTTTATCATCGGCGGCGCACTTAGGCCCATTTGTGATCTAAAATCCCTCGAATAAAAATTGTTGTTATCAGAATAATGATAAAACTACAAGTTTCGATTTAAAAATATATTTTATACATTACAATTTGATAATTTAGATGGTACCGTTGCATAAAAAATATTAAAAATAGAATATTGTTATGATTTTGGCAGGAGAAAACTACTCCGTAATAGACTACGTGTGGATAGAGAATATTTATTTATTAACAACTCATCGTTTATAGGGTTCAAAACGATAACATTGAAAGACTATCCATAATTTAACGGTTTTCCTAAATATCCAAAAATACATAAATTTATCTGTTTGAATTACATATGAAAATATCTCAATGCATTTTTAAAAGTTTGAATTTCGCATGGTACACAAATGTTTTCATAATTCCACATCGTAATCATGGGGTTTTATAATTTTCGCAAAAATGTGGTACCTTTATGCAATAAAACAAAATAATGAAGTCAATTGTTAAATACTTTTAAAATTTTATAATCTACTAGACACCGGAAAAGTGTAAAACCTTAGGATTATTATGCGGAATTTCCAAAACGTTTGTTTATATGACGGAATGCACAAAAGGTAGGTGGAATTTCCTTCTTCTTTTTTGGTCACTGTTTCCTTTTTTTTTTAACTTGACACGAATGCACCCAACATCTCGAGGAAGGTACACAACAATTGCCAACTCGAATTACAATAGATGATGAAGCAAAATACTCGCAGTTAAATGACGAAAACAGCCTCGCTTCGCCCGGGGTAAATGCGCTTGGTTAGTGGAAAAAGCGGGAGGACAAGATGGTCAATTG
Source organism: Polygonum aviculare (assembly GCA_934048045.1). NCBI lineage: Eukaryota > Viridiplantae > Streptophyta > Magnoliopsida > Caryophyllales > Polygonaceae > Polygonum > Polygonum aviculare. Next base: position 2,943,695 of record OW204030.1, on the reverse strand, counting down.
GGCATTTCTGAAGGGTTCGAGGGAGTGAGAAGTGGCAAATCGAGATCGGCGTGGGCGCCCCTACACCGTCAGATTTCATCATCTGCCACGTCGGCGCCAACTATAATGACGTGACATATCGTAGCAGGCACTAGGCAGCGGCCCGTCACCGCCCTTTGTGCTCCGTCTTCTGGTCCACACGTACACACGCTTTTTTTTTAATGTAAAAATACAGAGTACTATAAAATGTGAATTTGTGTAGCTGTTTACTGAAAATTTGTGTAGCTGGGCTCAAAAAACATTTGTGTAGCTGTTTACTGCAGATATTTAATGTTAATAAAAATGTTATCAAAAATTATTAAAGCTAGATTAATTTGTATTTCAGTACTATGGATTAAAATATACAACTAATACAAGTAAGAGAGTTATTGTAACGGTGCAATCTTTTTGTTATTTACAAGGAAATGTATGCTTTCCATAGCTTGAACTTACTTACATAATATAGAGAAAACATGGAGAAAAAAATATATCATTTTCACAATCAATATACTCATCTTCCCAAATTCAAAACCGTGGAATAGGATGCTCAAAAGTTGATGTAAATTTCTCACTTTGGAAACTTAGCTGTATAATACGAACATTGACACTTGTCCATACATATTTACTAGCCATTTTTAGCCAAAATTTTAGAGGATTTGACAATTGACACTCCATGAAAAAAAGTGGTGCCAGCAGCCATTGTTATTTTGAAGAATTCAAATTGAACTATCTAACCTTGCCCTGATAGTGACAAAAGAAGGATGGAAGAAAATAACGTATGTAATTATATTTGTCGACAACAACATAAAGAGTAATCGGAAATTTGAAATATAGTAATCGGAAATTTGAACTAATAATATACGTGTGACTTAATTCGACAAATTATTTTAGAAACTCGACATATTACAAGCAATTTTTATAAACTTATTTCTGAAAGGTTTGCTTTTTGTGAGAATATGCGATTGAATATGCGGGTTCTTTTCTTCTGCGTGATTGTGCATTGTGGAATTGCGGAGTCCCACTTCCAACAACTCTTTTATAAATGTGTATTTGGTACAAATTTTCAGAAAATGCTACACTTATCAAGGGCAAATGATGCCTTGACAACTCCAAATTAGTGATTGGCCAAAATGGAATCAGCACTAGCCAATCCATCAAGGCATCAAGGAATATATTTGCAAATTTCAAGCAATTATAGACTTATAGTAGTATATAGGATAAAGAAAGGTAAGAAGAACTGGAGAATTAAACTACAAGAAACTTGCCAGAGTTCTGCTCTTCAAAGAACACAGAGGACTCTGATGAAAGTTACAAGTTGAAGTGTGAACATATCGAACTCCTGCTGTTTCTCAAACCTCTGGTATGGTTGGTGTGAAATGATATCTAGCCTCTAATGATCTCAATCAACGTGATCCCTGCGAACACGAGGAAAAGAACGCCTCCAGTGTACGCGATTACCTGCCACTCGTAGAAAATCATTCAGAGAATAGATTTGAACAAAAGGGGTTGATCAACACTCACAAGAAAGCATTTTCAAGTTTAATACTGAATCCTAATGAAATATGATTTGGGTTAGTAGTGTAATCATGTGATAGGAACTTACTTTCTCTGATAAGAATGTACCGAGTAAAGACCCTCCAAGAACAGCAATCTGCAAAGAATGAATCAATTTAGCCCAAATCCCACCTTGATGAAGAATGAAAGAAGCTAACCAAAGTTGAGATACTACCAGAGTTGCAACTCCATGGCCGGCCAGTGATCCACTGATGACACCGAGTGGTGAAGATGCTGCAGCAAGTGCTGTATAGGCAAACAATAGACATGAATTCATTTCAAGTTGCGAACATAATTGCATTGATCTAGTTCAAATTCAGCTAAGGGTTGTAAGTATAATCTATAAAGATATGTTCTGTTGTCATTAGTATGATCACTTCAAGCTCACAAATGTTTCGTTTTCTGGCATTAAGGACACTTCTTCATTGATAGATATTTTATCCACTCTAAGCTTATATGAGCTGACATAAAGTGTGTGTTCGTTGCTCAAAATACCCACCAACAGTTGAGAAAAAAGATTTGTCTCCCCACTCTGCAACGAAAACCAGCGCAAACGTGCTGATGACTGTGCCAGCAGCGGATAAGGCACCAGCTCCATTTCCTGAGAACTTTGAAACCGCTAGCTCCGCCTGATTCAAAATGCACAATACATAATTAAATGATAATCCTTTATCTTAAATCGCATGGGAAGACGGGCATTACAAGATTGGTTGTATAGTAAGGGGCTATATCAAATTTTAAGGAACAAGTAACATTATCTTTCTTCCCATATTTAACTCAAGATCTTGTGACCATATAATGAAAAATAGATGATCAGAAGTGGGAATTTTTACAAATGAACTTGTGATTGTGACAATATCTTTCTTACCATATTTAACTCATTTCAAGATCTTGTAACCATATGATGAAATATAGATGATCAGAAGGGGCCATTATTACAAATGAACTTGTGATTGTCCATGAGAAACAAGATTTTGGAGTCCAAATCTTTTAAGCTTTCTGTGAAAAAGCAACAGAGAAAAGTCACCTCCTTTTGCTCATCGTCTGCTTGCATGCCATCATTTGAAGCGGCATCAATCAATGTTGAAACCCCAAAATACACCTGCACATATGAAACTCCTTTTTAGTTAAGCAATATATTAAAATTTTCATACTCATCTATGATCTCAAACATGCAGTAAATCATCAGCAGTCCTAAACAGATATAGATATTTACCAGGAGGCACACTGCAGCAATATCATCAAGAGGCAAATCATTCTGGCCTAATCTGTAAATAAGAGACCATTTTAGATCTAAATTGAACAAAAAGGGAGAAACGATAGAACACAAAAGCCATAGACTTACTTGAATGGGAGGTAATCATCAATGTAGTGAAATGTCCGCCCAAGAATAACTGATATCACTGTCATTACTCTGTCAAATCCATATAATGTAGATAAAATAAATCACAAGTAGTTTTATCAGAAAATTAATAATGAACTCACTACTTTATAGGTAAAAGGATGAACCTTATGTTAATGAAATACTAACATTTATAGGCAGACCAAATTATGCAATATGATTTCAAAAAAGCATACTCTACATCACAACATATATAAAGGCGACATACGTAAGTGCTCCAAATGTTCCAGTGAAAATAACAGCGCCTGAGTTTCTAGCAGCCAGGATTGCCTGCTCACAGAAATTACAGACTTAGCCATGCAAGCAACATTTTTGATATTCGTATAAAGCTGTAACTAAATAAGTCTTTTAGAGTTGTGAAACAGAAAGCAACAGTGCAATAACAAGTTCACTAAACAGATATCAAAGAGGTTTTGTTTACTTGCAAGTTGCAATCCATAGTCTACTTATTCAAAACATTGGAAATACTAATTCCGGAAGTTCTGAATACTCACCGCGATAAAGAAGGTCTTATCCCCGAGTTCAGAGAAGAAGATAAGCAAGAAGGCCTGAAAAAGTGAATTTGCAAGGAATATCAGGTGTTTATATATGCATGCAGATGAACTAACGCATGTAATGCAAAGCATAAGAAAAGCCGATTTACACTATAAAAAATACAATTTTCAATTGACATAGGTTCTGATTACAGCATTATGACAATTCAAAAGTCATAAGGAGGTTCTCCTAACTGAGGCAAAACCTGTGCTAATATCACTGAAGTCCCCAAAGAAGTCAGTCAGCTGCAAATTCCCTGCAACATCAGCTGCAAATGCTGGCTGAGCAGCCTGAAGGCTCAAAGATCCGAAGAGCAGCGAAAACTTCATCACATCACTAAGTGATATATTAAAAGGCGAAAAGTCTGCATCCATATCAGTTTCACCCCTGGAACTTCGCTTTAAAAACGGCAATTGCGAGATATTGACACCATCAGCACTTTGTATTGATTTTAGAGTCCTTATACATTCCTTGCTAGCTTGCAACCTATAATCCTGCATTCAAATATAAACAACAAACATGGAAATTACTGCCAAGCTTCATTCCAAACATCAATCTGTCCCTCCACCTTAATAAAACTGAACATTGGATAAACAAACAACTATCCAAATCTTCTCCTAACAACCTAAACTAAACTACGTGATTAGCAAACAAATAGCACTAGAAACTAGATCACAGAAACGGAAAATTGTATCACTAGAACCTGGCGGACTGACATCTCTTCCATTCGCTTGCTTGAAACCCTACATCAGAAGAAATGGGAGAAAAAAAAATCAACGCAACTTTTTCAAATTGCTCAGACCTTGAACACGCACATAACTCCGTTCTCTTCTCCGGATTGAAAATCAATGGAACAGCAAGCGCAATTCGGTGTTACCTGGAGCCAATTCGGGAGGAATTCCATTGATTGAGAGTTCCGGAAACGCTACAATTGGAAGGTTTCTTCAACGGATTAGCTGGACAGGTAGAAGGAGAAGCTGCTACAATTCGCATTCTCCCTCTAGATCTGTGAGAATGTGCTTTCGATTGTGTGTGTTTGAGAGCTGCTCTCCTTCTATGGCTTCCGAGATGTCGATAGTGTTGGTTTGATTGAGTGGGCGTGAGAGCATATCTCCGTTTCGCTCGTTTCTTTACATAGATAAAGTTTTATAATATTTGTTTGAATTGAATCGCCGGTTTTAAGATTGATGGGCCTACCGCGCAAATCTTCAGGCCCATTAGTAACGAATGAGGCCCAACTATAAATCAAAATACGTACACTAAAGAAATACAATTGCTGTTTAACATGTAGTTTTGGAAGTAATAAGTTTTTTTGTGTTGAGATTTGCTTGGAAAGCCCATTTAGATAAGATGGGTTAAAGACTATGTTACGTGGAAATGGAAACGGAAACGGAAACGAAACGAAAACGGGAAAACACTTGATTTTCTTGTTTTTAGTGTAAAAACGAGTTTTTGTGCTTCCATCGGAAACGGAAAATGCCACCCTGTTGGAGTTTCCGTGTAACATAGATTAAAAGTGTGTATACCACTAGACGACCGATATTCATATTCATTTATTTCAAAGATTTCCGTTGTCATATGAAGTATGAACCCAACACTTATTTAAATAATAATTTTCCTTGGAAGACACTCAAATAATGTATTTGGAGCATAATCAAACAAAGATCAGACATAATCAAACATCATTAGCGAAACCATATCTTGCTTTTACTGTTGATATGATTAACCTTTTGCTACAAACTAGCTAGTAAGAAAACATTAAACTTGAACATGAGTGGGATACATCAAAAATGCAAAAGAAAGTGTACACCAAAACTGTTCCCATCCAAGCTTTATCACGTACACAAAATTAGGGCTACAAAACGAGCTTATAACGGTAAACAAAACCCTAGACATGCACCAGATCGTTGATCACCCTCTCTTGCATGCATCAAACCATAGATGCCTGAATGAAATATGAAACCTGCAAAAGAAATTAAGTCAATGTTTAATTAATTGTTCATTTAAATTATTCTTCAGCTCTTGTGTCGGACCTTCGGTTTTTCGGCTAGTGTTGTTTTTAGTTTGTTTAGTTAGTTGGTTCGGTTTCTTGGGGTTTATCGGATGCATTCCGTTCAAGTCTCAAATGCCTCAATCCCAACCCCAGATCATGCATTTCGCGGGACAACTGGATAAATGTTGCGTTGTACTAATATTCAACTCACATCACATGTCACTACTATAGCAGAAGACTGTTTATAGTGGTGCCAGTGGAACAGTATAACCACTTTCAACATAAAAAGTATCATATAATACATGGTAGATAACTAGATAAACTTTTTAATTCAGTTTAAAATATAAGAAAAAAAAATGAGAATCCCATGTACAAAGTGCATGGTATGGTATGAACTTGTGCATTAAGAGCTTACCTTATCACAAGTGTAAACAAATTTTATAATTGTTACAACGCAAAATTGTCCTTAGAAATTCATCATCTCGTATGCTCGCGAAGTCTAACCTGCAAAAACATGAATTAGGAGGTTTAAGAAAAACAGAAACGTAATTAAGGATGTTAATTAAGTGATAATAAGAAAAGGAGGAGGGAGCTCCCTTCAGTCCAAGAACAAGAAGCTTAAGATCCAATATGCCTCCCGCTTCATTCACTCATTTGCCGGGTGTCGTTTCTTCATCGAGATCGGGATCGGGATCGAGATCGGGACCGAACACGCAGCATTTGGATGAATGATTCGGCAGCAAACTCAATCTTAATCACCCTCCTGTTGATGGACCAAAGGAAGCTCTCTCTTTCATAACTTGATTGCAAGATAGAAAACATAAAAACAAAGTGTGATAGTAAATAAATTGAGAGGAATTAATATGGTTTAAAATGAGGATTTTTAGGAGAAGAACTAGGCTAAGGTTAAAGAAGAAGGGAAAACAAGTGATGGAAAACATATCTCGTGGTACAGCCATTTTTATAGACAATGAGAGGTAGAAGGTTTTGAAACTTTATGTATTTTTTTAGCAAGCAATGTGATAACATATTCTATGTACGTATATATATAATATACGTTATACTAGGCTAGGGTATGTATTGAGGTGAGTTTGAGCTTAGCATGCTAGTTACAATTTTCTTGTTCTTCCGCAAGAATTTTGGACAATCGATCAACATTGAAAAATTAAAATTTCGGACGATGAATTCAAATATAGTTTTATGGTATTGAAACTGATATGGACCAACATAATTATAACATGATCTTGATTCCGCTGGAAATTCTTTTTATCATGTTAATTGAAAATGTGAACAAAATATATAATTAAATATGTGAACAACAAGAAAAAATATGTGAAAAAATATCAATTTTTATTATGAATCGTATTAATACATGTAATAAACAATTTCCCATATCATGTGTTATATATGGACTAGATTATTACATATTATAACACAAAATCACAAACACGTATTTCTATTTTTGATTCACGTATATTTATTTCATGCTCACGTATTTTTATTTCACGTTCACGGTTTACAGTTTACCGGCTAAAAAATGTTTCATTTTATTCAAATCCTTATTATAACATTATATTAGTTGTTGTTATGTGCATAAACGTACTTATGCATAGTAATATCTTCCACATTCTTGTTTTTTTTAATAAATTAAGTTCGACTTGCACCTAATTTTTTTTTTTAACAATTGTCTAAATAAATAAATAGAATCTTACTTAATTCGAATGTTTATCCTATTCCTAAGGATATTGGTGGGAAATCAGTTTTTAAATTATAAATCCAAATTTTATTCTACTTTAGTATTAGAGTTTGTTATCCCTAAGTAGAAAGCATTAGATTCAAAGCATATCAATATTACATGGTGTGGATTAACAAAGAATCTATGTATATATATAAAAGTCAGAAGGTTTAGAGCCACCACATTGCACCACATAGGATTTTTTCACGTGTTGTCCTCATATTTTGTCACCTAAGATTTTGTCATGTGTCGGTCTATCGTTACTCCACATCATATATTATTTAATTTTTTTTATTAATCCACATCATATTTATTTATCCATGTCATATATATATATATATATGTCTACATGAGATTTTTCTTCCTATCAAATAGGTAAATACATAGGTTTTTTTCCCTTCATATGAGGTAAATGTAGAGATTTTTTATACCAAACAGATAAATGTAGAGATTTTTTTCTACCCAATAGGTGAATTTAGAGATTGTTTATAAAATATTCTTTTATGGCAGTTATACAAATCTTATCTATAACATATTAACTAGGATAATACATAAGAAAAGAAGGATTTTGATAATCATATATCTCAAAAGATATTTTTATCAATAACCAAAATATTTTATTTATTAATTATCATGTTAATTAGATTTTTTCCTTAATTAAATTATTTATAGTTGAATTATATGATTCTTTAAATTTATACATTATTCGTTAAAATTTATATTTTCCCACTTAAATATGATTATTTAGAGTACTATGCTAAAAAAAAAAGAATATCCAAACTTAGACTATCTATTGAACTTCTTAAAAATTATGTACTATTAAATAATCAAAAAAATTCTATAAAAAAATTCTATAATAAATTTGCACAAGATGCGGGTAACTACGCTAGTTTTTATGGGAAAAAGTGTAATTAAGTTTTTTAATTAATTCACTACCTTAATTATTCCATTCCCTTATTAAACCTTGTATAATATTTTTTAACAACCTTCTATCGTGCCATGTAATATGTAACCTTTTGCAAAATTTTAGGGTGGGCACCAATTTATACATTGTTTTTACCCGTAAAGAAGATATTGCCCGACATAGCAAAACCTATACATATCCTCTTTCGTCCAATGCTCCAAAATTCAAATAGTGTATATGTTATTTTATTTCCAACATTTGCTTTGCATTTATGCTTGTCTTGGTGCGAGATATATATTGAAAACAATACAGTAACAAACATCATATATTCTTCATGCATATAATATAAATAATTATTAATCATTATTATCATGTATAATTATTTATTAGATATCTTAATTAGGTCATCCACAAGTAGCTTTTAGGAACATGGAAGGAGGACGTGCAACTGGACAGAAGATTCGCGTTGTTGTATTTGGTGATCAAAGACCATAATTGACCCATTTTGGGAGACTCACCTGCCAAAGTTAGATGCGGGTCGGGCTGGATATAGTCAAAACGAATCTCTGACGAATTAGTGAACAACATTTTGATCGAAAAATAATAATTAGTGAACAACAAAAAAAACCACAATTTCAACCCAAAAAAAAAGACCGCAACTAATTAACTAATGAACGTTAAATCTCAATTAGTTATGTTGCAATAGTATATCCTAATATAATGAAAGTTTTATTTTCTTATTGAACAACCCGTTTTTTATGTCCTAATATAAGGAATTTGTAAAAATAAAATATAATGCCGTTTAGATTTAGCCATGAGCCTAATTACCCGAAGTGAGAAAAGCCTACTAATGGGTTTATACTTCAATGGATCAACAAAAAATGCATATTTGCTCGATCTTTTGATTCACTAGAAGAACCAAATCGTTCTTTAAATAATTATTCCAATGCTATAGATGCTTCATGACCTTCATTTGCAAATCCATTTTTATACATATTCTAAAGATTCTTTATGTCCGGCATTTGGCTTGATTAATTGATTAATTTTATAGTTCATTAACATTTAAGAGTACTCTTCAATTAAATAAGTAGAGAATCCGGTCATGAGCTAGACCCGACCTTTGATGTAAAATACAAGTAATTATGGGGAAAATATTTTTTTGAATTTGCGATTTTTTTATAATGTGTCTCAAGAATACATTTTAACAATTTTCGATTAGAAAGATTTAGTTATATCTAGCATTATAAAAAAATCAATGATCTTAAATATACAGTAACTAACACGATCTAAGCATAGACAACATTTTTTTCATTGCCTCTTTCTTATCCACGGTCTTTCTAACATACGTTCTTATATTAAGCATCCCAAATTTATAGACGTAAACCCTAGTAAAAGAAAACATGAATCCTCTCAAACTATTTTTAAAATCTCAAATATAGTACGGAGTAAAATCTTTCTAAATAAAGTGTCTTAACCTATGTTATTAGATAAAAGTTAAAAAAACCGTCGGTAAAAAGTGCATGTATGGAAAAGTAACGAATGTCAATCACCCATTGGTTTAATTGGAAGACCCGAGATTCCTATAAGCATTTGCATAGGACTTTCGGTTCGAGTTTCTCTATAGGTATGTATGAAGAACCTTAATGAGAGCATTTCTTCCAAGTTCCATCGAGAAACTGTAATTTTTGAGAGGATCAAAGTAGTTTTGGCTGGTCGAATCACATGAAAAAAGAAAGAAGAAAGAAGAAAAGAAGCCATTATTCCCAATAAGTAAGGATTATTATTCAATTAGAATGAACTAGAAAGTATAAATGCCCACCAGAATATGGCAAACATTTGGAGAACATGATTACATATTCTACACATTTATACAATATGTGGGAATAACATAAACAAGGAAGTAACTATTTTTGTACCTGTAACTTTGTAAGTGGTGCAGGCAATGTCATTATTTAGCACACATCCTTTTGGTTAAAATGTTTTAGTAACATGAAAACTAGTATCTCCTTATTAGAAAGTGCAATTATTAATAGTTGACAATAGAGTAAATAAGATTGGGCCTGATCAGGCCCAATACACTTGAGCCCAAATAAAAAATGGTTCGTAAATCACGACGTTGGTCCCCTTTTATCTTAGAATTTAGGAAAATTCCGTTTGGTACCCCCGAGTTATGTACTTTTCCGGATGGTGCCCTAGAAAAAAACTTATTCCGCGATACACCCCTGAGCTTTTAGCCTAGTTCGCCCGGTGCCCTTTTTCCTTCTCCATCCATATATACCGTCAGATGCTTGACGATGCCGTCGCCCGCCGTCGATGCCACGCTCAGACAACCTCTCTCCACGCCGTCTCCCTCCCTTCCTCCCTCCTCAGGGACGCCTGCTCACTCGCTCGCTCCCCGTGCTGGTGGCGCTGAAGGGCGGAGACGGCGTGGAGAGAGGTTGTCTGAGCGTGGCATCGACGGCGGGCGACGGCATCGTCAAGCATCTGACGGTAAATATGGATGGAGAAGGAAAAAGGGCACGGGGCGAACTAGGCCAAAAGTTCAGGGATATATCCCGGAATAAGTTTTTTTCTAGAGTACCCTCCGGAAAAACACATAACTCAGGGGTACCAAACGGAATTTCCCTAGAATTTACTAAAAGCTACCCTTTCTCTTGAGTTTCTTTATTCTTTTCTTTGGCAAAGACATCAATCATGTTAATGAACTATATGTGGAAAAAAAGAATGCTTGGAACTGAAGATGGGTGTTCATTTTGCATGAAAATATGACAATTTGGAAGATTTATAAACACTTGGGATGCAATCAACTCTTGTAAAACGGTATGAATTCTCGTCGAAGAGACAAGTTTTTTTAGGGAAAAGATGACTACAAATTACATGAAACATAATTTTTGAACGAATAATAATATCAACTTTAATAATTGCTATATTCATATGAATTATTAACCTACGTATCCAAAACGACACGATGTCATGTCATAGTCCTAGTCTATTGACTCTACTGAGTCTTGCTTATGGAAACGAAATTTAGGTGGGTCCAGATGCTCACATTGTCTCCAAATGGATCAAGGGGTGTTTTAGGCTAACCATATATAGGGAAAAACAACATACCGTTAAGTGTTTAGTCTATATAATATATTCTTTAAGTTCGAGCGAGTATTACTACCATATATACGATGCTTTGTGAAAATGCAAAGTTGGACATACGTAAATTGTCAGTGCCCAAAACAAGGAATGGGGATGCTCATATGGATTTAAGGAGATAAGAGGCGAGACAAGATTAGGAATGAACCAACCACTAACGAGAAGGGCGGACGCCCTACTAGGATTGACCCTTAGGAGTTTAATTATGATCATTCCTACATGAAAACTAACAACAACAAAAACATTTACCATGAGGAATTCTATTAAATTCGGTGGGCCAAATTTGACGTGGGGGATTCACACGTCGGTTTGTGTGCACATACGCGATAAGCCTGACACATAAGCCTATGGTGTCACCTTAAAACTAATTAACAATAGGAAGAGTAGTCCATGTACTTATATGTTGGGTGATTTATGTTCTAATACCCGATGTAGGATAATTTAGTCTTAGCAAATCCCGTATCCGCAGAATCTGAAGAGTTAAAATGAAGAATTCCAAACCTAGATAAAATGTGGCCATACTTACAACCCAGGTGAAACTAACCAAATCACTCTAAAAAAAACTAAACAAAAAAGCACCCGACACAATAAGGAAAACTAATACTCCCACCTTAAAATGAGGAGTACTACGAACCAAGCCAAAAGCCAATCAAGTTCCGACGATAGTCATCATGATTTATAACTGAAATCCCACCCAAGAGGAATAAAACAAAATAACGTACGAATATTTAAATCGTTCACACGTACCTTCGACCAAAAAAAAAATCGTTCACACGTACCTAAGACTAACCAAATAAATATTAAATTATTAATTCAATTTTCTCCAAAGAGTTAAATTTGCATACGTACACATGTATGCGCAATATATGGATGTAACCTTTGAACCATCGATATCAACATTCTATCTTATTACAAAGAGATAACACACGTCCATATAGCTTTTATCGCATATGGTCGTATCTTCTATAAGTCATATCTGACAAACAAAATTTAAAGTTGTTCACTAACATTCTAAATTTCTAACTATCGGACAAACAAAAGCTATGTTATTTTCTCAAAAAAAAAAGGAATTTAATTATAAGATGAGAAGAATGTATAACGAAAATGAATAAATTAAGTAACACAAATGTAAAGTTTTTCCTCAAAAAAAAATGTAAAGTTGTTCACTAACATTCTAACTATCTGACCAACAAAAGCTATGTTATTTTCTCAACAAAAAAAAAGGAATTTAAAGTTAATAATAGAATCATGGTAAATTTCATTGGGGAAAAAAGCCTTAAAATCAATATAGGACAATGAGAGCATCCACGGAGAATAGGAGATTCATATTTTAGTCTTGTCCAATTTCTTTGAAAAAGACTGGTATTTTTTTCTTTTATTTATTTATAGGGAATAAAGTTTCCTATTCATCATTGTGGATGCTTATAATTATTTTTTTTTGAATAAAAGGGTTATTTTATTCACAAGAACGTGTCACGGACAAAATTGCTAGCCCAATGCTAGTTGATTACATCATCTCCTAGACTTAGCTTAGCTAGGACTCGTCTATCGACTCTCGACTTCGCCTTCGAGCAAGCTCTTAGGCTATTCCTGACAAAAGAAATGCAAATTCTAATACATAAGTCCACCTTCACTAGCTCATTGCTAAACACTAGTCTATTCCTAGCATTCCAAACTTAGTACATAACTGCACTATGACAAAGATTCCAAAGCTTGAATCTCAAGCTGTTTCCCCCCTAAAGCTGCAAGCTTGCAACATCCAGTCTTCAACATTCTTTGATCTTCTTACAAGATGCGCCCAATCAAGGATGCTTATAATTAAATTTAAAAGAAGAAAAGTGCATAAAGATAGAGAAGATGATCATTTCAACAAATGAGATTCATAAGTCTTGAAAAGCTAGGAACACTCTTATTTATTAGGATAAAGCCACCACCACTATGGAATGCAGTCAAAGCATCATTCAAGCAAGGAAACAATACACCGTTATGAATTGGAACAAGCACATCTATGAATTAGATCGTTGGAGAAGCCTGGTTAGAATATGATGTTGTTCTTTTTTCTCTTTTGATTCCTTGTTGCTTTTGATACCTTTTGGGTATAAACTTTCACTTCCTTGTGAAATGTTTTGAGCATGTAAATTCTAATCATCAATACAATATAATGTAACCTTTCCAAAAAAGAAAGAAAGAAAAGAGATTTGATATGAAACACTTTTACTGCAAGTACTTCGAACAATTACAATTCTCCTCGGTTTGTTCATTAAGAGCATCTCCAACAAATAATGGTCAAAAAAATTCAAAATGGAGAATGTAAAATCATTCTACTCATTCTATTTAAATGTTCAACCAATAAATTCTGCATTTTAGAAATTCTCAAGCTATAATTGAACTTGGTACTTATTCTTTCAATTTGGATTATTTTCAATACACAGCCATTACCCTTGGTATGTGCCATGACGGGTGTAAAGCTAAACAAATGGCTTCCTCATTTGCGGATTCTCGAAGAGGCATGAAGTAACGGTTATTTTGGAATGTACTAGTTGTGTTCGAAAGAGTGTTTATAAGAAATCAAGGAGACTAAGATAAAAAAAGATCTTCGTCAGGTAGAAAAACTCCAATGCGTGTTTTCTTTATCTAGCTACCCAATTGGTCAATGAAGTTTTTCGGATGCTATGTGGAAAGTTTCCTATTTTTGTTCGTTCTCTATTTTAAATAATGTGATAAGAAAACTATTGGTTTAAAAATGTCCCAAATATATTAAAACCTACTTTTTTCCAACTTAAATAAATTATTAAAGATGTTCTAATACTAAATTAGTACTAGCTAGGTTGACTTGACTATTCTAACCTTAACTCAATAACTCATAAACAGTAAAAACTTTTATAAATAGTTGAATTTGAATGGTTGTCATACTAACACGTGTACATGCAACTACATTATTGAACTTCCCAAAATCCACTATATATTGGGGAGGTCCAGGATACATCGTACCCACGTTATCCCTACTTAAATCAAATCAAAGAAAATTAGAAGAAAGAAATTAATTAAGGAAAATGAAGGTATTCGAAGTTCTGCATATGAATGGAGGTGAAGGAGATGCAAGCTATGGCCAGAACTCCCTACTTATGGTAATCAGTTATACGTACAATATAATATATGCATGTACACCACACTTAATTGACTAGAGTCACTACACATGTAACGTACTAATGTATGGATATGTGCATAAGCTTTAAAGTCAAGTCGTTTCGGATAGTGGTCATCTATAACTAATAAGATACCATATACTATGGTATTTGCAATTCGAAATCAAGCCTCCGTAATAAAACTATTTTTCTATGTCCATAGACATAGATATATAATTAACAAACTGTTAATAAATCACGTAAATCTCTTGAAATTTCTTATTTATCGTTCCCTCTTGTAAACTTATAACATGTATTAATTAACTTTGTACAAAAACTTAATATTTTCAAATTTATTTGAATTGGGCCAAGCTTTAATTTGACCGTACATTATTGTAATATTACTATCAAGCTTAATTATGATTTGTGATAAACAGAACAAGGTAATAAGTATGACAAAGCCAATAAAGGAAGAGGCCATCAAAACAATGATCAAGCTCTTCCCAGACACAAGGTACCTTGCCATTGTAGACTTGGGTTGCTCCTCCGGACCCAACACCTTCCTCGCGATCCGAGAACTCCTCTCTTCTATCTACAAGCTTCGTGAAGACGCTGAGCAAGAGCCCGTAAGCATCGAGGTGTTCTTGAACGACCTTCCGGGAAACGACTTCAATAGCGTTTTTAGGGCTTTGCCTAGATTCAAGAAACAACTCAAGGAAGAGATAAGGGAGGGATTTGACCGGTGTTTCTTCCATGGCGTCCCGGGTTCGTTCTATGATCGTCTCTTTCAGCCTCAAAGTGTTCATTTTGTTCACTCCTCTTATAGTCTTCATTTTCTCTCTCAGGTACCACATATATACTTGCCTGTTATAGCATTGGTCACACACTTTCTAAATGTACTATAAGAAAATACTAGCTACCATTTTTTGGTTGAAGGTACTATTTAATAGAATCGAACCAGGTACTACCCTAAAGGTTTAACTGATTGACTATATGTCCGAAGACAATACTAGCTGCTTTGTGAATTCTCATCATTAAGGATATTTTATAATAGCTATTTTGTGAATTCCTTGGACTTCTTTTAATCAAGGGCTAAAATGGCAATTGTGCACGACCTACCTAAATCAAGGGCTAAATTAGTGTGATAACGTACAATATTACAACTATTTATATATGTAGGTCCCGAATGGGTTAGGCAGAAGCAACAAAAGCAACATATACTTGTCAAGTAAGAGTCCGGAAAGTGTTATGAAGGCATACTATGAGCAATTTCAAACCGACTTTTCAACATTCTTAAGCTATCGCTCCGAGGAGTTGCTTAAAGGAGGGTGCATGGTTTTCACCCTTCTTGGCCGGAGCGACGACCCTTCTATCAAAGGGAGCGGCTACATCTGGGAGCCCCTTGCTTCTGTACTCCATCAAATGGTCATCGAGGTTTGAATTTATTTGAAATATATATAAAAAAAACATACAATTTATTTTGCCTCCTTTTCCTTAACATTTTAGCTATGTGTGCATCGTTATCATACTCATGTTAGCGCTCATTTACAGTTAAAGCAATTCACACTTATACATAATCGACGAATCGCTCATGTAGGGGATTATCGAAGAAGAAATGTTAGATACTTTTAACATTCCAGTATACACGCCATCGCCAACAGAGATCAAGATGGAAGTAAACAAGGAAGGGTCATTTGAGCTCAAGTGCCTACATATGTCGGAGGTGAATTGGGAGGTCGCGAGCTATGCAGGCAACGAGCCGTCAATGTCTGCACACATGGGGGTGGTCAAGTGCATGAGAGCGGTGGCGGAGTCGATGCTCTCTGACCACTTTGGCCAAGACTTGATGGATCAAGTCTTCACTAGGTACGGTTTGGCCCTTGCTGATTCCATGGCCAAAGAGAGGACCTTCCTCACCAACATCACTGTTTCATTGACCAAGATCGTCTAAAGGACTAATTGCATGTTGAAAATGTTTCAATAGTAATTGGTCAAGTTGATATGAAATTCAACATTATATATTATGATGCAACGTGTGATAATAATAAATAAATGTATCTAAGTTCTCAAAAATATGTTTTGAATTTCTACATAATATTTCGTGTGATCGGTGGTTATCCTTATGTTGTATTTCATGGGGATCGAAATCTTCCGTCCCATGAACCCGTCCCCAAAACCGTCCCATGAAACGGATCGAAATCTTCCGTCCCATGAACCCGTCCCCAAAACCGTCCCACTTGCTTTGATTGGTTCAAAGTATATATTGTAACTTTAAAAAACACAAATAAAAGCATAATTCTATATTTTGGACCAATCAAAGCAAGTGGGACGGTTTTGGGGACGGGTTCATGGGACGGAAGATTTCGATCCGTTTCATGGGAGGTTAAGTGCATAATTTAGTAGTTGACAATAAAGGAAATAAGATTGGGCCTACTCAGGCTCAACACATGTGAGCCCAAATAAAAACGGTTCATTATCTGAATTTCTCGAGTTTTTTTTTCCTTGGCAAAGATAGCAATTAGCAACTATGTTAATGAACTATATGTGAAAAAAAAAGGATAAGTGTTCATTTTTCATGCTTGGCATGACAATATGAGAATATGGAAGATTTATAAACATGTGGGATGCAATTAGCTTTTGTAGAACGATATGAATTCTCGTCAAAGAGATAGATATTTTTAGGGAAAAGAGGACTAAAAATAATACGAAATATGTTTTTTGAAAGAAAAATAATATCAACCTTAAAAATTTCTATATCCATATGAATGATTAACCTATGAATAGAAAACAATACGTGTCATGTCATAGTCATATAGACGTAGTCCACTCACTCTTGCTTATCAAAACGAGATTGTAGTAAAAAAACATGTTTTAAGTGTTTAGTCTACATAATATGTTCTTTAAGTTCAAGTACTAGCATATATACGACACTTTGCAAAAATACAAGGCTGGACATACTTGTATTGTTGGCGTTAGAAACAAGAGATGAGGATGCTCCGATGGGTTTATGGAGATAAGAGGTGGAACAAGATTAGGAATGAAACAATATAGTAACCGACAAAGTTGGAGGAGGGCCGATGCCCTACTAGGATTGAAGGGTCAATTTTCAATGATCTTTTGCAATAGGGAATTTAGCCAAAGATCAGTCGGGAGAAAATGTGGTTAGGAAAAATCTTGCCAACCCGTTACACTAGAAAAATAAGGCTTAAGACTAGTCTAAGACCCTTAGTTTTTCCATTCTCGCATAATTTTTAGTGTAATGTGCTAGTTCTAATTGTAGAGAATTAACTTTAATCTATCTAATCCAACTTGACTTGATGTATTTGTATCAAGAACACAAATGCGATGCAAAATTTATTTAATTACTTGATGATTGCTCGTAACCATCGATCTGCCCCACCACTACCGTCATAGCCACCACCATTGTTGCCACTTGCACCATGGTCGTCACTTCCTTATCCACCATCGCAACCAACACCCCCGTCACCATCAACTTCATCTCCATCATCACCCCCAATTCCATCACCATCAATATAGCCACCACCATCATTGCTACTATTGTTGCCACCACATCCACCACTACCACCTTCACAATATCTGATTCTCCGTCGTTGCCACCTCCACTACTATCGTCACTTTTTGATCCACCGTCACCACCACCGGCCACATCCAACACTACTAATGTCTCCCACCACCATTGTCACCAACACTACCACCACCACCATCGTCTCTCCAACAAGTATTTCCCCTTCCCCCGCCACTATCACAACTAACATTATTACTATCACCTCCCTCACCAAACCTACACAATCGTTGTAGCTCCTACCTCGGTTCCACTACTACAAGAATCGTATCTACCGTCTATCGTACACAATTGTTACAATTGTTCCACTACTATATCAATTTTATCTAGGTCTGCAATGTCCTCATCGTGACCCCCCAGATCCTGTTGATGCGGGATTTCCCTGGATTAATGTTGTTGTTGATAATATATCAATTTTAGGATATAACATACTATGATTTATTACGTCATGATAATATTTTAAAGCACAATCAAAAGAGTTTAAAACTGAAAACTTATTTGAGTTTATAAAAAATTTTAAAGTAGAAGCTCATGTGATTACCGAACGGTATCCTATGAAGCCATAAAGTATTAAAGTGAGCTAGCCAGCCTATTGCCCATTCTTCTGATAAAACTCCAATCACACACCTCGATCTCAAATGAGTGACTGTCTTTTGTTCCCTAATTTAGCAATGAGTGACTGGAAATCAGATGCAACTAGAGTACGTATGTCAAAAAAGGAGAAGCAAGGAGTTTATACTCATCTTAGTTCTCTCTGAAGTCTGATCCCTCCACTAATACTTTAGATTAGTGTTAAGCTAATTTGGATTATTCTAAACATACCTCATTGAAAAAGAGGAACTTGTATGGATATTTGAATTCGAATGGCCGTCACACTGACACGTGTACATGCACCTACTACACATTATTGAACTTCCCAAAATCAACTATATATTGGGGAGGTCCAGGATGCATCGTACCCACGTTCTCCCTACTCAAATCAAATCAAATCAAAGAAAATTCGAAGAGAGCAATCAAGGAAAATGAAGGTACACGAAGTTTTGCATATGAATGGAGGCGAAGGAGAAGCAAGCTATGGCCAGAACTCCCTAATTATGGTAATCAGATTTCTACGTACCATACATGCATGTAATTAAGCCTACACTTAATTGACTAGAGACCTAGAGTTACTACATGTAACATATGAATATATGCATATCAGCATATGTGCACGTAAGTTTTTAAGTCAAGTGGTTTAAGATATCGGTCATTCCAAAATTCAATGTAAAAATTAGGGGATTGGATCCATTTTCTTTATATATATACTAGCTTAATCCGTCGTACCATGTACGACTATATTTTAAATATTAAAACTATTTTGAATACACTATATTATTGAATTTATGCATATTTAATTTCACGTACTTAACATCTGATGAATTAGCTCGTACATGTATATTATTGAATTTTGGATTACCTTGTTTAATAGAATACACCATGATAGTATCATTATTTTGTATTTGAATTAACTTGATTTTACCATATGAATTTTTAATCATAGTATATTTTATTAAAAAAATGTCAAGATATTATTAAATTATAATTAGATATATTAGAATAAAGATGTATTATAATAGGTGAATTTTGTAGATAATATATTTTAAATTTTTTAAAAGATTTTATATCTAATAAGAGTTATTTAGTAAAAAAGTATTTATTTATTTTGAAAGTTAAATTTTGGATCATATAAAAAATATTTTTAAAATTTTAAAATTATCTTATTAAAATCAACCTTCAATCAGTGAACTGTATATAGAGAATGTTTTTTTTTTCAATTTACATAAGTTTACGCCTATGCCCACGTTTGAGTTCAAGTAATCGATCGAGGGATCTTTTTTTTCTTAATTTAGAAGAATTCTTTTCGTTTTAAAACATATTGGTTACATGTTATTCTTTTCTTCCATGCAAATTGGTTTTGAATAACGTATTAAGGTTTTGATCTGAATTGGCTCTAGGGCTCAATCGGTAGTAGTGTAATGGGCGATTGTTTTGGGGTGCAAATGTAATTTAGTGCTCTATATATGATGATTAATTAGCTTATTAACTTGATTGAAAGTTCTTGTTTTAGCTAACCTTATTAGCTATGCATCTTTAGTTATTGTTCAAGTTCTTGGTCGATCTTCGAGCGTCTATGAGATTACATAGTGAAACAATGTCTTTTAATATTTTATAATTATAAAAAAATGTAGGTAGATAGTATGGGTTTTAAAGATAAAATTGAGAATTAGATAATTAAGGGAGATAAAAGATATAGAGCTGTTATTATTTATTTGAGTTGAAAAAAAAATTAAAATCAAGCGGGGTCAAAATTAACGTGGAGATTCAAAATTCCTCAACTTTAAAATATAGTATAGATTAGGTTCAAATTTACTGGGTTTATCCTGATCTTGAATTTATGCCCAACGGTTAGTACTTTATAATAGCGTTTATAGAGTATAAAGTATAGTTTTTAAACATCACACTAGCTTAACCTGTCGTGCCATGCACGACTATTTCACTTAAAGATATTAAAATAAATTATATATTTTATAATTAAATATTTATATTGAAAATATTACATAAGTTTTATTATATGGACATGTTTTTTATCTTTTAAAAAGAGTGATATTGTTTTTGAAGTTCATATAACTCAAAAAAATATATATAAGACATAATTTTTTAACTCATTTATATATTTTTATAGAACATGATTATAAGAATAAAAATTGATATTTTACTTACACTTTTTATCATATTAATAACGATGATCATAAATGTAAATATAATTAAAAAAAATCATCAACTGATAAATTGATAAAGTTTATAAAAATTTAATATATTAAAGAAATAACTTGAATCCAATATTCATAGATTTTTCTTAATTTGTTTGTGAAAGATTTTTCCCTGTAATGCTTTAAGAATTAATAATTGACAAAAGCTTTTTCTTATAAGTATATAAGAAGAAATTCAATAGGAAAACCCTATAATGTGAATAATAAAAATTAGTTTTTCTATATATGAGGTAGAATCAAAATTAATTTGGTGGTTCAAAAACGACCACTTGTATGTTTGTATTAGGAAAATAAGGGGCGTTTGTATAATTTGAGAAAATTTGTGGGATTATTTTGTAAATAAGTAAAAATTTTGAAAAAGATGTACGTTATCAAGATATAAATCGAAATTATTATTTGGCTAAAAAATCAAATTTCTTATCAAGATAGAAAAAAAAATCAAATACAATGGGTAAAAAAATATAGTAGATCATGTAAATGTATAAGTAATTATCTTAAGCTTAAAAATGCTAAATTTATTCAAGTAAATCAAATAATAAAGTAACAAAATTAGTCTTTCTATTACAAAACAATTTAAAATTTTATCTTAAAAATTCTAAATTTAATTATGTAAATCAAATATAATTAGTTAATATTAATTATATTTTGAAAATTCAAGATATATATTAAAATCATGTTTTTCAATTAAGTGATATATTAAAAAAGATAGAATATCCTACCAAAATTTGAAATTTTGAATTTATCTTTTACATAAATAGATAATATAATTTTATCAATTTAATTTAAATACCACAAATAAAAACTATTTTATTATCAAAAATACGTTGGGTCCAAAATCAACTTTAGAAAGGATAAGTGATATATATATATATATATATTAAAAAGATAGAATATCTTACCAAAATTCAAAAATTTGATCATATCTTTTACATAAATAGATAATAAGAAATATAATTAGATTAAATGAAATAACATAGATAATAACATAAATAAAAGCTATTTTTATAAAATATGTCGTGGGGCTAGAATCAACATATAATAAAAAATAATTAGTGTGAATATTACTTTTTATATTAATAACATAAATTGTTAATATATGCATGTACGTACGTAGTTGGTCAAATTTGCCCTCAAAAAAAAAAAAGTTGGTCAAATTTAAATGGTGCGTTTATATGCATTTATCTGCGCATCAGATATTAATATGAGAACAAAATATGTTAGTGTGAGAACAAAATCGTACATATAATTCTTCAAACGGACGTGTAGGTGAACTATTAAAATGCTATTTTTTTTTGGTTGAAACTATTAAAATGCTAATTGTTACGTAGATCTTATGTATATTGCATAAGCTATCGTCACACTTGAATTGTTTAAATGTTCATGGAACTCAAGTGATGTTTCTACAAATTTATTTTAAAGATAAAATTAAATTTTAAAGATAGATAATATTGTTTCAAATAGAGAAATTAGATGAGTACGAAAAAAGATAAAATTAAAGATTAGATAATTAAGGAAATCTTAAAGATAAATAGAATGTATTCAATGATAGATATTAGATGGATAAGAAAAAAGTTAAAATTAAAGATCAGATAACTAAGAAAAATAAAACATATAAAATTGTTAATAAAGTGGGGCCAGAATCAACGTGGTGGCTCGAAAACGGTCGGCTTTTATAATATATATTGATTTGCAATCCAAAATCTAGCCTTCTTAATAAAACTATATATATTCCTATTCGACCAAAAAAAACTATATTTCTATGTCGGTGGATGCATAAATCGGTTTTTCTATACTATAGTTTTTAATTGGCCAGAGTACCTACATGTAACGTACTATATGCATGTGTATGTAAGTTGTCCGGGCTCTGAAAATAATAGGGACTAAAATTTTGTTTAAAAGCCCATATTTAACATTTTTGTTATTTAAATAGGTGTAATTTAGCGATTTTTTTATAATTCATATGTAATTTTGTGATAAATAGAAAAAGGTTATAAATATTTTTTTTGGTCAAGAAAAAGGTTATAAATATGACAAAGCCCATAAAAGAAGAGGCCATCAAAACAATGCACAAGTTCTTCCGAGACACAAGGACCCTTGCCATTGCAGACTTGGGTTGCTCCTCCGGACCCAACACTTTCCTCACGATCGGCCAACTCATCACTTCTATCTGCAAACTTCGCGACGACGCAAAGCAAGAGCCCATAGGCATCAAGGTGTTCTTGAACGACCTTCCGGGAAACGACTTTAACAGTGTTTTCAAGGCTTTGCCTAGATTCAAGAAACAGCTCGAGCAAGAGATTAGGGAGGGATTTGACCGATGCTTTTTCTATGGCGTCCCGGGTTCGTTCTATGATCGTCTCTTTCAGCCTCAAAGTGTCCATTTTGTTCACTCTTCTTATAGTCTTCATTTCCTCTCTCAGGTACCACATACTTGCCTGTTTTAGCAGTGATCACACACTTTCAAAAGATGTTAATTATAGGAAAATACTAGCCACTTTGTAAGGATACTTTATAATCGGATTTGCTAACTTATGTCCTTAAGGCATAGAATAAATATCCTATTTCAGAAAGTTTTGTTGTTTTTATTCATTTAGTGATTTAAACTTTTTGTGATGGGGTTATGTATTTCCTAGTAGAGTTTTAGTTTCTAAATGTACTATGAGAATTCCTTGGACGTTTTTTTACGAGGCTACAATAATTTACGTTAACAATATATATATGTAGGTCCCCAAAGGGTTAGGCAGAAGCAACAAAAGCAACATATACTTGTCAAGTAAGAGCCCGGAAAGTGTTATGAAGGCGTACTATGAGCAGTTTCAAACTGACTTTTCGACATTCTTAAGCCATCGCTCCGAGGAGTTGGTTAACGGAGGGTGCATGGTTTTCACCCTTCTTGGCCGGAGCGACGACCTCTCTATCAAAGGGAGCGGCTACATTTGGGAGACCCTTGCTTCTGTACTCCATCAAATGGTCATCGAGGTTTAAATTTTATTTGAAAATTTGAACTCTTACCTTATCAAAAAACAGATACAATGTAGATAAATATAAACTACGTACCTTCTTTCAAAATGATGTTTTTTAACTATGTATGTATCTTTATATGCCTCTTTTTCCTCGACTCGTTCATTTATTTTATCTATATGGTGCATCGTTATGTTAGGGCTCATTTACAATTAAATCAATTCACACTTATACGTAATCGACGAATCGTTCATGTATTATGCAGGGGATCATTGACGAAAAAATGTTGGATACGTTTAACATTCCAGTATACACGCCATCGCCAACAGAGATCAAGATGGAAGTAAACAAGGAAGTGTCATTTGAGCTCAAGTGCTTGCAAGTGTCAGAGGTCGACTGGGAGGTTGCGGGCTATGCAGGCAACGAGTCGACAATGTCTACGCACGTGGGGCTGGTGAAGTGTATGAGGGCGGTGGCTGAGTCGATGCTCTCCGACCACTTCGGCCAAGACTTGATGGATCAAGTCTTTACTAGGTACGGCTTGGCTCTTGCTGATTGCATGGCTAAAGAAAGGACCTTCCTCACAAACGTCACCGTTTCGTTGACCAAAATCGATCCTCTGAAGGATTGATTGCATGTTGAAAGGTTTCTTTAGTGTGAATTAGTTGGTTAAGTTGATTTGAATTTCAAAATCGTAAATTATGACGCAACATGTGATAAAAATGAATAAATGTATCTTAGATTTGAACATTATGTTTTGAATCTCTACATAATATTTCATTGATTAGAAAAGGCGGGGAAGATTACATACTCCATGACATGCAATTTTTCACCTTGTAATTTTTAGAAATTGTAAGGTAAAAAATTAATAGCAAATTACGTATGACATGAAGTCCATGTAGAATGTTACTCGTGGAATATAATTTGCTATTTATTTTAAAAAAAATGACTTAAAATAACCCGAAGTATCACCTTTCAACCAAAAATAGTCTCAAGTTTGAAAATCATTACTAACGATACGAACTATCATAAAATTAACCAAAAACGATTCGGAAGCCTTTTCCGACAAGTTTTCCGGTGGAATCGATGCTTTGGGGATTGAAAATTTGTCATAACAACTTAACATTTTACACTTGGTTGAATTATTTTTGATCGTCATATCATCTATTCCATCGAAAAATTTGTCAAAAAATGATTTCACATCATTTTTTGGTTAATCTTTTAACAGTTCGTACTGTTGGTGATGATCGATTTTCAAAATTGGAATTATTTTTAGTTAAAAGTTGATACTTGAGATTATTTTGAGTTATTTTCCTTTATTTTTACCTACAGAATAATTTTTAAATTAATAAATCGGTCCATCTCAAAACTTTAATAATTCAGCATCTGCAACTTTCAAATGAATGGGCCAACTTTCAAATTAATATCCTTATGAATAATTAATTAAATGAAGATTAGGGGTATTGGTAGTTTTTAGATTAAAATTTCAATTTTAGATTTACTCGATCTGTGTACCACTACTTTGTAAATCAACATTTTAAATAATTTATTATGTTTGGCATATTAGAATTATACAATATAAGTATATTTTTACATTATTATTATATTATAAATTGGCAACTCCATATACTTATTAGTTTTATAGTAATTAATATTATCATAAATATTTATATTATAAACTTGTTATAGCTGAAAGGAAAAAGTTAATAATTAATCAAAATATGTAATAAAAATGATGGAAAAAATGATTTTTTTAATGATTTGACGAAAAATTTGGACGGAAATCGTGTTTGGATGACATTGGGGTAATGAAAGTCTTATTGCGGGTGGTTTACGGTAATTAGGCATTGAAAGGGTAGTTTAGGAGAATATGACATATTGTAACGTGTAAGGGTGGTTTACGAGTAAAAAAAGCCACTAATTTATTACCTTTCCATTTTGATAGTCTTTCTTCTCTACTATAACCTTTTTAATATATGGATTGTTAAAGATGAAAGACTTTAATTTATTTTTCAACAATTTTTGGCTTTTAAAGTATGACTTTTTTTATACATATTTGTAAATTTTAAACTTTTGATATTTGATAATAATGCTTATAAAATACATGTGATATGAATTTATAGTTGGAATTATTTTCTAATTTGTTGACTTGATTTTTTAATTTTAATATATTTAGTAACTTTTTTTTTTTGTATAGGTAAATATATTTATAATTTAAATCTCTTTACTAGTTATATTTTATTTTTTTCTACAATAGTTTTCACTCATGAAGTTGAATTATTTAAATTAAACGACTACAAACTAGCTAGTATAATTTAACAAGTTTATTAGGCATAAAGCTTTTTTTAAAAAACTTTAGTACTTAAAGTTATATCTAACCAATCGTATATACTTATATATACTTTGCACATGGCTTCTAAAATGATTGGACGATCCTACGTAAAAGTGTATCGTAAAATATCAAAAATGCATTAAAAGCTATGTAAAATTGCATTCATAAATGGAATTGTCATAATTCATTATAAAACATCAAAAAAGGATCATAAAATATCAAAAGTATACTTATAGATTCAATATATTTTTAACATTGAACCATACACTTTAAATTTGGATGGTTGGTAAATATTACCTAATAATACACTTTCTATTATTTTTTTTGGTCGAAATAATACACTTGCTATTATGAATAACTTTTATATGGAACATGATTTGGTTTCTGACTGTTGTTCGAGATAATGATTCGGATGTTGTCCGGGAGGTGTGTTTCCTTTTCAGGCGTCTTGTCACACCTCCTCAAGTCGGCTTCTTGCTGTCTTGCTCTCCGGCGGCTCTACACGCCTGTTTTAGATCCTCATCTAACCCGCGAAATTGGCTTTCTCCTACTTCGTCGCAAGCTCTTCAGTTTCTTGGCTGGGTGTTTGGGTGCCTGTATTTTTGTTTGTTCTGTTTTTGCTTTTGTTTTATGTGTTTCATTTTTCATGTGCTTTTTCATGTCGGTTTGTCCGGCTACCGAGCTCTGTCTCGGTCTCTCGATCTACTGGACTTGTCCGGTATTTCGAATTCTTACCTTTTCAAAAAAAAAAAAAATGGAACATGATTTGACATTATATTCTAATTCTGTATATAAGAAGTTGTACCTTATTATATTATTAGAAAGATAAATCGCAACAATTGGTGTACTTGATTGCTCGTTTAAGCCAAGTGTGAACGCTTCCCAACAACCATGCATGTTATTTTGATCGGAAAATATACTAAAGAATTACGTACGTACTCTCAACCGAAAAAAAGAATTACGTACGTACAAAACCGGCAAAATATGAGTATAATTATTTGGGGGTTTGGTAATCACCCTCTAAGTTTAGGGTATTTTCACTTGTGATCCACCTTAACTTTATTTTTATCATAAATGACCCTTTATAGTAGAAATTTTACACTTGGCTTAAATAATCACTTCTTATATTCATTTTTATAAAAAGGGTTTTGCTATTCGTCGCCCCGGGGGCGATAAATAAAATTCCAAAAATAGAAGTATATCTTCTTAAGAGATTTTAAATCTACATTTTCAAACTATTAAAAAAATATCTTTCCTAATACCTATCATATCTAAATTTTGACTAATTAATTAGTATATGGAAGATTCTCTCCTTGTAGATTTTAGGTAGGTTGTTTTATCTTCTTTCTGATTATGGATATTTCCCTCTTTTTCATTGAATTTTACTCAATTTCCCCCTCTCTCTCACGTAAGGATGTTGATCTCTTCAATTGTAAAAGTCCCTGATTTTTTTTTAAAATATTAGTGACCTTATTTATTAGTTTAAATCTATTTCTACTAGTTAGTTTTTTTAATCAAATTTTTACTTGTTAGTTTGTGGCCATGATCGAGCTATACTATGTACCCATTTTGTGGATTGCTACATTTTGTTTGAGGGAATATTTTCACGGTTGTTATGAATAAAGTAACTACTGTATGTTTTTATTTGCTTTGATTCTACGTACAAAATATTATTGCTTTTTGGTTTTCTATTTTTATGGAAATTTTTATAGTAAATATCCCCCAAAATCAAAATTGTAATTAACCAAATCTAAATCATGACTAATTAATTAATATTTAATTATGGTAATTAGTTGTCAAGTCTAGATTTGAAATCTTATAGCAAGATATACTTCTATTTTTAGGATTTTATTTATCGCCCCGGGGACGACGAATAGCAAAACCCTTATAAAAAATACCTTAAGTGTATCTTACTTTTCAATTGACTAACCCTCCAAACTTAAAATCTTTTATTTTTCCTATCAAGGGAATAAACATTTAATAAATGGTTTATTTGATAAAATGATGCTTTTGTTTTTCTCATTTTTAAAAAATTTTATCTGGTTTTTCTACCAAAAAAAAAACATTTACCTGGTTTTCATGTCCATATATTTCCATTCTAGTACGAGACTAATTTCCAAATTTTCCATACAGGGATGGAAATTATTCTTAGTCTCTTAGGTGATAGAGCTATCACAAAAGCCAAATCCAAATTGAAGATCAAATAGAGGAATGAAAGTTGTTTTTCATTAGATATAACATGTTTATTGTGCTACACGATCTTGAAATAAATGTAACTAGTTTAATCCCCGTACCATGTACGGAAAATGTGATTATAAAATCCAATTTAATATAGATATGTAATGTCAATGATCATGTTAAAATTATAGGATCATATATATTTATCTTCGTATTATGATTAGTGTTTTTTTACCAATAGTAAATCAACTCATACTATAAATAAATTGGATTTGTTTAAAAATTACTTTATGATAAATATCACGTTTTATTAAATAGTAATAATTATGGGAAGATTATAATTAATTCTTGGTAAGTGATAATTTATAACTTTTGGGATAATTCATAATTTTTGGTAAATTTTAATCAATTTTTACATGATAAGATTATTTGAGATTCTAACTACCTAATTTATATAAAGGAGGGCCCGACTAATTATTTTATTATTGAAATGACACGTGGCGCAAATTTTTGTGAAGACATTGTCTTCGCTTTATACTATAGGTAGTATAGATAACGGGAAAACCAAAAGTTGTTTTCAATTGAAGTAGTTATCGTGGGAAAACAGATCTTTTATTATGTGTATTCTGAAAAATAGGGACAAATATTGGAGAGGCAATTAACGAAAACTAAGATATACTCCATATTAAGGGTGATTTTTTGTAAGGATAAAGAAAAGGTATTGTTGATTGTAACGAACCTAAGATAAGAGCGTCGTTAAGTCTAAAATATAGGGTGATTAATTCAGAGCAAACCCCCTATATAATTAGTTTAAGACCAAGCTCGTCGCCACCACCATTTATTTAAGTGTTTTTTTAATAGAAGCTGACAAAAAATTGATAATTAGGGGATTAGTTATTTGTTAAGTGCCAAATAAAAATTGACCTTAATTAACTTACAATCTTATACTACAAGCGCACATGCTTGAAACTCTTAACATTAATTAACTTTCAGAAATCCCTATATATAGTAAGGGTTCCTTCTTGCATTTGCATCTTAATTACACATCACACAAATCACACACAACTCAACAGTTTTAAGGAAAATGAAGGTACTTCAAGTTTTGCATATGAGTGAAGGTGAAGGGGATGCAAGCTATGCTCAGAATTCCCTACTTCAGGTAATCAATCTTCTACAATTAATATGTATACAACAATGAATAAAACAGTTTATAACTATGTATGTATGGCTTATTAGACATAGGTTAAGATTCTGCAATTTATTAGATTTTATATATTTAACAAATTTTAATTGTAAAGGCCAACATACGTACGTTAGGACTAGAGATGGAAATTATCCATAGGTGTCCGATTTACCCGATCACTCGACCCGAATATATGGACAAAAGCCCGAAGAAAGGTGGATGAAATGCGGGTGTGCGGATGGATCGGGTTTGGGTGGAGACTAGAGAGCCATCCGATCCGTCACCCGATCCATGACCTCTTCATCCATCCTACCCATTTAACCCGAATGCATATTTCTTTTGAGTTTGAGAATGCATTCCAATTTCTAAGTTTTTAATCTTGCAATTGGGATCATATATATATTGAACTTTCTTTTGTACTAGATTATTAGTTTTGATGATTTGTGTTGAACCTTAATTATAAGTTATTAAGTTTTTATATGGTTTATGCGTGATAATTATGTGAAATTATAAATTTAGCTTAGCATCTTGGTAGGTTTCGCGGATACCTGACCAACCCAATTACCCAACAAGTTAAACGATGGATGGGTGGATGTGGCCCGGGTGATGAATTTTATGGATGGTGAATGGATCGGGTGGAATATTTTTTTCCATGGATCAATCGGATGATGGAAATGGCTCATCCCGATCCATTTCCATTCAGGACATGAGTTAAAAAAATCGTGACGATTTGTGATAATAAACGTTGCAGAAAGAGGTGATAGCTATGACTAAGCACATAAAAGAGGAAGCCATCGACACAATGTACAAGCTCTTGCCATCCACGAGACACCTTGCCATTGCGGACTTGGGATGCTCCTCCGGACCCAACACTTTCCTAGCAATCGGCGAACTCATCACCGCTATCTACAAGCTTCGAAGCGAACCTTGCAAGGCCGAGCAAGAGCCTCTGAGCATCGAGGTGTTCTTGAATGACCTTCCGGGAAACGATTTCAATACCATTTTTCGAGCTTTGCCCGAGTTCAAGAATCAATTGAAGCAAGAGATAGGGCTTGACCGGTGTTTTTTCCATGGCGTCCCGGGCTCCTTCTATGATCGGCTCTTTCAGCCTCAAAGCCTCCATTTTGTTCACTCTTCTTATAGTCTTCATTTTCTCTCTAAGGTACGTAACGGTGGACTAGTAGTTATTAATTGATTCTCATATTCATTTTTGCATGACATATTGAT
The DNA here is from genome assembly GCA_934048045.1 of Polygonum aviculare. Lineage (NCBI taxonomy): Eukaryota > Viridiplantae > Streptophyta > Magnoliopsida > Caryophyllales > Polygonaceae > Polygonum > Polygonum aviculare. The sequence goes on along the minus strand of OW204030.1, from coordinate 2,913,012 downwards.
TGACGTGTCCAAATTGTCTAGTGGTTTGGATTTTTTTTACTGCGAAACATGATATCAACATTGTCTCAATCATAAGTTATCTGTATTTATAAAAGAAGAGACAAAAATGAAATGTTCAATACACGATCGATCGACTATAATGCATGGACAGACTCACGTGCATGCCTTTAAAATACTTGTATAATGCATGGACAAACTCGTCGAGTGTTTAAGCCTTTAATTTACTTTTATTATTGTTAATTCATTTTAAAATGATGCTTATTGATCGCTGATACAACTTGTACTATAGACTAGCTCATACAAGCATATAGGCACATAGTATCGTCCTCTCCAAAAACCAATGCACTCGTGTAATGTATACATGTAAAAATAGGTCCCGAAGGGGCTAGGAAGAAGCAACAAAAGCAACATATACTTGTCAAGTGAGAGCCCGGAAAGTGTTACGAAGGCATACTACAAGCAATTCCAAACCGACTTTTCGACATTCTTGGACTTTCGCGCGGAGGAGTTGGTTAAAGGTGGGTGCATGGTGTTCACCCTTCTTGGTAGGAGCGACGACCCTTCCATCAAAGGGAGTGGCTACATTTGGGAGCCCCTTGCTTTCGTACTCCATCAAATGGTCACCGAGGTATGTTTGGACACCACATAATTAACCTCCTTATTATTTTCAAACTATATTGGGTCATTGTTGCATGTGTCGTCGATGAATTGCTCACATAATCACATACCTATGCAGGGAATGATCGACGAAGAAATGTTGGATACGTTCAACATTCCAAAGTACACGCCATCCCCAACAGAGATCAAGATGGAAGTAAACAAGGAAGGGTCATTTGAGCTAAAGTGTCTACATGTGTCGGAGGTTGATTGGGAGGTCGCGGGCGGCTATGCAGGTGGCGAGTCAACGGCTGCGCACATTGGGGTGATGAAGTGTATGAGAGCGGTGGCTGAGCCGATGCTCTCTAACCACTTTGGCCAAGACTTGATGGATCGAGTCTTTACTAGGTACGGCTTGGCTCTTGCTGATTGCATGGCTAAAGAGAGGACCTTCCTCACCAACATCACTGTTTCATTGACCAAAATCGATCGTTTGAAGGATTGACTGCATGTGGAAAGGTTTCAATAGTGTGAATTAATTGGTTAAGTTGATTTGAACTTCAACATTATAAATTATGATGCAACATGTACATGGGATAAAAATAAATAAATGTATCTTAAATTTGAACATTATGTTTTGAATTTCTACATAATATTTCGTTGATGAGAACGCTATCTATACTTCTATAAAATAAAGCGGTGTTAACATCTTTAAAAAAACAAGTGTTATGTATCATTTCTATAATAGAATAATCCACTAGACCCTCGTTTATATGATAAGCTGCGATCTTCTAAAAAATATTGTTATTTTATAAAATCTGATCTTTTCACTCAAATAACTAATAAGATAAAATCAGAAAGTAATTTATATAATATAATTTTGAAATTATTTTATAACAAATAAAATGTATAATTGAAATATAATTGAGATTTTATATAATTTCTAAATATAATTTGGATTTGTTTTAAATAAAAAAATCCAGACTATATTTATATCTATAAGATTTTCTATCTAACTTAATAAAACATGATCTTTCCATTTAAACAAAAAATCATGATAAAATCGGAAAGTTTCTATAGATAATCCTGGAATTTTGAAATATAATTCGGATTTTTTAAAACAAATAATCTAGACTATATCTATATGTGTAGAACTTTCTATATAATAATCTATATCTATATTAATCAAACATGATCTTTTAAATTAAGGTATTAAAATTGCAAATGATTTAAAAGATTTTACCTTATGTGATAGAATTTATTAATTGAAATCTTATATATTTATTTTGATAATTTAGACCGTAAATCATATACATAAATATCTATAATATTTTATAAATTATTATAATTAAATCTTTGTCCATATAAATTTATTTTATAGATATAATATTTTTCTTACCAATGTGGCTGGTTCAGGTATATACTAACAGATGACCCGTACCTTGTGCGGGGGTGTTGTTTATTTATTTAGTGCTTTGTTTTAAAACGATGTTTATTTTTTGGATTATACAATGACATAATTCTTGTATATCATAATATATATATATATATATATATTTTATTTATGTATAACTTTTTATACATACATAAACATATATTTAAATAATTGAGGAAGAATGACATAAGATAAGATGCATTATCACGTTTTATTAAAAATTGATACAAATCTTTTGTTATTTAAATTAAATTGCATAAACTAACTTATATAATAAAAATCAATAATTTTAAATAAAAACCTGGATTAATATATTATAATATTAAAGATATAGATGATATTTAATAAGATAATTTGAAGGCCAAATTATCTCGTATATATGTTATTGTTTTATGAAAAACAAATTAAATAATAAATATTTAAGTATTTAATAAAAATATTAATGAATCATTATCTTAATTAAGAAATATATCTTTTTTCCTAAAGCGTAATCTATATGTAATATTAGCGATATATATGGTAAATATAACATCTAATTTTTTTATTGAATTTTTAATATGATATGATAGTAAAAAAATTTATTTAATATATTATTATAATATAATGAATATGTTTTCTCATATATAGTGGTAGAATTTGCTACCATTGATGATTTAAAAAATTACCATAACAAAATTACGAAAAATAAACTATAGTTAATATGATATTTAATTAAATGGGTAAAATATTATGATTATGATTTATACATGACAAAAGAAATTTTTTCTAAATAAATTTTATGATAGATATATGTATTAATTAAATGTTTATAATGATAAGATAGAGATTTTAAATATGGATAGAATTATTAAATACTCGTAAACAACTCAAATTATAAGATAGAAATAATATATTAATTAAGTATGTATAAGATTATGATAAAATCAAGATTTAGTATGATAGATTTTTAAATAAGGGTGAATGATGTGGCGCAATATGGTGACAAAATTTGCTTCTGCTTTAGTATATAGTAATAGATAGATAGATATTGATTAATTTTAAAAATAAGTTTTAATGCCAAACTAAACACACTCTTATTTTATTAAATCACGGTAATTGCAAAAGTTACACATACGAACATGAAAATCAAGCTACAATTGCACTAAACCACCCGTTAAATAGGCGAATTTACAAATAACCACCCGTTATACAAAAAAATGATTTAAACCACCCAAAACTTCAATTCCGTTAACAATTAGCCACCCATCGCCCATTTCCGTCCAAAAAACCGTTAAAACGTGTAAGATTACTCTTATGCCCTCAACTGTTCATTTTTATTACAAAAAACCAAGAGATTTGGGGGTATTTAGGAACCGGCCGGTTTACCCCAAAACCAAATAAACCAAACCCAAATCAAATTAAACCCCCCCAACCCAAATAGAATAAAACCCCAATTCTGCCCCAATCTCATTCAATTCATCCCCAATTCCATATAGCGAGGCCATCGCGGAGTCTCCGGCGGGGAGCGCCGGCGGGTCTCCATCGGGATCGACATCATCCACGACCCGATCGTCCTGTTTTTTGACGAGCCGACCTCTGGTCTCGACTCCACCTCCGCCTTCATGGTCGCCAAGGTCCTCCGACAGATCGCGCAGAGCGGCTCCATCGTCGTCATGTCCGTACACCAGCCCAGCTGGCGGATCTTGGGGCTGTTAGACCGCCTCATCATCCTCTCACGCGGACAAACGGTTTTCAGTGGTCCCCCCTCTAACCTCCAGCCTTTCTTCTCCGAATTCGGCCGTCCCATCCCCGAGTCCGAGAATCGCACTGAATTCGCGCTCGACATCTTCAGAGAGCTCGAGACCTCCGCCGGAGGAACCAATTTCCAGCACCAAGTACTCTCTTTCAAGGAGGCGATCAACGCCAGCATTTCGCGAGGGAAGCTGGTGTCCGGCGCCGGAGCGGGGGCCGCCACGGCGGCGATGGGTTGGGGGGGTTTTAATTTGATTTGGGTTTGGTTTATTTGGTTTTGGGGTGAACCGGTCGGTTCCCAAATACCCCCCAAATTCCTTGGTTTTTTTTGTAATAAAAATGAACAGTTGAGGGTAAAAGAGTAATCTTACACGTTTTAACGGTTTTTTTGACGGAATTGGGTGATGGTGGCTAATTGTTAACGGAATTGAAGTTTTGGGTTGTTTAAATCAAATTTTTGTATAACGGGTGGTTATTTGTAAATTCGCCTATTTAACGGGTGGTTTAGTGCAAATTTCTCTAATAATTTATAGTAGAGTGTGTTTTTATTTTTATCACATGATGTGTCACAAATCACGATACATACATCACAATTCTTCACACACTTTTAATCAACGAAACAGTGATGTTGGTGAGGAAGTTCCTCTCTTTAGCCATGCAATCAGCAAGAGCCAAGCCGTACCTAGTAAAGACTTGATCCATCAAGTCTTGGCCAAAGTGGTCAGAGAGCATCGACTCCGCCACCGCCCTCATACACTTCACCAGCCCCACGTGCGCAGCCGTTGACTCACCACCTGCATAGCCCGCGACCTCCCAATCAACCTCCGACACATGTAGGCACTTTAGTTCAAATGACCCTTCCTTGTTTACTTCCATCTTGATCTCCGTTGGGGATGGCGTGTACTTTGGAATGTTAAATGTATCCAGCATTTCTTCGTCGATAATTCCCTTCATACATAGATAGGTGATTATGTGAGAAACTCATCGATCATACAACATTGAACCAATATAGCACGAAAAGAACGAGGTTATGTGGTGTCCAAACATACCTCGGTGACCATTTGATGGAGTATGAAAGCAAGGGGCTCCCAGATGTAGCCGCTCCCTTTGATGGACGGGTCATCGCTCCGACCAAGAAGGGTGAACACCATGCACCCGCCTTTAACCAGCTCCTCCGCGCGAAAGTTCAAGAATGTCGAAAAGTCGGTTTGGAATTGCTTGTAGTATGCCTTCCTAACACTCTCCGGGCTCTCGCTCGACAAGTATATGTTGCTTTTGTTGCTTCTTCCTAGCTCCTCCGGTACCTATATTTACATGTATACATATGATAGACAAGATCGACTTTACGTTATTGTTCTAAAAATCTCTTCTAGGCTCCGCCTGGGCTCCATCTAGACGCTAGGCAGTCTCCGTCCGCCTATTCTTATAACCCGCCTAAGCGGCATCTAGACATCCGTTTAGGCCGTCTAGACAACCGTTTAGGCCGCCTAAGATTTGCCTAACGTTTTTTAGAACACTGAAGTTTACGTCTATATGCTTGTATGAGTGTAGCACATATATAATTAGCTCAATAAGTGAAGTATCATTTTAAAGTGAATTAACAATATTAAAAGTAAATTAAAGGCTTAAACACTCGACGAGTTTGTCCGTGCATTATACAGGTATTTTAAAGGTATGAACGTGAGTCTGTCCATGCATATATTAATCGATCGTATATTGAGCAAATTTTTTTTGTCTCTTCTTTATTGATAACTTATAATTGAGACAATGTTGATATCATGTTTCGCAGTAAAAAAATCCAAACCACTAGACAATTTGGATAAGTCAATCAATATGTCATGCAAAATTGAATATGAGACTCAATAAATAACTACTAGTCCACCGTTACGTTACCTTGGAGAGAAAATGAAGACTATAAGAAGAGTGAACAAAATGGAGGCTTTGAGGCTGAAAGAGCCGATCATAGAAGGAGCCCGGGACGCCATGGAAGAAGCATTGGTCAAGCCCTTCCCCTATCTCTTGCTTCAATTGATTCTTGAACTTGGGCAGAGCTCGAAAAACGGTATTGAAGTCGTTTCCTGGAAGGTCATTCAAGAACACCTCGATGCTTAGAGGCTCTTGCTCGGCCTTGCAAAGTTCGCTTCGAAGCTTGGAGATAGCGGTGATGAGTTCGCCGATTGCCAAGAAAGTGTTGGGTCCGGAGGAGCATCCCAAGTCCGCAATGGCAAGGCGACTCGTTGATGGCAAGAGCTTGTACATTGTGTCAATGGCTTCCTCTTTTATGTGCCTTGTCATAGTTATCACCTTTTTCTGCAACGTTGATTATCACGAATTGTCACGATTTTTTAACTTATGTGAGTTATGTCTTAACCAGGAATGGAAATGGATTGAGTTATGGATGGATGAACCATTTTCATCACCGGCTCGATCCATGAAAAAAAAAATACTCCACACAATCCATCTGTCACCCCTAAAGTTCATCACCCACATCCACCCTATCTATCGTTCGTTGGGTAATCGGGTTGGTCATGTATTCACGAAACCTATCAAGATGCTAAGCTACCTTTATAATTTCACATGATTATCACGCATAAACCATATAAATTATAAAAGCTTAATAATTATAAGGTTAAACACAAATCAACAAAACTAATGGTCTAGTAAAAAAGAAAGTGCAATATATGATCCCAATTGCAAGATTAAAAACGTAGAAATTGGAATGCATCCTCAAATTTAAAAGAAGTATGCATTTGGGTTAAATGGGTAGGATGGATGAACGGGTCATGGATCGAGTGACGAATCGGATGGCCCTCCACCCCTCCCGATACATCCGCACAACCCACACACCCGCATGTCATCCACCTTTCTTCGGGTTTTCGTCCATATATTCGGATCGGGTAATCGGGTAAATCGAACACCCATGGATAATTTCCATCTCTAGTCCTAACGTCCATATGTTTTATTGAAAACTAGATCATCCCGGCCCTTAAGGGCTTGTTTGTTTAGCTTTTAAAAACATGAGAATTTGAAAATCCCAAGAATTGACTATAAATTGTGTTTGGTTAGAATGGTTTCACATAAAAATCCCAAGATTTTAAATTCTTAGGAATTGCACTTCTTCCAAAATAGAGGACTCGCAATTACTATGGAAGGAGTTGGTAAGTTGTACTTTCCCTATATATTTAAAAAATATTTTTTATTTTTTAATTACAAATTTCTTTTTTGTCCTTAATTTATATTAATTTTTTTTATTAGATAAAGGTTGTTATTGTAATTTCAAACAAATTTCTATGATTTTTCACTTTCCACCAGACAAATGACAAGAATTCAATTACTAGGTAATTAAGTATAACCAAACACTTTTGTCAAATGGTGTGAAATTCAATATATAAGAATTTACTTCATGCGATTTAACTTCGTGTGAGTTTTAATTCCTATGGTTAATCAATCGAGCACTATAATTAAGATATGTTAAATATTTAAATCTAATAAATTGCAGAATCTTAACCTATGTCTAATGAGCCTATTAACATAACTCACATACATACATACGTATAAACTGTTTTATTAATTGTTGTATGCATATTAATTGTAGAAGATTGATTACCGGAAGTAGGGAATTCTGAGCATAGCTTGCATCCCCTTCACCTTCACTCATATGCAAAACTTGAAATACCTTCATTTTCCTTAAACCTATTGAGTTGTCTGTGATTTGTGTGATATGTACTTAAGATGCAAATGCAAGACGAAGATGGGTACGAGGTTCCCAGAACCCTCACTATATATAGGGATTTCTGAAAGTTAGTTAATGTTTAGAGTTTTAAGCATGTGCGCTTGTAGTGTAATATATTGTACGCTAATTAAGGTCAATTTTTATTTGGCACGTAACAAATAATTAATCCCCTAGGCTAAGGTTATCAACTTTGATTGGAAATAATAATGCGGAGTAATATATTCATTAGCAGTAATCAAGACAGCTTTTTTTTGTCAGCTTCTATTAAAAATACACTTAGATAAATGGAGGTGGTGAGTGGTGACGACACTGACGAGCTTGGTCTTAATTACCATATATTTTACACTTAACCACCCTTTCTTTCATATTTATACCAAAAAACACCCTCTTAATTATCTTAGGCTCGTTACAATCAAGTGAATCAACAATCCATTAATAGGTACGTAATTCTCGGAGTTGTATATCTCACTTTTGTTAATCGCCCCTTCAATATTTGTGCCTATTTTTTTATAATACACATAATAAAAGATCTTTTTTCCCACGATAACGATGTTTTGTTCAACTTACCAGTGATTTAATGAAAAGCAATAAACATGTTGAAGTTGCTTCAATATTTTATTCTCTTTTCGTGGGAAAGCAACTTCAATATTTTATAATACACATAATAAAACAATCACGTTAATCGCCCCTTCAATATTTGTGCCTATTTTTTATTTAAACAATAAACATGTTTTATTTAATGAAAAGCAACTTTTATTCCTCTATTTGATCTTCAATTTGCTTTTGGCTTTTGTGATAGCTCTGTCACCTAAGGATATTTTCCAACCCTGTAGGGGAAATTGGGAAATTAGTCTTGTACTAGAATGGAAATGGACATGAAAACCAGATAAAAATCTTTAAAATGAGAAAAACAAAAGTGTTTTTTTATCAAATAAAACATTTATTAAACTTTTATTCTCTTAATGGGGAAAAAACATTTTAAGTTTGGAGGGTTAGTCAATTGAAAAGTAAGATACACTTAAGGTATTTTTTTATAAAAATGTATATAAGAGGTGATTGAATGTAAACCTTCTACTACAAAGCATCGTGTAAGATTAAAAAAAAAAAAGTTAAGGTGGATCACAAGTGAAAATACCCTAGACTTAGAGGGTGATTACCAAAACCCCCAAATAATTATACAAAGTGCAGAGGACCAGAGGTTAAACGACAAAGTTCATAAACTCATATTTTTGCCGATTTTGTACGGACGTAATTCTTTAGTATATTTTCCGATCAAAATACCACATTCATGGTTGTTGGGAAGCGTTCACACTTGGCTTAAATGAGCAAAATAATCTATTATATATATTTAAAACCGCTAAGGATTAAAGTCTTCTCATTGCGCCACCTCATCATTTTACATATGTCACTCTGAGAATACGCCACGTCAGATTTTGCCACGTGTCATCACCATATTAACCCGAATATTTATGTTTTAATTTTAAACAATTTTATACCATTAAACTCTTGACATTTTATTTACACATCATATTACTTATTGCCACGTCACTTACACATTACATTTTAAAATTATATATAAATTTAAGTTATTTATACATAATATATATTATTAAGAATTATTATATAGAGTATTAAATTATTTAAACATATCTAAAAATTTTGACAATATATTTTTTATAATTTAAATTTCACAAATGTGCCATATTTCTTTGGAAAAAAAAACTTTCGGTTAGTATGTTATTTTGGATTAACTCAAGCTATTTTTTTTGGAGTACTTTTTTTCTTTCCAAGATTTGATACGTGCAACCATCCAAATTTTAAATTAACCAAATCAACTTAGAGATTATTTAGGAAACTGATAACTGATTGATTTTTGTTACGTAAATTTTGTTAGATAATTTGAAATTTTCTTAATTATGTTATTTTAGATAGAATCAAATAAAATCTTGAACATTGTTACTATTCCTAATTTAACTCCTAGAATCCTTCTTTTCCTTAAAAATAGCTTTTTGTATATAATTGCATTTTCATATTGGATAAACATTTTTTTGTCAAAATCAATCAATAAAGGATACTATTTTTTTGGTTGAAACAATAAAGGATATTATAGCAATCACGTACAAAGTAATTTTACATATATTTTTCATATTTCCTTTTTTCATGATCCTTATCCTTTAGTTTTTATTTTTTTTGCTGAACCATATCCTTTAATTTCGATCCTAATCTTTAGTTTTTATGTAATTTTTTTTATTTTTTAATTTCGATCTTAGTCTTTAGGATTTTGTTATCCATATCATTACAGTTTACAATCAATATCTATAGTTTCCTCCAAAATCAATTTAAGGAATAAATAGTTATAACCAAGATATCTAAACAGATTATTACAACTAGGATATATATACTATACATTTTGAAAATTAAAATAATCTATTCAAGGGGTTATGCAATAATTTTGTAAACTTTTTAAGTTTATTACAATAAGATTTAGATAGCAAGATAATTGATATCTATTTCCTACATTTTAAAATATACATAAAAAAAAATAAAACTACCAATCTGATAGGTTTAAACTCCATAGAATATTGGAAATAAAAAAAAATACTGAAAATACGTACGTGAAGTGTGGTTAGAGAATTATGCCTAAGCGACTACCTTAATAAACTTATTCTAAGCAATAATTGTATACATATAAATATGGAAAACAATATGCTTAAATTTGTAAATATTTTTATAATATAAACCTTGCTCTTATAATTAAGTAACATATTTTTATAATATAAACCTTGACACTTTATTTACACATCATATTAGTTATTGCCACATCACTTACACAATATATTTTAAATTATATATAAATTTATATTATTTATACATATAATATAGTATTAAGAATAATAATAATATAGAGTATTAAATTATTTATACATATAAACAACTTTAAAATTTTATATTATTAAGAATAGAAACATTGGAACTTAATTTTAGGAAAAATTAAGAATAAGATCAAATTTGAAGATTTAGAAGATTTGGATAAGATCAAATCTATATTTATTAACAAAATTGATCTCACTTTTTCCTCTACATTTTATTTTTAGATAGTATACATCCGATTTTTTTTCAAACAATTTTTTTCTACTTTCTAGGATTACAACCAAAATTCTATGATAACAAAGATTTGGGAGATATTTTAAGTATTTTCCCAAAGTATCGTCAAAATTTTAAACTAATTATGAATTACGAAAGGTAGGATTTGAAAATTTAAATGATTACCCAAATCAATTAGTAAATCACTCTTCTCAACTAATTACGAAAAATTTGGAAAAGATATTCTATCATTTTTTATATATTGGTTATCTTTTTAATCTCTTTATGTAAGAAGTAATTTAAAAAATTCGAATTAAAAATAATTTAAAAATAGAAGCCCTTTTTTCTAGATAAACTCTTATTCTCATCTTTGATATTAAATCAATTAATATTTAATATGTTCTACTTAAATTATATATTATCATGTTCATTATAGCTTAGCTTTTCTTTCATAATAATGTAACCATTAAAATAGCTCATTTTGTATTATATTGACTTATACATCAAAATAACTGTTAAAATAGCTCATTTTATATTGTATGGAATTATAATATCTCAAAATTATGGTAATAGGGATAATGATAGTACTAATATATATAACCATTAGAGAAAAAAATTTGAGGATAAAAAAAGTAAGTGAATTAGAATATACTCTTTAATCTGGTACATGTAAGTACAAATCTAAAAAATATTCTTTTTTGTCTAGAAAAAAAATAACATTGTCATATCATAAAAAATTTCATTATATGTTTTCACTTATTAGTATTTTACTTACAATAAAAATAATTACAAAATATGAAGTGTGAGTCATAGTCGTGCATGGCACGACGGGTACCGCTAGTTATTGCAATTTATCTTTTTAATACTCCTCCCTCCCATTATATTTTCATTTCGGTCGTTCCTAAAATTTTGTTTAGTTTTCAATTTTTTTCTCTTTTATCTATACATTTTATACTTTTATCCTTATTCAATCTCGTATATTTCATTTGTTACCAATCCATCAACATTATCACTTTTTCCTACAAAATTACACTCATATATTCTTATATATTAACCCCCATTATTCAACTTTTTCATAAACTTTATCACTTGTTACCTTTATAAAATTATAAAATCATCTCCACTTATTCTCACATAAGTATTACCCTAATAATTCAACTTTTACACTTTTTATTAATTACCGTACAAACCGTCCTTTATGGACGTACAATTTGGGACAGAGGGAGTAACATACTAATTCCTATTTATTTTAGCAATCGGCCCTCCTAATTTTTTTAGGAAATTCCTCTTGGTACCTTCGAGGTTTCAACTTTTCTTTTTGGTGTCCCACGAAATTTGTTTTTCCTTTTGGTGTCCCCGTAGTCTGCAAATAATCCTTTCCGTAACTAAAGTTACTATACACCACTTTTGTATCCAAAGAATAAAGATTTCCATTTTAAAGAAAAGGTAAACTAAAAATCCTACTTATATTCAACCATTCAAATTTAACTAAATGAAAAAAATAAAAAAATAAAACAATTACAAATCTGCCAGAAACGAAGAACGGCGGCCAAGGAAGAACGAAGGAAGGAGAGCGAAGAACGACGGGGCGGCGAGGGCATCCACGGTTGCGGGAGAGAAATAAGATGGAGAGACTGGCAGGTGGCCCCTTCGCAACCCAACGGCGGCCGACGATCGACGGTCCGCTAGGGCTCCCAGAGCAAGATTCGGAGCTCTACGCTCATAGATTCTACAAGTCCGGCTTCCTCCTCATCCCTTGGCTTTGGGCCAAGGGATGAGGAGAATTAATCTCCTCTTTCCAAACGGGCCCAAGCTCCAAACTTTTTCTAAGTTGACCACGAGTCAAGCTCAAAGCACTAACCTTTAACGAATACTAATTTCCCTACGACATTCAAAATCATCATTGTTACTCGTTAGGGCAGTGCCTTTTTTTCAGTGGAGATGCTTTACTCTTTCGGCCTGTAGTAAACAGTTTCCGAATCGTTTGTGGAAATGCAGGCTGGCACATGTGCTAGTGTCGATTCCGACATCGGATTCGAGTTCGGGTTCAATGATGCTAAGTTTTCTGACAGAATCCTCGGAATCGAGATCCTACCCGATCCTCCACATGCCAAATCGAGAAATCGGACCTGTGGAGAAGGTATTCGGACTCTCCCATGGTGTTTGTTTGATCAATTTTTTCGATTGTATATTTGTACTGCAATTTCAAGTTGTTTTGGAAGGTCAGTTATGCATAGGCAAGGATGAAAGTTTAGAACTTGTCACGTTTCCCCTAATTTTTGTGCCTTGATGACTTTGAAAGATGTTAGATTGGGCTATGAAACTTGCGAGTTTGAAGGAATCTTGTATGAATGAAATATTGCAATTGTTAGGTGAACACTTATATATCTCAAGGTATGTCTTCAGAGACATCCTATAAGAACTAGGACCATACGGAAATTTTGTCAATGGAAATTTAGCACAATTCTCATTTGCTTTATTTCTGGGTTCAATCAGCTAACTAGTTGTTGCAAATATGTCAGGATGTCTGCTTCAGTCTATTTTGTACGACAGTTCTTGGCTTTTTACACTCTGCAGCCGAAATTCGGATCGAGTTTTAAATGGTTCGTTCACTTCGCTCTTCTTATCTTGATGTTCAGTCTCATATTTCCTCATTCATATTATGATGCATATTTGCTTGTGGATGACTTATTATTTTGAAAGTCCGCATATGGTAGCAGCTTGCTGTTTAAAAGCTTCTTTGAAATAAAGGTATATATGTGGTCTCGTTCTTAATCAAATTGCAATGAACTTATGATACTGAAGTTATGTGGTTCAATGCATAACTTTTACAAGAAACACAAACTTAGTGAGCATAGCACAAGAGCTTTGTCCTATGCAAATAACTGCTTCTAGTTGTTTCATATACTTGTAGAGCGTTTGGGGTTATTGGTGGGGCTATTTTGTCCATCAAATGGTTTTTTGTTGCTATTTTGACAAATTCTTATTTATAGGGGATGGAACAGATCAAGATCATAATGAGGAATCATCCTCTGGCTCAGCACCTACCGTTCTTAGGGTCAAGACTGTACGAGTAAGCTCCCTAATGTTGGCTGCTAAAAGCCCCTTCTTCTACAAGGTGCACTTCCTTTTACTATCAACTGTTGTCTATGTTTTATACCATAGGTTCGTCTCTGTTAATTAGTTGATATATTTGACTTGTCTTCAACAGATGTTTTCCAATGGGATGAGAGAATCTGAGCAACAAAAAGTATCACTTCAGATTTACGCTTTCGAAGAGACTGCATTAATGGACCTTCTTCAGTTCACATATAGTGGTAAGTTGGAAGCGAATACGCCCATGCGTTGTTGGATGTGCTCATGCTTGCAGACAAGTACGAGGTCACCTCCTGCATTGGAACCTGTGGCCTATTGCTACAGAAGTTTCCGTTGAGTTGTGAATTGGCTATGTCATATGTGGATCTCCTTTCTAGTCTCTTAACAGTCGAAAGTGTGTCAAAACTAGTCGCTGCAGCTAAAGGTTTCCTTTCCAATTTGTCGAAGAACATACCCATGTAAGATCTCATATCCTTTTCTTTTTCATTCCTATAACTTCCATAGTCCCAAGGGAAGGTTTTTAGTTTCAAGGGAATGGTTAATATGCTCAAAAGGTTTAGTGAGGAAATGAGCTCAAATGGGCTTTGATTGGCATGGGATCACAGTTAGTGCACTTCCCTTTCAAGTTGAAACCAGTATATCACAAAACCAATTGACTACCTTAGCTTGTTTCCATAAGCTTGCCTATTTATTTTCTTGATCAAAGGTTTGAGCGGCTGTAAAACCTGTCTGTTATGTGCAATCTATTTGTCAGGTACCCGGACGAAGCAATCAAGCTGCCTCTGGATAGAGTCATGGACGCACTTTCGAGCAAAGAACTCAAAGTGGCTTCTGAAGATGAAGTGCATGACTTTTTCCTAAAGTGAGTTAGAACCCGACGCGACGTTAATATGGTTACGAATGTGGTAGTAGTGGTTTGTTTAAGACAATACTTTCCAGCATGAACTCTGTTGGATTGTTTGGTATAGATGAATTGATGTAGCTGGTGGGTCCATCCACATGAGTGTTCATCCATGATTTTCATGAGTTAAGCTGAGAAAAGTGGCTTCTTTTTAGCTGGAAATGGATGTGTTTCTTGTGACTGAGTGTTGATAAGGTCTTCCGGATCGACGGGAGTGAGACCAGCGCTGTCGACGCCGCCTCTTGCATCCCTCCCGGCTTCGGCATCTCCATCGTCTTCACCAGATACGCCATACATCCTGCCGCCTCTGCCACTCGCATGTTCCCGTCGCTGACCCATTGAACGAGCCTCTGTTGGCCACTGGCATTACATTTGTCAATAAAGAGGATTGACTCTCCCTTAATAGTGTATGTTCTAAGAAAAATACATTACATCTGTTTTAAAAAAACATAAAAGATGTGGAAATTAAAATGTGCCATGTCATTTTTCCGGTCGGTCGGAAAGTGTAACGGAAAATAGTCTCCTATCGTTTTCGATTAATATGTTAAAAGTTCGTATAACTTTTAAGGATTTTTAAAGTTGGTATTATTATTGGTTTGATGTTAATACTTAGTATTATTTAAAGTCATTTTTCCTTATTAGAAAGATAAATCGCAAAAATTACTTGATCTTCTATTATGTGTATTCTGAAAAATAGCCAAAGAAAAACAACTTTTATTCCTCTATTTGATCTTCAATTTGAATTTGGCTTTTGTGATAGCAATATCACCTAAGTAAAATATTTTTTTTGGTCATAACTTAAGAATAATTTTCAACCCTGTATGGAAAATTGGGAAATTAGTCTTGTACTAGAATGGAATTGGACATGAAAACCAGATAAAAATTTTAAAAAATGAGAAAAAAAAAGTATCATTTAATCAAATAAATCATTTGTTACTTTTTTATTCTCTTAATAGGGAAAAAAAAAAGATTTTAAGTTTGGAGGGTTAGTCAATTGTAAAGTAACATATACACTTAAGATATTTTTTATAGAAACGAATATAAGAAGTGATTGGATGTAAATTTTCTATTATAAAGGGTCATTTTAGATAAAAATAAAGTTACGGTGGATCACATGTGAATTTACCCTAAACTTAGAGGGTGATTACCAAAACCCCCAAATAATTATACAAAGTGCAGAGGGCCAGAGGTAAAACGACAAAGTTATAACATGTACATAAACTCATATTTTGCCGGTTTTGTACGTCCGTAATTCTTTAGTATATTTTCGGATCAAAATAACATGCATGGTTGTTGGCAGGGTGCTCGAAAGTATTTGATATGGTCGATCCAATCAAATGATCCGTTCGATCCGATCTAAGTACATTTATCCGAGTCCGGTGAATAATTATGTGAATCCGGTCCGACACAGTAAAAGTTAGCGGATTAACGATTAACTTTCAGAAATCCCTATATATAGTGAGGGTTCCGGGAACCTCGTACTCATGTTCTTCTTGCATTTGCATCTTAATTACACATCACACAAATCACAGACAACTCAACAGGTTTAAGGAAAAATGAAGGTATTTCAGGTTTTGCATATGATTGAAGGTGAAGGGGATGCAAGCTATGCTCAGAATTCCCTGCTTCAGGTAATCGATCTTCTATGATTAATATGTATACAATAATTAATAAAACAATTTATACATATGCATGTATGTGAGTTATGCTAATAGGCGGCTCATTAGACATTAGGTTAAGATTATGTAATTTATTAGATTTTATATATTTAACAAATTTTAATTTTAAAGCTCGGGATGACGTAGTTCTCAATAAAACATACGTACGTTAGGAGTCCAGATATGGAAATTATTCATGGGTGTCCGCTTTACTCGATCACCTGACCCGAATATATGGACGAAAACCCGGAAAAAATTAAAGGTGGATGAAATGTAGGAGTGTGGGTGTGTGGATGGATCGGGTTTGACTGGAGAGCCATCTACATTTTTAATCTTACAATTGGGATCAAATATTGCACTTTCACTATTAATTTTGTTGATTTGTGTTGAACCTTATAAATTATTAAGTTTTTATATGATTCATGCACGCTAATTATGTGAAATTATAAATTTAGTTTAGCATCTTGGTAGATTTCGCGGATACCTAACCACCGCGATTACCTAATGGACGATGTATGGGGTGGATGTGGGCGGTGAATTTTATGGGCGGTGGATGGATCGGATGAAACATTTTTTTATGGATTGATCTGGTGATGGAAATAGCCCGTCTATCCATAACTCGATCCATTTTCATTCCTAGCTAGGACATAAGTTAAAAAAAACCGTGACGATTTGTGAGAATCAACCGTGGCAGAAAGAGGTGATAACTATGACAAGGCACATAAAAGAGGAAGCCATCGACACGATGTACAAGCTCTTGCCATCAACGAGCCGCCTTGCCATTGCGGACTTGGGATGTTCCTCCGGACCCAACACTTTCTTGGCAATCGGCGAACTCATCACCGCTATCTCCAAGCTTCGAAGCGAACCTTGCAAGGCTGGGCAAGAGCCTCTAAGCATCGAGGTGTTCTTGAATGACCTTCCGGGCAACGACTTCAATACCGTTTTTCGAGCTTTGCCCGAGTTCAAGAATCAATTGAAGCAAGAGATAGGGGAAGGGCTTGACCGGTGTTTTTTCCATGGCGTCCCAGGCTCCTTCTATGATCGGCTCTTTCAGCCTCAAAGCCTCCATTTTGTTCACTCTTCTTATAGTCTTCATTTTCTCTCTAAGGTAACGTAACGGTGGACTAGTAGTTATTAGTTGATTCTCATATTCATTAATTTTTGCATGACATATTGATTGACGTATCCAAATTGTCTAGTGGTTTGGATTCTTTTTACTGCGAAACATGATATCAACATTGTCTCAATCATAAGTTATCTGTATTTATATAAAGAAGAGACAAAAATGTTATGCTCGATATACCATCGATCGCTATAAATTTATAATGCATGGACAGACTCACGTGCATGCCTTTAAAATACTTGTATAATGCATGCACAAACTCGTCGAGTGTTTAAGCCTTTAATTTACTTTTATTATTAAAAATTCATTTTAAAATGATGCTTATTGATCGCTGATACAACTTGTACTAGACTAGCTCATACAAGCATATATGCACATAGTATCGTCCTCTCCATTTATTAATGGACTTCTAACATATGTATACATATATGTAAAAATAGGTCCCGAAGGAGCTAGGGAGAAGCAACAAAAGCAACATATACTTGTCAAGTGAGAGCCCGGAACGTGTTATGAAGGCATACTATGAGCAGTTCCAAACCGACTTTTCGACATTCTTGGACTTTCGCGCGGAGGAGTTGGTTAAAGGCGGGTGCATGGTGTTCACCCTTTATGGTCGGAGCGATGACCCTTCCATCAAAGGGAGTGGCTACATTTGGGAGCCCCTTGCTTTCGTACTCCATCAAATGGTCACCGAGGTATGTTTGGACACCACATAACCTCCTTATTATTTTCGTACTATATTGGGTCAATGTTGTACGGTCAATAAATTGCTTTAAAAATCACATAATGCAGGGATTTATCGACGAAGAAATTTTGGATACGTTTAACATTCCAGTGTACACGCCATCCCCAACAGAGATCACGGTGGAAGTAAACAAGAAAGGGTCATTTGAGCTCAAGTGCCTACATGTGTCGGAGGTTGATTGGGAGGTCGCGGGCGGCTATGCAGGTGGCGAGTCAACGGCTGCGCACGTTGGGGTGATGAAGTGTATGAGAGCGGTGGCGGAGTCGATGCTTTCTAACCACTTTGGCCAAGACTTGATGGATCAAGTCTTTACTAGGTACGGCTTGGCTCTTTCTGATTGCATGGCTAAAGAGAGGACCTTCTTCACCAACATCACTGTTTCGTTGATTAAGAGTGTGTGAAGGAATGTGATGTATGTATTGTGATTTGTGACACATCATGTGTTAAAAATAAAAACACACTCTAGTATAACTTGATTTTCATGTTCGTGTGTGTAACTGTTGCAATTACCGTGATTTAATAAAATAAAGGCGCGTTTAGTTTGGCAGTTAAACTTATTTTTTGCGGAAATTTCACGTGATACTCTCCTCCAGTTTAAGACAATTTCGCATGGTACCTAATTAGTTTTAAATTTTTTCACGTGGTACCCCTCACATTTAAACAAATTTTGCATCATGCCCTCTTGAAAGTTAAATTTTGTTTTTTATTTGTTTTTCTTTTTTTGGATAAAACATAAATTTTGGTTTAAAATAATGATAGGTTTTCACTCTTTATTATCAATTCATTTCCCATTGATAATTTTGATTTTTTTTGGTATTGTTATTTTAATTAAAAGTCAATTTTTGTTTTTTTTGGTTATGTTTTTGGATAAAAACATAAATTTTGGTTTTAAAATAATGATTACTTTTCAATTTTCTTATCAACTCTTTTCTTCAAAATTTAGGGTTTAAAAGAACGATAAAAACATAATAATGACTTTTCACTCTTTTTTGTTTTAAAATAATGATGATTTTATTTTAATTGTTTTGGATAAAAACATAATTTATGATTTTAAATAATTATAAAAACATAATGATAACTTTTAACACTTTTTTGTTCTAAAATAATGATAGTTTTATTTTATTTTTTGTGATTGGATAAAAACATAAACAAAAAAGACAACTTTTAACTTCAATTAATAAGGTGGACACGGGGAAAAATTTGTTTAAATGTGAGAGGCACCACGCGAAAATTTAAAACTAGTTGGATACTACGCGAAATTGTCTTAAACTGGAGGTTACCATGCGAAATTTCCGTATTTTTTGAAATCGTAGTTGAAGTTTATTTGAATTACAAAGTTTTGTTTACTTAATAAAAGTATTTACCACGAACACTTCAATTGGCCATCTTGAATTTTTAAGTGCATAGTTAATAACTTTTAGATTATCGCCTTCAATCTCAATCAATTATTTCATAAAAAGATCACATAATACATGTCATAGGTTTATGCCCGAACAACAAACTTTTCTAGACAAACCTTCATATGAAGATGAACCATCTCACCACGACGATTCCAAATAAGGACCCTTATTGTAGCATTGTCGTTAGACGATTCAAATCCATTGAAGTTTAACTTAACAAACTCCATACTCAAATGCTCATCGATGTATGTTTGAACCGTGATTACTTTCCTCGTACCATATTAATTAATTTAAGGACGTTGCATATGATCGACAAATTAAATTGTTCACATAATCACATACCCATATATGGCATTATCGACTAGTTAGATACGTTTAACATTCAAATGTACACGCCGTCGTCTAAGGGATGACCTTATACGTATGTCTCATTAATCCTTACTACTATTATCGTATGTCTCGACCAAAAAAACAACGTTGAACATTCCTAAATGGGATGGCCTTAACGTTTTTTTTTTTGTTTTGTTTGAAAGATGGCCTTAACGTTTAAATTTACTTTAGTCCTCTTAAGTCCTAAATGATATTCCTAACGTATTGCAGAATTCTTCCCCTCTTTCCAAACGGGCCCAAGCTCCAAACTTTTTCTAAGTTGACCACGAGTCAAGCTCAAAGCACTAACCTTTAACGAATACTAATTTCCCTACGACATTCAAAATCATCATCATCGTCGTTGCTAGGGCGGTGCCCTTTTTACTC
The DNA here is from genome assembly GCA_934048045.1 of Polygonum aviculare. Lineage (NCBI taxonomy): Eukaryota > Viridiplantae > Streptophyta > Magnoliopsida > Caryophyllales > Polygonaceae > Polygonum > Polygonum aviculare. Next base: position 2,892,750 of record OW204030.1, on the reverse strand, counting down.
GAGCAGCTTTACTCTTTCTTCCTCCGTAGTAAACAGCTTGCAAATTCGAATCGGCGGTGAAAATGGAGGCTGGCAAATGTGCTAGTGTCGATTCCGGCAACGGGTTCGAGTTCGGGTTCAATGATGCTAAGTTCTCTGACAGAATCCTCGGAATCGAGATCCTACCCGATCCTCCACATGCCAAATCGAGAAATCGGACCTGTGGAGAAGGTATTCGGACTACCCATGGTGTTTGTTTGATCAATTTTTTGGATTGTTATGTAATTTCAAGCTGTTTTGGCTACTGGGTTTTCTTGAGTAAGAATGAAACTTTAGAACTTGCCATGTTTTGCCCTAATTTTTGTGCCTTGATGACCTTGAAAGATGTTAAGTTGTGCTATGGAACTTGCGAGTTTGTTAAAGAATGTAATATTGCAATTGTTGGGTGAATACATAGGTCTTCAGAGACATCCTATAAAAACTAGGACCATATAGAAAATTTTCAAAATTTGTGATTGGAAATTTAGCTCAAATTTCAGTTTACAATGCCATGAATTTGCTTAAGTATCCGCTTGCTTCCTTGCTATTCTTCATTTTCATGATGCCCGTCTTCTATTTGCCCTCCTATGAATTACATTTTTCTTTTGTGGTCTTGTTTGCTTTCTTTCTGAGCTATATCAGCTAACTAGTTGTTTCTAATATGTCAGGATGTCTGCTTCAGTCTATTTTGTACGACAGTTCTTGGCTTTTTACACTCTGCAGCCCAAATTCAGATCGTGTTGGTTCGTTCACTTCGCCCTTCTTATATTGATGTTTAGTCTCGTATTTCCTCATTCAAATTATGCTGCATATTTGTTGTGGATGAGGTATTATTCTGAAAGTCTGCATATGTTAGCAGCTGCTGTTTACAAGCTTCTTTCAAAATACAGATATAAATGTGGTCAAATTGCAATGCAGTTATGATACTGAAGATATGTGGTTAGATGCATAACTTTTGCAAGACATAAAAACTTAGTGAGTATAGCACAAGAGTTTTGTCCTATGCAAATAACTGCATCTAGTGGTTTCTTATACTTTTAGACATATGGGGGTATTGGTGGGGCTATTGTGTCCATCAAATGTTTTTTTGTTGCTATTTTGAGAAATTCGTATTCACAGGCGATGGAACCGATCTAGATCATAATGAGGAATCGTCCTCTGGCTCAGTGCCTACCGTTCTGAGGGTCAAGACTGTACGAGTAAGCTCCCTAATGTTGGCTGCTAAAAGCCCCTTCTTCTACAAGGTGTAGTTCCTTTTACTCTTAACTTTCTTGTCTATGTTATATCATAGGTTCATCTCTGTTAATGTTTGACTTGTCTTCACCAGATGTTTTCCAATGGGATGCGAGAATCTGAGCAGCAAAAAGTATCACTTCAGATTTACGCTTTCGAAGAGACTGCATTAATGGACCTTCTTCAGTTCACATATAGTGGTAAGTTGGAAGCGAATACACCCACTGCTTTGTTGGATGTGCTCATGCTTGCAGACAAATACGAAGTCACCTCCTGCATTGGTACCTGTGGCCTACTGTTACAGAAGTTTCCATTGAGCTGTGAATTGGCTATGTCATATGTGGATCTCCCTTCTAGTCTCTTAACAGTCCAAAGTGTGTCAAAACTAGTAGCTGCAGCAAAAGGTTTCCTTTCCAATTTGTCGAAGAACGTAACCATGTGAGATCTCATATCCTTTTCTTTTTAGTTCCTATAATTTCCGTAGTCCCAAGGGAAGGTTTTTAGTTTCAAGGTCATATGTAACAGTGCCTTTTGTTGAATGTTGTGAAGTCATATGGTTCAGATGTTTCTAGTGCGTGCATATTGAAGTTGATAACTATACTTAAACCTACATTTGAATCAATTTACCCTAGAAAATCATTCTAAAGTTAATAAATGATTAGTAATAATATACTTACTAAACTAGGTATGGTTAATATGTTCCCATAAAAAGCCATTTAGAGTGTGTTTGGATGGTGGGGTTCCATGGGATTTTAATGGGAGGGAAATGGTGGGAATGATTTTCTAGTGTTTGGTTTAGTTTTTTGATGTGATTGAGTGGGATTCTGTGAGAAAATTTGAAGGGAAAGGATGGGAAAGTGAATCTCACCAAATTGGTGGGATTTGGTGGGAAAGAAAAATACACACTCTTAAAAGAAAAAGGTAAAATAAAAATTTATTTAAATTTCCCCATCAAAACCCATCGTTATCCAAACGAAGAAATATACATTCCCGTATCTTAATTTCCTACCCTTTCTCATCTTTCACCACCCTTTATTTTCCTATCAATTCCCAATTGCCAAACGGACTGTTAGTTATTGATAATTGATTAAATTCAGCAGTGCTGGTCTAAGTGAGTTTAAGACCAGGAATATATTAGGTGTGGATTGTGTAAATACTATATTAACTATAAGGGTGGTATAAAATTGGTTTTCAAAGGGTCTAAGTGAGGAAGTGAGCTCAAATGGGCTTTGATTGGCATGGGATCACAATTAGTGACTTCCATTTCAAGTTGAAACCAGTTTATATCACAAACCAATTGACCCCCTCAACATTGAATTGTTTTCATAAGCTGGCCTATTTATTTTCTTGATCAAAGGTTTGAGCAGCTGTAAAATCCTGTCTGTTATGCCCAATCTATTTGTCAGGTACCCGGACGAAGCAATCAAGCTGCCTCTGGATAGAGTTATGGACGCACTTTCGAGCGAACAACTCAAAGTGGCTTCTGAAGATGAAGTGTATGACTTTTTCCTAAAGTGGGTTAGAACCCATTTTCCCAGTACGGATGATAGACAAGAAATTCTAAGGTCTCAGCTCTGCCAATGCATCCGCATCCCACACCTAAGTTGTCAGAAGTTGAGGGAACTCTTAACCTGCACCGATCTAGACCCTATAATATCATCCAATATTGTGTTGGAAGCATTATTTTTCAAGGCCGAGAGACTTGATCAGCAACGTTCTCTAATGGAAGCAAAGTTTAACAAATCTCTTGATTTTTCCTATGCCGAACGAGCTTATAATCATCACCCGGTGAAGGTGACAGAGTTTGATGCTCCAAATCCACAATGCATTGTGTACATGGACTTGAAAAAGGAACTCTTTGGGCAGACGAGTCTGATCCGATCTCAGGATTTCTATATCAGTGGAAACCAGTTCCACCTTGAGCTTACTCGTAACAGAACCGAATCAACCGATTGGATTGGGATATACATATATAGAGAGGGCAAGAGCAACCAAGAACCAGACCCTGTTACAATCCAGTATGACTTTGCAGCAAGGGAGAAGACTGATGGAAAATTCAAGGCTCTGAGATCCGGGAAATACAACATTGTAGGCAATGATTCATGTGGCTTTTACAACCTCTTTGATATTACTTGGGACCTGTTCGTGCGGTCGCCTAAAATCCCGTACTTCATCAACAAGGTCTTGCATCTCAGAGCTGATGTTAGCATTGAGATTGAGAAACTAGAAGCTCCTCCTTCTGAGGGTGCAAATCGTCGGAGAACGCCACATGCACGCTCAGGTACATGATATAGCAGTTGGTTCTACATTGTTGTGGTTCAGTTTTTTTTTTTACATTTGTTATGGTTCAGTCTTTGTATATGCAGGGCGTTGAGGCTGATCTTCGGCACAAGGCGAGCCTAAAAGGCGACCCGACCCGACGGTAATGTGATTACGAATGTGGTGGTAGTGGTTTGTTTAAGACAATACTTCCCAGCATTCCTGCCTTCCTAGCATGAACTCTGTTGGATTGTTTGGTATAGATGAATTGGTGTAGCTTGTGGGTCCATCCACATGAGTGTTCATCCATGATTTTCGTGAGTTAGGCTGGGAAAAGTGGCTTGTTTTTAGCTGGAAATGGACGTGTTTCTTGTGAATGAGTGTTGATAAGGTCTTACTGAATTGATCAAGTTTGAGTTGAGAATTTCAATCTGCAATGGCTGAACCATGAGAGAAGAATGGCCTAAATCTGGTAGTCCACTCAAGTTAGGGACAAAAGCTCTCAATTCTGATGCCTAAACTTGCGAGTTTGTTTGTCAATTCTGATGCCTAAAAAACATTGACTTTCCCTTTTGGAGTTGAAAGTTTGAGAAACAGTCTTAAATGCTTCCCGTTGTTTCCTTGTGCAATCCTAACAAGACCGCTACATGTTTGGGTGAGCCAACCAGATCCGAAGAATCCGCATTACCATTCAATGTTGGCCCCACCACGATGAGAAGATTTGTCTTGTCTAACAAGGAAACAACTCAAGATGTTTCTAATGATGCTTTGATGTCCAATCTAGTAATTCTCGAATGAAATCTTGGATGGATTTCAGGGATTTTGTGGTCAAGTCATTGAGATGTGGGTAACAACCTTTTAATCTCTCGAACCTTAAGGATTGGTCTAGTAAAGCAAGACATGATATCGATTTTTGGGTCTTTCCTATTCTTGCACTAGGACAATATTCTTTCATTCTAAACTTTCATCACAAAAAAACAATTTAATCTCTCTGTAAATAGTTTTGTAACCTTAAGATTTTGATCACCAAAAAAACATTTTAATCTCTTGGGAATAATTTTGTAACCTTATGTTACTCATTAGTCATTTCTATCTCGGATTTCTAGTTTTTTTTCTTGGTTGGTTGCTATTGACCAGTTGTACTGGAAAGTTTACCATATTTATATTTCTAAGGCCAAGTAATAAACAAATTTTATAAAATAATTTCCTAGGGGATCAAGGCCACAAAGAGGAACATAAAAAATATTAGAAAAATATGTTCCAAGTCAAAAAAGACATTTCTCTCCACTCATGCCATGGGTCGTTGTTACCTGCGTGTGTCCTATGTAGTAATTGCTTACATCCACGATCATTACTTTTTTGAACCTGTCTAAAATATTGATTAATTTCCCTTTCACAAGAACGTTATACTTAAATTTTAATTTAGTACTTGCTCCCCATTACAATCTATCTTAATTATACATAGAACCTGATCACCGATTGTCACATGATCTGATACCTCGTCAGAAACTAAGGTTAATGATGATAATTGTAATTTAGATCATCATAATACGCCAAAAAAATGCATAAATATACTTTCTTTATAGGCAAAATATCATTTTTCCGTGTCGGTTTTGTCAGCAATTTGCTTTTATAAAAAAAAGAGGAAACAGAAAAATGGCCTTTCGTTCTTGCTGAGATCGAGTCATCTGATCAACCAACGGCCGTGAAGAAGTCATACCTAAAAAGGGTTGGCCAGTCATAATCCTGAGAAGGTGTGTATCTTGACTCCTCTATATCTCAGCTTGTCTCCTTCCCTTAATTTCTCCCCACAAACAAGATCTTGTGATCAATCAGGAGCCTTAGATCTCTGATTCCTTGTGGATTGCTCATCTGACCAATTACCATTTTTAGGGTTTCATTGCTTTGTTGGGTTTGCTGTACATATTGAAGACTTTCTGTGTGTAAAGGTACCAACTTTCTATCTGGGTTTTTGAAGTTTTGCAAGACCCAGAAACAGATCGTCTTCTTTTTGGATTTTGTGTTGTGGGTTTGGTTAGGAGCATTCAGATAATTCTTCTTCTGAATGCTCTTTGTGGGGTTGCCAGCATTTTGGGGGAAATTTTAGGATAAAAAGGTAGTTGGTAGTTAGAAAGTTTTCCTCTTTTATTTTTGGGGTTTTCACATTTTATTGTTTTTTGTTTGGTTTGCAATTCACGGGAAGTCTGAGTGTGTTCACAAGAAGTGTCAAAAAGAAAAGATAGTGGTCCAAAGTGCTCTCTAGATAAGCTTTTAATGGCGGCTTTTCTGTATTGTCAAACTTTATAGGCTTGGCTTGGTCAGTGCTTGAGTTCTGTGAGGAACTCTATATTGCCCTTTATAAAAGTCTTCCATTCCTGCTATAAATACACAGTTTTGTTTGTCCTACCTTATTCCTTCAATTTCATTTGGAAGGCCTTGCTTTCAAGTCTCAATTGCTTTTGTTTAGGGGTGAGGGTGTTTGTGGAATTGATAGCCTTTACATGATTTTGCCCTTGTTTGAAATGAATCAATCTGAGGAGGCCGTAAATTCGGAGAAGAAGACCACATATGAAGAATCAACAGACAGGAATGGGATTGTTCAAGTGACCCTTAAAACCTCTAGAGGAGCTTCCGCTCGCGTAAGGATCCTCCTACACTTGTATTATTTCCTAATCCTATTAGGATATGAACAAAACTCTGTTACGTCTTCATTGCTGTTTGCGATGTCTTATTTGAATCAAATTGCATCATTTTCTGATTGAATGTGTATGTATTATGGATAGAGTATTGCATTAGCATGTTCTATATTTGGAAATATGAATGATTTTGACTGATGATGAATCTTTCAACCATCCAGATAAGCCTGTATGGAGGGCAGGTTCTATCATGGAAGACCGAGCAAGGCGAAGAATTACTTTTCACAAGTAGCAAGGTTTGATCTTCTCTTCCCTTCCTCTTTCTGTATGATGATCTGTGGGTTACCTCAGATCATAAACATGTTCGTATAGTGTTGAACAATCACCAGAAGCCAACAATATTACATTGTTTGCAATGACTGAGGATCGTTGTCTGAATCTTCACCAATATTACATTGTTTATTCAGTATGTAATGCTTCTTTACCTTAAAATGGATGGTACGAGTAGAGATTCTATCTGTCTGATTCTTGGTAATTACGCCTGATTCAGGCAACATACAAGCCACCAATGGCTATCCGAGGAGGCATTCCCATATGTTTTCCTCAGGTATTGTAACGTGAATTTCTTATAGAGTTGATGTAACCATTATCATAATAAGTTAGGGGGGTGCTGATCATTTGAACTTTATATTTGGTCATAGTTTGGGAGCCGAGGGTTGCTTGAGCAACACGGGTTTGCAAGGAATAGGATGTGGACAATTGATGACCAACCTCCAGCATGTCCTACTAACTCTAATGAGGAAGCATTTGTAGACCTGTTACTAAAACCTTCTGATGATGATACGAAGATCTGGCCCCATAAGTAAGATTACTAACAAGTATTCTAGCCATATCATTATATACTTGATCTTGGATAACTATCATTGGAACCCATCAGTTTGTCTCGAATTAAGGTTCTTTTGCTTTCTTTCTCTCTGTTGTCCAGATTTGAATTCCGTTTTAGGGTTTCTCTAACAGAGGGAGGGAATCTTAGGATGTTATCACGCTGCCGGAATTCCAATGGCAAACCGTTTAGCTTCTCCATTGCGTTTCGCACCTACTTCTCAATCTCTGATATCAGGTGAGCTGCTGTCAGAATTCAGCTGTGATTCAATCCAAAAACTTGAACTTATGTGGATCTTGATATGATGAATTTGTTGACTGTTGGGTTTCAGTTCTCCACTTTGTTTACATTGAATGATTGGACAAGTGAAAGCTTAACTGTTGGCATTCTACTTTCCAACTCTGTATCGGTGTCATCTTAACTAGTACAAGTATTGTCCAATACAGAAAACTGTCATCTCACAATGATAGTACACTTGAATGTATGGAGAGAAACTATATTCGTAACGAAATTCAAGTTGCACACTTGCACTTATGATTCCGAAAAGAAAAAACAGTAAAATTGAAGGAAAAATTGTCTGCCATGGCTGATTATAAGAATCTTAAAATACTTTTTACCTAGAGTTTGATCAAAAGTCATAAAAGTGTTCTTTGGCTTGATAAATGTTCCATTATTTTTACAGTGAAGTAAGAGTAGAGGGTCTGGAGACTCTAGACTACCTTGACAACCTATTGGAAAAAGAGCGGTTTACTGAACAAGGGGATGCCTTGACATTCGAAAACGAGGTGAACTCTCTTGTGATGCCTAGAATTCTGTACTGTTGAAGAGTGCAACTATAAGTTCCACTAGAAATGTATTTTCTTGGGAGTCAACTCAATGTGTGTAGCTGACTAGCTTTTCCCCGATCTCAGATTGATCGAGTGTATCTCAGCTCATCAGACGTAGTTGCACTTTTCGATCACGGGAGGAAAAGGACGTTCCAGATTAGAAAACAAGGGCTTCCTGATGTCGGTAAGATTGTTATATCATTTGATTTCATATTAGTTGATGAGAATTCATACGGACAGACAACCTGATAAATGTGCTTTTGGACTACTCACCATATAGCATTATTGTACATTATCTTGCATTTTATCTTAGTAATTAATGCAGGATAATGTATCATAATACAGAATTCCTCTCTTTCCTGCTTCAAGCAAGCTTATAGAGCATGCCTTTTGTATGCCAAACAAATCACAATTTTCAGCCTAAGAGCCCTGTTTGAGAGAACTTGGCTATAATCGAACAGAGATATCCGTGAAAGCTCATATCTGAGATATGGGAATTGATCACTGATCTTTTTTTATCTATTTCTAGTGCATGAACCCATGATCAAAACTCTAAATTTCAGCTTCAAGTTCTTTTCTTGGCCAAATTTAGATTGTTTTCATGTTAGTTAGCTGAGTTGAAATGTCAACCATTGTCTTTGGAAACATAGAATTTACAGCAAGGCTTCAGTATCAACACATTGTCACCTTATTTCTTGACTTGGCATTATAGTCATGTTTACCAAACGCGCCCTTATTTTATACAGCGGTATGGAATCCATGGGAGAAGAAGGCCAAGGCCTTGACAGACCTCGGGGATGAAGAGTACAAGCAAATGCTGTGTGTTGATGGGGCGTCTGTGGAGAAGCCAATCGCTTTAAAACCGGGCGAAGAGTGGACAGGTCAGCTCGAGCTCTCTGTTCTCTCTTCTTGTTGATCAAGGGATACTTCATCGGATTCGGATATTTCATCGGATTCGTCTTTGGTCATTACTCTTTTCTTTCGAAAAATGGAAAAAAAAATATCTGAATGTTGCTCATATTTTAGAGGCAGCATTTGTCAATTGTGATCTCTACTGATATTTGAACTAATTTGTGTGTTCCTTTGTTATTATTATTTTTTCAATGATAATAAAGGATTTTTACAAGCCTATGTTTGTAAGTTTGTATGTAATGGCTATTTCAAATTTGGAAAGCTTAATGCTTTTTGCTGTGAGATTCTTGCTTGGTATTTGGTTTTGATGTGTATGTAATCTTGATGACCCTTGTAAGATTGAAGGGTCTCAGAAAAGAATTATACATTTTTTTATTATGAATGTGACGGCTGATTTTGTAACATTCTGATATATAAGAAATCATATTATTTAATCTTGGAGCAATTTTTGTTGAAGTTTTGCTAGGTAAAATAATTTTGTTGGAGAATGTGTTTTTTTTTTTAATTTTCTATAGATAATGGGACTTGTGTATGTTTTTGAGTAGGTTTCAAACTTACAAACTTGTGCCAAATTTTCATGTAATTGGCTAGTACTCCGTAATATTTAGTTGTGAAATAAACTATTTCTTCATAAAAAAAAACTCCGTATCTATTATCCAAATATTGTGACATAAAGGACTTTTGTCCAACCGCATAGGAACAAAATTAGGCAAGAACCCTAATTTCCCTTCTTCCCTTCCAAATTTTAGGTACACATGCCTTGTTGTGAATCTTGTGATCCATTGGTTTGTACTTTGTATGAATTATTAGAAGAAAAAGAAATACATTACTGTCATGTCTTTTTTTTTAGAGGGTATTGCTCTATCAAAATAAATATATTGTTGAGAAACAAATATACAAATAGATACTTGCAAATTTGAAACAACTAAATGAATGATGAATGAGTAATTTTAATTGGATCTTTCTACCATGTGTATTCAAGGCACACTATAAGAGGCTAATATGGTAAGCATTTGTAAATTTTAAATTTTTAGTTTTTTAATCGTTGTTATGACGGGTTCACTATTTCCTTAATAGGCTTTTAATTTTTGTTTTGATATTCTTATCATGTGCCCTTAAGGCATACAATAGAAAAATCGATTTTAATTACATTCATGAATCATTATCCATACTTTTCAAGGCATATAATAGAAAAACCGATTTTAATTTACATTCATTATCCATACTTTTCCCTCTCAATCATTTGGAGTTTTATGCATGATGCATCCTTTTCCTTTCATTTTTTTCCGGGTTGGATTTATTGTTGTAATTATTTAAATAAAGTTTGTACCATTCTATAGTCTTATCTTGTGTTTTTTTTTCTCTTGCTATATACTCTCCCCATTAAAAAAAACTTATCATTTTAGCTTATCAGAGTTGTTAAAAAAATACTACGTATCATTTTATATATTTTTGCATATTTTTTCTATATTATCCTTATTAATTGAAAATAGTTACCTAAATATATAATGAAACTGTTTTTAACATGATTGAGGATTTTAAATTTAAATCACCTGACTTCTTAATTTTTAAGATAAATTTTAAAATAACATATTTTGCTTAGCATTGAGAGTATGGAAGAACACTACAAGCCAGAGTTGCTATATAACCCATTAAAGAAAAATGAAATTATTCAATTTAATTCTAACCTAAATTTAACTAATAATGTAATGGGTAAATAATACTTCTTCTAAATTAAAATAATCCAAGCTACCAAAATTAACTAAAGGTTTCTTCCCTATTTTCATCACATCAATTTTGAATGATCTGTAGTAAGCACCAAACCGGCCTATGTTAGTGAAATAACAAGTGTTTGACCTTATAGAATTCCAAATCATGGTCCATAATGCTTTTCAACGTAAGCTGTCAGAAACATGAATCATGTCATGTTACTATTTTTGTGTCATCTAAGATGTTACAGTATTTGGTATTGCTCTTTGCATGTCAAACCTTATGATATAACATGAAAATTGGAATTTTATGAGTACATTTATCCTATCTAATCATATAATTCATATACCTTTGTTTCTAGCCGTTGATTTCTCTCATCGATCAATTTCTCATGGCTTATCGCAATTTTTCATTTTCTATCTTTTCTTTGATGACAAGAATGATAAGAGGTTGAGACCCATACTCATGTCCCATTCACCAAGCCATTCATTTTGATACGTATGGTTTACCTAATCAACAACGTAATATTCTCCCCCTTTCGTATGAAATGATGGAGCTATATATTGTAAATGTTTATTCAATTTATTTTTTAATTTCAATCAAGAATCTTGGTTTATTAGTTGATTTTTGCACTATAACTTAAAATTTTGAGCTAAAAGATAGATTCCGACCTTGTATTATTAATTATAATGGTTATTAGTTTGACGCAATACTCTTTTTAATATCGATCCTAAAACTTAACATGGTCCGTTTTATGGGTTTGGGAGTATATCCAAAAACGAGATTGGGGTGATCATGATCTATTTGCAAATAGATTAGGCCATATAGCTAATAGATTTAATCATTCAAATGCTAGTGAAGATGTTGGATACTGTATATATATATGTCGGGGAGAAAATGGATCACAACATTGGGTTAGATTCCATATAAGGGGACGTTTTGAAACTTTTTTTTTTGGTCCAAACTTGTATTAGATGGTAAAAGGCCTATATATTGGCTTAAACTTTTATGTTAGAAGTGTTTAATGATTTTCGACCTTATATCTCAATGGTAAAAACATCGGTAAAATCTCTAATTTGTAAAGCCTTTTGGCTACATGAACGTATATTGAGTTCTAGACCGATATGTTGCCCAAGCATTAAAGCTTATATATTCCCCCCTACATATTATGTTTTTTTTTTTGGTCGGAAAGAAGGCAGCGCCTTCCAAATTAATTAAGCAGAAGCATTACAAGCAGTTTCGGGACGTAGAACGCCCGTTAGCATCATCCTCAAACGAAAGATAGTGGCAACCTAACGGGAACGAAAAGGCTAGCCTAGCAAGGGTGTCGGCCACAAAGTTGGCCTCCCTAAAGACATGGTTTAAACTGACTTCCCAGTCACGTTTAATTAAGCCTTGAAACTTACGAATTAAGCTAGAAAAGGGGTGGGATGAACTAATGTCCTTCTGAGCTAAGTTGATCGCCAGGGCCGAGTCAGACTCGATGTGCACCTTCCTGACCCCTTCCGACCATGCCAGTTCAAGGCCGTTCACCAGACCCCATAACTCCGCTAAAGCTTATATATTTTCCCCTACATATTATGTACATAAACTATAAATTAATGTTAAAAAAAATTAAAATGGGTCAATTCTATATGTCAACGTTGTTCGAACAATGACAAAATGAGCAACATTGCAACATAATTTAAAGTCCTTGCCTGAATATATTTCCAAGGTCCGTACATTATCGATGAGAGCCATGAGAAACACTAGACAATTTGGCCCTTGTTGGATTGTCGAGTTGATTTTCTCAGGCCATTCGGACCATTCCACAAACTATGGCCTTTTTTATTTTTCCTTAATTCTCTTCACAAGTGTGTGTTTGTTTAGGGTCGAGTGGTAGCTTCGGTTAGAGTTGGGTTGTGTGGATTTTAATCCACTATCGGCCTGCACTATACGCCTTGCTAGTGCTCCCATAACCTCATGATCTTTGCAACTTTGCATGTCTCGTACTCTTTGTTGTGGGTTTTCTTGACCTCGCTATGTTGTCTCGACTTTCGTTTTCATACGGCCTCTCAATATATATTTTCCTCTCCAAAAACCTTTATTTTTGTTTTCTTATTGTGGAAATAGAATGTGCTTCCCACATTGGAAATCAAGCGTGAAACCACCCACCATATAAGTAAATGGGCTACTCCCCATATTGCCAATTGGTTTAGGGTGGAACCTCATGTGTTTATGTGTCAGGCTTACCGCGCATATGCGCACGAACCGACGTGTGAACCCCCTACGTCATGTATGGCCCACCGATATTTAACATTTATGACTGATATATTAGTTTACTCAAGACTATTAGGACATGTCCAACAGTTTCCCCATAATTTTCTTCAAAATGAAGTACCAAAACACATATTCTCTAAAATTATTTTAGTCTAACTCCAACAGTTTTCCTATCTTAATTTTTTATTTATTCATTGTATATAAATATCATAGAAAATATTATAATAGGTAAATCAACCAATTACAAATTGTCATGATAGCACTTATCATTAATGCATTCCCCAAATCATTTTGGAGAATTCCCCAAATATAGAGAAAGAAACTCATTTTTTTGGAGAATTCTCTATAATGGAGATTATGATGGGAAAATTGTTGGAGTGAAAACTTGCATCATATTCTCTATATTCACACTTTTCAATAATATGAGAAAACTTTTAGATATGCTTTTATCATGTATTGATTGGTTTCTAGTCAAAGAGAATATTTCTATACTTTTTTTTTATTGATAGTAGTATATTTATTAGAGTCCAATCGGAGACCTATTGGTATCATAGATGTTTAATCTTAATACTACCATAAATGCTTAACCGATTTACTAAATGACGTAAGGTTCTATACTAATTTTACCTGTCAAAGCTTATTACATTCGATCAATTGACATATCAAGGGCTTGCTACACTTTGGCTTGAAAGTATACTTTCAAGCAAAAAGTATACTTTTATTGTCTTGGAATTGATGAAATAGTTGATTTTCATCAATTCCGAGACAATGAAAGTATACTTTTCAAAAGAAAATATACTTTCATCCAAAAGAGTAGCAAGACCCAAATCATCCACTCATCGCATTTTAATAATGGGCCCAGAATGTGGTATTAATGGGCCATAGAATTATGGGTCATGGATACAGCTAGGCCCATGGAACACATCATCAAATCATTTCTTTCGATAATCCACACATACAAAAAAGAAAGTTTCATTGACTTTATTTATCAGTTGTTTGAGATGACCCGTGGTAGACCGGTCAAAAGCTGAGTCGACCCGCAAATTCGATCAGACCCGACCCAAATACTACCCCAAAACTTTGAGTTTTAACTCGAGAATTTAGACACGTGAATCAGTTTCAACCCGACCCGATTGAAACCCGAACCCATTGGGTTGGACCCGATTTTTTATAGTTTAAATTATGTTACAATATGTAAAATTTATTTTAGAAAATTATGATATATTTAATTATTAAAATATTTTAAAATAATATTTTATTATTATATTTAATTATTTAAATAATATTTTATTTAAGTTTTGGTAAAAAAAATAATACTCTTGACCTGTTGGTTGATCCGACCAGACCCGAAAATTCGAAGCAACCCGACCCAGCTTGACCCGTAACTCGATTGATCCGAACCCGAACTTAACCCGAACCGCCTGACCCGACCCGACCCGACCCGATTTACAAGTCTACACGAAATTATTAACGTTCTTTAATAGCGATACGATTTTTTTCCCCTATAGCAATTGACGTTAGCAACAACTAACAATAAATGTTTTAGAGATATTTAGATGCAACCATAAACTACATGTTTTCCCACTATACTCCCATTTGACTAGGAGTGACATAATATGCGATCGAACATCTCTTACAACGGTAAGTCCTTAAAATTGTACATTGAGATTATGGTTTTGAATTCTATGGACGAGAAATGGATAGTAACATGTTCTTATCCCTAATGGATGCCTATTTCTAACCTGATTAAAAAAGAAGTGCCATAATTATATAGCTCATTTAGAAGAACTGACATAATTGTATAGCTTATTTAAGTATGAATTTTTCACTAGAAGATTTAGAATCACATTGCTCATCTAGCATAGTCCATAGATGTCACTTTTGACGTGTAGGCATTTAATTACTTTTCAAAAATGCAATTTCCATCTACCCTCGGTGTTGCTCTGGACGGTTGTTCGATAATATTTTGATCGTTTTGTATGGTTGTTATTTATATGGTTTCATTGTTTTTTGTATTCAAATAATTTATTGTCTTATTTTAATGATTAAAATAACATTATTATTGTATTTTTTGTATGACTAAGATAGTAAGATTATAACTGGATATCCAAATAATATGTCCTTAATCTTATAATTTAATAAATAAATTAAGAAAAGAATCTTATAATTTTTTTATAATATAAAATTTATTATTTAATAAGAAAATTCTAAATCTAAACCATTATTATGGAATTCATTCCCATAAAATAAAAGTTTATGATGCATATAGGTACAATATAATTTAATTCTTCAAAAAAAAAATAAGAAAATAGAATCTTTCATTTTTAGGTCGCATCCCCCGACCAAAAAAAATTTTTAGGCCGCATCCTTTAATCAGAGATGTATTCGGTAAAATAATACTCCATATATAAGATATATCTACATACTTATCAATAAGAGTAATACATTACATTTGATTATGAAAATTTATACAATGATTGCAATTTAATAAGAAATAAATTGTAAAAGAAAAAGTATATTATATATATTATAAACTATAAGGCGATAACAATATAATCATAAGTTAATTTATTGAGATAATATATAGTACTCCATAAAATAATAAGCAATACTATAATATAAACTAATAATAATACGATACTAGATTGAAAATAATACAAATTCATAAAAGATATTTAATACAAAAAAATACAGCTTTACATGTAGATAGATAGATAAATTTAAAATTGATTTTCTAACATATATTTCAAGAACGTAAGTTAAAAGCCTTCAAATAAAAAAATCATTTATATTTATTTCTTTCTTTTTTTTGGTCGAAATTATATTTATTTCTTTCGTTATAAATACATTAATTGCATTACTCCATACACATCCGTCCGTTGTAATGGTCAACGTTTTAAAAATTAAAACCCCTCCTTTACTAATTTACTACACTGCCATCTGCCACTAAGCATTTATTTCGCCTGATAAAAACGTCAACATACGCATATTTTTATCATGTTAATTAATTCGAATTTAAACAAAGCACCATAATCAACCTTTAAAACCCGAAATTTCACAGATTCTTCACATTCCCCCGTTATACTTTCACAGAATCGAAACCGACAAAGCCCTTCAATCTCCCAATCCCTAACCATATCCGCCATTAAAACCCAAATTCTCCCCCTTTCCTCCTCACTACACACCTCACATGCTCGCAATCATCTCTGTCTCCTCTCTCTCTGCACAATCCGCCTTCGATTGTACTCCGCATTCGCCTTTTCCACCAAACATTTAGGTGCGTTGTTCTTCCTCTTCACTCCATTCTCACTCTCCTCGTCCTCTTCCATTGCACACGCTTGCATAGCGCTGACATTGTTGCCTGACTCGGAAGCTTTTGAACTCAGTGAGTCGCGGAGTTTCCGAGTTCCGGACTGTTACCTCACATGCCGAGCGAGCTCTTCGAGGTTTGTTTGTTGCTCATGGCTTGGATCTGACGAAACCTATCTAATTGAATTTTCTCTGTTTTTGCGTGCTCGGTAACGGAAAAAGCTCTCACTCTTCTCGAGAAAATTGAATTCTTCTGGTTTTCCTATCTATTCTTCCGATTCCAGGTTTCAATGCGTTCGTAGAATGGTCAATTTGAGGTTTAAATTAAATCCGGAAGAAAACGGGAAGTAGAAATTAAAGATATCTGCAGCTTTGCAGTTTTCGATTTTCCTGCTTTCTTGACAATTTTCGCCGATTCATACGAATCTCAACTGTGCTATTTTTTTTTGTAGCTGTTTAACTTATTGTATAAACGCCGTTTAGGCGATTACCTTTCCCCTGCTTTTGAGTTTTGACACGCTTTCTAATCGCGCGAAAATATTTAACTCTCAGAATTTGTCGGCATTTCGTTGGATTTGTCCCCCTAATTGACACTGACATTTGCTAGTTTTTTTTTTCTCATAGCAGTAAGTATCAGCAGAGAAGGATAGATGGAGATTGTCCGAAGGTTCTGCTTTCTCTACCTGTTGCTGTTATGGTTTGGTTTGCTTGCTTTCCAAGCCAATCCTGAGCCTGTTGATGATAAGGAAGCACTTCTTGATTTCATCAACCAGATGCCACATATCCGTGGGCTCAATTGGGGAGCCAACACTTCCATGTGCACAAATTGGACAGGTGTGATCTGCAATGTGGAGGAGTCTCACGTTCTAGTCCTCCGATTGCCCGCCATCGGATTCAGCGGTCCGATACCGGCTAACACCCTCAGCCGGTTGTCTGCATTGCAGATTCTCAGTCTCAGGTCCAACCGGATCAGTGGCCCTTTCCCTTCTGATTTCAGCAATCTGAAAAATCTGTCCATGCTTTTCCTTCAGTTCAATGACTTCTCAGGTCCATTGCCTGCTGATTTTTCTGCTTGGAAAAAGCTTTTGGTTGTGAATCTGTCCAACAATAGGTTCAATGGGAGTATACCGGGGTCGTTGTCGAATCTGACCCAGCTTGTGAACTTGAAACTGTCAAACAACTCTCTTTCTGGTGAGGTTCCTGATTTAGATTTGCCTAATTTGCAGAAGCTGGATCTGTCATATAATAATCTCAGCGGTGTTGTTCCAAGGTCACTTCAGAGATTTTCTACTGCCTCTTTTGTGGGCAATAATGATCTTAGCTTTCCTAGTAGATCACCTCCTAGCTTGTTTGCAAGGCCACCTGTACCCGAACCTGAACATGTTGCTAAGGACGGTGGGAGGCTTGGGAAGAAGTGGTTGGAGGTGATTATAGTTTGCGTTTCTGTTCTCGGGATTGTGGCGATTGGGTTTGTATTGATTGCTTTGTGCTTGAGGAAGAAAAAAGAAGGTGGGTTTGTGGGGAAGTTTCCTAAGGATGAATTGTCACCTAGCAGAGCTGCTTCATCAGGTGGCCAGGAGGCAAGAAATAGATTGGTCTTTTTTGAAGGGTTTAATTATGCATTTGATTTGGAGGATCTGCTGAGGGCTTCTGCTGAAGTTTTGGGCAAGGGGATGTTCGGCATGTCGTATAAGGCCATTTTGGAGGATGGTAATGTTATTGTTGTTAAAAGGCTGAAAGATGTAAGTGCCGGGAAGAGGGATTTTGAGCAGCAAATGGGGGTGATTGGAAGCATTAGGCATGAGAATGTGGTTGCTCTTAGGGCTTATTACTACTCAAAAGATGAGAAGTTGATGGTGAGCGATCACTGTAGTCTGGGAAGTGTTTCAACTTTGTTACATGGTATGCTTCTTCTTGCTTTCCTAGTTACTATTATGACTGTGTTGCATTTCTGATTTCTCTGTCATGGTAGTTTGTCCGATTTTTTTGCTCTGTTAAATGCTGTTATTCAGTTTTTTCCATTTTTGATTAGGTTGCATTTTGCATCTATGGTGGTGATCTTTCTACCTCCAATATTTGCACTTATTTCAGTATCATATATACTTGATGACCTCTGGTTGATCATATGTATTTGGCATCAAACCAGTCATCTTACTGGTTTACCAGTCTTATGTGTTTGAATTGATCATCTCTTGCACCTAAAAGCTTCAACAATCACTAATCGTTATTAGGTAATCATCTACTGGCAGGTGTTCATTTTACTCAATACTTGCTACAGTTTCTGTCATGTTCAATTGTTTGAAGCACACTAGTTTCATTCACCTACATCTGAACCTTCCAATGTACTATGGGTCTGGGAATTCGTTATGATTGCACCATTGACATGTTTGATGTTTTACAGCCAATAGAGGAGAAGACAGAACCCCTCTGGACTGGAAAACCCGTCTCGGAATAGCCATTGGAGCAGCCAGAGGCATTGCTCACATCCACGAAGCCAATGGCGGCAAGCTTGTACACGGCAACATTCGCTCTTCAAACATCTTCCTCAACTCTCAACACCAAGGCTGCGTCTCTGATTTCGGATTGGCCACAATCATGAACCCAATCTCCCAACCCGTCTCACGCACGACTGGATACAGAGCACCTGAGATAACAGACACAAGAAAAGCAACCCATCCCTCTGATGTATACAGCTTTGGAGTTTTTCTGTTGGAGCTTCTCACTGGCAAGTCCCCTGTCCACTCCACTGGTGGGGACGAGCTCGTGCCACTTGTCAGGTGGGTCCACTCGGTTGTGAGGGAAGAGTGGACTGCTGAAGTGTTTGATATTGAACTCATGAGGTACCCTGATATTGAAGAAGAGATGGTTGAGATGTTGCAGATTGCTATGTCTTGTGTGGCGAGGGTGGCCGAGCAGAGGCCGAAGATGGCTCATGTTGTTAGGTTGATAGAAAATGTGCCACAGAATAATGTTTAGCTAGGATGAGTGTTCTTGCTAGTGAGCTTCGCTCATTTCTTCTCCATTTTTATCTTTTTTCTGTTTGATTTGTGTACTTTCTGTTTCAGTTAAAAGTTGTTTGAATCCATCATGATGAATGACAACAACAAAAATGGCACTCTGTCAATGGGAAGCTGTGATTCTGAGCTAGATTTGTTTTAGACATATGAAATTCTTTACAAACAAAAAGTTTTAAGTACGAGTTGAACCCAGGATTATGAAGTTCTATGTGACTATGTCCATTCATGAATCGTTTAATTTATGAGAACTATATGTGTGTTAGGGTGATGAATATTGCATCAATTAATTGACTATATAAGAAAGTTCATGATCACAAGGATTACTTGAGAGTTGGATTTTAGGTAGAGATGGGCAAACAAGAATGTTGACCTGTTTCCAAGTAAACTATACTTTTGCATCATATTTTGACTTCTACATTCATTTTTTTTTTGAGCCCAACTTCTACATTCATTTATACTCATAATATTAAAAATTACATATACTCCGTATTAATCTATTTGGTATGTTGTAGTTTCAGTAGACCTAATCTTAATATTATATTATATCTACTATTTTATATCATAAATAAACAACAATATCTTATAATCATGCTAACGAAAAACACATCATAACTATTTGCTTAATGTAAAAACTTACATTAAAAATTGAATCATTCAAATTCTACCGAATGCCATTTTTTATAATTCTAATTTATACTTGTGGGCGGAAGAAAATATTAAAGCCCATTTCTTAAGTCCTGAGTTTAAAAAACAGGGCCCAACGTCTGACACCACTATATAAACTCCTCAACCTTTCCTGTTACAAATCCCCCCGCCCTCTCAAAAACGAAATTCCCTGCCCCTCTCCGAGTACGAACAGGAGGATTCTGGTGCGATCTCTCTCTATCTCTATCTTTTGCTTCGTTCGTGTGTTTTCCTCTTGTTGATCTACTGTTTCTGTTAGATTTCACATCCTGTTCGTGTATAATCTGGAATTGATTCGAGTTAGGGTTTGGTTGGTGGAATTTCTAGGGTTTCTGCCATGGCGTCGAAGCGGATCTTGAAGGAATTGAAGGACCTTCAGAAGGATCCTCCCACCTCTTGTAGTGCGGGTAATTACTTTCTGTTTGCTTTGTAGCTTTGTATCGCTGATCCTCCTCGCCGTATGTTTGTTGAGACTCGTCTGTTTGAATTCATTGGATTTGATGCCTGTGATCTCTCTTTGTTTGCACTTAATTGCTTATCTTGTTGCTTTGTTTTGTTGATTGCGAAGAAATTATTGACCGGTATCAGTTTTTCTGCATGTAGCATGACCTTTGCTCTTGCTAGCAGACGATCTCATACTGCATGAAAGAGCTACAATAATGTACCTTAGTTAGGTTGTGTTTGTTGCTTTTGGATGGTTTGTGTTTATGCATGATACATATGTTTTCAACCTTTTACTAGTGTTCACCGATTGCTCTATAGTAGTACCGCTAACTGTGTCTGAATTAACAATTGTACATTAGGCCCCGTTGCTGAGGACATGTTCCACTGGCAGGCAACGATCATGGGTCCTCCTGAAAGTCCTTATACTGGAGGGGTGTTCCTTGTCAATATTCACTTCCCACCTGATTATCCATTCAAGCCACCAAAGGTAACATATCATAATTCTCTGTCCTCCCAACTTTTGAGGGGATTGCATCTGATGTTGCATTGATGATGATTTTAGAAGAGTGTTAGCCTGTCTTATTTGGTTTTAAATGCCATACGAATGTCGATCTCAACCTATTGTGGTGATTGTATAACTGTTTGCTCTTATATGGGGACAGAGGCCATCTTGGGATGCTTAGAAGCTTGCTAAGAAAAAGGGCGCATGTAGTGGTTTTGTCATTGTGATGTTTATGTGCACTAGTGAACAAATACAGTGGGAATTGCCTTCTTGCTTACTCTGTTTTGCAAACTCTGAACTGTTTTTTGCCATCAAGATGGTTTAGGAATGGCTGTGAAACGTTTTTGGTCATTGCACTTATGTCATGTAGTAGGAATATCTTTCATTCTATGCTAGATTGCTGTTTAGGTGTTTGTCCTTGTTTCATGTGTTATCTAGCCTCTTGGTTCTATCTTCATTGCTCTATACTTTCTTCTCTGCCTTATGACTCCTTTTCTTATAATAAAAAAATGAAAATGGAAGAAGGAAAACTATTTCAAACCAATATGAGGGCAGCAGTAGTGACAATAAGTTGCTTTTTACATACAATAAGTAGCAGAAGCTTGCATTCCTGCCTGCTGCTTTAGCAGGGTGACATATCACTTTTTCTGAGTTATCTTGCTGCATTTATTCAAGTTTGTATATAGGTTACCACACATACGAGAACATGTCTAGAAAGAAACTACCATGCCATATTCATTTTGAACCATTTATTTAGTCAAGTACTTTTTGCAGGTTGCATTCAGGACCAAGGTTTTTCACCCTAATATCAACAGCAATGGCAGCATCTGTCTTGATATCTTAAAGGAGCAATGGAGTCCTGCTCTTACTATTTCCAAGGTTATTATCTTTGTCTCGAGCTAGAAGATAATCTTCCGTTTTCGCTATTCAGTTTGTCAAAATTATTTGGCACCTCTTGTGCCAGGTATAAAATTGCTTACATTGACCACCTGGTACTGATTCTGGATTCCGAATTGCTTTAAAAAAATGCATGCCATCTCATGATAATATTACTTCCACCTTTTTTCTTTGCTTGCATTACTTGATAGACATATGTCATTAACACTTCACCTAAGGTGTTTGTACTGTTAATGCTATTTGCTGTAATAATCATGTTCATGGAACCATTTATTGGTTTTACCATATGTTAGACATAAATATGCTCCATATGCCATCTATTGGATTTTTCCTTTGTGTGGGATTCTACTAAAATTCAACTTAATATTTGCTATGCTTTGAGAGCTGTTGTGCTATATCCATGTCTTTTTCATAAATATCATTTGTAAGCTAGGTTTCAGCAATGTCTTATGGACTTGTGATTTCTGCTGGAATAGCCACTAATTTTGCTTCACTGGCAGGTTTTGCTCTCTATTTGCTCCTTGTTGACTGACGCAAACCCTGACGATCCGCTGGTGCCTGAGATTGCTCATATGTACAAGCACGACAAGTCCAAGTACGAGTCAACTGCCAGGAGCTGGACTCAAAAGTATGCTATGGGTTAGTCACCTTGTGGTGCCCTGCCAGTTTCCCCTATTTGAAAATCTATAAGTGAAATGGAAGGCCATAAAAACTATGCCCTTTGTTAAAAATTCAACTGTTCTATGCTTGTGTGGGGACATATTATATGCTCTTTACCAGTTTAATGTTTCTCTTATGTCTGATATTCAGCCTGTTTAAATTGTGCATTCTGATTCTTCTATTTTTATAATGTTTGAAATGGGGCTGTTCATTTTTCCTTTTGCTTTTCTTGAAAGTTTTATATAAATCTGAAGATGAGTGAATCTGTTAACTGAATAATTCAGATGATGAACTGAAGTAGTGCAACCATTGTCTTCTAACTCGTAGCAAAATTTCATAGATAAAAAGGTTAATTTTCCCTTCGACCAAAAAGATTTGAATTCCATGGTTTTATCATCCAAACAACAAAATGCAACAGTAGCGTTACAATTGAAAACCAGGCCAAACACTTGCTGAATATAACAATTCAGTTTCTGTTCAAGCACTTGTAGCAGGAATAGCTGGCTTCGAACCTGAAAAATTTTCCAAAATATGAAAACAGGTTGTCACCTAATGGTATATACGGAGTATTTCATATTGAGTTGTAAATTCAAAATACTTGTTACGATAGAGCTGAAAGTTTTAGGCCAAAAGAAAACTGTACCTAAACCTGACAACATCTTGCGGTGCGTTACTCCGCCTTGACGTGCCTGGACTACCGTGGCCCAGTTGATCCCATCCGATCCGAGCTTGTCAACAACGACAATGTGAAGCTTCTGGCCCATCTCACAATGAGTCCCGACGGAGCTGTAGAAGTAGTAGTCACCGGTTGCGTTGAGATTCACCACGGTTGGACCAAGAGCCCATTGGTCTATGACATGGTCATGCCCACATGACTCAAAATCCTCTTTTGTCACTTGGTATACATTTTGTCCTCCTGGCATGTATGGGAACACTGCATTTGTGTTTTCATATGATTACATGTTAACATCTATATGGTCACAATAACATTATAAACAAATACATTTAACCCATGAACATGTGCCTTGCATACAAGTCCAGTTAAATTTTGGACTTGGCTACATACCATGTGAGGAAATTCAAAAACTGTCTATAGAATATCTTGTTCAATGATCGATTATATAAAGGAAAGATTATTACATTTTCTTCTTGAAAAGAGTTTGGATTACCCTTTAATGATGCATTAGGCTAGTCGCATCAGATGGATCACATGAATCTCATAAACCCTTACTTTCTCCATTTTTCTATCTGCCACCTTATCCTTGTGCCCTATAAACATTTTGCCCATTTATTAGATTGACCCCGTAAGTTATAAATATTCATTTTTATAATTAATTTTGTACAAAACTGACAATTTAATACTCTGTATTAGATTAAACTTGATATAAGTTATATTCCTTAATTTTATTGGAACACCGTGAATTTCACATTTTGATGATTAGAACATATAGCAAACGATCTATATTTTTTCTTAAAGTTTTGATATCAATATATTCCAGACTTAAAACAGCCCCTAAAACATAATTATGAGCAGTTTAGACTTAATATGAATTAAAACTCAACCAAAAATCCTCAAAATGAATTCAAAAGCACAACTAAAGTAAAAATTGAATTGAAAATATACAATACAGTGCCTATGCGCAGATAGAAAAAAATTGTTTTTTTTGTAGTATTTAAATTCCTAAATGGGCAATTTAATACGTCGATTTTTCGGGGCTATCAACTTCATGAGAAACACCATGGTACTAAAAAGATCTCTCGATCTTCAATCATGCGAGATTTATCCTTTTTATCGTAGTTTGGGAGTTCATGGATCGAGCTCATGACCTCCGGTTGGGCATGACATATAACATAAGATTTCATGTAATGTAATATATCGATATCGATTTTTCTAAACTATGTCGTTAGGGTGTAAACTATCCCAACAAACCCTTATAGTTGAAACTCAACACTCACCCTAACAAAACTCAAAGATATTGCAAACGTGATTTACCTAATTTGTCGCCTAAGCCAAAAGTGCGAGAGGCAACCCATTTGTTATAGAAGGTGTTGTTCGGAGGGATCTGCCATCCATGGCTTCCACCGACGACATGAATTAGAGCCGTTGAAGTTTGCAACATAACACACCCAATTGCAACCACCAACAAGAAGGAAGCCACTTGCAACTTAGCCATCTTGAGCTTCCTTCTTGTAAAGAGGCTTTGAAGGGGGGCTATTAATGTTGCAAACTCAATGGTTTGAAGTTTCAACTATTGGGTGCTTTTATATGTGTGTATTTAGGATTTGGAAGGCCAGATTTTGCTGTGTAATGGTAGGTTGGAGATGGGATTGTGGTTTTCTATTTTTTCACGTACTAGTTTTTAGATATGCATGGTTGGTTGACATTTTTCTACTATGTTAAATCTGTAGATTTTCACAAGGTTTTTGCCCTACATCTCTTGTAAGATATTCAGGGTGCATTTTATGTTATAATGCAGGCTAGAAATTTACATAAAATTCTGTATTATGATATAAAACTTATATTATAATATAGAATTTAATACAAAGTTATGCCTTATGATTTAAAATCATATGCCTTATAATTTAATAGAGTAACCCAATTTAATAGAAAACTCAATCAGTTGTATTCATCATCCAAACAAAGTGACAAAACCTTCGTATTTTAACTTCTTTGATCGAGTTGAACTGTCATTGGATGGGGTTCAAATTTTATTTTCGTTATTTTATATTTTCTGATTGTTATGATACTCTCATGAATCAGTGGCACGACTTGGACCAGGAATGTGGTTGCCCTTGAATGTTGAAAGCGTATTTCTTGAAAGGCCTTTCTTTGCCACGAGCCTTGATAGGCCAGTTTTATTCAATCATGTTTATATTGATGTTTTAACAACACATCATAGTACATCATTGAGATTCAAGTTACCAAACTCTTAATCTTGAAGGTAGAGCTTCAAGTACTCGTCCATTCGCTTGTACTCGACCTCTGGGTACAGTTTTGATGCTTCTTCGTCTTCCTCCAACTCGAAGTTGGTCAGGCACCCGTCGTAGAAGATGTGGTAGAAGTGTCCCATCGCCACTTGCATCGGAAAATCCTTACCTAAATTACGCGTCCAAGAGACACACATTTCTCAAGTTAATTCAGTCATCGCGAGGAGCCAAAGTTGGTCTATGTTAAGACCTAGTAATGTGTAGTATGGCAATCATGTATGTATAGCTAGCCATACCATTCATCATGGAGAGGAACTCTTCGCCAGAGATGCTCTTCTTGTCGAGCTTTTTGCCCGAAAGCTTTTCCCAGATCTCTGTGATTTCTCGTTGCGACAATACATTTTCGGGAGGCCTAATGTAGACGTTTTTGTTCACGGTTCTTGGGTCGTCGATTGTCTTCAGCGTGTAAGTCGCAATGTCGTCTTCGTCTACGAAAGCCACTGCTTGTATACAAGGGCAAACCAAATACACCAACAATGATGATCAAGAACCCATGCGTATAATGTACGTGTATGGGTTCTAATTATATATATCTAATGATAGGGCTGACAATGTCAAGTTGTCAACCTCATATATAACCTACTAGACGTATGAATGGAAACACTCATGTTGTTTGGAATTCAACTAATTTGAAAGTCGATCGAGACGTATCGAAATATAGGTAAGCTAATAAATTAGGTGGGGTAAGAACACTATCCTTGACAAACTATATATTTTCTGTACAACTTTTATACTTTTTGTTGTTTCTTAGGTAAGACTTTTCAAAATGTAACGAATATACATGTTAGTGCCGACCAAGAGACCCAGCATAATATAAGTAGACGTTAAGAGTAAGAATCGTAAGATTAGAGCAAAGAATTAAAGGACAAAAGGAAATCACATTTTTTGCTAAACTTAATTATATGGGTTTTGTTAATCATGACACATGACAGTTACGTGTACTTATATATTAAGGATTTGAATCCAATCAAAATATTCTATAGCTTGTAAATGGTAAACCGTGAACATGAAATACATATACGTGAACCAAAACAGTTTTAAATGAACTCCAAAAAAATGTTCTTGATATGTAGTAATCTGGTACATAACACATGATATTGAGAATTTGTGTTATTACATGTATTAATATGTATTGATTTGTTCACGTATTTCTTCCTATTATTCACGCATTTATGTATTTCATTCACGCTTTCAATTTACATGATAAGAAAAGTTTTAACCGAAAACAATCTGATATGTTAAAGGATATATACAAACTTACCTTTGACATTTCCATCTCCATACAAGAGAACTTGTTCCTTGGGAGGAAGAAGAGAACCGAGTTGCGAGAGACTAGGCACAAAGTAACCAGCAAAACAATTTGCAGAAACATAAGTGAATGGAATGTTGGCTGTTTCAATGGCTTTTCTAACCTCCATCTTCTCATCAAATGTACTTTTGCCTGGCTCTAATGCGTTTTCCATTCTTGATGGGTCAGTCCCAAATTCTGAGGGCAAGAATCTCTACAAAAGAGCACAAAATAAAAGATCACGAAAATTATATTATCAAATGAGCATTAGTGAGAAAAAGAATATAAGTCAAAGTGGACCAATTACCGAGTAGCTAGTGTATTATAACTATGTGGTGCCAAACGATTAGATAGTGAAACGATTAAGTCTTTAAAGATACTACTTAAAGGGGTCATTAGCTCGAGTTTTGTGGGAAATACTCTCAACCAAAAAAAAACTATGTGGTACCAAAAAATTGTGTTTTGCCCACATGATTAATTTAATTAAGTTTGCTAAAAGAGTTTGCAAATCTCATTTAATTAATTAATGACTAATAAGGCAGATTGATCATGTCCTTCAATATAGGTCGATTATAGGGAAACTTTAGAAAATAAAATGAAGAATTAAAAGTTTGCATGAACGGAAGCCAAAAACCAAAAACCAAAAACCAAAAACCAAAAACCAAAAACAAAAAACAAAAAACAAAAAAACAATTACTTCTCTAATCAATGTTATAAAAAATAAAATATGGTCAAATATGTAGATATGATCAAGTAAATTGTCCTTGTGTATAATCTCCTACATACCTTAACAGTACCAGCCTCTGTAATGGCTTCAACAAGCTTAAGTTGCAACAGCAAGTTATGACTCCTGAAGTACACACCGGACATGGCACTTATCACCACATCGACCTTCTTCACCGCCTCGACAAGGCTCCGGTGATCCGAAAACGAGCCCTCGACGAGACGGGCCCCCTTCTTCTTGAACCCTAGCAAGATCTGAAGCTTGTCGATGTCGAGCCCGACTCCTTCGGGCCTTAGCAACACATAGGTCTCATGGCCCTCCCTCAAACTTGCCTCCACAAGCCTCTTGCCAATGTAGCCTGTGCCTCCCACCACCAACACTTTGCTCTTCTTCTCCATCTTTGTTTTTTTTTTGCTATTTTTGTTCTATAGTAATTAAGAGAGAAGCGTACACTTGCATGTATATATAGGAAAAAATTTGCTCTCTTTAATGAATGTATATTTTGGTATAAACGAATATTTGTGTGAGATCTTAGGGTTTGACGAAACGTCTTAATTGGCCACCCTCTTTGATTAATTAATTAGGTGAATGTGGTCCGGTGAAAGTGCACTATCATATAATACTTGTTATATACGTACCACAAAATATGTTCTACCTAATTAGTCTTTGATCGAACATATAAAGGTGATGAAGACCGACGCACCCGTTCGATCTGAACCGGACCCATGTTGAGTGTGTGATTATGCACTCTAACAAGGACCTACGAGGATCGCCATTGGGCCATACGACCGATCGATCATATGATTTATATCCTTGGACCTTTGCTTTACCTTAGGGGACTACGATGTCGTCAATCGAGAGGGCATTGGTTAACTTAGGGATCGAGTTCGTGTAATTTCGTATAAGTACATTTCCCTTGTGAATTTAGGGGCAAATCGCATATGAAAAAACCTTGCACTTGCACTTTCTTAGGCTTTGACGGAGTATATACATATTATGTTTTTCCCGGATTTACAACATGTTCATCTTTATGCCTTAGAAATTAAAGTTAGAAGTATACTAAACTAAAAGTTGAATAATATATATGGATTTTTCTATCGGCACACTATAAGCCGCTATTAATTGGAAAGATTTGGTAAATCTTAAATTTTTGGTTTTTTTTTTGTGACAGATTCACTATTTTTATATTAACTAGTATACTTATATTGTGCCCTTAGAGCACACAATAGAAAAACCGTATATATATTGTTCATGTTAACTATATAAGTTTAAGGATGTATTGTAAACTATGCTTTGATGGTCAGTTTGTAGGCTCCAAGTAGCAGGATCTTGGCGACGGTGGGAGAGGTACGCGACGCCACAAAGCAAAGCAATGGCGAGGGACAAGCGGCCATGACGAGCTTGAGCTTAAGCAGGTGGGGATGGTGGGGGTAGAATCCGGTGAAAGGGGTGCACACGAGCGCGATGAGGACACACACGATTAGCCAATAACGGCTCTTGTGAGCGTCTAGCTAGGGTCATAATGAGGAATGCCCCATAGATTGATGCATCCGGGATGGGTCATGAACATGACCTGGAAAAGTACAAACCCATTTGCGACCAAATGAAAGTGGGTGGGGCTGTTCAACAGCCCAAGTTGATTTATTATCTTAGTTGTAGACTAGTAGTTGATTTTATATACTAAAAGTAAAATATGGACACTTTCCGACTAAGTTGATTTATTATTGTAGTTGTTTTTATATACTAAAAATAAAATATGGATAATTTTTGACTAAGTTTTGGATGATTGATATGGATGTACGTTTCTTATACCGTAATTATTAATATATGATTTTATTGGGACCTTATATTTCTGTAATGGTTTTTTGAAAATTTATTATCTTATTATCTTATCAAAAATCATCAAAATTTTACACTAACCCAAGTCGGGACCGGAGAAAAATATTGATTTACCGTATTTATTAGTTTATCGAGTATTAATTTGTGAAGATTATATTGTATGTTTTCGAAGAGAGTCATAAGAGAGTTGCACCCTAAATGAACTCATAATTAGTCGATCGCTAGAATACTATATACATTTTACTTTTACCTATGTGTATATAAGTATATCGTGTCTTGACCAAAAAAAAAAATATATAAGTATATTGTGCTCATTCTATCTGATTGTAACACGAAGTTCTACATCTTTTTTTTTTTTTTCTCAAAGGCAAGTTTTACACACTCCATCCTTGTAACGCAACTCCTTTCTTTTCTTGTCTTTGTTTTTTTTTTTTTGTTGAAAGGTGTAAGCTACAATATATTTAGATTATAATATATAATCGATAAAAGCAGACATGTATTTTGATAATGAATCACATATTGGTCTTGCACTTTGGTCCTAAGTCCTATATCAAAGTTCCAATCTCTTGTTCTTCTAAACTACTTTAATTCTCACAAAGGGCAATAATTAACTAATTGCATAATACATGAGTTATACACATTTGTTTCGGTCAAAACAACCATATCCTAGGTAGTAGGTACAAAAAAGACATGTACAATTAAGATTATTTTTAATAGTATTTCTATCTTGTGTGTCTTTAAGGACATATTCATAAGAATTCGTATTTAGACAACTAAAACTCTAAAAAACGGAAAGTATAAAGTATAAACCGATCATAAAAAAATAAAAATAAAATCTAAACACGAAATCATGATTTATTTCTAAATTTAGGCTCTTAACCATCCTTATCGCAACTTTTTGACATTTGAATATATGACAAAGAAATCTTGTACTTTACAACATACTTTTCAGCTTGATATTATGCTACTAATCAACCAACATCGATCAGACCAACACGACGGGCCTAGTTACATTATTTTGCGTGCCACCGGGCAGCAACTTCCGGCCGGCGTGGACTCTTGCAGCCCAATCGATGCCGTCAGAGCCAGGCGCTGTGCCGACGACAACGTGGAGCTTTTGGCCCATCATGCAATGGGTGCCGACGCCGCAGAAGAAGAAGTAGTCGCCGGGCGTGGGCAACGGTATCCTAGCAGGCCCTATCCATTCGTGAATGACATGGTCGTGCCCACATGCATCGAAATCCTGTTTATTGACTTGTACCACGGTGTGTAATTGTGGCCTGAATGGAAACACTGCATTGCACTTGCTTATGTTAACAACTATTGTGAAATATTAGATGTGAAACCTCGTCGGGTTAATAATGAATCCGTAAAAAAAAAAATTAACAATTCTCAAATTTTAAGATTGATGAAATCTTTCTCATATTGGTCTCTTATTGTGTGCCCTTAAAATACGTAACGGAAAAATTCTATTATACGAGGCTTACATCACGACCCACAAGTCATATTCGTCCAAAGACTTTAATATTGTACAAATCTAATTATTCTAGTATATAACCTTAATGGGTTACTCCTGTAATAGGAGATTTTAAGCATAAATTGATGATCAAAATTGTATAATGAGATGAATTTGGAAAAAATCATCTAACAAGTTATGATTGATATAGGCAATTGCATAATTGAACTAAACTGATTATTGAGCACGGAAATTCAAAAATATAGAAGAAGAAGAAGAAGAAGAACACATCCATAAGAAACTGAGAAAGTTGATTCATGTTACTTACTTAATTCGTCGCCTACACCGAAGCGGCGAGGGGCAGCCCAATGGACGTAGAGGTCCTTATCCGTCGTAGGTGTTGTCCACCCCATTTCTCCACCCACGACGTGAATCAGGGCGCTTGTTGTTTGCATCATAGCACACCCCACCGCAATCGTTAACAAGAAGGAAGCCATTTTCAACTTTTCCATATTGAGCTTCCTCATCCAGTTCTTGTTTGATATCAAGTTTGCAATGTATCAGCAATTTTGAATGCTTTTGGCATATGTTTCAAGCTTGAATGATTAAATAGAAAAATGAAACAACAAAGGTTAGAAATAGTGTCTTCTAATAAAGGGTTGGTGGAGATCCCTTTGAGACGGTTAAATATTATCCATCAAAATCTAATGTCCAATTTTAGGCATGGGACAGTGCAATAAGACTTGGTTATAAAAGGACAAAACTCAATACCCAAAAAAAAAAAGTAGAAAAATCCACTATTTATGTAACGAAAACTTCGTTTGGATTAATGTGGAGCAAAATTAAGCTTAGATGATAATGTGCAAGGTTAATACAATTTTGGTGCACCGACTCAAATACAAAATAAACATATTAACTTTCTAGAGAGGATTTTGAAAACTACATAGTAGTAGTTGAAAGATTGCATTTCCAATCAAATGTTTCTCCTGTCTTTCCAGAGTCTATAAGTGACTTCAGGCCTATCTCATGTTGCAGTGTCATTAGCAAAGTTGTTTCTAAGATGTTGGTGGATAGATTGTAGTTGGTGCTCCCTAAAGTTATTGATAACACTCAAGGGGCTTTCCTCAAAGGTAGGAGTATCAAACACAATATTGCAGTCTGTCAAGATATAATCAAGTGTTATGGTAGGAAAAAATCAGCCCGAGATGTGCACTTAAGATAGATCTCAAGAAAGCCTACGACATGGTGAACTGGGGGTTCTTATTTCATATGATGTATGAGTTAGGATTTCATCCTATACTTGTCCATTGGATTAGAGAATGTGTGGAGTGCAGTCAGTTTACAGTGAAGATTGGCAAAAGATTCCATGGACATTTCAAGGGAGAGAGGGGCCTAAGGCAAGGGGATCCTCTATCGCCTTATCTTTTTGTGATCGTCATGGAGTATCTAAGTAGGGCTTTCAAAAACATGGCTCGGCAGGACTTGTTCAAATTTCACCCAGGGTGCGCGAGGGTAGAGGTGTCTAATCTATGCTTCGCGGATGATTTATTTATATTTTCTCATGGGAGTTTAAACTCTATCAAAGCTGTAAAGGACGTTCTTGACCTGTTCAGTGAAGTGTCCAGGTTGGAGATCAACCTTGCCAAATCAAAAGTGTATTGTGCTGGTTTGGAGAGATTTGAATGTGATGCAGTTTGTTATAAGTTGGGGATGGAGGAGGGCCAGCTTCCCGTGAAGTATCTTGGAGTTCCTTTGAGTAGTTCCAAGTTGCAAAAGAGAGATTATGTGGGCTTATTCAGCAAGATCAGATCCAAGATTAATTCATGGGCGTGTAGAGCATTATCATACGCTGGCAGACTTGAAGTCCTAAAAGCTGTTTTGTTCGGTATTCTTAACTATTGGTGCAAGATCTTCATTCTCCCCAACAACGTGTTGAAGGAAATAACGCGTCTTCTTCGTAACTTCCTATGGAGCGGCTCGTGTGACGGGAAGAAAGCTCCGATCGCCTGGAAAAGGGTTTGTAGGCCCAAAGAAGAAGGAGGTATTAGAGATATCAGAGTGTGGAATAAGGCCAGCTTTGCAGAGTTAATCTACGATGTGGTGGAAGGAGTTGGGTCCGGCTCTATATGGCATAAGTGGGTTGATAGAAATTATCTGCGATCAACTGATTTTTGGAACGTTCAGTGTAAGAGCTCAGCAAGCACAACATGGAAGATGGTTCTGCGGGTTAGGGACGAGCTGGCTGAGTCCTTGAACCATGGCAACGCCCCTGCTGTGTTGGTGGCTCGTAGGGGCAAGCTGGATGTGACGAAGTTGTATAACAGCCTCAGGAGCAGATCCGAAGAGGTGAATTGGAGTGGGCTGGTGTGGCAAAGGAGCATTACGCCCAGAATTGCTTTCAGTCTCTGGAAAATCTTGAATGGAGGCAACTTGACCAAGGACCGAATGTGTAGGATGGGATTGATTCAGGATGATACTTGTGTGTTATGCAGTGATAGTAAAACAGAATCTGTGAAGCATTTGTGGT
Organism: Polygonum aviculare; assembly: GCA_934048045.1. Lineage (NCBI taxonomy): Eukaryota > Viridiplantae > Streptophyta > Magnoliopsida > Caryophyllales > Polygonaceae > Polygonum > Polygonum aviculare. The sequence continues at coordinate 2,859,678 of OW204030.1, read as the reverse complement.
TTGAGTGCCGCTATTCAAGTCGAGTCCTCAGCGAAGTGCTTGCTTGGGCGAAGATCAAGAGAAGAACCATAAGCATTGAGGGTTGGATTGAGCAAGCAAATGGCATGAGGGAGAAGAACAATCTGAAGTACAAGATTTGGAATGTTTTCCATAGTGTTGTTATTTACTACACTTGGTTTGCTAGAAATAGGCTTATTTTTTCTAATGAGCACTTGGAGGTGGAAAATTGTATTGGAATGTGTTTAAGTTTTGTTAGAAACTAGTTTAACCCCCGTACCATGTACGGGTAATGTGATTATAAACTCAATTTAATATAGATATGTAATGTCAATAATCACGTTAAAATTATAGAATTATATATATTTATCTTCGTATTGTGATTAGTGTTTTTTTACCAATAGTAAATCAACTAATAATATAAATAAGTTAGATTTGTTAGATTTGTTCAAAAATCACTTTACGATAAATATCATGTTTTATTAAATAATAATATTTATGAGAAAATTACAACTAATTATTGGTAAAAGAAAATTCATAATTTTCGGTAAATTTTAAGCAATTTTTACGGGATAAGATTATATGAGATTCTAACTACCTAATCTGTATAAAGGAGGGCCCGGCTGATTATTATATTATCGAAATGACACGTGGCGCAATTTTTTGTGAAGACATTGTCTCCGCTTTATACTATAGGTAGTATAGATAAATATCATGTTTTATTAAAATAATAATATTTATGAGAAGATTACAACTAATTATTGGTAAAAGAAAAATTATAATTTTCAGTAAATTTTAGGTAATTTTTACGGGATAAGATTATATAAGATTCTAACTACCTAATCTGTATAAAGGAGGGCCCGGCTGATTATTCTATTATCGAAATGACACGTGGCGCAATTTTTTGTAAAGACATTGTCTCCGCTTTATACTGTAGGTAGTATAGATAGCCTCATAGCTAGATGTAAGGCTAAGTCGAGTAAGGAGAAAAGAATTCTAGCTTTGCTAGGAATTGATGATGATGTAAGTAGCTAGTCCCGAACTAGCAATTTTGTAAGGCCACGCTTGTGAATAAAATAACCCCTTTTTATTCAAAAAAAAAATCTGAAGCAACGATTGTAAAGCATGGCGACTTTCCAAACAAGTAAAATTTGAAGCAACTATTATAAAGCGTGGCAAAGTTAGGCTCCATTTGACATGATTTTATTTAGCTAGTTGGAGCGGTTTTTTTTAACGTTTTAGCTAAAAATTCACACTCTAGGGAGGGGTAGATTCTTGAAACGATAGTTGAAAAGCTACGAAAAAACAAGTTAGTTGAAAAGCTAGATATGCCAAACGGAGCCTTAAACCCATTGGCCAAAATGCTAGTAAGCTAGTTCATTCTTCATTGTCATTAACATTCATCAAAGAGCTTGTAAGCTATATAGTTCATTCTTCATCGATCAATTTCACAAAAGGCTATAAATATTACAAGGGCACAAGCTCAAACAAAGGTGAAAAACAGAGGATAAATTACAGAGGAAAGATGGTTAATCTTCAAGACGTGTTCAACACTGGAAGAGATTTAACATTAAACTAGGGGGATGATAAATGACACCATCGCTCACAAAGTATGCATTTTATTTATAGACCAGACTCATGCTAGATGTCAGCTAGTAGAGTGGTCTGCCAAGAATTGGCATGAAGCAGGTAACAGCTACCAGAATCTTTAACTTACAAATATGTCGAGTGCAAAAGAATTATTTCCTTCTACCTTTTACCTCCCCTATTTTGTCCAACATGGGAAAATATCAACTTTCCTTGCTGAACATAAGATGAACGCTACTAGGGATTGATTGCTTCAGTCTGATATCCTCATTTCGACTCCCAGAAGGTCTTTCACTGCCTCGTATGTCACAAATGCAATGGCAATAGAAGGGACGACCTGTGGGAAGGAAAAGGTGATCACAATATTACTACATCTGGCATGATACTACATCTGATTGTTTCTTAGGAGATAAGAGAGTATAATAGTGGGTTTCTTTTTATCATATATCCTGATAATAGCTTCTGGCTTAACAAATTTGCATACCTACTGTCAGCCTATGATTAGTTAAAGGTTTTTGTGTTCAAGAGATTCCAACCAGAAAAAAAGATACAATCCAGATAATCTAAAAATGGGAAAGGTGTGTATGATCATATGCCGGCCAAAATTTTAAAATTGCCTAGAGTGGAAAAATGCCATTTCAGAGGGTTAATCTGAAGATCTAATACACAATTTGTATAAGCCAGCATCTTGATTTCCATTTAGTGAGAACATATTATCATCCTCAAGAGTAGCAGATAACAAAAGGCACCATAATTTGCAGATGCAATCACCTAATGCATTGAGAAAGCCATGACTTTGAAAACTAACCTTGACAGAATTTGGGACCAGTCCCTTATATAAGGCTCCAAACCCCTCATAACGAACTGTTTTCCTGAAAGCATCAACCATTCCAGTATACTCAAGTGGCACCTTGGTGGTTCCATCACCTCTAACAATTGTAGAAGCATCTTTCCAGCCAACCATTTGCATCCTACGCCGAACGACATCCAAGGGGTAAGCAACAGTCTGACCTAAGGTGCCTGCGACTGCCCCGCAAGCAAGCCTTGTAGTCACACCCAGCTCAGAGTCCTTTGCAAGTCCAAATGGCTTCTCCTTGATCAAATAATCTTTGAGAGATTCATATACAGAAAAGTTGAGGCCCACATAAGGTACCTACAGATATTAGACATCTCATTTCAATCAAAACTTGGCATTTGAGCTGAGCAACTACTATGTACATAAAAGGTATGACTTCCAATTCCAAGAAGTGCATACAGTTGATATATGTGTATGGTCTTTCATCTTCAAATGTCAAATGTAACATTTGGCCTATTGTCTAGTTAAATAAAACTTGTATTTCACACCGTTCTTAGCTTGGTGTTTTTTCCACACTCAAGATTCTATAAAGACTATAATGCAAGCAAGGGAAGGCAGCAATGTGTTACTTATGCATTGTTGTGCTGTTGGCCAGGAGAATGCAAAAGATCCAAAAAGCATAAGTGATTTACTTACCACACCAATGACGGATGGAAGCCAACCCTTGTATAAAGCTCGAGCACCTTCTTGTCGGTATACTGTAGTAAGAGCATGAAATATACCCCTGTACTGATGAGGAGATTTTTCTGTCTGCAATTAGGACATAAATAACAAGATAAGATTAGACTCAACAGCAACCTCAGCAGACAACGGTGCATGACTATACCATCACTGACATTAGGTGACAAATGAATGTTCACATACCTGGACAGTCAACCGACCTCGTACCATGTCCATAGGGTATGTAGCTGACATGGCTATAATTCCAGCACATGCCCCAGCTCCAAGACGCAGAACGGGAGTGAGTTCAGCCTTTTCTGTAAGAAACATTTTAAAAAGAAGATAATACTAGATTTGGAGGGGTTCAATTTCATACAGCACTAGCAGAAATCAATAGGTTTGACATGTAAGGGTGGACTCTTCATTCGTTGGCTATAAGAGTACAAGTCTGACTAGATCTTTGACATTTTTTAGACACATATACACAAAAAGCTAAATTGTGCAGGAAATAACTGGGTACAGTATATCAAAAGAAATTTCCCTTGCTGCTATACTTATGCTTTTAGAAAGAAAAATTAATACATCATGATAGCCAACAAATTCACTAGCATAAAATTCATAGCAAGGCAAACAGACTCATGAGCCTGCACTGAAGCTCATCTCGTTCTTTACCAAAATCCTAGGACAACGAAGAAGGAATGCATACAGTACATCATACAATAAAACTCATCGTAACCTCACCAATAAACAGTTAACAGGCATTAGTTTAACATGCTTGGTACAAAAAATAGCATAATAATGTTAATGAGAATTGTCATACCATCTCCTGTTCTCTGCCGATAAAGCCATAATATTCCCCTGTTAAATAAACAAAAATTACCAAAGTTCAACATTGCTGTAAAGTTACAAACAAAGAAACAATAAAATGTTAATATGTTCATCCACTCTTTCTGAACATATTAAGCTGTTCTATTACAAGCCAAAAAAGTAACAAGGCTGCAAATCTTAAGAAACAAAACAGTTGAAAAAAAGATGATGAATCCTATAACTTCAGAAATTAAAACTTGTCATTTCAAAGTGGAGAAAACATGTTTAAGACAATTAGAAATGGGATATTCATAACAGAACTACAGAAAGCACAAGGAACATACTTGGATGCCTGCTCATAGCTGAAAAACTTGACTGCAGAATTTGGGACAATACGAGCACAGTTTGTACCATTTCCTTTGAACAAACTACGAACTCCTTCGGTCTGCCATATATACTTCAAACCCTGCACTGTCCCCTTGTATTTTATGCTATGAGGATTCTGAACCTGTAAAAATATCAATATAGTCAATTTATATATGCTTAACTTGAGTCGCATACACATTATAAACTCCCAAAGACTGCTTACATGTATCTGTATTATACAAATAAGCCAATATAGTGCATGCTTTGTACTTGATTTTTTGAGAGGCCTTGATCAATCTCCTACCAGTATAGCACCAACGGCACAGATTTCATGACATTTACTATAGCACAACATATAGATGAAATTGAAACCGGAATCAGGAATCAAAAACAAACTTAAGCTTACAAATATTACTTAGACGTTTGGAGAATTGGAGATAATGCTTTGGAAGAAAACACTATATACTACATATAACGACTTCGTCTTAAAGGATCTCAATGCTATTTTTTTAGCTTGATTGGCTTTTACTTCTACGAAAAATATGCACTTCGTCGAAAAATATAAGGAGAGATTCTGAGTTTCTAGTAAAAGCAATTAGCTCCCTCATCCTAATCACTAGCCCATTAAAATCATTCTCAGCTCTCAAGTAGCAAAACCAACCTGCAACAGGATTTTCATGCGTTCGAGTGGAGCAACTGCAGTACGAGACCTGCAAAGGAAGAAGAAACTTGTATAAACTATCAACTCACCTGATGAACACATAGCAAAACGTTTATTCCATTGTCCACAGATCACCACAAATCCTCTCCTTAATTCATAATCTATACAGAAATTAGCCACGTTTCCGATGTCATTTCAACGACTAATCAACTTGTAACCCCGTTAATTTACCTAGTGTTTAACAAGAATCCAAGATCTTCCGTAACAATCATAACTCTCCGCAAAAACATGAGCACTTTTCAAAAGCAAATTCCATCTCAGCAACAACTTCCAGACAATACACAACAACAACAACAACGGCAAATAAAACGGAAGAGAAGAAAGCAAACAAACAGCAGGACTCACACTCCACCGGCGATTCCTCCGGCGGCGAGAGACTTGCAGATGCTAAGCAAGGCGATGCTAGGGGATTTCACGCCTTCGGTCGCCGTCCTCGCCTCTCCGGCCAAATTGACGATGGTCGACACCGTGGACTCGCTCCTCTTCACATCTTCCGACGCCATCTCCTCTCAAAACCGCCGATCGGAGTCCGAATTTCGCCGGAAGTAGAAAACCTCGCCGCCGCCGTCTCCCTCGCAATAAGAAGAGGAACTGAGGAAGAGAGGTTTATATAATATCGGGGTTTGTGCACTGATTTCGGTTAATCGGTTCAGTGAAACGTTTCCTTCTTTCAGTGTATTACGAAAATGGCACAGATGCAGAGTAAATTGGCAAAATTGGCAACAAATTTTTCCCTTGTAATTTCGGGATTGGTACGTGGATGAATCATTGGTTTTTATTAACTTGTTAATCAATTTCCCATCGTTTTCTCACTCGATGCCACACAAGAGGATAGAGAGTTTGATGCAAAAGGACCACAAAAAATACTGTATTTGCTAGCATCAAATTTTGTGGTTAAATCAGGAATTTATTATGGTCAAAAGTAGGGACCTTTCAATTTCAGCTGAAATTGAACTAGGGCCACTCATAAACGAGGAGATACAAAATAGGTGTCGGGAGAGTTTTATCATTTATGTTGATTGTATTAGTGTAGGTATATTCGAATGTGATGCAAATTGGGTACACATCATGTACAAAGCAAAGGAACCTTATTGCATTGCCCCTAGTATAGCTCCAAACACACTTTGACACGCAAGCCCTTCGGCTCTTGGTTTAGGCCTTTCCATATTGTTAAATTTCCGGTGGCCTTAATTAACCGGGGGATGAGAGGTACATTGGTAAATTTAATATAAGTTCGGATCCACCCTTTAACTCAAAACGTAAACTAATGTGTTGGGGTTTCACCATACCTATATATTGGTGTTTTTTCCTTCCTAGAACTGATGTGAGATAGACCCACACAATCTCTTAACACAATCCCCTCAAAATGCAACTAACCTTTAAGGACGAGAGCTTCCCAATGTTATGAAGTTTTTAAGGGTGGTTAGCCCAAATACATCTTATGGATGGCTAAACAAACGAGCAACCCAAAATAACGTCATCATAACAAGCTAGCTCAATTAACCAGAAAATAACTTTGGGACCGGAACTACTCTAATACCGTGTTAAAATTCCGGTGGACCATAATTAATCGGATCAACCTTTTAATCCAAAAGTTATAAGCCAATGAGTTGAGATTTCACCTTACAAGATGGTGCTATTTTTTTCTTACTAGAAATATAAAATATTACATTTAATGTTGAAGATAGAATTTAAAAGGGAAAAGGACATATGAAGGTTACGTACCCACGATGATTCGTACATGTAACACCGAAATTGTCTTTTGGACCAAATTATTCATAGCATTATTATATACTTAATTGAAACTAATGTAAAAGTCATGACACATGCTCATCATATCTTTTTTTCCAATTACATTATTACGTAGTCCGTTCGTTGACCGAATCAATTCACTTATACCCACATACATGATTTAGTTGACCGGCGACTTTGCCGTTCGCTCTCGTACTTAAAATCTTAAAAAACAGATTGCATGACACAATACTCATTCTCGCCAGCTTATCATCCTGACATCATTTATATTATCTTAATATAAAACGAGTTTATACAAATTGAATCATATATTAGCCAAGTTAAGTGCCATGAATTAAAAACATAACAATACGTCTTTCACCAACATCCCAATCATTTAGCTCGGCAAGCAAAATTGAGCACGACGTTTTGGCGACCAAAACGACAGCGTTTGGCCCATACATACAAAAAAAAGTCAGCCTCGTGTTAAGAACTTTGTTTGTTATATTACGAGTGGTTGGTTGGTGGACCAACGACTAATCAATCTTTGATTCCGCCTCCCTCCAAATCCTGGTTTTTTCTCTATACAACCAAAAAGCTCAATGTTGCCGGCCTAATCAATTTGCCAGGGATTCATGGCGGAAAGTTCGTCAAGAGTTCCGCTAGTTCGTTGCCCAAAGTGTGGCGATCTCTTGCCCGAGCTTCCGCCTTATTCTGTCTACCGTTGTGGTGGTTGTGGCGCTCTTTCACGAGGTATGTATGTAGCTCTGATCTTCTTGTTCTTGTGAATTCTTGTAATGGATTTCTGATGGGGTTTAGCTACGGATCTGTTGTGGTTTGAGTTCTGCAGCTGAGAAAAAGTCCTCCATTGATGACGGGTTGATGTCAGAGAGGTCATGGGAGGACAGAGTTGTTGAGGTTTCGGATGCCGGGTTTGGCCGTGGTAGATCTGGCAGGTCAATGGATGGAGATGCGAGGAAGGCGGTGGCGGTTGGATCGGTTCGAGGAGGGCTCAGGAGGAGCTTGCCAGGGGAGCTCGATGAGCCGAGATCGGTTGAAAGAGATGGACCGGGTTATGAGGAGTTCGAAGCCAGGGAGAAAGTGGGTGCTTGGTTTGAGAATGTGGGTGAGGAGGTTGAATATGCTCAAAAGGGATCTGAGTATGATGGTGTGTATCATAGGAGGAGTGTTGTTCATGATGATTGGGCTCGCGAAGGCGATTATAGACTGCCAAGGGCGCCAAGAGAGTTGAGAGACGAGGATGCGTTTGTACCACGAAGATTTGGAGTTCATCCTGATGAGTATGGATATGATCACTCTAGGTACTCTCATGAGAGTTTTGGTGGATCTTTGGGTTACCGGAGTGTAGAAGAGATGAATCGCGCTGAGCTCATTCGCCAATATAATGAAGTAAGGAAAAGGCTCACTATGACGGGTGATCTTATGGAAAATCCAACTAGACGAGGTCTTCAGAGTTTGTCGACGACAGAGTTCTATGGCGGGCTTGATGACTATGTCCATGATGATCTTGTAAGATCAGGAAGGTCTGTTGAATCAGTCGGTGCTAGGATGAGGCCTTATGAAATGAGCTACAATGATCCTTATCTTGATGATATCGCTAGCTTCCCTCCATCAAGACTATCGGCGAATGAATTCCCTCAACGCCGACCACAATACAATCCTCAACGGTCTGCCCACGAGTACACCCCGCGTCATTCTATGGATGATGCTGCTTATGATCCTGCAGGATTAAGTCCTCCGAATTTGCGAACCCGTGTGCAAGCTCCTCCTGCTGTTGGTTATAGGCGGCATCATGACTCCAGAAATGACGATTTTTGTGATTCGTATGGTCAGCACGCACCCAGGCCAAGGTCATCATCTCACTCACAAAGATCAGTTGACAGTAAATCAGATGGAGGTGGTTCAGCTCAGGCAGTGGCAGTGAAAAAGAATCAGCTGCTCTGCCATCCAATTTCCGGGGCTGCTCCACTTGTTGTTTGCCACAACTGCTCTACGTTGCTGCGAATTCCTAAGAAACTTATCGCCGCAAACAGGACTCAATTTAGACTGCTGTGTGGAGCTTGTCGCGCTACACTCTCGTTTAGTTTCACCAAGAGGAAGTCCTCCATTCAACTGCAGCCTAAATCTAACTTGACCAATGTGCATGATGTTCCTAGCAAGACGGCCGAATCTGATCTTGCTAGCTCTCCTGTTGGAGTCACAAAGGGCGAGTCATATGATTTTGGTAAGACTGGGTATACCTTCCCATCCACGGACTCCGAGCCTAGTATGAAGCTAGATGCTGAAAAAAGGCTGGGCCAAGATCCTTCAACTAATGATGTGCCTAATGATAATCTTCATTTGGACAATGCTATCAACAATATGCCTCCACCACTTCAGGAGACTGATCATGTTGCTGCCAAGCAACTTGATGAAAGCGAAACGAATGCTTCAGGTCACGACGCAGATGCGCGTACTGAATTGGTATTAGATTCCGGTGAAATCCCAATTGGTGACATGTCTCTAAGCTCAGCAGAGGCATCCAACAAGCATGATGGTGGGGATAAGAGAGGGAAACCCTCATCTGGTGTTATAGGAAGGGGCGTCCAAGATTCGTCGCTGCCCATCAACTCGTCGAATCCAAAGTGTGATGTTTTTGTCAATGGACAGCCTTTGCCTCACCGCGTAGTCCGAAAGGCCGAGAAGCTGGCTGGGCCAGTCTCACCTGGAAATTACTGGTATGTAAATTGTACTAAAAGTTTGCATTCATTTCTGAGCTTGTGCATGTCTTACTTGGTAAAAGTTGGCACATATTAACAAATTTTACTGCATATTAACAAATAGTACAAACTAACACCTTGAAGTTTACTGCATATTAACAAATTTTACTGCATATAATCTCATGCTATGAGCCAAATCATTTGTGTGCTATTTGCTGATGCCTCTGAACTCATTGACCAGGTATGATTCGCGGGCCGGGTTCTGGGGCGTAATGGGAAGCTACTGCCTAGGAATCATTCCAGTAAGACAAATTATTTCCCAACAGTAAACATTTTAGACTTATCCACCCTAAATGATCAAACCCATATTCATTCTCGCCATTGCCTTGCAGCCATTCATTCAGGAGTTCGGGTTCCCCATGCCAGCAGACTGTTCGAGTGGAGACACCGGCATTTATGTTAACGGAAGGGAGCTTCACGCAAAAGATCTAGACCTGCTGGCTAGTCGCAGGCTCCCTCGCACACCGAACAAGTGGTATGTCATTGATATATCTGGGAAAGTTCTGGATGAAGAGACCGGTGATACCGTGGTCAACCTTGGAAAACTTGCACCATCGTGAGTGACACTTATCCCTTTTGTATTTGAACCTCATATTTTTGGTCATTTCTGAATGGTTTTCTTTTGAACAGAGTGGAGAAGGCAAAACATGGATTTGGAATGCATTCCCCAGAATTATGAGAGACTCTTGAGAAACATCATTTCCTGTAATTACTTTCATTTTGATTGCAACAATTACAACTTTGAACATTTAATAGTCCTTCTAAACCATTTAATTGTACGCACAAGTTTTCGTCGTAACATTTGAGTACACAAGAAGTGTTGTACGTGCTGTATATTGTAAGTTCGAGTGATGATTAATGAAAGACTTCTCTTGTATGTTTGGTTAGTACTTTCAGTATCGTTTTCAGCAAGCTAACAAGAAGAGCGTATTTTCCAGAAAAGGAAAATCCAAAAACATTTGAATAGTAACGGTAAAAAAGTTTCATAATCCCACCCGGAACTGAGCCCAATTTCCAATCCCACATAATTTCCCCTCCGCGCCCAGTTTGAAATTCAAAAAACTCGACCGTTAGCCTTCGGAATGTCAAAATCCCCTTTATAAGCCCTTTCATCTCTTCTTTCTCCAGAGTCTCACACCATAATCCCTAAAAAAACAAACTTCTCTTATACGCTCTCTGTCTTTCTCCAATGGCGACCATGGCAGCTGAAGTACCGATTGAGGCCCAGGCTAAGAAGGGGAAGGGAGGGAGAAGAGCTCTGAATCCGAAGAACGCAACGGCGAACGAGGCCAACATCCTCGCCGGCGACGCTCGGGAGTCTCCTCTTCCATCGAATTCCGAGATCTTGAAGGAGAAATCTCAGCCCCAATCGACACAGAAGAAGCCGAAGACGAAGGCGAGGTCGTCCAAGCAGGCGGCGGAGACGAAGAACCCTAGCGCTAGCGCTAATTCTTCTTCTTTTGAGAAGGAGATGTCGGATCTGCAAGAGATGCTGGCGAAAATGAAGATCGAGAAGGAGAGGACGGATGAGCTGTTGAAGGAGAAGGACGAGATGCTGAGGATGAAGGAGGAGGAGCTCGAGAACAAAGGTAAGGAGCAGGAGAAGCTTCAGGTTGAGGTCAAGAAGTTGAAGAAGATGAAGGAGTTCAAACCTGATGTGGTTAGTTTCTCTTGTTTTCCATAATTTCTTGCTAGGTTCCTTATATCTGAGAAATTAGGGTTAAGTTCATGTTCACTATTATTCATGATCTATACATTTGCTTGTTAACGAATAGAATTGTATGCATCTACTTACTGATTGAACTGATTGCATCAACTTGAGAACTTGAGAAATTAGGGTTTCGAACCTGAGAATTGAACTGATTTTTGTAGTTGATGTCATACAGCCTGAACGGATTGTATGTGGAGTACTTAAGAGTTGAGAATTTAGGGATAGACCAATTGTGGATTTGAACCTCGACTTGAGCAAGATTTCTGTATTATGTTTCATGATTGAACTGATTCTGTAGCTGATTTCATACAGCCTGAATGAATATTATGTGTATTTGGACTTGAGAGTTGAAAGTTAGGGTTTTGGGCTAGATTTTGATTTTTCATTGTTCACAAATTTCAGACTCTCCCGTTTATCCAATCTCTGGTAGAAAAGGATTTGGATAAGAAAGACAAGAAGAAGAAAGGAGGTGCTGAAAAGGTGAAGAAGCCTGCTCCTGCCTACTTCTTGTGGTGCAAAGATCAGTGGAATGAGGTGAGCAAATCCATAAAACAAAGTGTTTCTTCTACTTTAGTGTTCTGTCTGTGGTGAATTGGAGAAATTGACTGGTATAGTTAGTGTTTAAGATATCTAAATTGATTTTGGAATTTCCATGCATCAGGTGAAAAAGGACAACCCAGATGCTGATTTCAAGGAAGTTTCTAACATTTTGGGTGCAAAATGGAAGACTGTTAGCCCTGAAGAGAAGAAGCCTTATGAGGAGAAATACCAAGCTGATAAGGAAGCTTACTTGCTCATTGTTGGCAAAGAGAAACGCGAGAATGAAGCCATGAAGCTCTTGGAAGATGAGCAGAAGCAGAAAACTGCAATGGAGCTTCTTGAACAGTATATGCAGTTCAAACAAGAAGCTGAAAAGGACACCAAGAAAACCAAGTAACAATCCAATCCCCCCCTATGCAGTAAATGTCGGATTTGATGTTTTTCTCTGCTACTTAGGATTTACAATTTTGTTTTTGTGTTTCTCTTTTGTCAACAGGAAAGAGAAGGATCCTTTGAAGCCAAAGCAACCCATGTCTGCCTTTTTCGTGTTCAGCAATGAGAGGAGAGCTGATTTGCTTGGAGAAGGGAAGAATATATTGGAGATTTCTAAGATCACTGGGGAGGAGTGGAAGACTATGACAGAACAACAAAAGAAGCCTTATGAAGAGGTAAGCTTTTTGTTACTTCCTTTCAATTAAGAAGATGTAGGCTTTGTGACTATCTCTAACCCATGTTTTGGCACATCTTGGCAGAGGGCAAAAGAGAACAAGGAAAAGTATCTGCAGGAAATGGAGATTTACAAGCAGAGGAAGGAAGAAGAAGAAGCAAACATGAAAAAAGATGAAGAAGAGCACATGAAGCTCCAGAAAGTAGAGGCCTTGCAACTGCTCAAGAAGAAAGAGAAGACTGAGAACATCATCAAGGTAATCTTTCATGAAGCTGGATGACCAACTATGTATCAAAATTGTTTATCTGTACAACATCATAACCCTGTGTTCTGTTTGTTTGGCATCAGAAAGCAAAGGACATGAAAAAGAAGCAGCCAAAGGAAGAGAAGATTAATGACCCTAACAAGCCAAAAAGGCCCCTCTCTTCTTATTTCATGTTCAGGTAACCAAGTTCTATAATCCTATCTTTGGTTAATGGAATCCGGAATAATAGATCACTGATGGGTTTAATTTTTCCTAAATGTAGCAAGGAAGTGAGGAAGAGTTTGCTGGAGGAGCATCCTGATATAAACAACTCTACTGTTACTGGACTTCTGTCTGTGAAATGGAAGGTAAGAAGGAACAACAAACAAACACACTTGCTGCATTCTTATTATGAGTTTGCTGGTCGGACAAATCTGACTTGCTTGTAATATGGTGTTTTTATGTGTAGGAATTGGGCAATGAAGAAAAGCAAATGTGGAACAAGAAAGCAGCTGAAGCAATGGAAGCGTACAAGAAGGAAATGGAAGAATACAACAAGGCAGTAGCTGAAGAAAAGAATTAGTGGCAATTGACTGATGCTTTTAGCTAAACTGGGGTGGGGATGGCTACTATTCTGTTCAAGAGCTTTTGTTGAACGTCTAGTGGACATGAAATGAAGACATCCTTAGAAATAAATATTGAAGCTGAATGTGTATCCATTTCCAAATGACATCTAAGACTGCTATTTTTCTTAAGATTTTGTAGCTTGTTTGACTTCCAATTTCAAGTGTTGGTACGATTGATATAACACAACTTTTTGATGCTGAATTCAACATCCCTACTTTATTCTTATAGCTCAACTGGATACTCTTTGATGCCAATTTGAGAAGATCATTAAAATAAACAAGAATGTCAAGTGTTGGTTTGTTTTTCCCTCTTCTTTACATCTTACACAAGTAAGACTCTATAATTGCCTCTAACAAAAAGCATCTACCAAAAAAGCCCTAAACAAATCATTGTCAAGCTACTTGTCACTACCATGATGTATTTGGGTAGAAGCTTCTTAGGATGAAAAACCCGAATCAAGTATATTTGGGTAGATGCTCCATGAAGAATCAAACACGAAATTCGGTTCAATAATTGGTGAGTTGGTGGTAGATGGGGTGGATCCGAAGACTATATCACCAATACCGCCATCCAAGTACCTTTCTTGGTGCTGAACATTATTTGCAAATGCGTCCCCCTCCAAAGGAGACATTGGGAAGTAACCCATTTCAGCTGAAGGAAAACTGTCCAGGTTGTGAAAGTCAGCTACTTCAAATGGCATTGCACTCGGAAAGCTTGAAATCATGGCATAGTCTTGGTGACATTCCTCAGGCGAAAACTGCTCTTGCTTCAGCTCTAACTTTCCTGGTGTTGCTGGTGCAGATTTGTATTGGCGAACCGTATTACAAGTATGATTTCCTTTATATGTTATCTCAAACACGGTGGGGTCCTCGTCGGATCTTTGCACTTGCTTTGTAGCCCAACAATCATGGACGTTTCTATAAGTGCATCTATAGTAGCTCCTGCAGAACAATTCACAACATTACAGTTAGGCACAAATTGGTCAGCATTACAGTTAAGCTCATCTTTTATTCCAAACTCATAACTGAACCTCTTTTTCTTACCTAGGATACTTGGCTCCAAGAATATCTTTCTGTCCATACTTTCTCCAACTGTAGCCGTCATCAGGCGGTCCATCAATGCCTTGCTCCGGGTTCACTTTCACTTGGTTTGTCCGAGTAAATGGCGACTTTCTGCAACAAAGTTTCCACTCTCTATTTAGACACATTTACAGAAACTACAAAATGACACAACAATGGTAATGTAAAATCACATACCTCTTCAATGAGCACTCTTTGAAATCCTGATGATCATCGGATCTCGCCTTGTGATCACTTCCGTTAGGAGTTCCAATGACAGAGCTCGGCGTGCTTGGCATGAGCTGATGTGGCTGCTCAGCATTGGCCCCACTTCCTAGGATGAAAAGGGCCTTGTCATATGATGAAACAATCTGTTGTACAAGTATCTGCTTGGTTTGAGCTGAAAACTCAGGACCCATTCGAGTTCTTAGCTGCCTAGCCAGCTTCATTCCGCGAGTTAGCTCATTGATCAGATGGGTTTGATCAATGGGGCCACAATAGCCATTGGTCTCCATTGGTGAGTCCTGAAGCTGAACTCAAAAGATTCAAACCTGAGCTAGTTTGTGCTCAATTGCTAAAACTGGAAGGATTTCGGAAACCGGGTAATCGAAAAGATTCAAACTTGAGCTGGTTTGTGTTGTTAGAAGGGGATTTTAAGGATGTTTTAAGGTTTGGCTGTTCGTTTTCTGAAATCAACTTGCTTAGTGCTTAGGTAGGTTAACCAGGGGGTTTTTAACTTGCTTTTGTAGCATTTTGAGGTCCAACTTTTGACTAAGAAACCGAGTGATTAATCCAAAGAGAAAACTAGTGGGCCGTTCAAGCAAAGATTCAAGTGCAAAATGGGGAAATTTGGTCTTTTTTCATTTGCTGACCGATTCAAACTTTCTATTATTAATACCAAAAGCTACAAACAGACACGGAAAATGGGTCCACCTTTCTTG
This sequence comes from Polygonum aviculare, assembly GCA_934048045.1. Lineage (NCBI taxonomy): Eukaryota > Viridiplantae > Streptophyta > Magnoliopsida > Caryophyllales > Polygonaceae > Polygonum > Polygonum aviculare. The sequence goes on along the minus strand of OW204030.1, from coordinate 2,844,385 downwards.
TTGTGATTTGTCAATTATGGGAAAAAAATAATTGAGGGTAAAAAAAATTGCAAATTCTAAAGTTTAATATTCTTTTCAAAAAGTTGGACTAGTTCAAACAATCCAAGGTGGCTTACGCGTTAGATTTGATTAGGTCATTAAGCATACGATTATAAGTGATTCATACACTAATCATCGTTATGGGATTTTAGTGACCATTATGAGTTATGATTGCTAAGAAGATTTAGTAATCTCTGTACATGTTTTTCATTGCTAGATAGTGAATAGTGATATGTACCGACCATATAGTTCATGTAAGCAGAACGTTTGAATTATTGACATTTTAAATGGACACATAACATGTACTCCGTATTATGCATAGAAACTTAGAAAGTGGTATCCAGAATATTTATATATATTGGGACTTGTAATTTATAATTAACTTCATCCATACATATGTATATAACCTTGTCAGCTTGACTATATATATTTGTCATAAAAGCTTATGATTACTCCCCCTTAAAAATTACTTATAAAGATATATTGATTTCTTCATTATTTAATACAATAGATCATAACTATATGCTAAAAAAGAGGTTAAAAATAACAATTATCACGACACGTGTCAATTTCATATTGGACCGCATCACTCATCTATATTAAAATAATTTAATTGGTTAATTTTGATTGTAGACCCCAGATTTATGTAAAATATGAAAGAATATATATCATTGAAATTGTATACATAAGTTTTCCTTAAATAAATAAATAATTAATCTTACTATATACTCCAGTATATACTAAATTGGAGATTAAAATAATAATATAGAAAAAAATATATCAACTCTATTAAAATATATAATAACTCTATAATCCATAAATATTAAACTAAATCCTACGAGTCTAGGAGTATTTAATTCTTATACAAAAATTATAGTACTACAAATCTTTATTCGATTAAAAGAATACATTATAGCAGATATATTGTATCATTAAAATAAATCCCATAATTTAAAATAAATCTCATAATTCTTACACAAGATTTTATAGCAAACTATTTTTTTGAATAATTTAATATAAAATTTAAAATAAGTTTTTAATTGAAGCAAATTCGTATCTTGAAAACATAAGACTATACTAGTTATTTTCAATAGCAAAATGTAAATGACATATGAGATGCCATGCGATAGACATTTCTCATTTACTAAAAAACACTAATTACTTGAGATTATTAAACTTCCCGTTGAATTCTCTCAAACTTATTTTGAAGCGTCCAATCCGTACATACCTTTCCACCTTTCCTTTTCCTTGTTGCAATTTATTGAGGAATTCGTGGGAGATTTACATGACTTGCTCATGATTCATTATAATGGCTTGCCCGTGTTAATTAGTTCCGGGGACAATTAGAGATGATAAAACATAGTTAAGCCTGATAATTAACTACTATATCATTCCACGTACCAAAGAAAAAAGAACAATAGATGGACGGTCTCTTTGAATGTTTTCAAGATCTTGTAAGAAGGTCAGCATAAAAAAAATACACTAACATATTGGCACAAAAGGAGCCGAATATATAAAAATAGCAGATGTAATCATTTTATGTATATTAGGATTTATCAATTATCTTGTCAATAATTGAACGATGTGGCCCCTAGTAATATTTAAATACTGTCACCGGCCAAATTAAATAGAAGTCGTTCGATAAGATTCCAACTTTCCTAAGCGCAATCCAAGGGTTGCATGAGTAGGTAGGAAACTAGGAATAGATGGGATAGCTAAATAGGAGCTATATATGTTGTCTTTTTATATCATTTTTTCATATGATACTAAATTACTAACTAATTTTATACAACATATAATTGAGATTTAATGGCTCCCGTAGATCCAACTCCTCTACTCATATTAGATACATCTTTAGAGATGAGGAAGCTAAAGTGATTGCTTTGGATCGACGGACAATAGCCACTATGTCCATTCTCCAAGCTGAAGCCTGGCGGCTTTGGATGGGATTAAGAAGGCTAAAACCTTCAATATTGATAAAATAGTTGTTGACGGAGACAAGTTATGTGTAATTAATAGCATCACGGGGGCATGGAATTGCCCTTGGGAAATTCAGATGATCATTGACGACATAAAAGGCCTCTTGGGTTGTTTTCAAGAGGTGCGCGTCTTTCATTGCTACAGGCAGTGTTCTAAAAAACGCCTAGGCACTAGGCGGCAGGGGACCGAGGCGTTTTGGCCCTAGGCGGGGAGTAGCCTAGGCGGGTTTGGGCGGGTCTAGGGTTTTTTTACAATATAAATATACTTCATATGGTTATATGTGAAACTATGAATTGTTATCAGTCCCTATAAAATTAATTCTAAATTTGATATTTGCCGATTTTTGAGCAATATATAACTACTGGTAGTATAAATTCAATAAAAATAACTAAGAAATTCCAAATCCACCTAGCCGCCTAGGCGCTAGGCGGCTCCTTACCGCCCAGCTTCCGCCTAGCGTCTTTTAGAGCACTGGCTACAGGGAAAGTAATAGAGCAGCAGACTTCCTAGTAGCACGGAATGTTGATCCGAAGCTAGCTTCTGTTCCGGAGCATAAATCTGAAATGTGATGCTCAGAGTTGGGAGCATTGGTTGAGGACAAGGTTGAAGATGAGTGACGGAAGGATCCGAGAAACTAGAGACTTTATAAAGATCATCCATGCGGATGATTTAGGCTGATCTTACTTTTTGTATGATGTTGGAGTATTGATTTTATTTGTAGGTGTTGGGCTCTCTACAACAGCTGTTCCCACCGAAGATCTTCAATCTGCTGGTGCCTGGCGTTGTTCCCCCTGTAACAGCAACTCTGTCAAACCAGGGAACAGTGCCCTATTGTTGTAGTAGAACGCCTCTTCATGGAAGTTGTTAAAGACGAACTTTCTTCAGTAGATCAATCATATGTACTTGTACCGATATAGGTTTTAATCGTGTAGTCACTTTCCGAAATCAAATGTTTCGCCCCTTTCGAGCCTTAGGGAATCCACGAAATTTGAAGTGAGATAAGACAAACCCTCCAATCCATACAAGACTCTTGTAATGGATCGAACCTTTCAGTTCATGTAAAATGGACTGAGACTCTTCATTGAAGTTCAATCATGGAGAAATCGTTCTCATCATGATTATCAAACTGAAAGAGAACCCAAAAGAACCAACCCCAACACTATCGTCCCAATAGCCTTTATATAGAGGCAAAGGAGCAGTTATAGAGAACGGTCATTAATTAACAACATATTAAGGAAGTTACAAAGTGGTTTCACGTCAGTTACATGACGGTTACACCATCTGACTCACAGGGAAACAATCATTGTTCCATCAAATGGAACAATCTGTCAGACACATCTTTGTTCCTTCTAAGACAATAAAGTCATTGTTACCTCCCTGGTAACAACACTTGTCAATCATCTTAGACATCAAAGTCGTGTTCAATACCAGGTAACAACACTTATAGATTAGCTTGAACATCATGTCTAATTCTTGTCTTAGAGATACCGTTCCACTGTAACCCTATAGTAACATCCTGTTACCCTATAGGTAACATCATAATTCCTTAATATCTCCCTCTAGATCTCAACTAAGCTTACACGAGTGTGCACTCCGCACCTCCAAACCCGTGATATAGCTAAAAGAGTCCTTCATAGTGTCGTATGAATGCCGACCACACCAAATGACATTGTTACCCCTAGGTAACAGTAGGTGATAACACTAAAATCACCAACATATGAGGCCTACGTATTTTCCTTGTATTGTACAAAAAAAAAAACATATAATTGAGATTTAGTTACCCAAAACCTGATATTAAAGGTCATATATCGTTCTTGTTTACACTAATGTTTCAAATTAAATACTAGAAATCAACACAAATGAAACAATCAGTCGTAATTATTTGTCTTTGGAATTAAGCTGTTTATATAGATAGAATAATGAATACGGTGACCGACACAGAACGAATTTAAAGGTGTGCAAATTGTGTATGAGATCCAATGATTTAGTTACTCAATACTTTTATATAGTAAAAAAGTGTTACTTATTTATCAAAAAATTTATATTATGTATAATATCTAATTTATGCAATAGATAGCTAATTTATAGATAAAAATTGTAGAGGACTAAATTAAATTAAATGTGAAAAAAGCAAAATGATGTTATGGGAAATTGGACATTAAAATTAAACCAAAATTAAACAACAAACTATCTAGACCAGTTAATAACATTTATTAGAAGACTGCAGCTTATCATGTAAAAGCAATTTAAGCTTTATATTATAGTACTATAGACAGTTTTTTTTTGAAGACATTGACTTCACTTTATACTATAGTACTATAAATTATGTGTACCAATATATCTATAACTCAAAAGTATTATATAGCCTCTTAAAAATATTAATGGCTGGTATAATACAAATTTACAGGACAAATTGCAAAGCAACTTAAACTTCCATTTTCAAATTAAATAATAAAAACAGTCACTTATCTTTATGAAAATAGATACTATCTATCTAGCATTTTGAGCTATAGCTTATAGCTGTTTATCAATAGGTTGCTATCATTAGTCACTTATCTACAATTTGCGTAACGAATATATCTCCATTTGGAATCGTCATTCTTTCAACAACTCGAAGCATGCCACGATGATCAAGTAGTATATGTTCCAACTATAGTCCAAAATACAAAATCAAAGCGATTAAAATAAAGTGGAGAAAGCATTTGCATATATCCTCTTCACACTTCCAAAAACAAAACATCAAAAAAAAATCCAACTTGCCCACCAAAAATAGAATTGGATTCCAATCAATAATACATCTTTCCAACCCCTATATAAGCACAACTTCTCATACCAACTTCAATCATCCAAGAAACAAGAACTACTTTCAAAGCCTAGAGCTTGTTTCTTCAAACCCTTCAAAACTCTCAACAATGGCATTCAACAGGCAAGGCTACTTCGAGGAGGACAAGGTGTGCTACTCCGAGCAAGAGGGGTACGGTAGGTCTCACATGATGCGCCCACACCACAACAACATGATGGGGGTGACCGAGTGCGAGAGCTACACTATGGCCGGCTCTGGATATGGCCAGGGTGGAGGCTACTACGCCCCCACTCCGGCATACAACTCTGGTGCTTGCTTTGAGAGGAAGGAAGAGGTTTGCATGTCCAACGCTGGCATGGGAGGGCACCACATGAGGGGGCCATTCGGTGGCCACCGCCGAAGGAGAGTGATGAGGCACTCTGAGAGCCGTGGCTCATACAGCTGCAGTGAGAGCGACAGCGATTAAGCAAACTAATGTAAGAAATTTTTTATCATGTGTTTTTGAATTTTGTTGCTATGTATTTTATGTGATTTGTTAAGGTTTTTGGAAGTGGTTAAGCTTTTGTTCTTATTTTGATAGGAATTGAGTATATATATGTGAATCGATTAGGTTTGTATATAGGATCGGAAGCTCTGATACCATATAAAGATTTATTCGAAGATCGATTAGTCAGTAGATGACCGGTAAAGATCACGGAATTAAATATCAACCATCATAGTTGAAGATTTATTGATGAATCATCCTAATGATTGTTGTTTGTTGGTGTAGGGTAATGAGGCATGCTGAAGTGGCTCCAAGATTCAAGAGTTGATGAAGCTCATATCTAGCTTATGTGTGGCTTATTTAAATAAAATGGAGTTTGTACGTGTCTGGTCCTATGGGACTGTTTGTTTCTGTCATATTCTATGTATGTGATGCTAGAATGTGTGTAATATTTCCTATTCCCTAATATGAAGTGCTTATGAATAATTATGCTTAATCGTGTGGTTTGTTTGTTTTGATAAACAAGATAGTATTAATTTACAGCATGTTTTGAGCAATATTAGAGCATAGGAAAAATAAATGCTAGGACAGGAATGAGTAGATATAAGTGAAAATTCAGCAGTAATTTAAAGTAGTACGATGTCCACGTTATGTAACTAAATGAACAAATGCTAGAGTTTATCTATAGCTTAATCCCTATTTGCTTTTGTTTCGTAGCCACCATAAAAACCAAAAGATCAACATGATGATGATTAAGAATATATACCAAATAACCTTAGAACATTTCCTTTGAAAACATTCAATTCCGATCATGGTAAAAACATAAACAGTATAATATAATTGATATTAATATTTTTCAACTAATTTAATTTTGAGTAGGTTATGTAAGAGTTTGAAACACCAAATAGATTTGATAGTCCGAGAGGCCGTAATCAAACTGTAACCGTTTATGGCTTAACGAGTTCATGTAAGAGTCATGAGGAATTGAGGATGATGTCCATATAAGTCATGAGGATGATGATTTCATGACAGGCCTTGCAGTTCAATAATAATAAATAACAAAATTCTGTAGTTGAGTGAACCAACATGAAAATATAAACACCCACAAGTTCAAATCCAAGGAAAAACAATCAAACCTATATAAGAAAAAACATATGCATGAAGACCTAAAGGATAAGTCGAGTATGATATATGGACCAAGTTGGTTTGTTTTGATTGTTGGACGTGCATGTCGATCAGCTAGAATCCTACAACACTGAGATTAAGACTAGGGAGGCCATTTTTTTTATACGTACGTAATTTACATCTAACCTACGTACTATACTAGTAAAGTTGAAACTTTTCTCATTAATTGTCTACTTTAATTCATTCCTTGATATGTTATATATTCTATATATATTATTATGTTATTATATATTATCTATCTTATACTGTATTATATGATATATCCTACATATGTATTTATCTATCTACATGTAAATTTATATTGTTTTGGCATTAAATGCCTTGAATTGAATTTCCTTGAATTAATCTATATTATCTTTAATCTAATATGCTATTTTGTATTATTAGTTTATACTATAATATTTATTGTTATCATATTTTTATACTATATATATTATCCTAACAAACTTATTTAATTAAATAGTATTATATTCAATCTAATATGCTATTGTTATTATTGGTTTATTCTATAATACTTATTATTGTTATTATAATTAAATTTCATTATCTTTAATATAATATGTTATTTTTATTATTAATATATACTACAATATTTATCACTATTTTTTTTAGACTATATGTTATCCCAATAAATTTACTTAATTAAACTGTATATTGTTCAATCTAATATAGTATTGTTCTTATTACTTTATACTATAATTATTATTATTATTATTTTATACTATATATTATCTCAATAAATATATTGATGATTATATTTTTTATCACTTTATACTATGTATAATATACTTTATCTTTTTAAATTTATTCCTTAGTAAATTGATATTATTAATAAAGTGTCATTATTAAATGTAATATGTTACTCTTATTGATAAGTATTTAGATATATCTTATATATTATCTTATTGAATACATTTCTGATTAAATGATGTTGCCTAAAAATGAATATTCTATTTGTTTATTTTAGAATCATTCATATCTTTATTATTAGCTTAAACTATATATGGTATTGAATTATATTTTCTCTATATGAATCATAAGTTTTTATTTTAGGACAATGAGCTCCATAATAATCATTTAGATTTAGATTTTTCTTATTAAATATTAAATTTTATATTATAAAAAATTATAGGATTATTTTCGTGATTTCTCTATTAAATTAATTTTTGGATAATTAATGTCACTATTATAACTAAAAACTTATAGATTAAGGATATACTATTTTAATATGTAGTAAATTATAACTCATACATAAATACGATAATAACGTCATTCCAATTATTTAAACAAGACAATGTATTGTTTGAATATATAAAAACAACGGAAACATAAAATAATAACAGTCATACAAAATGATCAAAATAGGGCTCAAAACATATATAGACACTTGAACTTGTCCATTTTGGTCATTTTAACACCTGACCTTTAAAACGGACCTATTAAGCACTCCAACTTGTCAAACGGACCTATTGAGCACCCCAACTTGTCAAAGGTTACCTATTAAATACCTAGCGCGTGTTTATAATGACAGGTTTAGGTCACAGTTAATTAAACGAGGAGGCCTTATTTGTCATCACGTGACATTTTTTATTGTTAATCATGTTCACGTAATAGCGCTTGTGTAAAATTGCACTCCTTAATTAGGGACGGGGTGTTTAATAGGTAGGCTTTGACAAGTTAGGGTGCTCAATAGGTCCGTTTCAAAGGTCAGGTGTCCAAATGACCAAAACGGACAAGTCCGGATGTCTGTATATGTTTTGAGCCATCAAAATAGTACTAAAGAATCGTCACGGCTGAGAGTAGATGTCTAGTACAACTAGTTTTGAGTATTGGGTTACACTTAATTTGGTGTTCATGAGCTACTAATCATGATTTTGGAAGAGCCCAATAAAAGGCCCAACACCAACCTGATCAGTTGATATATATGGCCCATAAAGCATTAAAGCTAATGAAATTTGGTGGAGAAAATGGAAGATTGCTGACGTTATTTTGGGCGACAATTAATCATTTGTTGCAAGAGTTTAATACTCAGTACGCAGTAGTTATAAAGATCAAGATTGATCCATATCTAATTACAAGGTGAAGAATGTTGGTGGTATTTGATGCAAAACCGACCTCAAAACTCACATACCTACACATAGGCAATCATGTTTTGAGCATGAGAATGAGCTCAAGCGCTATAAAAGAGTCATTACGATTAAGATGCAAATTAAAGGCTAGGCATAGTATCTCCCTACAAACAAAACTGAATTGCTACTAACTTGCCATATTTTAGTGACGGAAGTAATTCACAAGTGATAAATTGGATATATAGTTTCATGTTTTATAATTAAGATGCAAAGGCAAAGTAATTAATCTCATAACACACCATATCCTTCAAGAAAGTATATATTCTAAGAAATAACCTATTTAAAAAAAACTACTTTTAAAGTGGAAATGGGCGGGCAAGGCATCTATACATTTAGAAATAGCATAAAAAACTCAATGCCCATATCTAGCAAAAGGGAAGAGATGATAGAAACAGGATTATTCATGCAATATAAATGAAAAACAAATGATACAAATTTGAAGCATTTTCTCTTATGCCTTGTACAAGAAAAGAACTATAACCATTGAAGCTTAAGCCAAGGGCATGTTGAATGTTTGTTCATAGCCAAATTTGTGTGTCATTCAGGATTCAAGAGCCAAAGCTGGTATTGTAACTTATGTAAGCAAAGGCAGAAAGAAACATGCAATTATAAGTATAAGATGCTTGTAAGATAAACAAGCATGGAATAAATGAGCATTCCATGATTAAGATGCAAAGGCAGAAAGAAAGAGTGTCCACTCTTCAATCATGCATGATCACTAGCAAAAGCCAGAAACAGAATTGAATTCCCATTTCCAATTTCAATCTTTCCATCCACTATATAAGCACAAGCTCTCATACCCATTTCAATCATCCAAATCACACACAAAAACCAAATCTTCCTACCAAGTTTCAAACCCTTCAACTTCCAACAATGGCTTACAACAGGCAAAACTACTATGAGCAAGACAAGATGTGCTACTCAGAGCAATCTGGGTACGGGAGACCAACCGGATACGGCATGAGGCCCCACCACAACAACGTTAACATGGGGATGACTGAATGTGAGAGTTACACTATGGCTAACTCCGGCTATGGCCAAGGCGGCGGTTACTATGCCCCGACGCCAAAGTACAACTCTGGGTCCGGTGCTTGCTATGAGAGGAAGGAGAAGGTTTGCATGTCGTCTAACAATGGCAGGCACAACATGTCGTGTGGGCACCGTCGTAGAAGGGTGATGAAGCACTCTGAGAGCCGTGGCTCCTACAGCAGCAGCGAGAGTGACAGCGACTAAGCAAACTAATGTAAGATCATTATTGTCTTTTGTATGTGTGTTTTAAGGTTGTTTAAAAGGTTTGTTTGCTGAGATTCTTAAGGTGTTTGAGGACTGATGGATTGGTGTTTGTTGTAGATATGGTGTTGGAGCAAATGATGGCGCGTGCTCCAGGCCGAATTCGAGAGCCTATGAAGCTCTTACCTTATAAGTGTGGCTTGTTTAAATAAAGTGAAGTTGTCCTGTTGTTTCTGTCATTCTATCTACGTGATGCAAGAATGTGTGTACTATTTCCAATTCCCTAATATGAATTATGAATAATGAGCCTCTTATGCGCCCTTCTGTTGTTGTTTTCTAATGGAAAAAATGGTTCACATTGAAGGAGTCCGATGAACAACATCATAGTGATAAGAAGATGAAAATAATCACAACGAATAAATGAACTCCAAGTTATATAGCAATATGAACAACAAGATTTGAAACTTTAACTAGTATGAGCATGACGTCCAAGCTATATAGCAATATGAACAAATCATTCTTGTAAGGAAAATTGTCCTCGATGAGATCAATCTTATAGGAGGTCAATCTTTGAACAAGGTGTTGTGACGTCCAAATCTCAAGCCCACGAGCACTAAGCGGATAAGCCCATAAGAGCTAGCATCAACGGAAAGCAGAGCCAAGCCCGCGAATTTCGCCTTCACATTAAAGGCCGGCGTGGACTGTAGCATGGTGAAGATCTTCTAACGCCAAGCAGTAACTGCAAGGGCGATATTTCCGGGATTTTTTGGACGTTCACCAACGGCTCAATAGGGAAGGAAGGTCTCGGTATAAAAGGAAGAATGAAGTTCCGAAGAAGGATATTCTGATTACACTCACGATCTCTCGAGCAACACTTGTCATTCTCTCGTCGATCTCATCACAATCTTTTTTCCTTTTAGAAGCATATTGTTCCTGAACCCTTTTGTATCCGCAAGCAACGTCTAAGCAGATCAATACGAATTACACTACAATTCTCGCCATTCTACTCTTTTCTTTATATTTTATTTCTATCATTATTTTGTGTTCATCGTCTCTAACACGTCGCGACGACTTTGTGACTAGGAGCCCCCCTTCGTAGCGAAGTAACGTGTTTACACAGTTAATTCGCCCAAAACAATTGGCGCCCACCGTGGGGCCCTAGCCAAAAAAGAAGTCACGACCTCGCAAGCCATCAAATCCTCATCAAGCATGGATGCAACTCACATCCACGTCGGAGATCTCGAGCTGAACAACAACCAGACTATCGACTCCGGCGACAACCAAAATCTCAACAACGATAACAACGACCCTAGCAACGCCATCAACAACGGCGGTAATGACAACCAGAATAGAGAATTGCCTCTCCAGGAGGATCCACCAGCCAACAACAACTCCGAGATGCAAACGGCTGAATCAAGCGCCATCGCAGAGATCCGAGCAACCATGCTCGCGCTCCAAAAAGATCTGGATAGCCAAAAAGAGGCTAATTCTAAAATTACTGAAGTTTATGGAAAACAAATTGAGGCTTTAACTAATGAACGTAACTTGCTTCGGTCTCAGGTCCAATCCGCTCCAACTTACCATCAAAGGAGCGACGCGATTAATGACGTAGCTCGGCGCCTGGATATGGAGGATCCCAATCTCGTCACTCCAAACGGCGCCGGACCATCAACGGGTAATCAGGTAACCGTTAACACGTTGGGGACGACTCGGGAGAGTAGTGAGGTTATCCAACTCAAGGAACGCCTCAGAGCCTTGGAGGACCGAATCACTCAGGTCCCGGGTGCTCCTCAACCGATAGCAGTAGAAAGGCGAGATGGTTACACCGACTCACCCTTTGTACCCGCTATCGCAAGAGTTAACATATCAAGAAAGTATCACGTTCCTAAAATTCAAAGATATGAAGGGACTACCGATCCCGACCATCATATAGCCGCTTTCAAGCAAGCTATGAATATTAGTACTGTCCCTTTTGAAATGAAAGAAATTGTCATGTGTCGATGGTTCGGGAACACGTTGTCTGGTCCCGCGCTAAACTGGCACTCTCATTTACCACTTGGAAGTATCTCATCCTTTGCTGAGTTAGTTGACAGGTTCAGAATCAGGTTCGCCAGCAGCCGCCATGCAAGGAAACGATCTAGCGATCTATATCGTTTAGTCCAGAAGCCGCGTGAATCGTTAAAAGCGTTCCTCAATCGTTACAACGAGGAACTAGTAATTATTGAGGGATGCGACGCGGCCACGGCGGTGGAAGCTTTTCGGCGAGGGATATCATCCCGAAATCCTGAATTGTACCGTGAACTAACAAAGTATCCTTGCTCTAACTTTGATGAAGTACAGGTTAAGGCATTGGCTCATGTCCGTCTTGAGGAAGACGACCTCTATGCTGAGAAAGGGGCAAGTCCTCAGCGGAATGATCGACGGCAAGGGAAACGGGAGGCTCGATACGCTCCCTACCCATCGGCCGCCCACCATTCACCGCACAACAAGCCCACCGTTAACACGTCATACGTCAAGAGAAGTGAGGGCACCCAGCTGCCTCCAGAGTTGTCCCATCACAATTTCCGAGTTAGCGCCACAGAGATAGTCAGAACCCTTAGCACGATGGGAAACGCTGTCAAATGGCCACGAAAGAAGGACATACCACATCATCGTAAAGATGAGTCAAGGTGGTGCGACTTTCATTTCGACCACGGTCACACGACAGAGGAGTGCATCGCGCTAAGGAAGGAGGTCGTCGACTTGCTAAGAAAAGGCTACCTCAAAGAGTTGATTTCTGAGCGCGGCAGGGAGCATCTGGCCCGGAATGAGGAAAGAGCCCGAAAACCTGACTCCCCCAAGCATGCAGGAGTTATCAACGTTATCACCGGGGGATCAGACGTTTGTGGCGTGACCTATTCCGCAGCTAAGAGAATTGCAAGAGAAGCCAGACGAGAGAACCCCAAAGCTCCCATGCGTTCCGGCCATGCCGTCATGCCTATCACCTTCGACGACGTCGAAGAAGAGGAAGTTCATCATGATTGTTTAATAATATCTTTGACAATTGCAAATTTCCTTGTTAAACGTGTTTTGATTGATAATGGAAGTTCCACTAACTTGCTTATGTTGGATGCATTGTACAGCTTAGGTCTCGGACTTAACGACATAGTCAAAAAATCCACGACTTTGGTAGGATTCAGTGGTGAATCACGCAACACACTCGGGGAAATCTCCCTTCCAACTATCGCCCAGGGAGTAAACTATCAAGTAAAGTTTCAAGTTCTAGATTGTCCCTCACCCTTTAATGTTATTTTGGGCAGGCCCTGGATTCACGGGATGAAAGCAATCCCGTCGACGTATCACCAATGCGTGAAGTTTCCTTCTCCTTGGGGGATACAAGAAATCCAAGGAGAGCAAAGACTTGCGAGAGAATGTTACTCAGTAACGATGAGAGCGACGACTTCTACAACTTCCACCTCCTCGAAGGCGGGAACTAGTAAGCAAATCTCCGATTAGCAATTAAAAGACTGTAAGACTCCATCCTTCTACGTGAAGCCGGAAGCCCCCGAACTAGACGAGGTAGCACTCGACCCATCCGAACCTACAAAGAAAATCCGGGTAGGGGCAGATCTAGAACCGACTTTACGAGAGGGGCTGGTGGAGTTCTTACGGTCTTACAAAGATTGCTTTGCCTGGGGGAATGAAGACATGATCGGAATAAATCCAAGCGTGATAACTCATGCCCTGAACGTCAATCCAAAGATGCCGCCTGTGAAACAGAAAAGGCGTAAGTTCGCCCCCGAGCGAAATTAGGTAATCAATGATGAGGTAAAATCTTTACTGGAATCAGGCAAAATCAGGGAAGTTAGATACCCTGAATGGTTAGCAAACGTGGTGGTGGTCAAAAAGAAAAATGGTAAGTGGCGCGTCTGTGTCGATTTTACTGATTTAAACAAAGCGTGCCCTAAAGACTCGTTCCCATTGCCTCATATCGACACAATGGTGGACGCGACGGCAGGACACGAGTTGCTAACTTTTATGGACGCGTTTAGTGGCTATCACCAAATAATGATGAATCCTGAGGATAAAAAAAAACGGCATTCGTAACTAATCAAGGAACTTATTGCTATAAAGTTATGCCATTCGGATTAAAAAATGCAGGTGCTACTTACCAGAGATTGGTTAATAAGATGTTTCAGGAAAAGCTGGGGGATACAATGGAGGTCTACATCGACGACATGCTCATCAAGTCGTTAAAAGCGGAAGACCACATCACTCACCTACGAGACACCTTTCAAATCTTGAGAGAGTACAAGATGAAGCTGAATCCAACCAAGTGTTCATTCGGCGTCACCTCAGGGAAATTCCTCGGGTATATAGTCACCCAAAGGGGGATAGAGGCAAGCCCGGAACAGGTCAAAGCTATAATGGAACTCGAATCACCGAAGAATGTGAAAGACGTTCAGAAGTTAACGGGAAGAATAGCAGCCTTGAACAGATTCATATCCCGCTCATCAGATCGAAACAAGCTGTTCTACGACATCTTGAAGAAGAATAAGTCGTTCGAGTGGAAGGAAGAGCACGAGAAGGCGTTCGAAGAATTAAAACAGTATTTATCAAGTCCGCAGGTACTGTCGAAACCACAGCGAGGGGAAAAATTGTATGTCTACCTCGCCGTTACAGAAGTTGCAGTCAGCACCGTTCTAATCCGTGAAGAAGATGGTAACCAGTTACCAGTTTACTATGCAAGTAAGACATTGCTTGACGCGGAAACCATAATTATCAGGTCGCTTAACACGTTGGATAATTCACTTGAACGGCTACGACATCTCATATGAGCCCCGAACAACAATAAATTCGCAAGCCTTGGCAGATTTTGTGGTCGACTTCACCCCTACCCCTTCACAGGAAGCAGAGCAAGAGATGCTAAACGTAACAAGTAGTAACAAGTGGCTGATGCATACCGACGGCGCATCAAATCAAGTTGGTGTTGGTCTGGGGGTAGTTCTGAAGTCACCACAGGAGGATAGGATAGCTCAGGCTGTGCGGTGTACATTCAAAGCTACCAATAATGAAGCAGAATATGAGGCGCTCATAGCAGGCTTACTCGTCGCCCGAGATCTTAACGTGCAAGAAATCGAGGTAATTTGTGATTCGTTACTTATCGTGAACCAAGTAACAGACTCATATGTTGCCAGGGATCTAAAGATGAAAGCGTACCTAGAAAAGGTGCGCGAGATTGTGAAGAATTTCAAGCATTTCAAGATCAAGCAGGTTCCTCGAGACGCTAATACACAGGCTGACGCCTTAGCTAATCTTGGATCCGCCATAGACCCACGAGAATACACTAAAATTCCCTTCGTATATCTCGATGCACCATCAATAGTCAAAGAAGCTGACGTGTTAGCCGTAGGCAGCTCAGACAATAACCCATCCTGGGTAACGCCTTACTTGGAGTGGTTACAACAAGGCGTCTTGCCAGAAGACAAGGAGGAGGCCAAACGACTTAAGGTAAAAACTTCCACATTTACGGTTAAGGATAACATTTTATTCAAGTGGATGTCATCAGGAATATACGCATGATGCGTACGAGAAAACGAAGTACAGGTGGTGTTACGAGACATACACGATGGCGAATGTGGCAACCACACAGGGGGTCGGAACTTGGCCAAGAAAGCAAGCAGGATGGGATACTACTGGCCCACCATGAACAAAGATGCAGCAGAGTTTTCTTGCAAGTGTGACGCGTGCCAGCGTCATGGACCAATCCCACATTTACCTTCAGAGTTACTCCATCCCCTTACTTCACCATGGCCATTCATGAAGTGGGGGATGGACATCGTTGGGAAACTCCCACCAGCTTCAGGGCAACGCGTTTATTTACTTGCCATGACAGATTATTTCTCTAAGTGGATCGAGGCCGAAGCCTTCAAGGAGGTCAAGGACACTCAAGTCATCTCGTTTATCCGCAGAAACATCTTAAGCAGGTTTGGGATACCATCCACTATAGTATGCGACAACGACTCCTAATTCATCAGCGACAAGACCAAAGCCTTTTGCCAGCAATACAACATTCAACTTGTTATGTCTACACCTCGCTACCCACAAGCTAATGGTCAGGCGGAAGCAAGTAATAAGGTTATTCTTAACAATCTCAAGAAGCGGCTTAAAGATGCCAAGGGAAAGTGGGCAGACGAGTTACCACTCATATTATGGTCAGATCGCACTACACCTAAGACCTCAACTGGGCACACGCCTTTCTCCTTAGTCTACGGGTGTGAGGCTGTGTTACCAGTCGAGGTATCCTTGCCTACTGCTCGATATGGTCTTACTACAGAAGAATCCAACATCTCTAACTTGTTACACCATCTCGACACGGTGGACGAGTTACGAGACGAAGCCTCAATTCGATTGGCAGCATACAAGCATGGGGTAACACGGAGTTACAACAAACAAGTTAATTCTAGAGCATTCCAAGTCGGAGATTGAGTGTTGAGAAAAGTCTTTCAAAACACTCAAGAACTAAATGCAGGCAAACTAGGAGCAAATTGGGAGGGCCCCTACCAGATCACTAAGATCGTAGGGCAAGGTGCATACGAGTTAGGGTCGCATGATGGCAAGACGGTGCCCAGAAGCTGGAACGCGATGAACTTGAAGCTCTATCATTTCTGAGCAAGGTACATGCTTACGACATTACTTTTACATTCTTACACGACACTCTACTCAATTACATTACGGCTTTACACAAGCCTTGACATACACAGTTCTACAAAAACTAACAAGGGACGCCTTGTGACGTTACAGGCCAAAGACAAAAGGCCTTAGCCTTACAAACAGGCGACAAGTGCACGAAAATTGACTAGTCAAGAATTCCAAATGCACGAGGCGAACGAGACAAACAAGAGTTTTTTATACAAAAGAGCTCTTTATTCATTTACTTGTACAACTGGTCATAAATCAATACAAGTTACAACTTTCCTTTACATCTTCGCCCTCACAAGCTGCATCTTACATACTAAGCGCTATACAAATTACAAAGAGATCTCTATACTAAGCTAAATCTTCTACCAGGCTCCTACGCCTCCAGCTTGACTTCAAACCTGCAAAACAAACGCAGACAAAACAAAGACAAGTATGCATAATAGTGATAAATAAAATAAGCCCCAAAAAGCGCAGGGCAAGCAGTCGAATGGCCCTAAACTAGCGGCCAAAACACTTAAAGTTTTTACAAACTAACCCCACAAGTACGAAAGGGGTAAGAACAAGTTCAAAAACCCCAACACACTGGGGGTAGGATAAAAGTCCTTAAACAAGCAAAGTTAGTCTTCAGAAACTTCCTTAAGATCCTTCCCTGCCGCTTCCGCCTTCGCTACTTCATTGGCCACCTTAACAGCATCATCCATGGGGGAGGGATTCTTCATCGCCTTAGCCGCATCCGGGAACATCGATACGAATTCCGCCTTTTCCTTTGCAACATCCCAGCCAGCAGATTTCCCTGCAAAATGCTCCTCCATCGTCTCCACTCGAGCTTTGATGGAGTAAAAGTCGGCGGACTCTTCAATCTCGTTTGCCAGGGCAGCAGACTTCTTCTGCTCGTTCTCAAGCTCTTCCTAGTAAACCTGGGATTCTTGCTGGGCTTTCTTCAACTCCTCCTGCAACTCGGCGATCTTTGCCTCCATAGACTCCTTTTCCCCGGCCAACAGAGAAGACTTGTTCTTTTCATTTTGAAGATTCATTTTGTAAATAGACAGTTGGTCAGGAAGGTCTTTGAACCTATCGAAGGCAGCGAAAGAGACTTGAAGGCCCTGGGGAAACACGCCAACACGTTACAATTCAGAATTAAATCAAGTCAGGAAACACGCGAAAGTATGAATTCGATCCATACCTGCCACTGAGCGGCAACGATTTCGCCAAATAATTCAAAATAAGAAGGCTGGGGGTGAGGACCATTCGAGAAGCAATCGACTTTTAAAGCGGCAAGGGAGCGGAGACATTTCATGGGATCCATATCTAGAGACATCATGGTTTTGGGAAGGTCAGTCACCTTGACGCCTGAATCTTTCTTCGGTTGAGCCAACGGCTTGGGTTCTGGGGCCTTAGGAGGAAGGGAAAGCGCGGTCTCAGTATCGTTACTTGAAGCGGTTTCCGCCTTCCTCTTCTTTCGGGCTTCCAAGCGTTCGGCCGTGGTTAGCGAAGTAGTGGAGCGTGTAGCTCTGGAACCTGCCACAAAAAGACGTAAGTGCGTTAAACAAACACGCAAAGAAAGATACAACGCATAATGGCAAAGGTACTTACTAGACATCTCGACTTCGTCGGACTCTGTAGAAGAAGAAGGACCCAGATCTGGGTAAGACCTATCAGCGGTGGGGAGCGACTCGATCTGAGAAACAATCGCGGCAGAACCCTTGCGCGGAACCAACGAAACGACTTCTTCTACCAATAAGGGACAATCAGCAAGTTAGGGTTTGAGCAAACCAAAAACAAAAGAAGGGTAAAACACTACCTATGGGCCTCCAACGGCTTCGCAGGGAGGACGAGTCACCCTTAAGAGACGAGATCTTCACAAAAAAGAACCTATCCGCCCAACCGTGGTCGGATTTCAAGATATTGAAATCAAAATCAGACTTTGTGCGACAAGTCTTGAGCGTAATTCGCCCTGGACCGTCCTTGGAAACACGGTAGTTTACGAAAAAATCCTGACTATGAAAAACAAGGCCCTTCTTAGAACACAATCGTTCAACGGAAAGCAAAAGTCTCCACACTTGAGGGAGGAGTTGCCCCGGTGAAACACCAAGCTTGTTCAAAAAATCAGTCACAAGAGGGGATAAAGGAAAACGGTGACCAATGCGGAAGGGGTATTCATAGAAACATACCCAGTCCTTCGCATACGCGTCAGCAAAGATCCCATTGGGAGGTAAGAAAATCTCAGCGCTTAAAGGGAAACCCACGGAAGCGGCAAATTCCCATGGGGTTTCGGAGGCAAAGCTCCTCTGGAAAGCGGTGGGCAAAATTTTCGAAGGGGAAAAGCTAGGAGGAAAAGCGACTTTCTTACAAGAAGGTGCCATGGAAGGAGATTGAAAACGAAGAGAAGGAAGGAGAGAAAAGGTCATACCTTGAGAGAAAGCGGAACAATTAGGGGCTGCAGAACCATCATCACCCCTCTTAAATAGAGACTGATGGGACGTGACGCCATCACGCTACAACTTCCCAAAAACACCAATTTGAAATTCAAAAACCCTAGGGAAATTACTCGCGGGAATTTCCTGGGCTTTTTGAGGGGGTATTGTTGGGCCGTCCAAATCTCAAGCCCACGAGCACTAAGCGGATAAGCCCATAAGAGCTAGCATCAACAGAAAGCAGAGCCAAGCCCGCGAATTTCGCCTTCACATTAAAGGTCGGCGTTGACTGTAGCATGGTGAAGATCTTCTAATGCCAAGCAGTAACTACAAGGGCGATATTTCCGGGATTTTTTGGACGTTCACCAACGGCTTAATAGGGAAGGAAGGTCTCGGTATAAAAGGAAGAATGAAGTTCCGAAGAAGGATATTCTGATTACACTCACGATCTCTCGAGCAACACTTGCCATTCTCTCGTCGATCTCATCACAATCTTTTTTCCTTTTAGAAGCATATTGTTCCTGAACTCTTTTGTATCCGCAAGCAACGTCTAAGCAGATCAATACGAATTACACTACAATTCTCGCCATTCTACTCTTTTCTTTATATATTATTTCTATCATTATTTTGTGTTCATCGTCTCTAACACGTCGCGACGACTTTGTGACTAGGAGCCCCCCTTCGTAGCGAAGTAACGTGTTTACACAGTTAATTCACCCAAAACACAAGGCTTTTATGTTCCTTTTGTACATACATATCAAAAACAATGATATTCATCATGAACTGGCTTGCTTAACACATGTAAAGATGCAACAAATCAGAGGGTCCAATCCATGGATTGTAACATACCCTTCTATATATCAATCAATACCCGTGCCTGCAGCTTTGCGCTCGCACCTCACTCCTTGTTTTCGGGCACCAATTGTAATAGTTAGCGACCAGAGAGGAGTGAGATTGATCATCCATTCGAGGAACTCCATCAATCCCATAACAGTCCATAAAACATAGATTTTGTAGAGAGGTGAGGTGTTGTTCAATGCCCTCAGGCTTACCTCTCATGTTCCTTATGAAATAAAATCCAAGAGTACGAAGAGATTGAAGGAGCTTCCATGGAATGTTGCCATGTATCCATTGTTGTTCATCCTGCATCCATATACATGTGGTTCACAAGTATCATTGCATTTATACTATGTAAATGCTTCATCAACATAGCTAAGATACATATAATTAAGTCGTACGTACAAAGAGCTAATATTACCTGATCAATATTCCATAAATATAGAGTTGGCTAAGGGAGCTGCATTGGGTTTGTTGTTCTCCTACCCAATCAACAACACTACTCACCTTCCTTATTCTAGACAAGACCAACTTGTGAAGGTTCATGTTCACGACGATTCTCCAGCTCATTCCCATGAGCTCCTCGCAATCTGTGAGAATGCCATGCTAAATATAGCTTTCATCAATTAGCCACACAAGTTAAAATAGAATAGAAAATCAAGCAACATGATTTTTCGATTTCTCCTATTTTATTTGTGGTGAGAATATTAGAAATGTTTTCTATATAAGAGAGAAAAGTAAAAGGAAGAATAAATCTTCTGAAATCAAAACAAAAGAAAGTACGAGAGAGAAAGGTAGCTTTTCATCTTGCAAAAGATAAGAGAGATATAAGGGAGGTTATTTTTTCCTTTGTAAACTAATATACTCTTATACGACAAACTTGTGGATTGTACAAGTTGTCGGCGTTATCCCTTCATATAGTAAGAAACCCACCACCCCGAGGACGTAGACATTTTGTCGAACCTCGTAAATCTTGTGTGTTCATACCAACTTTAACAATCCCACTACTTGAAGCCATTTTTTTGTTTTTTTTTTTATCAAACTTTCGACCGCTTTAGATCTTGATTTGGCTCTGATACCAATTGTTGAGTAGCCGCGGAAGCTTTGACTAATAGAGAATAATTAAGGCGGGTGTGAGGTCGTCGTAGCTAGCCTTCAAAACTTGCATGACTTTGGCCTTATCAACATCATATCTTACAAGAACTTCTTGAAGACTAACATGTTCTTCCTCAACATCGGTTGGTTTGGTTGTAAAACTAAACCGACCCATAGCTTCCTCGACTCGATATAGACGTTCCTTAATGGCCTTGACTTCGAGAGCGGTCTTAGCCATAGAACCCACATGAGGGTTGGACTTAGAGCACAAAAGTGTTACCTCATTCATGGATGTGTTGTCAACATTGGCCTTCTCGTGCAAGGCCGTACAAGCAATGGAATCAAGCAAGTCGTCAACGTCGTACAAGACCGCCCTGAGCCTGAAAAGCCATTCCTTGACGAGATGCTCCTTGGACTTCCTTTGCTCGGCATCATCGAGGAAGTCGGTGATGGTTCGGATGGTTTGCTCGAGCCGCTCGAGGTCCTTGTCGGAGTCGCATTACGAGGAGGAACTCTTGCAAGGCAGGATCGCTGAGTTGCCTGAGCACAGAGTTTGCAATGCCATGCAACGTTGCCTTGGCCATGGTTCCGATTTGGGCGTATTTTGGAGGTGATGAAGATTGACTTTTCGGGTTTGCAATTGAATTGTATGATCCGATTACGATTTTGTATTAAGCACAAGTAGACGTTGACCTGCTAGAGTGCAACAAGAACAGCTCACGTAGTTGATAATATGTACGTTGCACATGGCGGAAGTGTTGATAATATGTACGTTGCACACATGATAATCGACAAGAACAGCTCACGTATTTCAATTACTACTTTGCTAATTAGTTTTATTAATATAGGAAAGATCGATGAAGCCTCGATAAGGCCACAGGGTGCGGATTAATAGTTATTTTTTCTTAAATTTCTTGGCTCCAAACCTTCAACTGTTCTCGATCTTGTTACAAAAATGATGGTAGTCAATGAGAAGAAGAATGTCCTACACATTAAACTTAACCATTGGAATCAAATGAAGATTAAGCAACCTATTTTCATTTCAAGTTTTGTGAAATCATACCAAAAAAATAGCTAATTGAGATTTCACTCAATAATTAGGGTTGAGCATGGTCGGACCGAAACCGAAAAATTGACCAAACCGACCGAACCAAACCGAAACCGACGGAGTTCGGTTCGGTTTTCGGTTCAAGAAATTTCAGGATTTCGGTTTCTATTCGGTTTCAGTTATTTTTCGGTTCGGTTCGGTTTTGAACCAATACTCAGCCCTATCAATAATTGTAAGCATCATATGCTAGTGACAATGTCAATGGCAGCATATTAGCGAGGCCTATATATATGATTCTGATGAAAACAAAATACAATAGCTATGTACCCACATATAAATATTTTTAGAGACAAGATTCATAATGTATCCACACGTGATAAATAAATTATTTTCTTAAAAAAGCAAGCTACTAAGCTAGTAAGCACCAAATTCATCAACCAAAACAAAAAAGTAAGCACCAAATTCAAAATCCCTTTAAGTTTCATGTTTATGTATTCTACAAGATACTGTTCTAGCCAATGCCATATTGCAATGCACTCAAACAAGTATAAATTCCAAGAAATGGCCTAATTTAAAAACCCATCTTTAGAATTTAATGGGCAGGGCATCTACACAATGTACACAAATTTGCATAAAAAATATAGAAATTTTAATAACATAATTCTATTCCCACTACCCAAAACATACATCTTTTGATCCTTATATGAAGAATGCAAGGTTTCTTCAATCATACTGAACAAGCCACCACCAAAGAACCAATTCACACACAAGTCACCAAACCAGCCATGTTTTACACTTCTTCGTACGGTGGTGGGTTCAAGAACAATAGCCATTGGGAGCAAGAGGAGTTCAACAAGAGCTACTCGTCGGAGTACAATCACCACATGGCATACGCCACATCTGGCCACTCAATGGCCCAACACGTGCAAAACGACAACTATTTGGGAGCACTTGGTGGTTGTGGTGGTGGTGGTGGTGGCGGCGGTGGTAGTACTGACTATCTCGGCAACCAGAGCTTCTATGGCGGACACGAGATGATGTGGACCCCACATCCTCCGAAGAGAAGGGTGATGAAGTACTCTTCTAGCTACTACAATTGTAGTGATTAAGATGGTAAGATATGAGTCTATGTGTGTATGCATGATTCATGTGATAAAAGTGAATGTACGTTCCTCTTAGTTGCTTAGTTCCTTATGCATAGTGTTGTTGTATTCTTGACTTGTTCATGCAAGCACACTTGCTCTATATTGCAGGCATGAATCATGATGAGTGCACAAGATGGATTCAAGATTCAAGAGCCCGTTAAGCTTATGCCATATGATCGAAAGCAAAACTATGACTATCAACAAGAATAAAAGAAGTGTGTGACTGTTCTATGTGCTCTATAAATGTATGTTGTGTAATATTTTATGTTGGAATATTGAAATTGTTCTTGTCACGTGTACCTCGATCTAAGGGTGTATTTGGCATGAGCAATTGTCCGTTTGATTAAGCATGCAATGTAAGATATATATTCACGTATTAATTCCTAAGTGCATGTCTCTACACTTTTCAAGCATCTTATCTGACATGAATTATTCCCGTATGCCCTAAAGCAGGTTCAAATGTTCAATAGCGTACAAGAACTTAAATCATGAATTGCAAACGGAGTTAAAATAAAAAGCCTCTAAAGTGGATTCATATATAATTTTTCAGACCGGCCAGTACTTTACAAGATTCTTCTCATGGCAAATGTCACAAGTAATTAAGCAGCTTGCCATGACAAAATTCTAGAATTAAGAAACATTTAATAAGTACTAATGAAACCGTGAATATCTTCATCCTTTTTTTGATTGAGAGCACTGTCCATAAGAGGCACGTCGAATCGATGACCTTCGGGTACTATCCTTAGAGGTTTAACCGTTTGACTAGATACGTGAAGTCAGCCCATATATCTTCATTTGACAGTTAAAGATGGCAAATAACGTAGGATACAATTTTTATACTTCAAGTAATTAGCTTAATAGGTTTTCAATTTCAATCCACAACCATTAAGCTAAGCCTATCCAAAACACGGCGCACAATTCTATATATACTTCCACCAAGAATTATCAAGCATAAGATGCTTATACAAAATCGTCAAAATGGCATAATTGAGATGCAAAGGGCAGAGAATGCACCCTTTTTATGATTTATATTCCAAGCTAATAAAGCTTAAGATAAATGGGCAATTGGCATATATCTACGTAATATAAAAACTCAATATACCCACCGCGTTTTCTAGCAAAGGATAAGTGTATATTATTCTCTTCCCACTATTCATTAGCATTTTTTCATACATATATGAAAGACATGGTTCTTTGATCATCCAAAACAAGCTAAACCCACCACCAAAACCTTAACAAAATCTCTCGAACTCAAGCCATGTCTTATAGGCAATACAAAACCGGGTTCACGAAAAGCCTTTGGGAGCAAGAGGAGTTCAACAAACCTTACTCCGACGAGTCCAAGTATAACCAAGCTAGGTGCTCGACGAGATCTGGTCCCTCAATGAGCCACCAAAGACAACTCTCCAACTACGTGGTTCAGCCAAGGTGGACCAACAAGATGGCGGAGTTTTATAGCTACAATAGGGCTATTGCCGTTGATGGTGGATATAGTCGAAACACTATTCCCGGAAAGTTGTTGGACAAAGGATGCAAGAGTGGGGGTAATGGATATGATAGATTTGGGAAGATAGGGAGGAAGGAAGGCCACACGATGATCGTTGGAGCTAAGATTGATGGACCCGAGAAGACAATGAACTTGCGTGGGCAAAAGAGAATACTGGTGGGAAACTTGGCTAGCCATGGATACTCTAGTTGTAGTGATAACGACCCATATAGTGAGAGTGAGAGTGATAGTGATTAAGATGGTAACATTGAGTGAAATCCGCTACAAGTACAAGATATGCCATCGATATTGGCTCATCATACAAAGTACTGTCCTAATAAATACTTGTTTTAATGTTGAAGCCAAGTAAAAGATGTGGCTTATTTGCTGTTATAGTTTCATTTGTGTCTTGTATGTCTTGCCTAATCAAAGTGTAGTTCTTTTGTAAAGTAGTTTATGGGTCTCGATGTGGTGGTATAGAGATTCTAATGGGCCTCCAGATTGGAATTTAGTGCTGAATCGATGTTAATGGGCCCAACAATTACATCTCTTTATTTGGTCGGACCAACAATTACATCTCTAGTCCACATAAGCACAGTTTCTTTCCAAGCCTGTGGAATTTAGGTTCTGCATCCAATATCCAAGCAGGCTAAACTATTACCAAAAACTGTGTTATCCCAAAAACAATTTCGACAGGGAAAAGAATTAGACTAGACCCTGCAACGAGAAACCATCTTATAGTATTCTTATGGATAAGGTACCTAAGGATCGGATCGGAATCGAGCAAGATAGAAAGAGTACAGCGGAACGAGACGGCGATTTGGATTGTTTCTGCGTTACCCACAAATTTTCCAAGATGATATAGAGAGGCAAAATATCCAAATATTAGCAAGAACCGTGTTACCCACAAAATTTTCTAAGCATGAATGCATGATGGCTTATTTGGACAGTACCAAAGAGACTAAGGCCACTACCAACGGTAGGCTTATGCCCAAGACCAAGGAAAGATTACAAAAAGCAAACATGAGCTGCACAGGGGTCGAGGCTAATATGCTCGAAAGATGATCCTGCAGAGAGAGGAGCTCAAGTAGAAAAAGCAAAAGGAAAGAGGGGAAAAGTTGTATTTTTTGGTGTTTTTATTAATAATTCCTTAATTGCATTTAAATAAAAGTTTATGAAAATTAGAATGATAAATATTGACCCCAAAAATTAGAATAATCAATTTAATTTTAAACGAATGTTTTTAAGAATTTAATAAATATTACTTCCTCTGTTTGTACATGTTTGATGTTTTAACACTTAAGCTAAAATAAAAAAAGCCTATAAATTTACTAAATTACCCATATTAAATTAACTTAATTTCTAAAATTCTAAATCAATAATTTCTTATTTTACACAACTTTTGAGGAATTTATAAAAGCTAAATTTGGAATAATATGTACATAAAGTTGTAGAACATCAAATATTAAAATCTCAAACATATCTACACAGACGAGTAACAATTTCATTAAACGTGTAATTTAT
This sequence comes from Polygonum aviculare, assembly GCA_934048045.1. Lineage (NCBI taxonomy): Eukaryota > Viridiplantae > Streptophyta > Magnoliopsida > Caryophyllales > Polygonaceae > Polygonum > Polygonum aviculare. The sequence goes on along the minus strand of OW204030.1, from coordinate 2,818,305 downwards.
TAAAACTAGTAAATAAGTATGTTTAATAAGATAAATTGTGATATACGGAGTATATAAGTAAAATTGAGAGTATGTATGTAAGTATAGTTGGGGAAATAAATATGTATTGAAAAATAGGAAAAGTTAAAAAAGATAAGATCGTGAGGCTCATGATTGGGAAGAAAAAATAGAGAAGAGATCATGGATGAGGTGGATGGAGAAATATTAATAAAATAATAGGTTTTTGAGGCTTATTGTGCTCACGATTGGTAATGGCCTAAGGGCCATGTGATTTCCTCTTTCCTTTAGATACTCTGTTTGTTTCTCGAATCTAATTAAGCATATCGAAGGGCTTGTTTGGACTAGATCCGTTTCCTTTCCGTTTATTTTTTTCATGGTTAGAAACAGAACAGGCTCTAAGACTAATTGTCTCCATAAATATAAAATGATATCCTATAACAATTAAAACATTAACATACAAAAAATCATGAATAAAACGCATTCATTCGAGCCCAGACGGTGATCAAATTCGTTCTTAATTGACTTCTCGATTTGGTCCGGAACGGTCACACGTATTTGGCATCGTTCCTCGACTAAAAGAAGCACATACACACTCATGTTAAATAATGAGGCAGTATACTCGTTACTCGATCTTAGCTTATAAATGGAGTACTTGCATTTCATGTGAACATATGTAACACATTAGCCAAGCCTATGTGCCTAAATATGAAAAAGGGCGTAAGATGACCTATTGGTCAAATTCTATCTTTCTCTACACAAAAACTTGTCTCAATGTAAAATATCTTCGAGTGACATTGATGTGATGAAATGTTGAATTGGGTGTCTTCTGATCGATCACTTGTAGTACATAATAGCGAAAGCACAGATCAATTTTATCACCTTTATGATTGCATGTGGACATAAATTCAGATGATCCACAAACGTGTGTCAGGCATCTTTTTTTCATAGTAAAAAAAGATTTTAGTTAGTTTTTTGTATGTTCATAGTATAACATGCATGTGTAAGTGATGTATGAAACTTGAAAGCCCGTGAAGACCATTTCAAGATTGAGGTGCAAGGTTCTTTATAACCCTAACTGCTTAAAAATGGTGTTTTTATGGAAATTCCAAGCTCAGGTATCTAGCCTAGCACTAGCTGTGAGCAGATCTTTTTCCATTGAGTTTTGACCAGCGTACATAACTATTTTGAAGAAAGGAAAAATAACTTAGGTGTTAAAAGTAATAAATCCATTAACTATTGTAAAGTATTTTAACACAGTATGTTCGGCGATTAAGATCGTCTTTGGAGTACTACACCAAGTTCGCCGTTTCGAATCCCATGGGTGACGGTCACTAGATCACCGGTAACATTTGGTATACTGTTTATAGGAGATTGAGATGGCTTGTGGCCGATGTTTTGGATTCTTTCTTCGAAAGTTCGGAGAATGATGCATGACACACATCTGCATGGATCTAAATAAACAAGTTGGTGGTTTACATTGTGATTTAAGATGGACAACGTCATAAGATGGACAAGTCGAACTTCAAAATTTGGTTTTGACTAGTAACCAACTCGAATTTGGAAGCAAAACTCATAAGATTACAATAATGGAGTGTATGTCCGTACAGATTACGACAGATCTAGAAAACAATGAGACTCTCATGTTGCATGTCGCATTATGTGATTCAGATTTAAGACATATTAACAGCTAGCCAGGGTGTTTGTTTGATGTCTAGTTGAGGTAAACCCCTTTAATTGGTTTCCTTAATTTGTTAGTGACAATCTAATTCACCTATTTATTTGTCGATGGTATGCTACGTGTGAATACTTCACGCCAACTACGTTATGATTTGACCAAATAGAACAAAAAAACTTATCATGTTGTGATATGATGCATCGACATTATAATGTATTTTTTGATATCGACGATCGATATAGAATACAAAATAAAACGATACCTTAGATTAGACATGTAACACGGAGATTTATATTATAGTCGGAAAATTGGGGTGCCACATGTTGGAATTCGGATGGAGCTAAGCTTACAATATGTTTCATAAGCTCTGAACACTACATTAGAAACATAAATACATATCATCTTGAACTTCATAAAATACCTAAAATATTACGCACGATCATTATATATTAGTTAATACTAGAAATTAACACTTAATACACCAAATCATACATAAAAAATTCAATTCCTTTCTTTCGACGTTACTCGATCCATACAATATTTTATGCCAACTCTTGATTCTTCTCCACCAATCTCACTCCATTTGCAGATCTCAACACACTTGCCTACAAAACTCAAACAAGTTGAATAAACTTACTTAGAAACATGAAATAAAAACCTTAAAACATAAATATATAATGATCGGAAGACCTGATCATCGGTGATCTGAACGGCGAAGCCGTCGACGATGACGAGGGAAGAGATCTTAGTGTAACTTCCTGGCTCCAATTTTGTAGCGAGCAAATTGTCATGTTTCTTGCTCAGGTACACGTCTAGCTCATAAGCCCCTTTCTTTGTCCTGTTAAAGAATAATTAGGCTAATTACACCACATTATAACATTCATAATTAATTAACTCATACCTAATGGATTTAAGGCGCTCATATTGGGGATCGAAGCTCATGAAAACGAAGTATAGCTCTGTTTTCTGGGCTTCCATTTGTTTCTTTTGTGTGTGAATGTTTTTGATTTTGTGAGTTTGCCATTGGTGAGTAGGTATTTATAGAATGAGAGGTGGCTATTTACCCTGTTGTAACGAGAGATCGAACGAGAACAATAAAGCAAGAACGACACACAGATTTACGTGGTTCGGTAACGGTGTGTTACCTACGTCCACGGGCAGAGAAACCTTATATTATTATGGAAGATAGAATTCGGAATACATAGGTCTAGGTATTTCGAGAGCTTATATAGCGACTCAAGAAACCCTAGGTACAATTATGGGCCGCAGGCCCAAAACAGAATGCAACAGGCCCAACAAACAGAAAACATAGTGTACCGTGTGGTCCGGGGGCGACTCCGCCCCCCGGACCCCAGGCCAGCGAGACCCCCATGCTACCTGTCGCAGTGTGTGATTCAGATTCAAGGCATATTAACATACCCTTTTTTTTGGGGGGGGGGGGGGGAATTAATTACATTTTAGAGCATTTTATGTGGGAATCTCTTTTGTATTTTCACCCTTGTGCTATCAACTTCTTATGATGATACGAGTGCCGATATGATAGATGTATGCAATCATTCATATGATAAAATAATGTTACTACTACTAGGTAAGAACTAACAACATCATATGATAAAATGTCAAGAATATGTAATCAAACTTTTAAGTACATATATAGTTTAAGAAAATTTGACTTCATTGTTGATTAACTGCCTTACCTTTAAAAAATTTATCATAGATGTAGAGTCTCACATCGAAGTTAAGATGCTCGTATATTGAGCTTATTATATGTGTGAAACTTTCAATCAATCGGCCCATTAAACTTTTAATACTCAATTCAGAGTTTATCTCTTGTTTATGGATTGGTTTATGCTAAGTAGATGTTAAGACGTCCACCATACAATCCAAATATCACTATAGGTGCCTTTTCGTTTCTCATTGATTTGCATTTTTCATTGTAGATTCATAGTCTGTTTCCCCGTTCTTTTAAATGGTCATGGTCTATGGTTGAGTACTCATGGTAGACTTGGTAGTACCATGAGGTTTCGGGTTCGATACTCCAGGGCGGCGGTTTGCCCTATTTCCTTTGGATTTTCATCCCTTATGGATGCTCTAGGTGAACCCAAGTAGTACTTGCGGCGACCCTAAGTAGACTTGATAGTACCATGAAGTCTCGGATTCGAGACTCCAGGGCGACGATTTGTCCCATTTCTTTTAGGTTCTCATCCCATGTGGATGCTCTAGGCCCAAGTAGTACTTACAACGACCCTAATCATTTCCTTATTTACCATCAAATTCACTTTAGGAAAGCGAAACATATGGTCAGACGACATAGGAATATTGAGAGGCCAGTTTTCGGCATTTGAGTGGTCCATTTTTCCTCCGTTCTCTCCATCACTTCTTACTTTGCATATACAATCAACACACAACACTATAGAGAGCGAGACGTTGCACCTTTTCCATGCAAACTGTGGTTTTTTACTTATTTCATCTTCAGTTTTTACAGCGACAGAGATTTTTCTCACAGAAGCTTCAATGAATGAACCCACTGGGGTTAAATTGGAGATCTCGAATCGTGCGTCGACACGTGTTATGTAAAGAGTTTTGGACTAGTGGGGGACTGAGTACGGAGTCAGTGTTCGTGATCACAGAATTTGGTACATGTCAGCAGTCACGTGGCGGTGGCCTGTCGATTGGAGAATCAGTTTGATTGATCAAACTTTGACAATTCCTACGTGGCAAATTACAGAAAACTAATCCCGCCTATGCTAGCGTTATACGTGTGCACGCACGTGAGGCTCAGGCGTGGAGTTGAACCATTTTTTTGTGAATTAATTACCATATTGAATCTTTTTTTAAGTGTGAAATATGCCTTCTTTCTTTTTGTTGCACATGACAAATGCTTGTTGGTGATTTGAGTGTCAACCCTTAAACGAGTTGTCGATGTCTTTTACTCCTTATATGATTAGAGCCAACTATATGATACACGAGTTAGGGTGTAGAGTGCACTATTTTTTCATGGCGAGTGTGCTCGCGATTTGAGGGTCAACACTTAAATGAGACGACGTTGACATATGGCTTCTGTATGATTAGGGATTTTACAGGAACACGAGAGTGTGTATAGTACATCAGTGTAAACAAGCCTATATTTTATGAACTCTACAAGGTTCAAGACTTAGACATGTGTAGTAACGCTTTAAGCTAACTGCTTAGTAAACATTGTTTGAAATCAAACATAATTATCATTAGTCAACTGGTATTATAGCAAAGTCGGTTTTCATACAAAAGATGGTAAAAGTCAATGCATAGTTAGTTTGATTAACAGATACACAACTTTTTTATACTATCCTTAAAAATTTAACCATTTCGCTCGAAGTCTGACACATGCACATTTTTCAGAATGCAATGTTTTGGTACATATTCTCTATTGTAAGCTAAGTGAATGTGGGCCGAAAAGCCCACATGAAGATGGGCTATTAACCCATCCCGATCAACGTTCACTATTGTCCAATCAATGTTTACCACCAAAAAAAAACATTTAAAAATTACCCAATAATAACACGTCACGAATCACGCATTGACGCTCGCTGAAATCCCGTGACCGGAGAGACGATTTCGGATCCTGCCCCCTACCTATATAAAACCATCCCCCTCTCAGATCCCAAACCTCCTCAACCCGACCCGACCCGAAAGCCATGGCTACGCTCTTCCAATCCTTCACCGCCTTCTTATCCCTATCCATCCTCTTCTCCGCCGTCCACGCTCGGTTTCCGACGACCTCGCCGGAAAAGCCGTCCGCAACGAACATCGAGGTCAAAATCCAACAGAAACCGAATCCTTCCGGAAAGTTCTCCGACGAGTTTCTCCCCATGCCGGCGTCCGGATCCTTCCCCGGGAAGCTCGTGACGAATCGGCTTCCGATCGACCGGATGCGTGTGGTCCGACGCTCCTTCCCCGTCAATTGCGCGAATCGGAGAGCTAGATCCGAAGGCGGAGCTCAGATCCGTCAACGGAGGTCGGAGGAGGAGCTTCGGTTAGGTCGTCGGTACGGGAAGATCGTCTCGGCCAGGTGGATCGACGGGACGACTTTCCACCGATTGGACGCCGTTACGATCCCCGATTTCGTCGACGGCGACGGATTTGTGATCGGAGAGCTCAGGCATCCGCGATTTGTCTTCCGCCGTCGTCAGCACCACCGGAATGAGGGGATTGGACATGTTCTTTGGCAGAAAATCCGGAGTTTCCTGATCAAGATCTGATTGAGATCTCTGGTGTGTTGTTGATTGTACGAATTGTAGATCGGATCTGTATCAGATTGTAGTTGTTGCTCCCTTAGGGTTTCGACTGAAGCTTGTGGTGTTAGTATAGAGCCGTTGATCAATCTCTCTGATTGATTTTGTGTATGTGTTGATTATGCGATTTGTATATTGGATCTGTATCAGGTTAGTGTTCTCACTCCTAGGGTTTCTGCCAATTTAATCTTGCAATTGTGCTTTGTTTTGTTAGACTTGTGTTCTTCATTTTGCATTTGCTTTGTTCTGTATATTGCAAGAATGCCAGTACATGTTATAGGAATCAAGCTACAATGGAGATTTCAAGAGTTTTGGATGAGCTCAAAACAAGGCCAAGGGCTGACTTTAAAGGCAGAGCCATGGACATCAGAACACTCCCAATTAGAGCCTCTTCCAACTCCAGAGCCATACAGATTGACATTAGACAGCCAAATATTTGTGAACGGTGAATTCTTGTTCCCGACTATTAGCCCGGCTTGCTGAACCCTCACGCCCCAGACATTCTTGATCGTGACGCCCTTAACCACAGGCATGGCCTGCGGGTTGAACCCCTGATCCGGGTGATCTCCGACGTTCCCCGAGATCTTGATCCCCGTACAAGCGTTCTCAATATGAACCCGCCTCGACCCATCCCATGTTCGTTTTGAGCGGGTTCCACGCCAGATTGTTATGTGAGTGCTTGGGCGGCTGTAGGCGATTCCGTACTCGTCCCAACCACTTTTAACTGACACGAGATCGTTGCCCGTGGAAATGTAGGAGTCCTCTATGCACACATTGGAGCTTGAATCTGAAAGAGTTCGAAGTTTGAAAGAGTAGTAGTGAAAAAGGCAACATGAAAGATCACTTGGATGAAACTGTTTTAACCTGGATCAACTCACATCAGTATTGGAGTCTGGTGGAGCTAGTATTGTAGCATACCTAATGACAACATTGCTACATAATGGAAAACATAATCAACATGCAAACTCAATGCTTAAAAAGCTTACCAGGTGATCTAGAGCTTGTTTAGAAAGCAGATTTTACCTGCAATAAACAGGGTGGATGTTCCAGAAGGGAGAATTCTTGAGAATGACATTAGAAATGATGATGTGCTTAGAGTGCATGAATTCAATGAGATGTGGCCTTGTGTACTTAAGAGTCCTCTGTCTCCACATGTTCCACCACACGCCGCCTTGGCCATCTATGGTTCCATTCTTGCCTACGAAACAGATCAAGATACATCTAGGGTTGTTCAACCGGTCTGGACCGGACCGGACCGGACCGTAATGTACGGTCCCGGTCCAGACCGGTGGACCGTAATTTTTGTAATACTTGGACCGTGGACCGGACCGGACCGAATCAATTCGGTCCGGTCTTATTACGGTCCGGTCTTATTACGGTCCGGTCCGGTTTTGGACCGTAAGACCGACTTACATGTTTTATTGTAAATTTTTAATATTTTAATGTTTAAAATTGGTTATGGTAAGACCGATTTAAATGTTTTGTTTTAGATTTTTACTATCTTAATGTTAAGAAATGATTAAATTACAATCTTGTTCCCTTTTGCATAGTAAATATATAATAAGTAAGTGATACAATTTGATTTTATATATCAATTCTAAGTATTAAAATACATTTTTATGCATAATATATTTATTCCGGTCTAACCGGTCCGGACCGTAAAACTCCGGTCCGGTCCGGTCTTGGACCGTAACCCGATTAATAGAAAAATCATGGCCCGTAACCCAATTAATAGAAAAATCATGGACCGTGGACCGGACCAAATCGGTCCCGGTCTTGGACCGGACCGTAATATTCCGGTCCGGTCCGGTCCGGTCTCCCGGTCCGGTCTACATTTGCACAGCCCTAGATACATCACAGTTTAAAAGGTCAGAATGAATGTTACCAAATTGCAATTTGCAATTAACTCGATAGTAATGCAGAAGAAGAAGACGAAGATGCGTAGCTTGATCAGGCTCACCTGTGATGAAAGCCGCGTACCTTAAGCTCCCTGCCCTTATGTCGAGCCATTGGGTTTTCTTTGTCAAGTTTTGAAAATTTGAAGTCTTATTATGTGAACTCTGTATGCCTTATTTGAGTAGTTCAGGTTTGTTTGTTTTTTTTTTTGACAGGTTTGTTCATTTAAATGTATACAATTTAGGTTATAAAATCGCAATATTTAAAGTAAGTTACTTATGGGCTAACCTATTGTGCTCAAAAAAAAAAAGATAATAATTGGATCAAAAAACTAATAAGATGATAGTAATAATAAATTCTCTCAACCCTAACCCTACAAAACCCTACCTTCTTCTCCTCTTCTTATACAAAAGGTGTGTTCTTTTCTCTAAAATCTTGAAAACATTAGAGTGCTCTTTATTCCGTTTACCGTTTCTCATCGTTGGGTTAGTCAGCGATATCGCTAACGAACCCTAGCTAGCGCTCACCCTTAAGCAACGAACTATATACTCAGAGGGATCATCGAATGCAAGCATTAGTAGTGTGATTCCATTGGACCTCTGGCTCCAAATCTTTGGCTTCTTCCCAGTCAAAACCCTTTTGGTGTTTCGCGCCGTCTGCAAATCATTCCTCTCCATCATATCATCGACGACCCCTACTTCGTCTCCTTAGACCGCGATCGCTTCCCCAAAAACGCCCTCGAATCCCGATTCCTCGTCTACCATGGCTCCAACGGACTCGTCTTTCAAGTCCATGAGATTCACAATCTCTACACACCAGGTGCAAAAGTAAACCTTACAACCTTCGACCCCTACTGGCTCAAAAAGCCGGCCATGAACCAGTCTTCTTGTTGGAATGTCGTGTGCTCACTCGACGGACTTGTTCTCCTCTCAACCACTGAGCCTTTCCGAACCTCGGCTGCCTTGTGGAACCCGTCGATCAAGAAACACCGTCAGCTCGATCTCCCCTCGCCCGGAGCCCGAAACTTTGGGCTCGGGTACGACCCCTTGTCCAAGGACTACAAGGTTGTCGCCCTCCATGAGTCTCGGGATCAAGCTTGGGTGTATAGCGTCAAAACCAAGTCTTGGACCGAGGTCTTACACAGACGGTTTCGTGGATGTGATGACACTGGGCTCCCACGGTTTCATTACTCTGAGAGTTTTTGTTTCAAGGAGGGAGTGGTGTGGATGCAAATCGCTTCATATGATGATGCGCCGTATAGATGGCGCTTGGTTTGGTTCGACTTCGAAACCGAAAGGTTCCGTTACGTTGATGAGAATCAGATGCCCTCTTCTGCTACTCAAAAGCTCGTGATCCTGGATGGTGGATCTACAATAGGAGATGTATCGCAGAAAGGATACGCGAATCGTTCCAGAATGTCTTGATCTTTATGTTGAGAGCTTGGTTATGGCTAGTTGAAGTAAAGGTAAGAATGACTTTATTCTATGTTGTGGTCTGTGCTTTCTTCTCTTTGAGATTTTTCATTTCTCGACTTAGGTTTTGGTTAATTTAGATGTTGATCGATCATATGGATCGAGTAGCATTTTCATTTGGTGCTTGTAATGTCCATGTGAGATCAGTGGCTAACTTAATTCTTTATTTCATGAATTGCTCAATAACAAGTTTTGTTAGACAAAAGAGTATATTTCTATTAGACAAAGTCTTAATTGGTGTTTCACTTTTGTAGGTCTCATAGCTAAGTAAAACAACGTGAAATCTTAAATGCAATATAGGGGCAGTACTAATTGTAATCCAACATTATTCTCTTATCCATTTGCAAGACCAAAGAAGCTTTTTTTAACTTGTTCAAGGGTTAGTCTGACCCCTTATATTGAGAGAAACTAATAAGAAATTTCTTCCAACGACGCGAGTAATAGTGTTCTGTAATACGGCCACGCATATATGATGGACATATATAGATAGAAGATGGCTTAGGAAGAGTTAAAGAGGCTAGTAGATAATGGCACGAAATTGAATGATGTGAACTAACAGTCCAAGACTTGAGACTGTATATAGAATATGTTTGTTACATTGCCATTGTGGAAGAAATGCAAAATTTTGTGCAACAATTGGCAAAAAGTACTACCATCTTGTAATGCATCTTTTATACCTACCTACATGTGATCATATACAGGCAATAATTAGCAAAAGTTTTTTTAATTGAATGTGTTTTTTTTTTTTGGTTGAATTTTAATTGAATGTGTTTGTTACATCTTTGAAGTCAAAGCAGCATAATCTAAGAGCATTGTTTTTATTATCATTATGTTTGGAGAGCAAAATCTCATATTCTCTATAAAAATCTATACTACCTATAGTATAAAGCGGAGACAATTCAATGTCTTCACAAAAAATTGTGTCACTTGTCATTTCAATAATAAAATATTCAATCGGGCCCTCCTTTATACAAATTAGGTAGTTAGAATCTCATATAATCTTATCCCGTAAAAATTGATTAAAATTTACCAAAAATTATGAATTATTCCGAAAATTATAAACTATCACTTACCCAGAATTATTTATAATCTTCCCATAAATATTATTATTTAATAAAATGTCATATATATCATAAAGTAATTTTTAAACAAATTATGAGTTGATAAACTATTGATACAAAAACATTAATCATAATACGAAGATAAATATATGATCATATCATTTTAACATGATCATTGACATTACATATCTATATTAAATTGGATTTATAATCATATCACCCGTACATGGTACGGGGGTTAAACTAGTTATACTTTAATTCTAACAAATTCCCCATTTTCACCAATTATGTTTTTATTATCATTATGTTTTTATACATATAATATTATAAAATTAAACTTACCCAATAAGAAGATGACATATCTGACTAAACAATTAATGTAATATCCAAAAATTTTTAGGGAATTCCCTAAATATAGGGAAATGATTAAAGTTTTTGGAGATTTTCTTCAAAATAGAGAATGCATTGAAGAAACTCTTGAACCAGAAAATGGGTCCAAAATCTCCAAATGCATATAATTCAAGAATGTGAAGCATCTCTTGTAATATAAATAAAGATCACATTTTATTAAATAATAATATTTATTAAAAGTTACACCTATTTATATAAGTGAGGGCCCAGTTGATTATTTTATTAAAGATATGATACGTGGCGTAATTTTTTATGAAGATATTGTCTCCGCTTTATTATACTATAGTAGTATAAACGTATGCAAATTTAGGTTATAAAATCGCTATACTTAAACTTACTTTGGGGTAACTTTTTTTTTTTTTTTGCGCACCACTTATGGGGTAACTTTTTGGTCCAATATAAAGAAGTTAACCCATCTTAATTAATAAGATGATTATAATAATAATTTTTTTTTATGAATAAAAGAGTAAATTTATTCACAAAATAAGGATTTACAAAAACGCTAGCAAAGCTAGCAAGTTTTTGGATTTGCAATTCCCAGCTTTTCAAAAACCTTTCTAGATTCTCTATTCTTACATCTCCATTTAGCAATAATGCAATTTCTAACCATATTAATGCAAATACTAGAGCTAATCTCCTTCTCTATACTTTCTCCCTTAAACACCTTGCTATTTCTAGCCATCCAGATATAATACATAGCAGCACAATGACACAAATTCCATATACCATACTTGAGACTTCTCTTCCCTTTAAGCCTCTTAGCTTGCACTTTCCAGTCTTCAATGTTAGACGCTTTCCTTCCAATCTTTGCCCAATTAAGAACCCCCTGAAGGATGTGTTTAGAGTATATACACTCAAACCACAGGTGCTCTTCATTCTCCAATTTACCTTCCTCGCAAAGACAGCAAACATTGGACTGCACAAGTCCCATACCGAGCAATTTATCCAAGGTCCAGGCTCCTCCTCTGAAAATCTTCCACATATTGAATGCAAGCCTCGGCGTGTACAGCTTGAGCCAAACCAAGTCACACCACTGCTGCCTTTCCCCGCGAATTCTTAAGCTGTTATACAGCTCATTCACATCCAATCTGCCATGTCTGGCAACCAGGACAACAGGGCTTCTCCCCTCCTCCACAGACGCAACAAACTCATCCCGAATCCTCATTACAGCCCTCCAAACTGCACTATCCGTTTGCTTGCAACGAGCAGTCCAAATATTGCCTTCCCTGATGTGATTACATTTCACCCAACTCTGCCAAATAGAATCAGCACATAGCTCACTCTCAGCATCAAACAACAGATCAGCAAACGAAGCTTTATTCCAGGCTTCTAAATCTTTTAGACCGACTCCTCCCTCATCTTTTGGGCAGCAAAGTTTCTTCCAAGCAATAGGCGCCTTCCTACCATCACATCTACCACTCCAAAGAAAGTTCTTCAACAATCGAGTAATGTCTTTTATAACGCTCCTGGGAATTACAAACATCTTACACCAATAATTTATGATCCCCCAAAGAACCGCTCTAAGCACTTCCAATCTGCCAGCATATGAGAGGTTTTGACAAGCCCAGGAATTTATTTTGGCTTTTATCTTGTTCAGCAGTCCATCAAAGTCTCTTTTCTGAAGCCTTGAACTGCTCAATGGGACTCCTAAATACTTGACAGGGAGCTCTCCCTTCTCCATTCCAATCAAATTTGTGATCTGATCAAAATCATCATCGTTCAGCCCTGCACAATACACCTTAGACTTCGTCAGATTGATCTCCAGGCCAGACATGCCACAGAAAGCATTCAGCTCCTTCCTCACAGCCTGTACTGATCTAGCACTTCCATGAGAAAACAAGAACAAATCATCGGCAAAACACATATTGGTGATCCCAGCTCTTGCACATCCAGGATGGTACTTATACTCACCATTCTTAGCCATACATTTGAACGCTCTACTCAGATATTCCATCACAATCACAAAAAGATACGGGGAAAGCGGATCTCCCTGCCTAAGCCCCTTTTCCCCTTTGAAGTGACCATAAAAGCCTTTCCCAATTATAATAACAAATTCTCTCAACCCTAACCCTACAAAAACCCTATCTTCTTCTCCTCTTCTTATACAAAAGGTGCGTTTTCTTCTCTAAAATCTTGAACACATTAGATTGCTCCTTATTCCGCTTACCGTTTGTCATCGTTTGGTTAATCAATGCTATCGCTAACGAACCCTAGCTAGTGTTCACCTTTGGTTATTATAGTGGTAAGCAAAATAGAGAAACGAACTATGTACTCAGAGGGATCATCAAATGCAAGCCTTTTTAGTTTGATTCCATTGGACCTCTGGCTCCATATCTTTGGCTTCTTCCCACTCAAAACCCTTTTGGTGTTTCGCGCCGTCTGCAAATCACTCCTCTCCATCATCGACGACCCCTACTTCGTCTCCTTACACCGCGATCGCCTCCTCGACAACGCCCTTGGAACCCGATTCCTCATCTACCAAGGTGGCTCCAACGGGCTCGTCTTTCAAGTCCATGAGATTCACAATCTCTACACACCACGTGCAAAAGGAAACCTCAAGCCAATCGACCCCCACGGGGTCGAAAAGCCAGCCATGAACCCGCTTTCGTGTTGGGATGTCGTGTGCTCACTCGACGGACTTGTTCTTCTCTACACCCCTGAGCCTGCCTTGTGGAACCCGTCAATCAAGAAACACCGTTGGCTCGATCTCCCATCACACCGAGCCCAAAACTTTGGGCTCGGGTACGACCCCTTGTCCAAGGACTACAAGGTTGTCGCCCTCCATGAGTCTCGGGATCAAGCTTGGGTATATAGCGTCAAAACCAAGTCTTGGACCGAGGTCCTAGACAGACGGTTTCGTGCTGGGCTCCGTCGGTTTTCATACTCTAATAGTGTGTTTTGCAAGGAGAGAGTGGTGTGGGTGGAAAAAGCTTCATATGATGATGCCCCCTATGGATGCCGCTTGGTTTGGTTCGACTTTGAAACCGAAAGGTTCCATTACGTTGATGAGATGCCCTCTTCTGCTAATCAAAAGCTCGTGATACTGGATGGTGGATCTACAATAGGGGTGTGGCGCATTGATGATAAGTACAATGTCTTCGTATGGGCCTTGGAAGCCGACGACAAGTCATGGACCTTGCGTTACAAGCTCGCTCCTCCACATGAGATGTGGGAATCGGTTTCTACTAAGATTCATCTCAGATTCGCCAATAGGTCAAGATTAGACGAGAAGAGCGGAGAATTGGTGTGGAAGTGTTGGATGGGCTCGGGGGGAACGTTCAGTGTTTTAAATTACAAGATTGATGTTGAGACGCAGGTGTATCGCATAAAGGATAGGCGAATCGTTCCAAAATGTCTTGATCTCTATGTTGAGAGCTTAGTTATGGCTAGTTGAAGTAGTTGTGTGAGCAGAGGTATGCATGATTTATTCTATGTAGTGGTTGAGCTTTCTTCTCTCTGGGGTTTTGCATTTCTCGATCGAGGTATTGGTTAGTTTAGATGTTGATCGATCATATGGATCGATCGAGTAGCATTTCATTTGGTGCTTCTAATGTCCATGTGATCAGTGGCTAACTTAATTCTTGCTCAATAACAAGTTTTGTTAGACAAAAGAGTATATTTCTATTAGACAAAGTCTTAATTGTTGTTTCACTTTTGTAGGTCGATCTCATAGCTAACTAAAACAACGTGAAATCTTAAATGCAATAGGGGCAGTACTAATTGTTAGCCAACATTATTCTCTTATCCATTTGCAAGACCAAGAAGTTTTTAAAATTTGGTCAACAAACGGGGGTGACCCCTTATATTGAGAGAAACTAATAAAGAAAGTTCCTCCAACTAGGCGAGTAATAGTGTAGTACATGAGATCCCAAGGGAACACGAAAAAGCAAGGCGAGCGACTAGCAACGCTAGCTATTTGCATCTCTATACATTTTTGCGTTCTGTTAATACGACCACGCATATACGATGTGTATATATGTATATATATATACATAAGATGGGTTAGGAAGAGTTCAAGAGTAGATATAATGACACGAAATTGAATGATGTGAACTAACAGTCCAAGGCTTGAGACTATATATAGAATGTGTTTGTTACATTGCCATTCATTGTGGAAGAAATGCAAAATTTTGTGCAATAATTGGCAAAAAGTAGTACTATCTTGCAATGCATATCTTAGATATCTACCTACTTGTTATCATATGCTTTCTCTAACTCATTTTTACTTTGGATTTCTTATGGATCGGATCAGGTAATCAAGTAATTAATGTTTTTTTTTCTTTTTGAGATAGCTTTGTTTCTTATTTATCCTACGTCAAAAGTGGTACATAAAACAAACCTGTGGTAGAAACTGAAACAGGTAGTTTTACTGAAACTTGTTCCTGACAAGGTAGTTGCCTGATAAGGAAATGTCACCTGTGCACAAAATATACAGAAACACATGGACGATCAAGAGGCCCACTAAAAGCTGTAAAATTGTACAGTATCTAACACCTTTCTTCGTTAAGACGTACGTTACACAGGATAAGCCAACTGTCCTGACCACCTTTGTGTTCTCTGTTCATCAATTCATCCATCATAACCAGAAAATCTCATCAAGTGCACATCTTTTTTTACCTCTGTATATGTGGGTTGTATGTTGTTTGATCATGCATGAATTCTGACATAGATTCAGTTTCATTTTAGGAAATTTACTTGAATCTTTTATAATGTATGATAATGTTATTTATGCTATGAGCCAAACAAAGGTGAAAACTTTCATCAAAAGGATTGATCATCTATATCATGTAAACAAGGATTAGATTATTTATGGATACAATTCACAGCTCGCAAACTATAGCGGTTGTAACGAGAGATCGAACGAGAACGTACAATAAGCAAAATCGACCCAGAGACTTACAGGGTTCGGTAACAGTGTGTTACATACGTCCACGGGCAGAGAAACAATATATTATTATGAAAGACAACTCTAAGTATTTGGAGAGTTTATATAGAGACTCAAGACACACTAGTTATAAATATAGGTCACATGACAACAATTTGCGATAGGCCCAAAAAACAAAATGTATAGTATACCGTTTGGCTTGTCACAGTGTGCGACTCAAATTGAAGCCATAATATAAAGCTAAGTTAAGATTGCACTAAACCAGCCAGACACTATATAACAATTTTATTAATAAGTCTTCCATCCCATAAACACAAAGCTACTACCACACCGTATTGAACATTTTTTTTTTTAGGTCGAAACACCGTATTGAACATTTGATTTGTAGCTAGAGTTCCTTTTTTATATTTAATACTGGGCTTCTTAGTTAGGTAGCCAGGACTTGCCAGATCAACTCTGGATCAAAAGATGGCATCCTATCAAGTAGGCAACTGCCATCAATTTCCAACAACTCTTCTGGCCCAACTCCTTGGCAACTAGTTGAATCAAACAATTCTTGTGGAACAACAGCATTTGATGAGTCATTTGAATGTGGTGATGACTCCATTTCACTACCCCAACTACTCTCATTAATCGCCATAGACGACAATGAGGAGCTTGACGTCGAATGAGAGTCTCCACAACAATCAACCTTCATCATATCCTCTCTGTCGTCGACTTGCTTGAACTTTCTTGCGCATTTACTCTCCTTCTTCTTCTCCCTCTTCACCTTCTGGCAGATGGCATGAATCTTAGCTTCCACGGAGGCCTTGACCGCCGAAATTTTGCCACAATCCTTGAACCCAAGCTTGCTAGGATCCTTCAAATTCGGGAAGTTCAGACGCGAGTATTCGCCTCGAAGTTTATAGGCTGCGCAATCATAAGCATAAGCCGCGGCCTCAGCAGTTTCATAAGTTCCAAGCCAGACCCTCATTCTGTTTTGTGGTAGTCTGATCTCAGCTACCCATTTTCCCAAATGCCTCTGCCTAACTCCTCTATACAACTTCTTCTTCATGTTGCAAGAATTCAGGTAGTTGCTGGCAAAAACAGAAGGGTTTTTGTTTAGGAGAGAAGAGGGGATTGAAAATGAGGCTTTTGGCTTGTTTTCTTGCCAAAACTTGTGGAAAAGGTCTCTTTGTTTGAGGTAGACTGAGGATCCTACAGGCTCAATTGGGTTGGTTTGGTTTGAAGGTGGGAAATTGCAAAAGATTGAATCCAAAGTGTTTGTTGGGCCAGATTTTAAGATTAGTGTTGAGAGTGAGTCTCTAATGTTGTTGGTTTCTTGGATTGTTTCCATAATTGTGAAAATGGGTTTAAGGGTACTTCAAAACTGAGGCCAACTTTCCACTTAGAAGTAGAAGAACAAAAGTAAAAAAATGGTTTCTTTTGCACAGCACTAAAAAAAGTGGCTGTGGATTAGAGATTTGAAGAGATTTAGAGAGGTTTGTGAGTTTTTATAGCTAAGAAAAGTTTTGGGTTTTTTAATTTGGGTCTCCAAGTTGTTGTATTTATAGTTGGAAAGAGAGATCTAAATTCATCCATTGATATTTTCTTATAAGGATCTGTCTCTGTGTAGCCAACTAGTGACAACTTTCAACTTTCAAGAGTGTGGTCCAAAACCAAAACACAAGTAAATAACACAATTGTCATTTTGTGTTGATCACAACTACATATATATGCTTTACAGTTTTCTTCATGGGAAAGCTTGAGGAGAAAATTACAACCATAGAATGTATTTTTGTGGTCTAGCTTATTCAACAAATTGGTATTTTGTGAAAAGTTTGTGCCTTTGTATTTTGAATGAAAACTTTACATAAAAAAAATTCAAACTGAAGTGCTTCATAATCCATAAATTTTGTGTTAATTAGTTCCTGATCATCAAAGCTGAAGTTCTTATAAGAAAACGGTTTAGAAAGCACTTAACATAATTCTCGCATTTGTTCTGATTTTTTCCTTTCTCATTCCGCCACTTTCCGCAACTCTAATTCGCTCTCTAAGACAAAGTATAACCATTCCTAAACCTATTCTTCGTCCCATTTCTATTCCAAATATCTTTTTTATTTATTTCAACCCGAATCCAGACTTGGAATCAACACCAATTAAACTAAACATAACAGGAAGGCTATGTTCGACACTAGCGGAATGGGTAGCGGGTTCCGTTAGTGGGGGGCGGAATCCTCCAGAAAATAGCACCCTTTGTGCCTCAAAGCGACTTGATTCCGCTAACATTTTTCTTCTTCCACACTCAACTACCTGCCGAACCAAACGGAGCCTAAAAGTTCCGAGCAATGATCAGTATGGAGAATGTGTCAGAAATGGATTTTTCTAAACGTAACTTATCTACAATAATTGATACCAACGTGGAAGGCTATGCATGATATGATAAACTCAACAAGAGTTGTGAAGAAACAAGATCTTGAGAACTCAATCAGGGAGATATTGATTTCAGTGGTTGATTATTTATGCAACAATTACTATAGGCTACGTGTTAGATTGTGAGAGGAATAAGCTCCTTTTTATTGTAAAATTGGAGTATTTTTGGTGTGGTCACCTTCATATTATTGCCGTTTTTTGGCTACAGTTTTGTATTTTTTGGAGAAATAATTGCCAGCACATTAATTTGAAAGATGATAATTTCTGTGGCCTTTACTTCCCAACTGTTCACATTTTAGGTAGTAGTTTGATGGTAGCAGTAATGTATTATACTCGTAGTAGATATCAAAGTCAAAATGTATAATGTGTTTTTCATATGTAGTATATATTTTGATATAAAGAAAGTTATGTGATCTATTTGATAGCTTTGGTTGAGGGTAGTGTCCACGAGAGTTGAACCGATAATTTCTGACTACTATGCTTAGAGGTTTAACCTTTTAATTAGATGTCCGGACACGACATATATATTTGATAGCTTGTGCTTGGATAGTTATTGATGTAAACTCCACATATTTTGCTATAGCGATGGATAACACTACTAGGGTTTACATCATTACATATATCAAGATCAAAATGGGACCTTTTGGGTAATTACAAAGACCATTAAAATGAAGAAATAAATATTGGTTTAATTTGGGGAAGATGAAATGGTCCTCTCTAATGACAAAGCATGTGAATGAAAGCCATCTTTACATCGATCCTTATCAGAATTCATGTGAATGAGCCCACGTACGCTCTCATACAAAAGTCAAATCCTCCAAAACAACACTGAAATCATATATATCTTATGCTCATTTCCTCTTTCGGTGATGTCTTTGAAGTTGTAAGGAAAAAGAAATCCATTATTGTGATATGAAAGCTTGAAACTTGTTAGTTAGTTGTTAGTTGTTACACATACAAAATGACCAAGATTGGTGCCATTGAGAAAGTTGCAACGTTTAGTGGGTCAGTGGATGTATCTTAAATGTGTTTTCTTAAATGACTTGTGATTAAGAAAACATTATGATCTTATAAAGTCGGCGTTTATTGTTGACTTCTGAGGGTATTAATGAACGTCTTAATTAGTTAAGCTTGTAGAAGATCGATCTAGGAATTGGTCAGGATCGTTGTACTTCCGGATTAGGTATTGCAAAAATTCCTAATGGGCAGTTGGGTACAAGTGTACAACCCTTCCAATTAAGTCCTTTTTAGGGCTTGTTTCACTTTTTTTCCTAACAATTTTTTCCATTTAAAAATTTATTTTACCTTTTTATAACATACCTATCACATTTCTATTTTTATATTTTTCAAGACAAAATTTTCACTTAAAACAACACTTTTAAACCAAAAACTACTTCCACCAACAAAAGTGAAATAAGCCCTTAACATGAGTAAATTTTATGGAAACTCGAGCTCAAATCCCTAGACAAACACGTAAGGTAAACAGAAAGAAAGTTTATGGTCCGATACATAGGTAGATTAGGGACGATAGCTTATAAGGCAAACACAACTTGCTAAGTCCAAACCCAAGATAATGGACGGGTATCAACTCACTAAGCCAAACTTTAGGTAGATAATGGGTACGATCCATGATCAAACATACTGTGAAAAAAGTCCATGAACCCGACATGTATGTAGGAAGATTAGAAACACGTCGGTATAAGCATATATAGGTGCATATAGCTAGACCTAACACATAAGTCCATAGGGTGGCACCACAAATTAAAGCTCATTGATAAATATAATAGGAGGAGTGGCATGTGTTTTTATACCGTAGGTGATTTCCATTCTTGTTGTTTCGGTTGTGGGATAAGTTAATTTTCAACACCAACTCATCAGTAGACACGTACTTGTGAAATGATGATATATCAGACTCAAAACTGAGCTTATTTGTCCAAACAACAATTTTCTCATTCTACCCATAAGTATGCATGGATTGCATGCACTTTCTTCCGTGATTGTCAAGATTTATTGCGTGTTTAAAGGTCATTTTTCTCTTACAAAATACACAAACGTACGTAACATGGGTATGTATTGCACTATAGCGTAACGTAACAAAGAATGAAAGATTGCAATATGATTAGAATTGGGGGAGTGAATGTGGGCCCATATGATACGACGCCGTCCAAAGGAGAAATTGGGACCCACCTCCATGACTAAATCGTCGTTACAGACTTGCAGAGCTCAAGGCTTAAGTCGTCCATGGATCAAACAACTATTCCATTTAACATTAAAGACGGTGAACTTTTTCTAAAATGTGTCGATGATGTCTAAATTTTTTACTGATTTTAAGGGGAAAATTGAAACGTTGTTGGCTGAATATGTGTACTTGTGCAAATTTGTACAATAAGGCTAGGGTGGGTACGTACATAGTGTCGGCATCCTTTTGATGATGATATTTTGGAAACTTACCTCTTAAATGATTTAGGTTGGAAGGTCGATCGATTGCCTAGTTTACGTTTACATTTTGTTCTAACTATTTCATTTGACTTGTATTTTTAGTGCTCGACGACTTTTCTTATACTTGCAAGCGACATTTTTTGTGTTCAATCTTACATCAATTATTAGTTCAATTTCTCTCTTTTTTCAGGTTTTTAAGATACTTTGGTTGTCGATCTTATGACTCGAATCCAAATCCTTGGATTAACTACTATCATCAACTCAGTATAATATTCATCCCCTGTGACTAGTATGTTTTCTTTTTTAGGTCTTGCTACCCTTTTATGTGATACTTTCATTCCCTTAAAATTGATGAAATATAGTTGATTTTCATCGATTCCAAGACAATGAAAGTATATTTTTTGGAAGAAAGTATACTTTCACACTGGACTGTAGCAAGGCCTTAAGCGTTTCTTTTGAGTTGGTTTAAAAGTTAAAAATATACGATGAAAATTGTGATTTATGCTTAGTATTTGATGACGAGAAACACACTTCCGGTGGTAATTTCGGGGTTATACTTGTCTTTCTAGAAGAGAGAACAATTCACTTAATTTCGGGTGACATGTCCTTGTGACTTTGTGAGTTGTGAGTAAAGCACATGATTTTATTTGTGATGATTAATATTGGGATTCGGGAATCTATGTATTCATATCATCGTGAATAAAGCTATAACGAAGGCGTCAAACTAGAAAGAAAGAAAGAAAAAGGAAATGGATCGCATTAATGCAATTAACACCTCAAAGATAAAGGATCACAATATTAATTTAAGCATGTAACGGTAACATAGTCCACATGAAAATGCATGGATCAAAGTATCAAACTATGCATAAAAATCTGGTGGTTCTCTTCGAACAAAAAAAGATGTAGTGGTTCTCTTTGCTAGTGGACCACTTTCCAAACAACTAACTCCAAACCATAAGCAAAAAAAATGTCATGCCAAACTCTTGAAAGAGCCAGACGACACCTTTCTCCGAACCCCAATTGTCCCGCCTGCCACTCCTCTGCTGAGTCCATAGTGCATCTCTTCCGAGATTGCCCCATGACTGCCGAGGTCTGGAGGCTTCTTATCCCGGCCAACAACCAGCCAGCCTTCTTCAATTGTCCTCCCTACACCTGGGTTGAAACTTGTATCCTCGATCACACCCCCACTACTCATGACCTCCCCCGAAATTCCTTGTTTGCCCATGCCATTTGGTGGAGATGGAAGTGGAGAAATGCCCACGTCTTTGATGGCCCTCTTAAACCCCCAGACTCGCCGGCTGACCGGAAGGATTTCATCTTGGCCAAGGCCAAAGAATTTCAAATGCTTTGCGATCGGAAGCGACTCATTGACCCATCTCCGCCAAAGCACTACGCCCAAATCGCCTGGTCCCCCCCGCCCAGAGGGTGGATCAAAATCAACACTGACGGGGCCCGATCTGAGACAGGCCATGCCTATGCCGGCGGTGTTCTCCGAGACGAGGACGGCAACTGGATTGAAGGATTCACGGCAAACCTGGGCTCCTGCTCCGTCCCAGCTGCCGAACTTTGGGCTATCTACTATGGCCTCGAAGCTGCTTGGAATAGAGGCTTCAGACGTGTCTGCCTGGATTCGGATTCTCTCACCGCCATCAACTTCATATCGAAGCGTTCCACTCCAACTCACCCCCTCCGCAGCTTGGCCTTTCGATGCCAATGCTTCCTTCGTAGGGATTGGCTCGTCCAATACCGTCACTCCTTCCGTGAGGCTAACAAGGTGGCTGACCATCTCGCCTCCCTCGGGAAGAACTATCCCCTCGGGCGACACTTGTTGCTTGAACCTCCCAACTCAGTTATCCCTCTTGTACTGTATGATGTTAGGGGCATTAGTTCCCCCAGACTTGTTACTGCTTTGTAATCTTTTTTTAATTTGATTTCTTTTCCGTTTGACCAAAAAAAAAAAAAAGTCATGCCAATCACTGACGGAATCAGGAGGATTTTAGTTTAATTAGAATGGGCTAAATAACTTAGTTTAAGTATAATTGTTAAGATAATCACTACAATAATATTTTTTTTAGAAAAAATATAAAATACTGGGCACTATGTGGTACCACCCCTGATGGCAATGCTCTAGGCAATTACCCTAAAGCATGGTTTTCTTTCGCTTTTTTTTTTTTGATGAGGAGAGAGATTGATTTGGGGTTAGCTTAAAGAGATGGTAATTATCCTAGAGCATCCGATACGTATCTTTAAGGTTGTGTCATGCTACACAAGTTAGGTTGTGTATAAGGAAAATCTTCTTCACATTATGATCCACCATTCTGTCGATTTCCTAACGTGGTCCAACTTTCTTATCTCAAACCTTTGAAGGAAAACCTATAGCTACGATAATCATCAAGGAGATTAGATCATAGTTAGAAGAGTGAGCATACAACAAATCATTGACAATATTCTATTATAATAACTAAATTATAGAGTGTGAATCAGGCACATCATATAATTTACGTATAATATGAGGGTATATTATTTATCGTTAGATGCATTTCATCTACGATCCAGATTAAAAGTGTGTTGTAAAGTGCATTCAGATTAGGAGTACACTTTTAATACTTTACAATACGCATGTTATACAATGTATTGTAATAGTGTCATTTAAGAGTACACTTTTGCTTATCGCATATTCTTACGTAACGTTTATTAATCCAAACTCCTAAATTAGAATCTCTTTGATGAAGTCTCTTTTTTATCATTTGCGTTTTGAAACTGAGAGAGAGATTTTGTTTACATGATAAAGTTGTCCTAAACTTATAGGACCGAAAATTGTGCCTACAAGTTTCTCAGCCAATCCACACTTGGGCCCAAAACCATCCCCTGAGAATGTTACCATAAATTTACGGGCCTACATATATCTTTAGCCCAATAACATGGCCCAAGTCCATCCCCTTTCTAGCCCTTTGCATATGTTTTCAGCTAGGCATACTTCAAAGTGTGAATATTAATGACGTTTCAACTATATCAATATTAATATTTCTCACAAAAAAAAAACTATATCAATATTAATATGTTTCGTTCCGGCTAATTTCGATTCAATCAACTCGTTTAAAACAATGCAACTGAAAACCTAACCACTAGTCAAGAATTTTTACATTTTCTGAAATTTCATTTTTAACACTTTCAACTCCATTTTAACCCCGTTACATAATTATCGATCTCTTAACTGGAACCGTATTATACGCTCCACCTATACATGTACGGGCCCACAATGGGCGTAGCGCCGAAAAGAGGCACGTGCTTGTGTAGTATGCAGCCCTCTAGAGCAGACATGTGGCATCCATCTATTGGCGGCTTGTGGGTGTGACTTGTAGAGTGCACGTGCGAATGATGTGGCTAAAGATTGTCCAACGTGGAGGGGCCCAGGGGAGGCGGGATCATGTGCGGTGGGCCCTACGCCGATGGTTCATACTTGTTGTTTCATAAGCCACGAGCTCTCACATGATCGGCTAAACGACGTCGTGCGACCTCTTTTTTTTATTCAGCCTACACTAACACGGCGGCGTATGGTTCCACACCGTAGTCCGTAAGTCTTTACGGTGGGATGAGCCGCAGCTGATCGGAACATACGGGGGAATCGACGGCTGAGATTTGCCCAACGAATACCGAGTCCCTATTTTAAAGAGCCGCCGACAAGTAAGACGTATGTGTATTCACACACACGTATGGTAGTAGTTGCTTTTTAATGTAAACTATAGCCATGTTTCATGTTTTCTTGAGTTATTAGTATTATATTTTTGTCACCTATTAAGAAAGTTCGTGGGTGTAGTAGACTCGACCGATAGGTAGATTGGGACGGTGTCGGATACCGTTGAGAAAGTCAATAGGCTAGACAGATAGGTAGATTGGGGACGTATTAGACAGGTTGTACATGAGTGTGTGAGTCTAGCGTATTAATCTATATACACGATTTCATTCTATTAATGCTTTGTTTGATAAAGTTGTAGGAATCTGATTGGAATCAAGAATCGAAATAGAATTAGGAATCATATGAATTATTCCAGAGACACTTTGTTTGGTATACTATCGGAAATCATCATGATAATTATGGTTTAAAATTCTTAATTATGATTTTAATGTTTTATTACTTTTAGAAATTATAATTTAAGGTTGCAGAGTTTTAGGATTCAATATGAAGAATTATGATCCTTGAAGTTGATGATATTTTCCATTTTTGGTTGAAATCAAATTAGCATGCAACCTTGAAATGAGTCAAGAATTTTATCTGACAAACATCATACTCGAATCATTCATGTTTGATTCTCATCTCTCATTCCTAGAGAGTCAAATCAAATGAAGCCTAATTGATAAAAGGAGTCGTCTATCTACTTGAATACTTAGGGTCCCTTAGGCATGAAGCTTAATAGAGCTTATTGAAGCTCGATTTCTTTCTAAAATAAAGTACTTTTGATGTTCGGTGGATCATTGTAGCTGGAACTTGTCTAGCTGAATTCAACTTAATTAAGCTAGAGCTAAAAAATTGTCTCCCTCCAACTTAACAAAGCTGAACTAAACTAAAACCATCTCTTAGTTAAGCTTCAACTAGTTTTACCGAAGAGACCCTTATACATATAGTTTCTATTCTTTATTAAGGCTCCACCTCTTATTGAAAAACTATTCAATAACGATGCTAGATTTGGACATAAATAATATTTAGTTGATCACTTATTGTGATCAAGACTTGCGATTGGCTCAAAATATGTCACGGTTCTTGAACCAACAACATATATACCTTATTCCGATTATTAGCTCACATGACACCCTAATTAGTTGGCCACATATAGATTAATTATGACCTCTTAATTAGGATTCCAACTCTAATTAATCAACTGTCCAGATCAAACACTGGCTACGTACAAACTCTAGAACGTACGGTTTTCATTTGACACTTCTCTTAGTAGTAACAAACATCAAACATGACCCATGTTCCTTCCAATTTCCTCCTATTAAGATACCTTTCCTATTTGACTTGATCTTCGGCCTATATACATTATTTCCACTAATTAAGTTTTTTGTCACAAAATAATTAGCCCACTTCGATCAGTTCAATATGATATTTTCAAAGGTCAGGAAAAAAAAAAGGACAGTTTGACTATGATCATGTAAATACAAAACGGTTGTTAATTAGTTTAAAAAGTAAGATATTTGATAACTTTAAACAAAGATATGGTGATGTTATATGACATGCAACTTATACATCCATAAAATTAATTTAGAGCAAAAATCTGCCAGAAAATCACAAACAATTGCATGTTGATTGAAGAAGTTTGGTTAATTTGGACCCGCTTTGATTTCATGAAATCATCTTGTGGGGTGACACAATATTTTCAACATTTAATGGCACCATATGATTTTGATATGAATTGAGGCGACACAATCCACCATTCATGTGGGAAATTTTTGTTGATTTGATGGCATCATTTTGCCAATATGTGCATACAAGATAACATAATAATAACAATTCGTAAGTTTCGAGAAATTTGTTCATATAGGAACTATATAATATTTTTTGAGTTATATAATGTATAAAATTTCAGCATTATGTTTTGATGATATGGGTAACGGATGGTCAGATATTGGCGGATAGGTGAAACTTTTGGTTGAGTTCGTAAATTCTAAAATCCTAAAAAATAAAAAAAAGGAAAGTGGGAGGAAATGGGGGCTAAAAATAAGTTTCGAGAGTTTAGTTAATGGGGGAAGTTAGGTTGAGGAGATTCTTGTGTCGGCCTTTTTCTTTTTTGTTTGTGTCATTTTGTGTGTGTTGCACCACCGGATTTCCATTTGGATTCTTCCCCCTCCATTTATCTTTCTTATCAACTTTGAGAAGATTGTCTAAAGTACACAAACTTGTCATTCACCATGGTCCATGCATGTTCTAAGATGAACCTAGTTGAGGGTTGAATCTTGAAAGTGAGAGTACTATCTTATGGCTAATGTGAAAGTTCGGTGAATCGATAAGATTTGAACCATTTGTCTGCATCTTAGAAAACTTGTACTCTCATCATTGTGCGTGACAAAGGTTATTTTTACATGCCTCTCTTCAAGTGACGATTACTTACCCAAGTCAGTCGTCTCTTGAACACAGTCCTTCAAGGTCGATGAGTTGTTAAATTGAAACTAGTTGAACCTTTATAAGACTACTTGACTCAGAGCATCTATAACCCTGATTTTCTATATGATAATCAAAAAAAATTTATTAAAATGTTATATTTTCATAGGAAATTGTGTCAGATAGAGTGTCTCATCTGCAAAAACAAAATCTACTCTACTCATTATTTTGATTTCCATCCAAATTCCCACATTGACTGCTTAAGAAACTCCAAATCTTATTGAAGAGAAGGATTTTTGGAAAGATTTTCCTTTTGATTATGGCCTCTCTGGGGCTGAATAAATACAAGTGTACAAGATATAATCTTGGAAAGATATGTACAAATATATGGAAAGATATAAACTGAATACGATCTACAATATCTTCAATACTCCCCCTCAAGTTGGAGCATGAGGATCGACGATGCCCAACTTGGAGGACAAAAATGAGAACTGAGTTCTAGGAAGGGCCTTCGTAAAGATATCAGCAGGCTGCTGCGATGTGGAGATGTGTGACGTCCGAATCGTTCCATTAAGAACCAAATCACGAACAAAATGACAATCAATTTCGATGTGTTTGGTGCGTTCATGGAATACCGGATTGGATGAGATGTGTAATGCAGCTTGGCTGTCACAATAAAGACGGATAGGTGCTGACTGCGAGACACCGAGCGAGCGCAACAAGGACTTCAGCCAGACAAGCTCGCAACAAGTAGAAGCCATTGCTCGGTACTCTGCCTCAGCTGAGGAGCGGGAAACTGTGGGCTGTTTCTTGGTCTTCCACGAAACGGGAGAAGAGCCAAGCATGATAAAATAGCCTGAGACCGAGCGACGAGTCAATGGACACGCAGTCCAATCTGAATCACACCAAGCTGATAACTGTAACGTACTACTACGGGAGAGACGCAAGCCTTGCCCGGGATGACTTTTCAGGAACCGAAGAACACGCAGGGCTGCGTGCCAATGTGCAACCTTCGGACAAGTCATAAACTGAGAGAGCACATGAACCGAATAGCATAGGTCTGGCCGAGTTATTGTAAGATAAATAAGACGACCAACAAGACGACGATAACTCTCGGGATCGGCATAATCTTCACCAGACGCCTCAGCCAACCGATGATTAGAGTCCATAGGAGAATCACAAGGTTTAGTCCCAAGATGACCGGAATCCGCTAAGATCTCAAGAGCATACTTGCGTTGAGATAGGAAGATGCCGTCAGAGTTGCGGGCAATTTCAAGCCCCAAGAAATATTTCAGAGAACCAAGATCTTTCATGTGAAAGCAACCACTGAGATATGCTTTGAAGGATGAGATGACTGAAGCATTGTTCCCTGCAATAATAAGGTCATCGACGTAGACGAGAACATGTAAAGCATTACCATTACGGGACAATGAGAACAGAGAATAATCTGCCCGGCTTTGAGAGAAACCGAACGCCCTTAAGGCCGCAGCCAGCTTAGAGAACCATTGTCGTGGTGCTTGTCGTAAACCATAGAGAGATTTCTGAAGTTTACAGACTTGCCCCGGAAGTGCGCCATGAAAGCCAGGCGGAGGAATCATATAGACATCTTCTTCTAGATCGCCATGAAGAAAGGCATTATGAACATCCATTTGGTGCAACTCCCAATTCTGAATTACGGCAACCGACAAAAATAGACGAACTGAAACCATCTTTGCAACGGGAGCAAAAGTTTCATTAAAGTCGATCCCTTCAACCTGTCGGTTCCCCAATATGACGAGACGAGCTTTGTACCGCTCGATTTGCCCATCGGAGCGATACTTGATTCTGTAGACCCATTTGCACCCAATAGGTTTCTTTCCCGGAGGAAGAGCTGTAACAACCCATGTTTTATTCCGTTCCAAAGCTGTCAATTCAGACGCCATAGCCTCTTGCCATTGTGGGATTTTGCTTGCTTCACGAAATGAGACAGGTTCATGTCCTGCGGTTACAGAAGCAAGAAAACGCGCATGCTTGTGCGAAAAGTTAGCTGTGGAAACAAAGGAGGCTATAGGATAGAACGAACCTGAGGACGGAGTGGACATGGGTGAGTTTGATGAAGAAAGGGGGGTGTGAAGCTGACGAGCAGTATGACACACAAAATCTTTTAAGCGAACTGACTGTTGACGCGGCCTGCTGCTACGACGAGGCGCCAGAGGAACATCAGCAGCTGGCTGATTTGGAGGAGGAGCAGCAGGGGCGTCCGCAGCTGGCTTAGCATGGTGATCGACATCAGCTGTAGCTACTAGAATATCAGAGGCTCCAGCAGCAGGAGCCTCAGCCGGCTGAAAGGAACTCCCCCTGTCGTGCAAGCCCAACGCAGGCTCATCAAACACAGCAGGAGACCGAGAGGAATCCACATCTTCAACCGAACTCGGAGACAGAGGCATAGAGGAATATGGGAAAATCGTCTCATAGAACACAACATCCCTTGAGATGAAAATGCGACCGGTCTCCAAGTCATATACACGCCATCCTCGTTTCCCTGGTGGATACCCGAGGAACACACATTTAAGACTCTGAGAGGCGAATTTGTCTCTAGGTTTGGGCATACTTGAGGCAAAACAAAGACACCCAAATACCTTGATGTGATCATACGTAGGACGATGTCCATGCAATAGCTCGTACGGAGTCTTAAACTGAAGCAAGGCCGAAGGTGTGCGATTGATAAGATAGCAAGCCGTAAGAACACACTCACCCCAAAAGTCGACGGGTAAGTGGGCATGAAAACGCAGAGCACGAGCTACATTGAGGATGTGCCTATGTTTTCGTTCGACTCGGCCATTTTGCTGTGGCGTATATGCACAAGAAGTCTCGAAAAAGATGCCCTATGAAGAGAAGAAGCCTTGCAAAGAAACAAACTCAGCACCATTGTCGGAACGAATCCTTTGCACAGATTTTTGAAACTGATTCTGAACCATAGCACAAAAGTTCTTGATGAATACCGCAACCTCAGATTTCAATTTCATAAGAAAGACCCAAGTGGCCCTAGAGAAGTCATCCACAATAGTCAAGAAATATGAAGCACCATTCGTAGACGAGACGCTATACGGCCCCCAAATATCACAATGAATCAATTGAAAACAATCATCTGCTTTATTAGAACTCAATGGGAAAGAACTACGAGATTGTTTAGCTCGAAAACAAACATCACACGGACTGAATTCATGATCCGAAAAAGAACAATTATCAAAAATAGACAGCTTAGACAAAACAGCAGGAGACGGATGCCCCATCCGAGAATGCCATAACGCATGAACTTGAGAAAGCCGAGAGACAGACGCTGCTGATCCGAGACTTCGCAACCAGTACACCCCGCCCTTTTGCTCACCCAGACCAATCATTGTCCTCGAAGTGCGTTCCTGTATGATGCAAAGTCGGTCAGTGATTGTAAAGACGCAGTCATCGTCAGCGGCCAATTGACCAATAGAGATTAAATTGCAATCCAAAGATGGAATAAATAGAACATGGCGCAATGTCAGAAGAGGGGATAAGTGCAAAGAGCCTTCAATAGTGGCATGAACAAATGTATTATCAGGCAACTTAATTGAAACCAGATGGATCGAAACAAGATTGTGCAATAAGGACTTACATTCTAAAACCACATAGAGAAATCCAGTAAAGTAACATAAGATAGAGCTATACATGTTTATGAAATCAACAAGTTTGAAGATCTGAAAAAATGAACCTACATTCTAAAACCACATAGAGAAATCCAGTAAAGTAACATAAGATAGAGCTATACATGTAACAAGCCAAACTAAAATAAAGATCAATATTGATGCCAAACCAAAACCATATCACAATAATATCATAAAGTGTGCATATTTAAGTATGTAGCATTTCTCGTTTGTATTTATGAAGTATGCATGTGGTCTTGGACCACAGGCATGATGGACGTATTGGCACGGACTCCGCATGGTAGCCAGAGATTAAAGATGTTGCCAATCCTCTTGAGAACGAAAGCAAATTGTGCCATCTAGTGAAACTTAGGTACCTAACAAGTCCTTTTGTTTTTATTTATCAAAAATCTTTCAAAATGTCAAAATAATTGATTTTTGGTACCTTGCAAACCGAATAAATAAATAAAATTAATGATGGTAGGTCTTTTATTGTAGATCTTACGGCGAAATAACTTTGGAGGGTGGAATAAAAACATCTTTGGATTAAATGAGTGGTGAATTACGTAAAATGTTTGTAACTCGTGGAAAAAACATATGTTAATGTGTCTTGATTCTGAATCACACATTGCGACTGACAGCACGGGGGGTCGGGAGTGAAGTAGCCCTCGGGTCAAACAGTATACTATACGTTTTTTTATCTTCTGGGCCTATCGCAATCTGCTTGGGCCTGCGACCCATATTTGTAACTAGAGTTTATTGAGTCTTTGTAGAAACTCTTAAAATAACTAGAGTTCTGTAATCTGAATTCTCTCTTCTGTATAATATATTGTTTCTCTACCCGTGAACGTAGGTAAAACACTAGTATTGATTATTTTCATTCAATCTCTCGTTACAACAAAATGCAAATTCTTAACACTAACTTTAGTGATTTTGGGTGTAATCCTACTTATTCATCCATTTGCTTTATATCATTAGTATTCAATAATCTTAATTACATTTTTAATGTCATCATGGAGTACAATACAATCCTTTGCTACGAAGATCAATAATTGGGACAAACCAAAAAGGGGAACACTTACTAATTACAGCAATCACATTACTACACATGTATTATGGACGTAAACAGGGCCAAATTTATGCTCACTAATCTTTGTATTTGAACAAAGTGTTCGCATTATTTAATTAATAATGTATTTCAAAAGATGAAGAAGAGAAAGAGAACTTGTCAGCTTACATAAAGTCATTAACTGTGAGGATATCCTGGCAAAACCCACCAAATTAACAAATCGCCCGTGATTAATGGCCTGGTGGAGCGCTTACTAAAGCCCAATTAAGTTAGGGTGCGTTCGGCAAATTAAGTAAGATACTGATAAGTTAAATGATACTGATACTGATACTAATTTTAGATACTGATGCTGATACTGATTTAAGGTACTAATAAGTTAAATGATACTGATGCTGAAAATGAGTGTTCGGTAGGAAGATTTGCTGATTAGTTATTTTATTAGAAAATAAGCATACTTATTTTGAAATAAGATGGGGTATAGCTTCTTATTTTTTTAGGTGCTTATAAGTAACAGAATACTTATTTGAACAAATAAGTATCTAAAATTTTAAATTGCCGAACAACTCTCTCAGATACTTATAAGTATCATTTAACTTATTTTAACAAATAAGTAACTTATTTTGGGTTTACCGAACGCACCCTTAATCCATTAATGTGGATTTGTCGTTGTGTACTTGCGTATCTTATATACGACCGACGTCGTGATATTTAGGGTGTGTTCGGTAAATTAAGTAAAATACTGATAAGTTAAATGATATTGATACTGATATTGATTTTAGGTACTGATATTGATACTGATTTAAGGTACAAATAAGTTAATTGATACCGATGCTGAAATTGAGTGTTCGGTAGGATGATTTGCTGATTAGTTGTTTTTTTAGAACATAAGCATACTTATTTTGAAATAAGATGGGGTATAGCTTCTTATTTTTTAGGTGCTTATAAGTAACAGAATACTTATTTTGACAAATAAGTATCTAAAATTTTAAATTGCCGAACACATATCCCAAATACTTATAAGTATCATTTAACTTATTTTAACAAATAAGTAACTTATTTTAGGTTTACCGAACGCACCCTTAAAATGTCCAATATAATATAAGTTGATTAGGGAATAAAATCATATAACTCCTAATCATACCAGAAGAAGCTCGCCTAGTGTAAACCCAAGACATTACGTGTAATTGCTCAAAAAAAAAAAAAAGACATTACGTGTAAAGGTAATAATTAGTTTATAAGTATTCAAGTATATATCATAATATCCGTACGCTTAAACTAAATATTTTACTCCGTAGTTATTACTTTTCAGTTTATAATTAGAATTATATTAGTATTGTAGTTGATGGATCAGAAAGTGAATGTGCTAGGGACACGTAAACTTCTCGGCAAGCCAAAAAAATCGATGATTTATAGTAATTAATTGAGAGTTTTACAAATATTAGTGCATGATTTGAGCAAATGGGTTTGTCCCCTCCCTAAAGTTGTGAATACGACGACAATTTGTTACAATGTGCCCTAATGTAATTTGTCTTGTCGATTAATTTTAATCCCACTCGTACTTATTTTATAAAATTGTGCATTAAAGAAGGATGTTTGCCCCCCTTAGCTTCAATCTTCCACGTACGTATGAACTCGATCAGTACAAATTGAATTTTGAACCCAGATTTGTTTTAGAATAAGAAGTATTAAGCCACGCACTTTGGAGAGGTGGGAAGGAAATGGCCTCCCTAATCACCAATTAACAATAGTACATGTACGTGAAATTATATGGGTAACACAAATCCATGAAAAATGGCAAAGTTCCATTTGCTACTCCTATTGTCGGAAGGAGATGGAAACAAGAACGATAAAGAGATTAACCTAATTCACTGGCTTTGTAGTATTAGTTACGTTCATGACAGGAAAATAAACCTTATCGTTGTGGAGACATATTGTGAAGCATTTCGACGAGACTCAAGATATAATCCACAAACCTAACGAATTACGAAATACGCGATAACAGAAGATATGTATGTCTGCTTTTTCGGCAGAAGAGAATACTTCCCTTGCCCTCACTCGCCAGGGGCCTACTATTGCCCCTCGGATCCCCTGAGACCTCTGGTGTTATCGGATCTAGTTTAGTTTTATCTTATTTTTTTTATTTTGATAAAATTTTGGTTTTTTTATCATGCGTTGATCAACCTCTGTTGAGAGTTGGGATAGTTGTCCCACATCGAGAAACTAATAGACTAGTGAATTAATAAATAAAGTAAGGTGAACCTCCTATCTATTGGCTTAAACTTTTGGGTAAAGTGTGGATCCGAACATATATTAAAATTATCGGTGTAACTCTCACTTCCGGTTAATTAAGGCCCATCGAGAATTTAACATGGTATCAAAGCGGGTCCGATCCTAAAGTGGACTAACATATAAAGTAAGATGAAATCCCTACGCATTGACTCAAACTTTTGGACAAAAAATGAATCCGAACTTAAATTAAAAATATCGATGCAACTCTCGCTCCCGAGTTAATTACCGCCCATAGAGAATTTAACAACCTCATTTCTCGTGTTTCTTGTGTCATTAGTTGAGGTACACACGTAGTCATTACATTATCTTGGGATTTTCATAGTTTTTGTATATAGTATGGGTAAAATTTATATAAGCCGTTGACCGCGCAAAACAGGAAGCCCGACGGCGGTCGCCGTTACAGAACCGGCGTCAACAACCACGTGTAGCTAGCACGTGCACCTCCACTTCCCTGTTTACCCTCTGTCCCCCTCTTGTAATTGTTTTTTTTTTTTTTTTTTCTTAACCAATTCCAAATAATTAAAACAAGAAAATAAAATTAGTACTCCACTTTACTAATTTCGCGGGCTTAATTTTTTAATTCAATTTATAGGCGGGAGACCGTTGATTGCGGCTAGGAATAAAGCGAATTAAGGCTCTGACAAACACACAACCCCGCCGCTCTCTCTTTTGACCACGGCCTCTTTCTCCTTCTTTACTATTCTACCCTTCCAATTTCCGTACAATTTACGCAACTGCCCCTCTGTTTGACTATCTCTTTTCCCGCTAATTTATTTCTTCCCGGCTGTTTTTAAAATTGTACTTATGCTACTCTTAACGTCCTAAATTGTACTTATTCTTGGCATTGGATCGGAAAAAAGGCATAGTCTTCTAGGTTTATTCTAGATTTTGTTTAGGCGCTATTAGACCTGTCAAAAGCTGACCCGACCCGTAAACCTGACCCGAAATTTCTAGGGTTTCAACCCGAAAATTTAAACCCGAAACCCAGTTTCAACCCGAACCCGATAAACCCGAAAATTTAGGGTTAGGGTTAGGGTCAAACCCGCAGGGTCAAGAAATCTATAAGGCGGAAAACTTATTTTAGAATACACTCTATTATAATGAAATGACGGATTGACGGGTAATTGTGCACCCAAAAGTTTTAATTATATTACATTATATAAAATTATGATAAATGTTATTATTAAAATATTTAAAAATAATATTTTGTTATTATATTTTATTATTTTGATAATATTTTATTTAAATTTTAGTCAAAAAATTGATACTCTTGACCCGTTGGGTTGACCCGACCCGACCCGAAAACCCGAAACGACCCGACCCAGTTTGACCCGTAACCCGATTGACCCGAACCCGAACTCAACCCGAACCTGAAACGACCCGACCCGAACCCGCCCGACCCGACCCGATTGACAGGTCTAGGCGCTAGTGATAGACAACGGTGTGAGTCGGCCCGTAAAAATGGGTTACGGGTCAAAATGGCCTGGCCCAACTAGTCCGGACTGGGGAAAATAGTCCGGCTTGGCTGGGTCATTCAACGGTAAAAATTAATTTTTTTTCGTATTTGGTATCTAGCATTATGGTGTGGGCCCGGCCCGCTTCAGCCCGACTTTCAATCGGGCCGCTTCTTGGTCCGGATTCTCTGGCTCGGCCCAGTTGTGGCCCCACTCTAGATTGGCCTGGCTCGGCTCGTGTCCATAAGTACTAGGCGCTAGGCGGTCCCCACTCAACTACCTTCTTAACTCGCCTAAACAGTTTCTGAGTGTTCATCCAAACCGCATAGATAAACTTACAAACAGCTAGGACGCTAGTTCTAGCGTTTTATTTTGACACTCCATGGAGTAAAGGAATCACTTTGAAATTGTCCATAAAAATAACATTCTTGAAACATTTGTCTTAATTTATGGAGATGACAATTTTTGTGACTACTGAAAGACACCCATTCCATTCCCACGAAACTTCTCATCAGTCATCACTCATCACAGAGCACTAGACATGAACAGATCTCTGAAATCAGCCACCATTACTACAAAACCCAACTTATTTTATGGGCACTACTTCTTCTTCCATTCGGAGTAGCACCAAACTAGCACACACATTAATTTATTACCACAACACCATAAATACTGACCTTACATAAATGTCAGAAAAGCCTGAGTGTGAATCCCCCACACCTGTGAAGTGAGTTAAAGCCACATATGAACAGCTCTTCCCCCTTACCGACCCTTCGTGGCTATGGCTAAGCAACCTCCCACATGACTCCTCTGCTCTTTCTCAACCGTTTTCTCTCTTCCCTACAAAACAAACTCCAACATAAATTAAATGATGGGCCCATTCTTCCCACAAAATCACCCCTTAACTTTATGTTTTTCCCACACCCATACCCCATTTTACTCAACTTTCACCCAAAACCTATGTTACCCGGCGGAAACTCCAACCGGGTGGCGTTTCCTGTTTCCGATGGAAACACGGAAACTTAGAAACTCAAACCCTGAAACTCGTTTTTACACTAAAAACATAAAATTCATGTGTTTTTCCCGTTTCCGTTTCGTTTCAGAAACCCGTTCCTGTTTCCATTTCCGTGTAACATAGCCCAAAACTACCCTTTTCTCACATAAACAATACCCTTTATAAGAAAGGCTTGTAAGGCTCACTACATATCGGGCGTTTTTGTGAGAATCCATAAATGTAGGGCGCCTTTATGTAAATACCCCAAAATCCAAAATACCAAAAAAAACAAAAAATCATTTCATTTAATTAATAGCGTTGCCTTTTTCTGCTCCTAGTTCCTATATAGAGACTCCCATCTTCGAGTCCTTAGCCGCTCACCCACCACACTTCTTCTCATCTCCTTCCTTCTTCCTCCTCCTCATTTCTCCAATTTCCCTTGGTGGGTTCATCAGAAATTTTAGTCTGACAACCCATACCAACCAGAACTTCCCCCAATTCCAACATTTCCTCATCTGGGTCCTTCCAATGGCGGCCTCTACTCTGTTCCTAACCCTTCTCTGCGCTTCCTCATTCATCCCACTCTCACTCTCCGTCGGCCACGACTACTCCCAAGCCCTTTCCAAGAGCTTCCTCTTCTACGAAGCTCAAAGATCCGGCCATCTCCCCCCTCACCAGAGGGTCAATTGGAGATCCCACTCTGGCCTCTATGACGGAAAATCCAGCGGGGTTAGTTTTAGTTAGCCATTCTGTTCAATTGGTATGAAATTGAACCGTTTTTTTGAGCTAATTTGGAATGGAATTGGTGTTTTGTGCAGGTGGATTTGGTTGGAGGCTACTACGATGCAGGGGACAATGTGAAGTTCGGGCTTCCAATGGCGTTTACTGTCACAATGATGTCGTGGAGTGTGATTGAGTATGGCAGACAGGTCTCCGCCATGGGAGAGCTCGGGAATGCTCTTGAAGCCATCAAATGGGGGACTGATTACTTCATTAAGGCCCATCCTGAACCCAATGTTCTCTATGGAGAGGTACTTTCATTTCCATTTTCAATTAATGAAGAATTGATAAAAAGAAAAAACAGAGGTTTTGTGCTCTGTTTTTGAACGGTTGAGATTTAGAGTTGGGTTTTGTGTTCTGTTTTTGGACGGGTGAGATTTAAAGTTGGGTTTTGGGAATTGAAGGTGGGAGATGGGAACACGGATCACTACTGTTGGCAGAGGCCGGAGGACATGACGACTGATCGGACGGCGTACAAGATTGACCCGAGTCGACCCGGGTCGGACCTCGCCGGAGAAACCGCCGCCGCCATGGCCGCCGCCTCCGTCGTCTTCCGCCGTAACGACCCCGCTTACTCCGCCAAGCTCCTCACCCATGCCCGTCAGGTACATTTTTATTTACCGTCCCGAGCCTATACAAGGAGGTGCACGTTAGCATTTATTACGTGAGGTGCACGTTAGCGTAGGGAGTTAATGAGGCAGTTACGGTAGGGTTTGCCATTGACGTGGTCCATTGTCACTGTATCGTAACCGTCGGATATTAATTTTAAATTATTTAGTGCAAGGCTCAAGAAAATAAATGCGTTCACAAATAAAGAAAAAGGGGAAAGTAAAAACTGAAAAAGAGCAAAAGATAGGGTGTGGAGTTAGGTAATGTAGGGAAGCGGGGCTATAAGCATGTAATTTACGAGACAATAGTATCCCTACAAATCCCACCTTTCCACGTTCATAGCCCATTTGCCTATTTCGCACTTCTTTTCCCATTTTTTCACTTTCTGCCCTTAAGTCCCATTTTAGTAATTTACCAAACGAGCATGCTAACCAAAAGTCATTGTTTCACCATGATGGTTTAAAAACACTTTGAAAACACCATACACCAGGGTTAACATGGAGGTGGGCCCCAGCCCACAAGGCTGAAATGTTCGAATTGGGCTCCAATGAAATTTAATTTGCCCCACTTCTCCCTAACTACCAAAACCATGTAAATAATGCCCTTTGTCAGCTTTTACTCGCATGGGTAAGTTGGAGCCTTTCATTTTTTTGATTCGGAAAGAAAAATAGGCTGCCACGTAGTCT
Source organism: Polygonum aviculare (assembly GCA_934048045.1). Taxonomy (NCBI): domain Eukaryota; kingdom Viridiplantae; phylum Streptophyta; class Magnoliopsida; order Caryophyllales; family Polygonaceae; genus Polygonum; species Polygonum aviculare. Next base: position 2,780,149 of record OW204030.1, on the reverse strand, counting down.
TCTTTTGAGCCACATATACATAAAATGTTCTCATAACTGTCGGTGGGATGTTCAGTTATTCTTAACTGTCTTTCCTCAACTTTACCTTTGTACTCACTACTAAAGGAAGATTCTATTCCCACTCTTAACACTTTGTAAAGGAATCTGCATTGTTGGTACCAACCCAAAAGTCCAATTCTCCATTTCAACTTTAGCACAGCCTTGTTAACATCAAAATGAGTAACTGATGGGACATATCGTATAGTTTTTGATGGGTTCATAATAGGCAGTTTGTTAGCTATAGTACAATGCAACTTCTGCACTTAGACTAATTAATGACTTATAACTAATAATTCATTTTTGATGTGTTTTTTTTTCAGCTGTTTGAGTTTGCGGACAAGTACAGAGGAAAGTATGACAGCAGTATCACTGTGGCCCAGAAGTACTACCAATCCATCAGTGGCTATGATGTAAGCAGCATGCTCTAATTTCTGTTACATTAAGAATGGCATAAGAATATTTTGCAAGTGTTGTGGATTTGGAGCTGATGTTGCTTTTTCGCAGGATGAGCTGCTATGGGCGGCTGCGTGGCTATACAAGGCGACGAACGAGGAATACTACTTGAATTACCTCGGTGCCAATGGCGACTCCATGGGCGGAACCGGCTGGGGCATGACCGAGTTCGGTTGGGATGTCAAGTATGCCGGTGTTCAAGTTCTCGTCTCCAAGGTAAAACATAAACCGTCCTAGTTTGAATTGAGATCACATATTGTTGTCCAAAACAAGCACTTGGTAGGGACTAACTCCTTGCGATTTCACGCCTTATGGCAGATCCTGATGCAAGGAAAGGCAGGCCGCCACGCCCCAGTTTTCGCCAAATACCAGGAGAAGGCAGAGTACTTCATGTGCTCTTGTCTTGGCAAAGGTTCTAGAAACGTCCAGAGGACTCCGGGAGGCTTGATCTTCCGCCAAAAGTGGAACAACATGCAGTTTGTCACGAGTGCCTCTTTCCTCATGACTGTCTACTCTGACTACCTCACTTCCTCTAGAAAGAGCATGAGTTGTGCCACTCCATCTGAGCTCTTTTCCATGGCCAAGTCTCAGGTAAAACCAACATTTCAACACTTAAGAGCCTTCAAAAGAAACTCATTGGATTTGGATTTTGATGTTATAACACTTTTGTTACAGATTGACTACATTCTTGGGGACAACCCGAGAGGAACGAGCTACATGGTGGGATACGGGAACAACTATCCGCAACAAGTCCACCACCGCGCATCCTCGATTGTGTCCATTAAGACTAACCCGTCATTCGTGACTTGCCGAGGTGGCTACGCTACATGGTTCAGTAGGAAAGCTAGCGACCCGAATACCCTTGTTGGCGCTCTTGTTGGTGGGCCGGATGCCTACGATAACTTTGCTGATCATAGGGACAACTATGAGCAAACCGAGCCTGCTACCTACAATAATGCGCCTCTTATTGGCGTTCTTGCTCGGTTAGGTGGCGGCCACAACGGTTACAGCCAACTCCTAGGTAGATACTTGGATTTGTTTCCTTGCAATGTCTTCAAAGAACACTTCTTTTTGAGATTATTGAACTTTATGTTGACAATTTTGTGTTTTTGCAGAGGAAATGCCAGTTGCTGTTGCACCAGGTGCTACATTGAAGCCAAATCCTACACCTCAGCATAAGGCAGTGTCAGCTCCACAGCACAAAGCCACTCCAATTGCAGGTACTAATTTAAATTTAACAAGAACATGTTTTCATAAGGTAATTTGAGTTAAGAAAGAATGTTCTAAGAGTGCTTATTAAAATTGTGTTTGTCAGCTCCGGCTACTTCTCCGGTCACAATCGAGCAAAAGACGACGACGTCTTGGAACAACAAGGGGAAGACCTACTACAGGTACTCAACAGTTGTGACCAACAAGTCAAACAAAGCTCTAAAGGATCTCAAGATCTCAGTCAACAACCTCTATGGCCCAATCTGGGGTCTCACAAAGTCTGGTGGGTCCTACACTCTGCCCAACTGGCTCAGCGGCTCCTTGCCAGCTGGCAAGAGCATTGAGTTTGTCTACATCCATGCTTCCCCTGCTGCTGACGTGTCCGTCGCAGACTACACCTTGGCTTAGCAACAACCAGGTTTGGGCTTTTCAAGTTGTAAGAAGAAATTGTGCAGTTGGGTTATTACAAGTCTCTTGTGCTCGGTTTCTTAGGAAGTCGTCTGTCTTTCTTGTTAAGTTGTCGGTTTCGTACTTTCGTGTGGTTTAAGTAGTAGGAGAGGAAAGTTAGGTTCAATGGAGAAAGAGAGAAAGAATGAAGGCAAGAAGGTGAAAGGAGTGAAGAGAGAAACTGGAAAAAGAAGTGCTCATCCTCTTTCGCCTCGGCTTCATTGCTTATATATAGAAAATGTGTCTAGATAAGATGATTGAGAGGAGTGAAGAGAGGGGTATTTTTTTTTGCTTCCTCAATTTGCTTGGTACACTCAATGGAATTGGAGGAGTGTTAGTGTTTCTCTTTTGTTCCTTTGTATTTGTTTGGGAAAGAAGAGATTTGAGGTTGTCTTTTGATGTTTGTTTTGGTGTTTGCCTTGTGTGAGTTTCTGATGTTGTAAGCTTGGTAGCATCTCCTATCAGAAATGAATATAGTTTCAGTTGCTATTTCCAGCTTCTTGATCATTTGATTCCTTATGCTTGTGCAACTTGAATACTTGTTCATGTCTTCACTTTATCCTAAAATGGGCTCAAGACGCCTCCAATACCCGACAAGGCATCCATCGGATTGTTAGTTATCCGAAGCTCACATAAAACGGATAAATCTCCTAATACATCAACCGGTCTTAGTTATATCACACAACGTTATATTAAGGCCTTTGAGTTGCGATGAGTATAAATACATAGGGAAAGATCTCGTATAAATGGGCGATTAGTTGCGAAACGAGTGAGCTCAAGACGGCCTTCGAAAGACCTCTTCTTGATTAAGTAGCTTTCTATTGCTTTCACTTGTCACTTAGAGTTCTTTGAGCTGTTGGCTGAGATTCTAGAGGGTGCTTTGGCTGGCATCTCCGAAAGGCCCAACGCCTTTCTACCATGTGGATCTTGAAGGACTGAAAAATCAAAGAGCAAGATTAACAAGAACGATTTGTCTTAGCTATGACATAGGATTAAGCACTAATTATGATTGTAATGTGCCCAAAATGATGCACTCACCAAGTTCGAAGCAAAGTTTGAATGCCGCTGAGGGGATCAAGTAGAAGTACACAGCCTGCATGTGAATTGAAGAACAAGTATAAAAAAGACGATGTTTTTTTTGAGGCTACTATCCGAAAAAGTTAAAAACTCGGGAATACCAAAAGTATAACAAGCGATTTAAATGCAAGATGAATTACACACCTGAGGATAAATGGACCATTGTAAGGCCAAAAGAGCTAAAACAGCTGCTTTGTGCTCTATCTTTGGGAAATTTTCAGAGCCCTCTTTCATATGAATAACCTGCATGACAAAGAGGATGAGATACACAAGCAATGTATTGAGTTGATCTTCTAACCCACAAACTTCCGATGAGGCGTATCATCTAAAGCTATACTCGATCATAACTTGATATGCATACCGATAACGTGTTCCACTAGGATCATATATGAGATGGATGAAACAAAAAATCGATTACTTACTTCCACTGTCTTCCAAAACACGAGCGTCGTGAAAACGGGCAAGATGAATGTAGGATCCGGAGTCGTGAGATCTGTAAACCACAATGCCCCTCCGGTTTTGAGAGATGGTATTTTTTCTGCCATTTCCGGGATCTACAAAACCGATCGTTTTAAACAAGCTATCTTGAGTAAGTATATCGTCTTTTTGGATTGCGAAGTATAATGCATTATCTTACGGTCTAGCTTGTACAAGAGAATGCTTTCGGACCTCTAGTCGAGCGGTTAAACCTCTAAGATCGAGGAGTATCCAGAGGTTACCGGTTTGACTCTCACGGATAGTGCTCTCAACAAAAAAAAAGCTTCTACAACAGAATGAACGAAAGACTTATTTCCGACTTACCGTAAGCATAAAGGATATGTAGAGAGGACCTTCCATAATCAACCCAATAGATGAAAATGGATTCACATTGAATCTACATCATGGAATAGTAACACAATGAATTAACTCCTTAAACATGAGTTAAAATCATCTTAAAAAACTGTCACTAGCTCCCTTTGTTTTGCAATGTGAAATCCGAGTAATTAAACAAGATAATGAAAGTATTGTGTATAGGCTACACACGTACTCTTTATAAACCTCCATCTTCTTCATATACTTTTCCACAAGAACTTGGCCCAAGGGTTCCAAACCCTCCTGCACAACGTAAACAAAGACATTTTCATGACGTCCGTTAAGATCATTCAACTCTATCCAATCCAATCCATATATAATCATATAAATTTCTAAATAATACTTCCTCCGATTCACAATAAGTTTGATTTTACATATGTTTGTATCTTATAGTCATGGATATAAGGTACAAACATAATTGACAAAAAAATGACGATCATATGATTAAAAGGGTTCAATAATACATATGCATATTTTACCTTTTCTTCCATTTGCTTATCGATCTCTTCCAACCGCCCCCTCATCAACTACAAAGATAATTTTGAGATAAATCTATTACAATAAAACTTGAAAATTCAAGATTTCACTCATATCAAGCCATAGGATAATGGTTGTGTAATTACGTACGTACCTCATACTTTGAATCGTAATCAGCTTCCATTATGAGGAAGGGGATCAAAGGTACACGAATCAAGAGAGTAGCAAGAGCAATGGAAGCCCACCTATCAACATTCACCATCAAATTTAAAACCTCAAAATACATAAAAATTGTGTTTGCAAAAAAAAAAAAGTAAGCATGAAATGTTACCAATTGAGGCCAGTAAATGAACCAACTGCGTCTATGAAATGCAAGACTGATGGGTTCACGGCCATATCGGCAGCTGCAGCCGCAACCTCGCTCGTAGCCGGGTCCATGGGGGCATCGATCATAATCTAGGTCGACATGAACCGGCTCAAAGCCGGTCCATTTCGCAGTGACTCGTATCCAGTTCGACTCTTATAGAAAGTTTGAGTTAACTGCCTCGAATAGGCATTGTTCACATGGCTTCCAAAAGCCCTCCTATGAGTTAAGTACGACCTCGCGGTCTTCGACCCGGATGAGTTTAGCTCTTGATCATGGTTGGTGTGTTCGTTATTGTCATTAGAAATGTAAGTGAATGAAGGGTTGAGTGTACGAGCCAGAAGGGTAGCTCGGATTGAGAGGCTACGCCTATACAAAGCCATCTTGTTAAATTGATGTCCTATGAATATGACCAAACAAAACAAGAGCAAAAAGATATTACTTCAAATCCGTAGGGGAAGGTAACTGTATGAGAGATCAGTGAAACTCACAATAATTGAGTGCCTTACCTAAGAGCATTCAGAAACACAAGATTGATGAGAAATGCAAAAGGAGAGACTAGCTAGGGTTTATCTAAATATTGATACTCTTAAGGGTTGTTACAAATCTTACTATGGTTTTTGCATTATTCTCCTTGTTTTTAGGAGTTTGTTTCCTACTGCTATCTTAAGGATTTATATGATATTGATAGTCAACTCCCTCCCTAAGTAAGCTTTTTCTTTTTCTACCAAAAAAAAGTAAGCTTTTTCTTTTTCAATTTGTTTTCATTTTTCGTCTATGGGTAACGTGATTATAAATCCAATTTAATATAAATATGGTTATTAAATAAAGATTAATATAAAATCGGAAAATGCAATTATGAGTTTTCGTTTTTTCTTTATAATTTTGAAAAAGTCCAAATTTTAAAAAATAAATAATTAGACTATATCTATATTTCTTTTTTTTTTTACGATAAAGATCATGTTTTAATAAACAATAATATACATATATGTATATATTAGATAGATCTTCCTATAGATGATTAGATCTTTCTATGTGTTATATCTTAAATCATATCAATCTATAGATATTTTCCTATATGTTCTTTAAAATTATCAAATCATATATATTTATCTTTCTATTATGATTAGTGTTTTTATATATATGCAAGGACCTAGTTGATTATTTTAATAAAGATATGACACGTGACGCAATTTTTTGTGAAGACTTTGTCTCCGCTTTATACTATAGACACTTAGACAGTATATATAGCCTCAAACAGTTGCTCAGATTTTGTTAGATGACGTCCAAGGTAGGGTTGTCGGAAAAATTCGGTTCGATTCTATTTTATTGGGTTTTAATAAATACTCAGTACTGTATAACATTTTTCATTGAAAAATTTAAACGAAACCAAAATCCTAGAAATTATTGAACCGAACTCTGTCGGTTTCGGATTGATCGGTTTGGTCTAATTTTTTCGGTTCATCCTAGTAAAAAAATTCCTTATTACGGAACGGTTTATTTTTTTTATCAGTCTGTAGCTCGGGTTAAGTGCAAGACGTTGTTGTATCTCGACAGCAATGGCGGATTTCGCTTGCTTCTAGCTCCAGCTACGCCTCCACATTCACGCTCTCCGGAGATCGGAAAATTCTCCGGTGAAATTTAGCTTCTGGTCAGCTCGAATCGACAGTCAACGCACCGAAATGTTCAATTCTCCGATCCTTTTTTTCTACAAATCTGACGATTTCTTCTTCTTCTCCATCCCCTCTTTCGACCATCCGATCCTCTCCGGCGTGAATTCCTCTCCCTAGATCTTAATCTCTCTAAATCTGTGAGTTTCCGATGGTGATGGCCAAGAAGAAGATCCTGGTGACAGGAGGAGCCGGATACATCGGGAGCCACACTACTCTTCAGTTGCTAATCGGAGGCTTTCGCGTTGTCGTCGTCGATAATCTCGACAACTCCTCCGAAGTCGCCATTCATCGCGTTATCGAGCTCGCTGGCAAACTCGGCGATAACCTCTCCATTCACCAGGTTCGCTCCCGCTCGATTGTGATCGATTTGTTCGTTCGATTTTGAAATCTCTTGCTAGGTCTAGGTATAGATTTGGTGTCTGCTCATTGATATTTGGACTCATTTGGATTCTGGAGTAGTAGAGATCCGGTGATTGCGATTAGATTTCACTATTTGCAATCAATTTTTAGGGATTTTGATTTGAATATGTACTGTTTGATGGATAAGGACTCGGCTTTTGGTTGTGATAGCTCAGTTCAGATGAAGGTGTGAGTGGTCAAATGTAATGTGTAAATTCATGCTTAATGCGTATTAGATGGAACTTTCTCTTATTTGATGTTTTACTAAAGAACAAGTTCTTCTGCAAGGGTGAATTGTTCCCTGAGAAGAAAGTTCAATATGTAGAGATAGTGGCCTTCACTACTAGGCATTCTAACTCTGAGGGCTGATTCGAAACTGTTGTTGCATACAGATAGATCTTCGGGACAAGCCTGCACTTGACAAACTTTTTTCATCAACTAGGTAATGTGGCTCAATGGGAAAGTTACTTGAAAGTTGTATTTTTCGTTTTGGCTTTCGATTGTTAAAGGTCTATCTTTAGAGTAGCTTTTACTGATTAGACACGTTCGCCATTCTGTTGAATTGTCCAGATTTGATGCTGTAATTCATTTTGCTGGACTCAAGGCAGTGGGTGAGAGTGTGAAGAAGCCACTGATGTACTATGACAACAATGTTGTTGCTACAATCAATCTGTTGGACGTCATGGCTTCCAGTGGATGTAAGACGGTAGGTCATTTTGAAATCTCATGTATGTTTTTAGAATCATCTTGCCATTGGTTGACTGTTGTAGATGTTATTGATGCTTATCCCAGCTCGTATTTTCGTCATCTGCTACTGTGTATGGCTGGCCAAAGGAGGTACCATGTACGGAAGAGTTTTCCTTGTCTGCAGCAAATCCGTATGGGCGCACTAAGGTAAGTGTTCAATCGTTGCAAAAACTTGTAGGTCACATCCTGTCTTCAATAAAGTTGCTTTTCTGGATCAGCTTACTCTGTAATCTAAGGAGTGGGTAACGAATGAAGCTTAATTTTTGTAGCTATACGTCGAAGAAATATGCCATGATGTATATCAGTCTGATTCTGAATGGAAGATAATTCTGCTGAGATACTTCAATCCAGTTGGTGCACATCCTAGTGGCCATCTTGGGGAGGATCCCCGTGGAACACCAAACAATCTTATGCCTTATGTGCAGCAAGTTGCTGTTGGAAGACGGCAGGCCTTGACGGTGTTTGGGACTGATTACAATACGAAGGATGGCACTGGGGTACCTTTACAAAAATTTCCGAAATCATCCGTTTACCTTATATTAGCCGTGAAGGGGCACTAGAAGCCCTTGATTTTATGCCTCCTAATGTAAATTTTCTTTCCAGGTTAGGGACTACATTCATGTGGTTGATTTAGCTGAAGGTCACATTGCAGCACTACGCAAGCTATTTGACTCTAGTATAGGTCAGTTTTCCATGGTTGTTGATTCAGCAGATGGACATGTTATTTTTCGATCCAGCCTCAACATTCTGGAAAATGTGGTTCTTATAGGTTGTGAAGTTTACAACTTGGGAACTGGCAAAGGAACATCGGTTTTGGAAATGGTTGCAGCATTTGAGAAGGCGTCGGGAAAGGTAATAATAGTCAGATCTGTCACCACCCATCTCTCACTTGTATCTTTATGGCGAACTTATTCTTTTGTCTTTGTAACTTCCTAACTACTACAGAAAATTCCCTTATTAATGGCTGGACGACGACCGGGTGATGCTGAGGTAGTCTACGCATCTACTGATAAGGCAGAGCGAGAGTTGAACTGGAAGTAAGATGGAAACCTCAATCTTGATATAACCTTTTAGTTAGTGTGACTGTTGATTTAATTTGGTTATCTATAGTGAGCATTTGGAGGCCTCAAATTCTTAAAAATCTTTTGCTATGCAGAGCAAAGTACGGAATCGAAGAGATGTGCCGTGACCAATGGAACTGGGCTAGCAAGAACCCATATGGCTACAGGTCTAGTCCTACAGACACAACTGACAAGCCAATCTAGGTGGATTAATCATGTAAAGATCTAATGATTAGCATAATCATCTCCTACTTCTGTTGTTGTTCTTTTCATCTCTTTTTTTGAGATCATCATCAGCTTTAGTTAGTAGCACTTCAATAAAAAAATGGATTAGGCAGAGAGCATTCATTGTATTCTTTTCCTCAGAATTCAACTATAACACATACTCTGATAGTTGTAAATGGGTCTACACATGTCAATACAAGTTATAAACCTTTCTTTACCAATTAACAATTTGGAATTTTGCTTACTTCACCCTCTATGTATCCTCAAAAATGTACTCTTCTCCAATCCTCTTTTTGTTCAGGTACATATTATCAAGGGGCAGCTTGCACATCTCCTGCAACTCCTTATATCTGTTAACATCAAATTTGTGCTTCTTCAGCAGCTTCCTCTGTCTTGAAAAGAACAGCCTCTGCATCATATCCTGGTAACTAGGATCTCTTGAAGTGAAAAGAAAGTAAGCGTAGCCAACAAGTAACGATGAAGCTGTAGCGAAGAATGTAACAGGCTCCATGACATCCCACGAGAACTCCCAGAATGTAAGGCGGAAAAAGAGCCCAACCTGCACAATGCCAATTCCTAGTCCTGACCAAAGAATGCGTCGAACTTGTCTATGCGCCAGCATGTCAAGCTCTTCCTTTTTCGCCTCCAACTTCTTCAGCTCTTCTCTTCTCGGGTCGTCTTCAGAAGTTAAGGCAAGTGGCACTGATCTCCTTACCAGATCAACAACCTGAGTGCAACAAAATGTTAGTAAACCTTGACATCCATTTGGAGAAAAATCCGTCGCCAGGACAACTTTTTTACTTGTGTTCGCAACGACAACATAGGCTAAGAACAGGGTTTAACTTGAGAAAGGATACAAATTCTTAGAGCATGATCTTGCCTAACACTAGAGACATGAAACACATTCTTTTCTAAAGATGAAATGTATTGCAAGATTGGTAGTAACTAGTAAGCATGGCAGTGTGTACAAGAATATAGAGAAGATAAAGAAGAGCACCTTATCTGGATGAAGGTAGACATTGTCTCTGAACAGAAGTACAATCCCAGCCTCATCTAGAACACGAGCAAACGAAGCTGCTTCGTCAAGAGACCGAGCAATACCCGTTTTCTCACAAGCTTTCAACAGCTCTGAGTAACCAATTACCTCTTTTTCTTCCACACCCAACTTCTTTCTCAATGCCTCTACATCAACTGAGCTCATCAGCTTCCTAGCCTCATGAATTGACATGTCGTTGCCTTCCCTAAGAAGACGGCCAAAACCTTTCAAACCATCATTCTCGTCACTAGGCATTGGTTCAGAGACGGAGGACTTGTAGCGTGGGCATCCGATTGAGCCTGCTGTTGAAGTAGCCAAACCGAAAGGCCGAAGAACCTCTCTTCTGGTGTTCCTTCCATGGTTAAGAAATGCCCTCACTGCACCTTGCATTTGTTCTGACTAAAAGCACACCAGATCACATAAATCCTTCGAACTCACCTCTAATAAGGATATTAATAGAGTTTAAGAGTCTCAATGGGCAAGTTTAATAGCAAAACGTAATAATCACAAGCATCAGACCAAGAAAATCGCAAGAAAACTAGAAAGGATTATACCTGGTCCTTAGTAGATCTTGATACCAAATAGAAAGTTGGTGGAAATTAAGAAAGATGAATAGGAAAGAATGTTGTCTCTGAGTTGGTGGATGCACGTTTGAACGTTAGACAGTTTTAGCGTGGGACTCGTGGCCACATTTTCCAACGACTTTTCTTGTTAAAGAAAAAAGTCTTCCCATGTTACTACAAGAAGAATATATGGAAATAAGTGATGCCAAGAAACATTAGTATATTACACTGACTTTACATTGATCGAAATGAAAAAGGGACACCATATTTGTAAAGTACAAAGCTTCTATCATGTTCTAAACACAAGGTTCCCTTAAAAATTAAGTAAATATTTTTTATTATAGTTTTCGTACGATTCCTTAATTTGATTAGTGGAGTAAACAGGTTTACTTTAGTACTAGTTGTAACACGTACTAGTTACTTAGTTAGACCCCTTTCTAGCTTCATTCGGTAAAACTTCCAACGTCCGACCCCCGTAATTTATGGGTCGGGTTATGGGTCAAATAATTTTTATGGGTTACGGACTGATCCGTAAAACCCGTAAGATTAAAAAAAAAATTATATTTAATTTTATTGTCTTGATTTGGACTATGGAGTGTATAATTTTTTTTATTTTTCTTTATGAGACTCTTTCTATACTTTTATTACATTAATATTAGTAAAATAATATTGTACAACCAAACTTTTTTTTAAAATGTGAAAAATGACATTATTAAACTCAATTATATAGTCGGGTTAAACGGGTTTTACGGGTCAACCCGTGACCCGACCCATAAGTTAACCCGTTTGACTTAGTCAAACGTTTCAAACGGGTCGATCCATGACCGGTAAATCGGGTTACGGGTTGGGTCGACCCGTTGGACATCCCCAGGTAAAAGTATACAGGCTTAACATAAAGTCCACATTTTCCCTCACCTTCAAGGCTCAAAGGCCCAAAATAACCAAGCCCAACTTGATCTAATTTTCTTCCGCGCTCGTTCCCCTCATTTCCCCCAAATCGATTTCCCCGCCAACAATTTCCCCTCCAACAATTTCCCCTTTCTCTCTCTGGCTCGCAAGAACTCATCAATGGCGTCCACTCTCTCTCTCCTCCTCACTCTCTCCCTCCTCTCAACCTCCTCAATCGCTCTCCAATTCTCCGAAAACGTCTACGATTTCTTCCAACAAGACCTCTCCCGCTCCCTCCCTCCTTCCCCCCGGTCAATTCTCCCTCCGATCCTCTCTCCGTCCATCTCCCCTTCGCCGGCCGCCTACGCCGCCATGAACACGACCTCGAACGAAACCAGCGACGGTCCTCTGGCCTCCGCTTTCTTCATCTTCGGCGATTCGTCCGTCGATTGCGGAACCAACAACTTCCTCGGCACTCTTGCCCGCGCCGATCGCCTCCCCTACGGCCGAGACTTCGACACTCACCAGCCTACCGGCCGATTCTGCAACGGACGATTGGCCGTCGACTATCTCGGTAACCGATTTCGAAACCTCGGACTCCGTATTCCAGTCTCTTGAAATTCTTGGATTTCCAATTGGTTGGCCGTTCGATTTCTTGGTTATTGGCCTCTTCTTGTGATTGATTTCTGTGATTCGTCTGCTCAGATCTACTGTCTGAATGACTGATTTGAATGTGTGTGTGTGAGTGCACTCGGTATGAGTGCTTGCTATAAGGTGTTTGATAAAATGCCAAGCTGAATTTTTGTTAGGGTTTTAGCTTTTGAGTTTCTGCTGTTGTTATTCTGGTCTTTGAGTGTGTGTCTTGATGGTCACGTTTAGCCTTGCACCTTGGTCTGCCGTTGGTGCCGAGCTATCTGGCACACAATAGGAGTATTGAGGATATGATTCATGGTGTGAACTATGCCTCTGCTGCCTCTGGAATAATCTTCTCCAGTGGGTCTGAATTGGTATGTTTGTTCCCTTTTTCTCTGGGGCTCTGCTATTGTGCAATGTTCATGCTTGCTATAAGGCTTGATCTTGCTCTGTTTATGTGTGCAATGCTGCTTTAGGGTCAACATGTGGCCCTTACCCAACAAATCCAGCAGTTCATGGACACGTTTCAGAGGTTCATGGAGAGCTTCGGACCGGAAGTTGCAGTTAACCTCATCTCGAGCTCGGTTTTCTACATCTCGATTGGCACGAATGACTATATACATTACTACCTTCGTAATGTGTCCGGTGTGCAATCTAAGTACTTTCCTTGGACCTTCAATCAGTTCCTGGTGAAAAATGCGAAGCAGGAAATTAAGGTATGTTCCCAACTACTGAGCTCTCTAGATTAGAACCCAAATAACAAAAAAACTTGTTTTTACATGTTCCAACTTCAAATATGATGACTTCAAGATTTCTGCAGATTCATGATGTGCATAAGATGTTTGGCTTTACCACCTTTTCTGCTATATACTGCAATATTAAGTAAGAATCACCCATGCTGTCTGATCTACAAATCACTTCTTTATTGGATGCAGAAACTGTATGATTCTAGTGTGAGGAAGGTGGTTGTGATGGGGTTGGCTCCGATGGGCTGTGCTCCTCATTACTTATGGAAGTACAACAGCACAGATGGTGAATGCATCCAGGAAATCAACGACGTGATAACAGAATTCAACTATGGGATGAGGTACATGGTCCAGGAGCTAAACACTGAGCTTCATGGTGCCAGCATTATTTTCTGTGATGTCTTCGCAGCTGCCATGGAGCTCATTAAGAACCCTGATCGCTATGGTATGTTATCCATTCTAAGCCTCCACTCTTTATGCATTGATGCTAGTGTTGATACCTTATCAACTCCCAAATACTCAAAACAAGTTATCTTTTCTTTCCCAGGCTTCTCTGTTACAACAGATGCATGCTGTGGGGTAGGGAAGTACAAGGGCTGGATCTTATGCATTTCACCATTGATGGCGTGTCATAATGCATCTACACATATCTGGTGGGATCAGTTTCATCCGACGGATGCAGTTAATGAAATGCTGGCTGATAATGTATGGTCTAGCCTGCATACCAAAATGTGCTATCCCATGAATTTGAGGGACATGGTTACACAGGATACCAAGTAACTCCTGTTGCGATTCTCTCACATACTCTATCTCCTGCTCGTCTCATTTTTACGGGTAAGATCTAGACAATCTATGCATCCTCATATACATGCATAGGTTAGGTGTACATCAGTTAATAAATGTACATTGTAGTCATGTTTTCTTTGACATTGTTTGGAAGAGAATTGTTAACAAACTGTGCAGCCTCATGTACATGCATAAGCGGGTCAACGTATATAGCAATACCGAAGTACTATATAAATCCTTGTATCCGTCCAAGAAAATTATTAGCAAACATTGCTACAAATTAAAGCAATAAGTTCCTTTATGATGTGGCCACGTCTCTCCCTATATTATTGGCTTCATTGCAAGAAGTAATCAACCCTTCTTAATCATTCAACGAAATTGTTCGAATCCCCACATGACTGATCTTTGATTAATAGGAAAATAGTGAAAGAGGCCGGCTATGTGATTGAGGATATATTATTTATGGAGGTTCGGAAAGTCACAGCAGACAAGTACAGCAACTATGACAGCAAAGAACAGCAACAATATATACATAGTTGATGAATTTAAAAACATACCGTATTAGTTATGATCGCATCTTATATTAAGTTATTTATACTTGTATTTGAATAACATTTTTTTTAATCTATTATATATACATAAATTTGCAATGGGCACAACGTTGACTTCCGGGTGGGATACCATAAAATGGCTTGCTATGGATCACCTAATTTCCTTTGCAAACCTGAACAACTACTTTTGCATCCCATCCAATCCGAACCATCACGCCCCCAGATCAAATCAAATCCCAATCATGGCCGAGGCAGCGTTGCTTGGCGTTGCAAAGTCTGTGCTCGGGCAACTCGGCAAGCCTGCTTTGCAAGAGTTGCTCCTAGTGTGGAACTCCAAGAAGGAGCTCCAACGGCTTGAGGAAACCATCCGAACCATCACCAACTACCTCCACGACGCCGAGCAGAGGGAATCCACCAACAATCTTGTCAGGGGATGGCTTTCCCGGCTTAGGGAGGTCTTGTACGAAGCCGACGACTTGTTCGACTCTATTGCCTTCATGGCCTTGCACAAGAAGACCATGAGCGGCAACACATTCACGAAAGAGGTATGCCTTTTCTTCTCGAAGTCGAACCAGCTGGGTTTCGATATTATGGTTGTTCATGGTGTCAAGGACATCAGGGAGCGCCTAGATGGGATCAAGGATGACATGAGTCAATTCAACTTTGCGTTGAACAAACCGCGGGCTGAAGCTGAAGAGAGCTCTATCAGTATTAGGCTCCGCAATAGGGAAGAAACTCACTCTTTTGTCCAAGTTGAGGATGTGATAGGGAGAGGCGACGAGAGAGAGGACATCGTGTCATTGCTACTTGGTGGGGGAGAGAAAGAAGAAAAGAGTCTTTCGGTTGTTTCGGTCATTGGCTTCGGGGGAATGGGGAAGACGACTTTAGCTCAACTCGTGTATAATGACGAGCGAGTGGTGAGTGGCTTTGATATGTGTTTATGGGTATGCATCAATTACCTTTCAGATCTCAAGCAGGTCTTGGTGTCAATCCTAGCATCTCTACCCAAGTCCAGACCACCTGATGGCAAAAATTTAGATCAGCTACAAAAGATGTTTAGAGAGGAGATTGCTGGTAAAAGATTTTTACTAGTACTGGATGATGTTTGGGATGACAATGCATCCAACTGGCTGAGGTTGAAATCCCTCCTCAGCTGCGGAAAAAACGGTAACAAGGTTTTAGTTACGACACGAAGTGCAAAGGTGGCCCAATGTTTGGATGCTAGAAAGCCTTATTATCATCTAAACGTTCTGTCCGAAGAGAGTGCTTGCAGTTTGTTTGTGAGATTGGCATTTGAAGATGGAGAGTTTAGTGGCAGTGATTCCGATGAATTGCAGCCTCTGGTGAAGGAGATTGTTCGCAAGTGCGGATACGTTCCGCTTGTCCTGGTCACTGTTGGCAGAATGCTGCGCTACAAGGAAAAAGAGAAGAGGTCATGGATGTCCTTCGTAGAGAAGGAGCTCCCGGAGGTTCTTTCAGACGCTGCTGACGACGGTAATGGCAATGTCATGCAGGTTTTGAAGTTTAGTTATGATGATCTCCCACCCCCCTTAAAGCACTGTTTTGCCTATTGTTCGCTCTTCCCTAAAGACTATGTATTCCGTAAAGATGAGTTGGTTCGCTTGTGGATAGCTCAAGGCTTTATTGCTCCACATGGTAAGAAGAGTTTGGAAGAAGTGGGGGATGACTATTTCTTCCAAATGTTCCATAGATGCTTCTTCCATGAGTTGGAAGTGTATACAGACTGGTATGATTGTGCTAGATACAGATGTAAGATGCATGATTTGCTACATGATTTGGCAATTCAGGTTGCAGGAAAGGAGTGCGGTTATGTTGGAACGGGTCTGAAAAGCGCGGGTGATAAGATCTCGCACCACCGTCACGTCTCCCTCCATTGCAATCCCAATGTATTACTTAAACGTTCAAGTATGTCTTCCCCATCAAAGACACCGAGGACACTTTTATTCTTTGTCAAAATTAAACTCAAAGCAAGGTACTTGGATTCATTTTGTGCAAGTTTCAAAGTGTTACGAGCCTTGCAATTATCAGATATGGGTTTGAAAAAGTTACCAGAAGCCATTGGAGAATTGATAAGGTGCTTAACCGCTCTCAAGTCACTCAAGATTAGATATTGTAGTGAGCTAAGGTAGGTGTCTACTCGCGGCTTGGCATATCTCACTTTGCTTGAAAAGTTGATTATATCAAGGTGTGGAGATGCGAGGCTCTTGGATGATGAAAGGGGGTGTGATGGGTTGGAGATGACTACGACGGAGACAATGATGCCATGGGCATCATTGCAGAGGCTTTGTAAAGTGGAAGTGCCTTGGCAGAGCCACTTACTAGAGGGGCTCCAATACCTCACTTCCCTTGAAGAGCTGACGGTTCAGTACGATGAAGATGACAACGTAGACGCACACGATGAAGACCTGCAAGGGAAGCTAGGATTGTTGGAAAGGCTTCATACGTTGAGGGTTAAATTCAGGGGACTCCAATGCAACTTTCCAAGGTGGGCCCAACACCTCCGCTGCATAAAACTATTGGTACTTGATGCAGGTTCTGGCTCCAAAGAGTTGATGAATATGAGCTGGGCAAGCCTTGCGAAAATGAATCTTCACAGTTTGCGTATGTTGGGAATAAGTAAGGTGAGCAGGTGCAGTGTGGATGATTGGGTGGCAGAACAACAACAACAACTGACGTCCCTCGTTGAGCTCTTCATTTCTGGACGTAGGGATGACCAGGTATCGTGTAGATGTATCCAAATAAATTTATATCTTATTTGACAATATATCTTTTTTACTCGGGTAATACAATGCAATTCAGGAGGGAGGATGCACATGTGACATTCCGTGGAAGCTCCTTCCTTGTCTCCATACTCTTGAACTAAATTGCGACTACGGATGGAATCTAAGAAGTGTTCCCAAGGGAGTTCAACACCTCACCTCACTCCAAGTTTTGAAAATTAGCGTGAAACTACTACATGGTCGGAAGTATATCGTATTAGGGATCCAAGCAATCCCTGATTGGATGATCAATCTCACCTGTTGGGCCGTCCAAAACTTAGGCCCACGGGCACGAAGCAGATCAGCCCATTGAAGCTACCGCTAACGGCTAGAAGGGTTGAGCCCGTGATTTTCGCTCCACAATTGAAGGCGGGCGTTGACTGTAGCATGAAGAAGATTTTCTAACGCCAAGTAGTAACTGAGAGAGCGATATTTCCGGGATTTGCTAGGCGTCCAGCAACGGCTCAATCAAGGGGAGAAATCTTCGTTATAAAAGGAAGGAAGAACACCAAAAAAGGACACGCAATACTGAGCACTCATAGTCTCTCAAGCAATACTTACCATTCTCACCTCAATCTCATCGATCATAATCTCTTTGTTTTTAGGAATCTTTGTACCCAAGCTCTGTCACTTGTACTCCGAAGCAACACTCAAGAAGATCAATACAATCAGCACTACAATTCTCGCTATTTTTTCCGCTTTCTTTGCATATAATTTCTACTATTATTCCCTGTCTATTGAATCTAACACGTCGTGACGACTTTGTGACTAGGAGTCCCTCTTTGTAGCGAAGTAACGTGTTTACACAGTTAATTCGCCCAAAACAATTGGCGCCCACCGTGGGGCCCTAGCCAAAAAAGAAGTCACGATCTAGCGAGCTATCAAATCCACGCCGAGAATGGAGACGACTCACAGCCACGTCGGAGACCTTGAGCCAAACAACCACCAAATCATCGAATCCGACGACAACCAAAATCTCAACGACAACAACAATCCTAGCAACGCCGTCGACGGCAATGGCAACGACGATCAACGCCAAGAGCTGCCTCTTCAAGAAGAACCACTGAACATCAACAACTCCGAGAGGCAGACGGTTGAATCCAGCGCGATTGCAGAGATCCGCGCAATTATGCTGGCACTCCAGAAAGATCTGGATAGCCAAAAAGAGGCTAACTCCAGAATTACTGAAGTTTATGAGAAGCAAATTGAGGCTTTAACTAATGAACGAAATTTGTTTCGATCTCAGGTCCAATCAGCTCCGACTCATCATCAAAGGAGCGACGTGATCAATGACGTAGCTCGGCGCTTGGACATGGAAGATCCCAATCTCGTCACTCCAAACGGCGCTGAACCATCAATGGGTAATCAGGTAACTGTTGACACGTTGAGGACAACTCGGGAGAGTAGTGAGGTTGTCCAACTCAAGGAACGCCTTAGAGCTTTGGAGGACCGAATTACTCAAGTCCCAGGTGCTCCTCAACCGATAGCGGTAGAGAGGCAAGATGGCTACACCGACTCACCCTTCGTCCCCGCTATCGCAAGAGTTAACATATCTAGAAAATATCATGTTCCTGAAATTCAAAGATATGAAGGGACTACCGATCCCGACCAGCATATAGCCGCTTTTAAGCAAGCTATGAATATTAGCACTGTTCCATTTGAAATGAAAGAGATTGTCATGTGTCGTTGGTTCGGGAACACGTTATCTGGTCCCGCGCTAAACTGGCACTCTCATTTACCGCTTGGAAGTATCTCATCCTTTGCTGAGTTGGTTGACAGGTTCAGAATCAGGTTCGCCAGTAGCCGCCATGCAAGAAAGCGATCTAGCGATCTATATCGCCTAGTCCAGAAGCCGCGCGAATCGCTGAAGTCGTTCCTCAATCGTTACAACGAAGAGCTAGTAACTATTGAGGGATGCGACGCAGCCACAGCGGTGGAAGCTTTCCGCCGGGGGATATCGTCCAGGAATCCTGAGTTGTACCGAGAATTAACGAAATACCCTTGTTCTAACTTTGATGAAGTGCAGGTTAAAGCGTTAGCTCATGTACGCCTTGAGGAAGATGACCTCTATGCTGAAAAGGGAGCAAGCCCTCAGCGAAATGACCGACGGCCGGGAAAACGGGAGGCTCGGTACGCTCCCTACCCCTCGGCTGCTCATCATCCCTCGCACAACAAGCCGACTGTTAACACGTCATACGCCAAAAGAAGCGAGAGCACCCAGCTGCCTCCGGAACTGTCCCACCACAACTTCCGAGTCAGCGCCACGGAGATAGTCAGAACCCTTAGCACGATGGGAAACGCTGTCAAATGGCCGCGAAAGAAGGATGTACCACATCATCGCAAGGATGAGTCGAGGTGGTGCGACTTTCATTTCGATCACGGTCATACGACAGAGGAGTGCATCGCGCTAAGGAAAGAAGTCGTCGACCTATTAAGGAAGGGCTACCTCAGGAATTTGATATTTGAGCGCGGCAGGGAGCATCTGGCCCGGAATGAGGAAAGAGCCCGGAAACCTGATTCCCCCAAGCATGCAGGAGTTATTAATGTTATTACCGGGGGGTCAGACATTTGCGGCGTAACCTATTCCACGGCTAAGAGAATCGCAAGAGAAGCTAGAAGAGAGAACCCCAGAGCTCCTACGCGTTCCAGCCACGCCATCATGCCAATCACCTTCGACGACGTCGAAGAAGAGGAAGTTCATCATGATTGTTTAATAATATCTCTGACAATTGCAAATTTCCTTGTTAAGCGTATTTTGATCGATAATGGAAGCTCCACTAATTTGCTTATGTTGGATGCATTGTACAGCTTGGGTCTTGGACTTAACGACATAGTCAAAAAGTCTACGACTCTGGTGGGATTCAGCGGAGAATCGCGCAACACGCTCGGAGAAATTACATTGCCAACCAATGCTCGGGGAGTGAACTATCAAGTAAAATTTCAAGTGCTAGATTGTCCCTCACCCTTTAATGTTATTTTGGGCAGGCCATGGATTCACGGAATGAGAGCAATCCCGTCAACGTATCACCAATGCGTGAAGTTTCCTTCTCCTTGGGGGATACAAGAAATCCAAGGAGAACAAAGACTCGCAAGAGAATGTTATTCAGTCACCCTGAGGGCTACGACTTCCGCAACTCCACTTTACTCCAAAGCCTCTACATCATCGCAGGCAGGAACCGGTAAGCAAATCGCGGATTAGCAATTAAAAGACTGTAAGACTCCATCCTTCTACGTAAAGCCGGAGGCCCCAGAACTAGAAGAAGTAGCTTTCGACCCATCTGAGCCTTTGAAAAAGATACGGGTCGGGGCGGATCTGGAGCCTACTTTGCGAGAAGGACTGGTGGAGTTCTTGCGGTCTTACAAAGATTGCTTTGCTTGGGGGAATGAAGACATGATCGGAATAGATCCAAGCGTGATAACTCATGCTCTGAACGTCAATCCAAAGATGCCGCCCGTGAAACAGAAAAGGCGTAAGTTCGCTCCTGAGCGAAATCAGGTAATAAACGAAGAGGTAAAATCTTTGCTTGAATCTGGGAAAATAAGGGAAGTCAAATATCCTGAATGGTTAGCAAATGTGGTAGTGGTTAAAAAGAAAAATGGTAAATGGCGCGTCTGTGTCGACTTCACTGATTTGAATAAAGCGTGTCCTAAAGACTCGTTCCCATTGCCTCATATCGACGCAATGGTGGACGCGACGGCAGGACACGAGTTATTAACTTTTATGGACGCGTTTAGCGGCTATCACCAGATAATGATGAATCATGAGGATCAAGAAAAAACGGCTTTCGTAACTAATCAAGGAACTTATTGTTATAAAGTTATGCCATTCGGATTAAAAAACGCAGGTGCTACTTACCAGAGATTGGTTAATAAGATGTTTCAGGAAAAACTGGGGGACACGATGGAAGTTTACATTGACGACATGCTTGTCAAGTCGTTAAAGGCGGAGGATCACATCACTCATCTACGAGACGCCTTCCAAATCTTAAGAAAGTACAAGATCAAGTTGAATCCAACAAAGTGCTCTTTCGGTGTCACCTCAGGAAAATTCCTCGGGTATATAGTCACCCAAAGAGGGATAGAAGCAAGTCCAGAACAGGTCAAAGCCATAATGGAACTCGAATCGCCGAAATGCGTGAAGGACGTTCAAAAGCTAACAGGAAGAATAGCAGCCTTGAACAGATTCATATCTCGTTCTTCAGATCGAAACAAGCTATTCTACGACATTTTGAAGAAGAATAAGTCGTTCGAGTGGAAAGAAGAGCACGAGAAGGCGTTCGAGGAGCTAAAGCAGTATTTATCAAGTCCGCAGGTACTA
This sequence comes from Polygonum aviculare, assembly GCA_934048045.1. Lineage (NCBI taxonomy): Eukaryota > Viridiplantae > Streptophyta > Magnoliopsida > Caryophyllales > Polygonaceae > Polygonum > Polygonum aviculare. Next base: position 2,758,825 of record OW204030.1, on the reverse strand, counting down.
TCAAAACCACAGCGAGGGGAGAAATTGTATGTCTACCTCGCCGTTACAGAAGTCGCAGTCAGTGCTGTCTTGACCCGTGAGGAAGATGGTAACCAGTTACCCGTTTATTATGTAAGTAAAACATTGCTTGACGCGGAAACCAGGTATTCTCCTACGGAAAAATTAGTTCTTTCTTTGGTAATGGCTTCCATTAAGCTACGTCCATACTTTGAGAGTCATTCTATTATCGTCAGAACTAACTATCCTATGAAGAGTATCATGTCCAAACCAGAATTATCAGGTCGCTTAACGCGCTGGCTAATTCATCTGAATGGCTACGACATCTCATATGAGCTTCGTACAGCAATAAAATCGCAAGCCTTGGCAGATTTTGTGGTCGACTTCACCCCTACCCCCTCACAAGAAGAAGAGTAGGAAATGTTAAACGTAACGAGTAATAACAAGTGGCTGATGCATACCGACGGCGCGTCAAATCAAGTCGGTGTCGGCCTGGGGGTAGTCCTGAAGTCACCACAGGGGGATAGGATAGCCCAGGCTGTGCGATGTACATTTAAAGCTACCAACAATGAAGCCGAATACGAAGCGCTCATCGCAGGCTTACTCGTTGCTCGAGATCTTAACGTGCAGGAAATTGAGGTAATCTGTGATTCGTTACTTATTGTAAACCAAGTAACAGATTCGTATGTTGCCAGGGACTCAAAGATGAAAGCATACCTGGAAAAGGTGCGTGAAATTGTGAAAGATTTCAAGCATTTCGAGATCAAGCAAGTTCCTCGAGACGCTAACACACAGGCTGACGCCTTAGCTAATCTTGGATCTACCATAGACCCACGAGAATACACCAAAATTCCCTTCGTGTATCTTGACGCACCATCAATAGTCAAAGAAGCCGACGTGCTGGCAGTAAGCAGCTCAGACAGTAACCCGTCTTGGGTAACACCTTACCTGGAATGGTTGCAACAAGGTGTCCTGCCAGAAGACAAGGAAGAAGCCAAACGACTCAAGGTAAAAGCTCCTACATTTACGGTTAAAGATAACATTTTGTTCAAATGGATGTCATCAGGAATGTACGCACGATGCGTGCGGGAAAACGAAGTACAGGTGGTGTTACGAGACATACACGACGGCGAATGTGGCAATCATACAGGGGGTCGGAACTTGGCGAAGAAAGCAAGCAGGATGGGATACTACTGGCCCACCATGAACAAAGATGCAGCGGAGTTCGCACGCAAATGTGACGCGTGCCAGCGTCATGGACCAATTCCACATTTACCTTCAGAGTTACTCCATCCCCTCACTTCACCATGGCCATTCATGAAATGGGGGATGGACATCGTTGGGAAACTCCCACCAGCTTCAGGGCAGCGCGTCTATCTACTTGCCATGACAGATTATTTCTCTAAGTGGATCGAGGCCGAAGCCTTCAAAGAGATCAAGGACACTCAGGTTATCTCGTTTATCCGCAGAAACATCTTAAGCAGGTTCGGGATACCATCCACTATAGTATGCGACAACGGCTCTCAATTCATCAGCGACAAGACCACAGCCTTTTGCCAGCAATACAACATTCAACTTGTTATGTCTACGCCTCGCTATCCACAAGCAAATGGTCAGGCGGAAGCAAGCAACAAGGTTATTCTTAACAACCTCAAGAAGCGACTTAAAGATGCAAAGGGAAAGTGGGCAGACGAGTTACCACTTATATTATGGTCAGATCGCGCTACACCTAAGACCGCAACTGGACACACACCCTTCTCCCTAGTCTACGGGTGTGAAGCTGTGTTACCAGTTGAGGTATCCTTGCCTACTGCTCGGTATGGTCTTACCACAGAAGGATCCAACATCTCCAACTTGTTACACCATCTCGACACGGTGGACGAGTTACGAGATGAAGCCTCAATTCGGCTAGCGGCATACAAGCAGGGGGTAGCACGGAGTTACAACAAACGAGTTAACTCTAGAGCATTCCAAGTCGGAGATTGGGTGTTGAGAAAAGTCTTTCAAAACACTCAAGAACTAAATGCAGGCAAGCTTGGAGCAAATTGGGAAGGCCCCTACCAGATCACTAAAATCGTAGGGCAAGGCGCATACGAGTTAGAGTCATATGATGGCAAGACAGTGCCCAGAAGCTGGAACGCGATGAACTTGAAGCTCTATCATTTCTGAGCAAGGTACATACTTATAATATTACTTCTACATTCTTACGCGATGTTTGATTCTATTATACTACGGCTTTACACAAGCCTTGACGCACACAGATCTACAAAAAACTAACAAGGGACGCCTTGTGACGTTACAGGCCAAAGACAAAGGGCCCAAGCCTTACAAACAGGCAACAAGTGCACGCAAATTGACTAGTCAAGAAAACCAGATGCACGAGGCGAACGAGCCAAACGAGAGTTTTTCATACAAAGAAGCTCTTTATTTATGTACTTGTACAATCAGTCATTATTAATACAAGTTACAACTTTTCTCTACATCTTCGCCCTCATAAGTTGCATCCTATACATTAAGCGCTATACAAATTACATCGAGATCTCTACATTACGATAAAGTCTTCTACTGGGCTCTTACGCCTCCATCTTGATTTTAAACCTGCAAAACAAACACAGACGGAACAAAAGCAAGTACGCATAATAATAAATAAATAAAGTAAGCCCCAAAAAGCGTAGGGTGAGCAGTCAAAAGGCCCTAAACTAGCGGCCAGGGAACTTAAGTTTTTACAAAACAACCCCAAAGAATATAAGGGGCAAAACAAGTTCAAAGACCCCAACACACTGGGGGTAGAGTACGATGTCTTTAGGAACTTAAAACAAACAAAGTTCAATTTTCCGGAGCCTTCAGGGAGTCCTTCTCCGACGCTTCCACTTGTGCCACCTCCTTCGCCACATTCACGATATCATCCATCGGGGAGGGGTTCTTCATCATTTTCGCTGCATCTGGAAACATGGAAATAAACTCCGCCCTCTCCTTTGCGACGTCCCAGCCAGCAGATTTCCCAGCGAAGTGCTCCTCCATCGTCTCCACTCGAGCCTTGATGGAGTAGAAGTCGGCAGACTCTTCAATTTCGTTCGCCAGGGCGGCGGATCTCTTCTGCTCGTTCTCCAGCTCATCTTGATAGACCTGAGACTCCTGCTTAGCCATCTTCAGCTCCTCCTGCAACTCAGCAACTCTTGATTCCAGTGACGCCTTCTCCCCAGACAACAGGGAAGATTTGTTCTTCTCATTTAGTAAATTCATGTTGCAAGTGGACAACTGGTCAGGTAAGTCTTTAAACTTGTCGAAGGCGGCCAAGGAAATTTGAAGGCCCTACGAGAAGACATCAACAAGTTACAATTTGGAGAAAGCCAGGTAACACGTTAAAACTTGTATTCAATTTATACCTGCCACTGGGCGGCGACGATTTCGCCAAACAGTTCAGAGTAAGAGGGCTGGGGGTGCGGACGCCCAGAGAGGCAGTCAACTTTTAGAGGGCCCAAAGAGTGGAGGCACTTTACCGGATCCATATCCGGCGACATCATGGTTCTGGGAAGATCAGTCATCTTGACACCCGAGTCCTTCTTCAATATAGCAGACTTCTTGATCTCTGGAGCCTTAGGGGGGAGCGAGACTGTGGTCTCAGTGTCTGCGCTGGAAGCGGTCTCGGCCTTCCTCTTCTTTCGCGCCTCCAGGCGCTCGGCAGTGGTAAGCGAAGCCGTGGAACGCGTAGCTCTGGAACCTACGATATAAAAGTGGAAACGCGTCAAACAAACACGCAAATACAAAAAAGAAAAAAAGAAAAGACATGCAAACGCGAAAACACTTACTTGACATTTCAATCTCGTCAGATTCGGTTGACGATGAGGATCCGAGGGTTGGATACGATCTATCCTCGGCAGGGACGGCTTCGATCTGGGTAACGATTACTACAGAACCCTTGCGCGGGACTAGAGAGGCGATCTCTTCTGCAAGAAAACATCGATAAATAAATTAGGATTTGAACTGGAAAGAACAAGAGAAGGGAAAAACACTACCTATGGGCCTCCAACGGCTTCGCAAGAAGGACGTGTCGCCCGTAAGAGACGAGATCCTCACAAAAAAGAACTTATCCGCCCAACCGCGGTCGGATTTCGAGATGTTAAAAACGAAATCGGATTTTGTGCGCAAAGTCTTAAGCGTAATCCGTCCCGGACCACCTTTAGAAACGCGATAATTCACAAAAAAATCCTCACTTTGAAAAGCAATACCCTGCTTGGAACACAAACGCTCTACAGAAAGTAAGATTCTCCATACTTGGGGAAGGAGTTGCCCCGGGGAGACACCAAGCTTGTTCAGAAAATCGATTACAAGAGGAGAAAAAGGGAAGCGATGGCCGATGCGAAAAGGGTATTTGTGAAAACACGCCCAGTCTTTTGCATATGAATCGGCAAACACCCCTTCCGAAGGTAGCAAGATTTCAGCGTTGGAAGGAAAGCCCACAGAGGCGGCAAACTCCCAAGGGGCTTCAGAGGAAGAATTCCTCTGGTAATCGCCAGTAAGAAGTTTTAAAGGGGAAAAAGAAGGAGGCGAAGCAGTTTCTTTGCAAGAAGAAGTCATTGAAGAGATTTCAGAAAACAGGAAGAGAAGATGGAAAACCGTACCTTGAAGGAAAATAGGGCAGGTGAAGTTGCAGGCCTTCATCGCGCTTCTTAAATAGAGATTGATGGGACATGACGCCATCACGCTACAACTTCCCAAAACGAATTCAAAATTCAAAAACCCTAAGGAAACCGCTCGCGGGAGTTTCCTGGGCTTTTTGAGGGGGTATTGTTGGGCCGTCCAAAACTTAGGCCCACGGGCACGAAGCAGATCAGCCCATTGAAGCTACCGCTAACGGCTAGAAGGGTTGAGCTCGTGATTTTCGCTCCACAATTGAAGGCGGGCGTTGACTGTAGCATGAAGAAGATTTTCTAACGCCAAGTAGTAACTGAGAGAGCGATATTTCCGGGATTTGCTAGGCGTCCAGCAACGGCTCAATCAAGGGGAGAAATCTTCGTTATAAAAGGAAGGAAGAACACCAAAAAAGGACACGCAATACTGAGCACTCATAGTCTCTCAAGCAATACTTACCATTCTCACCTCAATCTCATCGATCATAATCTCTTTGTTTTTAGGAATCTTTGTACCCAAGCTCTGTCACTTGTACTCCGAAGCAACACTCAAGAAGATCAATACAATCAGCACTACAATTCTCGCTATTTTTTCCGCTTTCTTTGCATATAATTTCTACTATTATTCCCTGTCTATTGAATCTAACACGTCGTGACGACTTTGTGACTAGGAGTCCCTCTTTGTAGCGAAGTAACGTGTTTACACAGTTAATTCGCCCAAAACATCACCTCCCTCCAGCAGTTGTCTATCGAAAAATGCTCGCCGGAGCTCGTAAAGAGATGCGAAAAGCAAACCGGTGAAGATTGGCATCTGATCGGTCCGGGATCGGAGGTCTCACAATTTAAATTTATAAAACCGAACCTCAAGATTGTAGTAAAGAGGTAGGGTGTCGAACACACGGGAGTTCGTGTGTCGAGTGTACCCGGAAATACTTAAAAAGGGATGAAAACAAGGTAAAAACGAAGGAAAAGCAAAGAGAGATCACCTCGGACCGACACTGGTCACTTCGGTCCGAGGGTGGATCGAGGTCAATTTGGCCGGGACCGACGTTGATGCAAGTCGGGCCCGATGTACTGGGTAACTCGATTTAAGCAAAATTGGTAGATCGGTCTTGGGTTTTTGGGTTCCACACCTAACTAGACTTGGATATTCTTCCCCAATTCAGCCAATAAGAGCTTGATCTTAGTGAGATCGAGGTTGCTCGCCCCAAATCTCTCCAATCTACACTTCGACCCAAGGGAGCTTTCGCGTCACCTTCGATGCTAGAGACTTGTGATGAGATCGAGACCACTTTCGCTTACTCTTACCAAACACAAGCTCTAGATCCCTTGCTTTCACAAGAGAATTGAAGCTCAATGTAGAGAGGATTCACAAATCAAGCACTCAAGGCTATGGAATTGGGGTTTTCTACCCAAATCTAACTAAGGGCTTCCCCCATAGCCCAAGACTATGGAATCTACTCCATCAAGTAAGAGAAAAACGAAATCAAAAGAGAAATAAAACTAATCTCAATCATCATCATCAAACCAAACTCCAATTTCATTCAAATTCAAGGTGTCTTACAAAACCAAGTTCAATTCTACTAGATCAAAGCAAAACAAAGCACAAAAACTCACTAGACCTCCTCTCTCCTCCACCGGCCTCTCTTCTCTTCCTTCCTCCTTCTTCTCCTTGCCCTCCAAGTCTTCCTTTGAGCCTTTAGAGAGTGATTTGGTTGTGGTCTATCCAAACATACCTTTAATCCTTCCTAATCACCTCTATTTATAGCCTTCTAAGGATTGGGGACCAAGGAATCCCAATTTAGAAAGGGGCAAATGTGGAAAGTTGCTAAAAATATGCCTTGGGGAGCAATCCTCTCATCCGCCGACTTTGGACCGACACGGGTGACCTCGGGCCCGACGTTGTCCAACCTCGGTCCCATGCGCTGGATGCTCGATCTCGGGCCCGACGTGGTGGAACTCGATCCTGGGCCTCGATCCTTGCTTTCTTCCTTGGTTTCTCTTGGTTCCACTTCATTCTTGGCTTGGCTCTTGTACTCCTTGACTTGGCTCCTTCCTTAGCTCCTCGAAATCGCTCTCATTCTTGCCATTTTACCTACAAAAACACACAAAACTCGCATAGTCTCCGACTCTTGAAGAAAACCGGGAACTAGGCTAAAAAGGGAACGAAACTAACAAAGAAGAGAATGAAATACACATATTTACAAAGGAAATTAACCACTAAAACACCACCAAAATGAGAGACATCAGAATACCCCATACTTAAACTTGCTTGTCCTCAAGCAATAACAAAGTAAGCAAGACCGAAGCACAATCTTCAAGTAAAGCCTCATATAAAAAATCAAGTAAGGTCAAGTGATAGACATTCTAGCAAGATTACATCATCACACATGATCAAGTGTTCATAGGAATAAAGTCTAATGCAACAAAGCCTCACTTTAGGTATGTAAATGTGTATCACTCATCATGTGTTTAGGCTTAGCAATGAACACTCAAACTCAAAATCATGCAAATAAAGACTTTACCATTGAAGCTAATATCACCAATTCCTCCACCTAGAGATGCCTATTACAATGCACACAAAGAATATGAACTTGGCTCAATGGAGGTCCTCAAAGAGGTTCCATTCGGCCGGGTTGTAATGGGGCTTTTGGTATTTCTCAAGGTGGGAATTACTTTGGTCTTGTGGTGCTTACAATGGGGATTGAACTTTCTAGTCTCTCACCAAACTCACCAACTTATTCCACTTTCAACTTTCACTATCCAAAAGACTTTGATTTTCTTTTTCTTTCATCTTTCAACCCATATCTTCACTAAACATTCCACTTCATCTTTGCACTACACTTTTTGTTGGATTTTTCTCACTTTTTCACTTATTTTTGCACTGGACCGACTTTGACTAGACATCGGGCCCGAGGTCACTTTGAACTCGGTCCGACTCATTTTCCTACACTTAAGCACTTTGCTTCTTTCGATCCACTATTTTTTTTCAACTTTTCTTTTCTTTTTCACACTTCAAAGATGCACTACCCACTTGGTTTATAACTCCATTTCTTCACCCTTCACCAAAGAGAATCTCAACTCTCCAAATATTCTTCCAAAACCTCTCACAAAAGTCCAATCCCATAAGGGTCAAGTCATATAGGCTAGGAATCATATTTTTGAGGAGTTTCAAACAAAGGTCTAAGGCTAAAACGGGGCTACAAACAACGGTTTATCTTCAAGGTAGGATATGGAACATTTTGTGACTAAATGAAACAAAGTTCAAATCAATGTGACAAAGCATAGAACAAATCTCATATTGGTCTTGGAAAATAGATAAACACCTCAATAGCAAGTATTACTTAGCATGCTTGAGCTAATTCACACAACAAAATGAGGGATATGCAATATGAACAAACATCCCTAAAATGGCCAAAAAATCATCTCACAAGGTTCACTCTAGCTTAGTTGCATCAAAACTTATCCAAGAACTCATGTGCTCAATAAAAACATGCAAGATATCATATCACATCAAAAGCAACATCCATTTAGAGGCTAAACTATCCAAAAATATGCAAAGGAATTTACATGCTCACATCATCATTAGCCTTCATTTGGACATCTAAGATGGGAATTCCTAGTCCAAAATCAAAATCTTTTTGACATTTTCAACACAAATTTTTCACATTTTTATGGATTTTTTCGAAAATTTTTCTCAAATTCAAAACAAACTCATCCATACATGCCATAAAATCACTCATCATTCTCATGCATCATGCCACAATCCAAAATGAAACATCCCATAAACAAGAGACAAACTAAGCAACCTAAACATGGAATTAATGAGCAACTAACCCACCCCATACTTAAAACTTTTGATGTCCCCATCAAAATTCAAAAGTAAAGAGAAAAGAGTAAAGAAGACTCACGATTCCTTATTGACGAATGGCTTGATGAGGCTTAGTTCGATAAGAGTAGAGCCCAAGAGGCTTTCACTTCTTCGCTCGGGTCGATCTTATCATAGTACTTCTTCACTCTATGACCATTTACCCGAAAAGTCTTTCCATCATTATCCATCAAATCGACCGCTCCTTGAGAATGTATGTGATGTACTACAAACGGTCCGCTCCACCTCGTCCGAAGCTTCCCCGGGAATAACCGAAGTCGTGAATTAAAGAGAAGCACCTTGTCTCCCACTTGGTAAGCCTTCGGGACCAACTTCCTATCATGCCATTTTTTTGTTTTCTCCTTGTATAACTTGGCATTCTCGTAGGCCTTCAAACGCAACTCCCCTAACTCATGAAGGTCTAAGAACCTCTTTTCTCCGGCCAAATTCACGTCCCAATTCATCTCCTTTAAAGCCCACTTGGATCTATGCTCCAATTCTACCGGGAGGTGGCACGCCTTGCCATACACCAAGTTGAATGGTGTAGTCCCAAGAGGCGTTTTGTAGGCGGTCCTATAAGCCCATAGTGCATCATCGAGCTTAGATGACCAATCCTTCCTTGACTTTGACACCGTCTTCTCCAAAATTGCCTTGATTTGACGATTAGAGACTTCTACTAAACCACTTGTTTGAGGATGGTAAGGGGTAGCAACCCGGTGAGACACCCCATACTTAATCAACACATTCTCAAAGCATCTCTCAATGAAGTGAGGGCCTCCATCACTAATAAGTACCCTTGGCACTCCAAATCTAGAGAAGATGTTGCTCTTCAAAAATTTCATCACCACTCTTGCATCATTGGTTCTCGTTGGAATGGCTTCTACCCACTTAGAGACATAATCAACGGCCACTAATATGTACTTGTACGGGCCCGACGTTGGGAAAGGTCCCATGAAGTCGATCCCCCATACATCAAAGAGCTCCACTTCTAGAATTCCGGTTTGCGGAGTCTCATTTCTCCTTGACAAGTTCCCTTCTCTTTGGCACTCCTCACATCTCTTCACAAACTCATGCACATCCTTGAACATGGTCGGCCAATAGAACCCACAATGAAGGATTTTGGCCGTGGTTTTGGAACTCTTGGCGTGTCCTCCGGTTGGCAAAGAATGACAATGGCGAATGACACTTTCAACCTCCTCACTTGGAATGCACCGTCTATAGATTCTATCGCTACCCTCCTTGTATAAGTATGGATCATCCCAATAATATTGCCTAGCATCATGCAAGAATTTCTTCCTAGCCGAGTAAGACAAATTTGGTGGGATCACTCCTCCTACAACAAAGTTAGCAAAATCCGCAAATCAAGGAGCAACCCTTCGTTTTGTGGTGTTAATAGACAATAGACAAGTAGGAGATGAAGATTTAATGGACTTAGGATGTGAATGAATTGAGACCGAGTGAAGGATCTTACTTGTTGCCATGGATCGACATTGTAAGGTATTGATCCCGACATGTGGTGACATCGATCGAGTTGAGCAAGTGCAGATTTCACTTAGGACCGACGTTGTGGGCCTCGGGCCCGAGGTACTGGGCATCTCGGTCCGGCATTCCACACTTCTGGCCCGACATTCTGGGTTAGTCGATCCATCCTTCTTGCTACTCATTAGTCCTTCATCCGCCCTCATGTCGTCTATCTCCATACCATCTCCCATCTCCTTCATGTACTCCATTGGCAACCTAGATAGATGATCGGCCACCAAATTCTCCGCGCCCACCTTGTCCTTGATCTCATGGTCAAATTCTTGAAGAAGAAGCATCCATCTCAAGAGCCTTGGTTTTGCATCTTTCTTCTTCATGAGGTACTTGATTGCCGCATGATCCGTATAGACCACCACTTTAGACCCCACAAGATATGACCGGAATTTCTCAAATGCAAACACCACCGCTAGGAACTCCTTTTCCGTAGTTGTGTATTTACATTGAGTCTCATCCAAGGTTTTACTTGCATAGTAGATGGCATGCAACTTTCCCTCCTTTCTTTGCCCAAGAACGGCTCCCACGGCAAAATCACTTGCATCACACATCATTTCGAAGGGAAGATTCCAATCGGGTGACGCCATGATTGGTGCCGAAACTAAAGCATCTCTCAACCTACAAAAAGCACTCATACAATCCTCGGAAAATTCGAAGGGAACATCCTTCATCAAGAGGTTAGACAATGGTTTTGAGATTTTAGAGAAATCTTTGATAAAACGTCTATAAAAACCCGCATGACCTAGGAAGCTCCTAACATCACGCACACAAGTAGGTGGGGGAAGTTTCTCTATTATCTCAATCTTGGCCCTATCAACTTCTATTCCTCTACTAGAGATGAGATGTCCTAGGACTATTCCCTCCTTAACCATGAAATGACATTTTTCCCAATTTAGCACAAGGTTAGTCTCTTCACATCTAGCTAACACTCTATCCAAATTAGCCAAACAAGCATCAAAAGAGGATCCATAGACCGAAAAGTCATCCATAAATACTTCTACAATTTCCTCTACCATGTCGGAGAAGATAGACATCATACACCTTTGGAACGTTGCCGGAGCATTACATAAACCAAAAGGCATACGTCTATAGGCAAATGTTCCGTAGGGGCATGTAAAGGTCGTCTTCTCTTGATCATCGGGGTGAATAGGTATTTGCCAAAATCCACTATACCCATCAAGATAGCAAAAGTATTCATGTTGTGCTAATCTTTCAAGAACTTGGTCAATAAAAGGAAGGGGAAAATGATCTTTACGAGTTCCACTATTTAGTTTTCGGTAATCAATGCACATGCGCCATTTGGTTGTGGTTCTAGTTGGAATCATTTCTCCTTTCTCATTTTTCACTACGGTCAACCCACCTTTCTTAGGAACTACATGCACGGGACTAACATATCTACTATCCGAAATTGGGAATATAATTCCCGCATCCAACATCCTAAGTATCTCACTTTTAACCACTTCTTTCATATTAGGATTCAATCTTCTTTGTGGTTCAATAGTGGGCTTATGATTATCCTCCATGTAAATCCTATGCATGCAAATTGATGGTGAGATCCCCTTAAGTTCCTCTAATGAATACCCTAAGGCCCCCCTATGCTTTCTTAAGATCACTAACAACTTGGACTCTTCCTCATTACTCAAGTTAGCATTCACAATTACGGGGAATGTAGAGTTAGGGCCTAAGAAAGCATACCTCAAGTCCTTTGGGAGCTCCTTTAGCACATGGGAAGGCTCCGGTGGTGCTTGAGTTTCCTCCGTCTCGGCTTTGAACACCTCTAAGTAAGTCATCCCGCTCTCCATCTTCTCGTCCTCTTCTTGAAGAGCTATCACCCCTTCATTCTTCACTTCAACGCCATAGGGTGGAGGGATGGCTTTCAACTCTAGCTTCCTTGTGCTTGGTTTGTTGGCTATAGCTTCCCATTGTACACCATTTGGAAGAAATTGAACCATCTTAGCTTCTCTATGCAATGCTTCTCTCGAGGTTGGCTTGAAAGAGAAGTCAAGCTCAACTCCTCCAAATTCAAGGGACAAGTAACCTTTCCTCACATCTATGACGGCTCCAACCGTAGCCAAGAATGGTCTCCCCAAGATGATAGGCTCACCCGGTACTTCTAGCATATCCACCACAACGAAGTCCGTTGGTACATAGTGCCCTTCTATACACAATGGATAATCCTCCACTACTCCAATTGGCTCAATTGAAGTCCCATCGGCTATGGTCAATCTCATATTTACCGGAGCAATGAGTCCCATAGCGGTTGACTTCCATATGGTGTATGGTATAACACTTGTACTAGCCCCAAGGTCACACAATGCTTGAAACTTCCTTGGTCCAACACCCACGGTGATGGCAAATCTTCCGGGATCTCCAAGCTTTTGAGGTAGCTCCAATATCTTCACCTCGTCTTGCATCTCAATGATCGACCTTTTCTTGCTCAAGATCTCTCTCAAAAACTTTGCATAAGACGGCATCTCGCTTAGAGCATCGGTGAAAGGAATAGTGATGTTCAAGCCTTGCAAAAGCTTTAAGAACCGCTTGAACTTGCCTTCAACAATCTCCTTGGGCTTCTTCATAGGATAAGGGAGAGTAGTGCCACCTTGCTTCTTGCTTGGATCATCCTCCTTGGATCGACTCTTCTCAACAAAATCACCTTGGATCGACGTTGGAGGTACCTCGGGACCGACTTCTGGAACCTCGGTCCCAGGGCAAAAGGCTTCCGGGCACATCGGGCCAACTTCAGAGGACGTCGGGCTAACTTCAGAGCAAGTCGGGCCCGAGTTGCTGGGTAACTCGGTCCGACTCAGGGAACTTCCTCCATCTTCTGGTTCGACTTCAGAGGACCTCGGGCCCGAGTTGCTGGGTAACTCGGTCCGAGTTGCTGGCTCCTCTTCTTTTGGTTTTGGCTCGTGTGGCTCGGGCAAACTCCGTCCACTCCTTAGTCCTATGGCTCGAACTTCGTTTTGTTGTTGTGGGGCACGGGGATTCTCCTCGGGTCGGCCCGGGAGTCTCCCTTCCTCTCTTGGAAGTTGATTCGCCATGTGAACAAATTGGTTGTCCACTTGCCTTCTCCACACACCCAACTCCTTGAATTGATCATCAAACTTCCTCTCCATGTTGGTAACTTGGTTCTTCAAATCTTGAGCCCATGGTGGTGCTTGCTCATAGAAACCGGGAGGTCGGTATGGTTGTTGTTGGGCTCTTGGCTCGTTTTGGTTGAAGTTGTTGTTGTAGCCACTTGCTTGCCCTTGATTCCACCTTCCTCCATTGTTGTTGAAGTTGGTTCTCCCTCCGAAATTCCTTTGAACATAATGAGCCTCCTCAATTTGCTCCGCCAATCGGACTTGACGCTCATTTGGGCACTCTTGAGCTCCATGCTTCAAGGAACCACACTCTTCACATGCTCTTGTGGTTTGGGCATAACTCATCTTCCGCCTCATCTTGTTCAACTCGTCCTCCAAGAATTGGATCTTCACATCTTTATCCACCTCTTCACTCTTGGGGTCGTAGAGCTTCTTCGGGCCTTCTCCATGGACTCTTCCCTCCTTGGTCACGTTGCTAGTCCCATACATCGCCTCATAATCCGAGAGTTTGTCCAACAACTCCCACGCTTGCTCCGGTGGCAAGTCAATGAACCCACAATCGGTATGGAGGTTCAACTTGTCCTTCGTGGCGGTGTTGATCCCTTGGAAAAAGATGTCTTGTAGGACATAAGGTTGTTGGCCATGTGTCGGGCATGCTCTCAACATCTCTTTGAACCGGTCCCACGCCTCAAAAAGTGGCTCATAAGCTCCTTGTTGGAAACTAGCAATCTTCCGCCTAAGCTCCGTCGTCTTGGTGGGTGGGAAGAACTTCATCAAGAATGCTTCATTTAGGGCTCTCCATGAGGTGATAGATCGAGGTGCTTGACTCTCCAACCAATGCAAAGCCTTTCCTCCCAAAGACCACTTGAAGGCCTTGAGTAGCACATACTCAAGTGTCTCATCATCCGTGGAAATGGTCTCGCAAAGGTCCTTGAATTGCTTGACATGCTCGATCGGACACTCGTTCGGCCTCCCTTGGAATTGCTCTCTCTTGATGAGCGAAATAAATTGAGTTTTGATCTCAAAATTCCTCGCCACCTCCGGTAAGACTATGGCCGGCTCCGGGACCTTCAACTCCGGATGCATGTATTGTCTAGCATTCCGGGGTTGAGTGTTGATTTGGGCCTCCAACCTTATCCTTTTCTCCCTCTCCCTACGGGCCTCGGCATCTCGGTTTGCCATCTCAATTTGCATTCGAGCCATTTCGGCTCTCAACCTCTCGAACTCCTCATCTCGGGCTTGGTCCGCCATCCTCTTCTTCTTGCGGGCTTGCCTTAGAATATTCTCCGGGTCAATCACAAAGTCGAGCTCAGGAGTTCCTCGGACGGAACTAGCTCGCATGCACCTACAACCAAAGACACAAACAAAACCGAATCAAAACAAAACAAGGGGCTCGGGCTAATCCCTCACCCAAAGTACTACAAAATCAAAGACTCAACAAAAATGGGTACCTCGAACAAGTAGAACTCCCCGGCAACGGCGCCAAAATTCTGATCGGTCCGGGATCGGAGGTCTCACAATTTAAATTTATAAAACCGAACCTCAAGATTGTAGTAAAGAGGTAGGGTGTCGAACACACGGGAGTTCGTGTGTCGAGTGTACCCGGAAATACTTAAAAAGGGATGAAAACAAGGTAAAAACGAAGGAAAAGCAAAGAGAGATCACCTCGGACCGACACTGGTCACTTCGGTCCGAGGGTGGATCGAGGTCAATTTGGCCGGGACCGACGTTGGTGCAAGTCGGGCCCGATGTACTGGGTAACTCGATTTAAGCAAAATTGGTAGATCGGTCTTGGGTTTTTGGGTTCCACACCTAACTAGACTTGGATATTCTTCCCCAATTCAGCCAATAAGAGCTTGATCTTAGTGAGATCGAGGTTGCTCGCCCCAAATCTCTCCAATCTACACTTCGACCCAAGGGAGCTTTCGCGTCACCTTCGATGCTAGAGACTTGTGATGAGATCGAGACCACTTTCGCTTACTCTTACCAAACACAAGCTCTAGATCCCTTGCTTTCACAAGAGAATTGAAGCTCAATGTAGAGAGGATTCACAAATCAAGCACTCAAGGCTATGGAATTGGGGTTTTCTACCCAAATCTAACTAAGGGCTTCCCCCATAGCCCAAGACTATGGAATCTACTCCATCAAGTAAGAGAAAAACGAAATCAAAAGAGAAATAAAACTAATCTCAATCATCATCATCAAACCAAACTCCAATTTCATTCAAATTCAAGGTGTCTTACAAAACCAAGTTCAATTCTACTAGATCAAAGCAAAACAAAGCACAAAAACTCACTAGACCTCCTCTCTCCTCCACCGGCCTCTCTTCTCTTCCTTCCTCCTTCTTCTCCTTGCCCTCCAAGTCTTCCTTTGAGCCTTTAGAGAGTGATTTGGTTGTGGTCTATCCAAACATACCTTTAATCCTTCCTAATCACCTCTATTTATAGCCTTCTAAGGATTGGGGACCAAGGAATCCCAATTTAGAAAGGGGCAAATGTGGAAAGTTGCTAAAAATATGCCTTGGGGAGCAATCCTCTCATCCGCCGACTTTGGACCGACACGGGTGACCTCGGGCCCGACGTTGTCCAACCTCGGTCCCATGCGCTGGATGCTCGATCTCGGGCCCGACGTGGTGGAACTCGATCCTGGGCCTCGATCCTTGCTTTCTTCCTTGGTTTCTCTTGGTTCCACTTCATTCTTGGCTTGGCTCTTGTACTCCTTGACTTGGCTCCTTCCTTAGCTCCTCGAAATCGCTCTCATTCTTGCCATTTTACCTACAAAAACACACAAAACTCGCATAGTCTCCGACTCTTGAAGAAAACCGGGAACTAGGCTAAAAAGGGAACGAAACTAACAAAGAAGAGAATGAAATACACATATTTACAAAGGAAATTAACCACTAAAACACCACCAAAATGAGAGACATCAGCATCTCATCTCCCACATCCCAGATATTGACATACACGCTCCATACTTACCAAGTATAACAATGTAAAGCTTATCAATGGCGGACGACCACGTACAATGAAAGGCTAAATCAGGTCTATAGATCATCAATGGTGCCGAACCCAATTAAACGGAGGAGATGCTCAGGTGGATATCGAGATGAAAAAATTAAATGGAGGAGATGCTCATGTGGATATTGAGATGAAAAATGAAGCTTGCCGGGAAGCCAAAATGTGAATGCCAATGAATACATTTTCAACATCCATCTTAACGTACAAGGGAAGATGTGAATGAAGTGATAATGTGAAATTGCACTAAATACATTTATCATGTAACGAGGATTTCCATAGTATATGTTTTGGTTTTTCTATAACAATATCATAAGACTAGCATGTTTAGAGTATATCCACACATACTATTCTCAATGAAAACAAAAAATGTATGTCGGAATTGGTTATTATATGAATATTATAAGAATATTCATGTAATATTCAGAAACTAAGAAGATGCACCTGAATCAAGTCTCTGGAAAATTAAATGTGTATAAAAATGAAGAAACTATTGAGAAAAAATGAAATGCATACAAAGGAATAGGCTTTAAAGTTGCAAAGGAATTAAACCAAGTTTATGAAGAATATAAAGAGCTCCTGAGCTTATATATCCCTAATCACCGAAAGCACCAAAACTCTATACACTAATAAAATTTCGAGGCAATCCTTACATATAACGTTTATGTAGAATTCACCAATTTCACGCTTTAGCGAATTCAGATGAGGTAACGTGATCAAATCATCCGTCTCAACTCCAACTGAAATCAACCAATAAGACTACTAACTACACTATGCCCTCCTAAAACAGAAGCAAAATGGTCAAAGTCACACACAAAAGCAAGCAAATATGTCCTAACTTTTAATGGAGGAGGTTTTGCTTCTAAGCCACAAAGTCTAGGCAATCAAGCTCTGTTGTTGTTCCCCATATCCTGCGCACATCGTTGCAAAAGAAAATTACATTGCAAACCCATACAAATACTGGTAGCTTTCTGTTGGGCTCCCTCCTTAATTGGAGCAAATTAATCAAATTAGCCCATGATAAAAGGCCCAATCCAAAGAAAAGTCTAGAGTTTTTGGGTAGATTAAGGAATAATCTAGAATTATGTAGCTAGGATGGTAGATAAGATATTTTTGTGGGACATTCTAGAAATTAGGAGAAAGTTTAAAGCAAAAGAGAATTCTAGATTAGGAGCATTCTAGATTAGAGCTTAATGAGGAGATGGGTGTCATCCCTCACCTATAAATACATGTAGTGTGCACCACTTTGAGCATCGAAGTGTGATCAAAACACAAGCAAATCAAAGTGAGTGTTAGTGAGTTTGAGAGTGTGTGCCCACAAAGATTATCTAGCCTTATAAAATCTCTTTCCACATAAATACAAAAATTAGTGTTTGTAACTAGTTGTCCACTTCCCATCTTAATCCGACGAAGAGGGAAAACCGAGGTTTCCCAACAGTGGTATCAGAGCCAGGTTCGTTCGTCGTCAACGATAGCTCGTCCGATTCAAGATGGAGGCCATTACTACACACGATGGTGAGATGTTCAAGCTCACGGCGGACAACTACTCACATTGGAGGACGATGATGGAAGACCACTTGTATTGCAAGGATTTGCAAGAGCCCATCATCACCAAGACCAAGCCGCAAGGAAAGAGTAACAAGGAGTGGGATCTCCTAAATAGGAAGACGGTCGCAATGATCCGTAAGTACATCGACAAATCCTTGTTTGAGCATGTTGTTGATTATACAAATGCTTTTGAATTATGGGAAAAACTTGATTCCCTAATTCAAAAGAAAACTCCTCGTAACAAAGCCCTCCTAATGCGACGGTTGGTAAAGATGGAGTATAAGGATGGGCAAAGCATGATTGAGCACTTGAATAATTTCAAGGGGCTCGTTAATCAGCTAAATAAGGTTGAGATGAAGGTCGAAGACGAAATGCAAGCCCTTCTACTCCTAAGTTCCCTTCCGGAGAGTTGGGACACTCTGGTGGTTACTCTAAGTAACTCTGCACCAGATGGGAAGCTTACCATGGACACCGTCAGTGATAGCCTTCTAAACGAAGAAGCCAGGAGAAAGGAACGAGGCCAGAATGCTCAATCGGAGGCGAACGTCGTGCACAATCGAGGCAAAGACGAGACACGTGGGCGCAGCAGAACCCGAGTCCGAGATCAATCTCAAGGACGATCCAAGTCACGCTCAAGGGTTACGTGCTACTATTGCGGCAAGTCGGGCCACATCAAAGCAGATTGCCGAAACCTTAAGAGGGATCAAAGGGTTGACAATGTCAAACCGGACCAGTTTAACCCGACGAAGAAGCAAGGCGAGAAGAGCACTAGTGCCGTGGCAGACGAAGGTGAGGACGTCTACCTCATAGGGGAAGAAAACTTCCTTAACATCGCCTCTAATGATAGCTCTTGGATCGTCGACTCCGGTGCTTCCTTCCATGTCACCCCTCATGAGAGCTTCTTCTCATCCTACCAAAGTGGCGAATTTGGTAACGTCCAGATGGGAAATCAAGGTAGGAGTAAGATTGTCGGTAAGGGAGACGTTACCTTGACATCAAACACCGGATGCAGGCTCGTCCTTAAGGAGGTAAGGCATGTCCCTGATATGCGCCTTAATCTCATATCAACCGGAAAGTTGGATGATGCCGGTCTTGCAAATCACTTTGGAGATGGCAAATGGAAACTCACCAAAGGAAGCTTGGTCCTAGCTCGAGGAACAAAGGAGGGGTCGTTGTATGTTACACAAGCAAAGGTTCACACCGGGGAAGTGAACACATCGGTAGCTGACATGGAGCTATGGCACAGAAGGCTTGGGCATATGAGCGAGAAGGGTCTTCAAATCCTCGCTCGTAAGCAACTCCTCCCGAATTTGCAAGGTAACATTCTCGAACCATGTGCTGATTGTTTGGCTGGCAAACAACATAGAGTTTCTTTTCAAAGATCATCACAACCTAGGAGAAGAAAGCATATCCTTGATCTAGTGCACACCGATGTATGCTCTATGTCCGAAAAATCCCTTGGTGGTGCATCGTACTTTGTCACCTTCATAGATGACCACTCAAGGAAGGTTTGGGTAAACCTGATGAAATCCAAGGACCAAGTCCTTGAAGCATTCAAGGAGTTCATTGCCCGAGTAGAGCGTGAGACGGGTAAGACGCTTAAGAGTGTGCGATCAGACAACGGTGGTGAGTATCGAGGTCCCTTCGAAGCTTTCTGCAAAGCTCATGGGATCAGGTTGGAGAAGACACCGCCTAAGACGCCACAGCTAAACGGGCTTGCTGAGAGGATGAATCGAACGATTGAAGAAAGAGTTCGATGCATGCTCTCTCATGCCAAACTACCCAAGTCATTCTGGGGAGAAGCTGTGATGACAGCGGTTGACGTCATCAATCTCACACCATCAGTTCCTCTGGAAGGAGATGTCCCGGAGCATATATGGTCAGGCAAGAAGGTCTCCTACAATCACCTAAAGGTGTTTGGGTGCAGAGCGTTTGTTCATATTCCCAAGGACGAACGGGCCAAGCTAGATGCTAAGACAAAGGAATGCATCTACCTTGGATCACCACAAGATGAGTTTGGCTACCGACTTTGGGATCCAGTCAACAAGAAGGTTGTTAGAAGCCGAGACGTCGTGTTCTTTGAGGATCAGACGATCAAAGACATCCAAAGATCGGAGAAGCCAAGGTCAAGAGCTAGAAGGAGCGAAGATGACAGCTCTCCTCCTGCACGACAAAATGATCCAGAGGAAGCAGATGAGAATGAAGATGCTAGTACAGGAGATGATGACCAAGATGAGATGGCGGAGCCAGAAGAAGAAACTAACACCCCACCAACGCCTGAGCCAAGACGATCCACCAGAGATAAGAGACCGTCCACGCGATACAACCAAGAGGAGTATGTGACACTCACGGATCAGGGGGAGCCTCAGAGTTACAATGAGGCTATCAACGACATCCACAAGGAGGAGTGGAAGCGAGCCATGCAAGAGGAGATGCAATCCTTGCACGAGAATCATACTTACAAGCTAGTGGAGTTGCCTAAAGGGAGACGTGCCCTGAAGAACAAGTGGGTGTATCGAATCAAATCCGAGTTGAGCAACTCAAAGCCCCGATACAAGGCCCGACTAGTTGTGAAAGGATTCAACCAAAAGAAAGGAGTCGACTTTGAAGAGATATTCTCTCCAGTGGTGAAGATGTCGTCAATCCGAGTTGTGCTTGGTCTAGCAGCTACTTTAGACTTGGAGATTGAGCAACTCGATGTCAAGACAGCTTTTCTCCATGGCGACCTTGAAGAGGAGATCTACATGGAGCAACCAGAAGGATTTGTGGTCCCAGGCAAGGAGAATCTGGTGTGTCGACTAGAGAAGAGTCTCTATGGTCTAAAGCAAGCACCAAGACAGTGGTACAAAAAGTTCGAAACCTTCATGGCGAGCCATGGCTTCAAGAAAACCATGAATGACCACTGTGTCTTCATGAAGAGGTACGCTGGCGGTGACTTCCTAATACTCTTGCTTTATGTCGATGATATGTTGATCATAGGTCATGATCATAAGAAGATAGTTGCTCTAAAGAAAGATTTGAGCAAGTGGTTTGCCATGAAAGATTTGGGGCCAGCAAGACAAATTCTTGGGATGAAGATCACTCGTGATAGACCGAAGAAACTACTATGGCTATCCCAAGATCAATACATTGAGAAGGTGTTGGAGAGATTCAACATGCACAAAACCAAGCCGGTAATTACTCCACTTGCTGGACACTTTAAGCTAAGTTCAAAGCAGAGTCCAACAAGTGAGAAGGAGAAGGAAGAGATGAAGAACACCCCATATGCATCAGCTGTAGGCAGTCTTATGTACGCAATGGTGTGCACTAGGCCTGACATCGCCTACGCAGTTGGAGTTGTAAGTCGTTTCCTAGCTAATCCAGGAAAGGAGCACTGTACAGCAGTCAAATGGATCCTCAGATACCTACGTGGTACAACCAAGAGATGCTTATGCTTTGGAAATGGAAAGCTAGAGCTAAGAGGCTACACAGACGCAGACTGGGCCGGTGACCACGACTCCAGGAAATCAACGTCGGGCTACCTGACTACCTTTGCAGGGGGAGCAGTTTCATGGCAATCCAAGCTGCAAAAGAGTGTCGCCTTGTCCACCACAGAAGCAGAGTATATTGCAGCTACAGAGGCCTGCAAGGAGATGCTATGGATGAAGAATTTCCTACTCGAGTTGGGAGTCGAGCAGAAGAAATACATCTTGCTATGCGACAATCAGAGTGCTATCCACTTGGCAAAGAATCCGACCTATCACTCTCGGTCGAAGCACATCGACATACGATACCATTGGATTCGAGATGTCCTTGAAGAAAAGCTACTACAGCTTGACAAGGTGCACACGGATGAGAACTGGTCAGACATCATGACCAAGGTAATAACGACTAAGAAGTTTGAAGACTGTTGTCAAGGCGCTAACATCTTAACACCTCCAAATTAAGTCGGGAAGGGGGAGATTGTTGGGCTCCCTCCTTAATTGGAGCAAATTAATCAAATTAGCCCATGATAAAAGGCCCAATCCAAAGAAAAGTCTAGAGTTTTTGGGTAGATTAAGGAATAATCTAGAATTATGTAGCTAGGATGGTAGATAAGATATTTTTGTGGGACATTCTAGAAATTAGGAGAAAGTTTAAAGCAAAAGAGAATTCTAGATTAGGAGCATTCTAGATTAGAGCTTAATGAGGAGATGGGTGCCATCCCTCACCTATAAATACATGTAGTGTGCACCACTTTGAGCATCGAAGTGTGATCAAAACACAAGCAAATCAAAGTGAGTGTTAGTGAGTTTGAGAGTGTGTGCCCACAAAGATTATCTAGCCTTATAAAATCTCTTTCCACATAAATACAAAAATTAGTGTTTGTAACTAGTTGTCCACTTCCCATCTTAATCCGACGAAGAGGGAAAACCGAGGTTTCCCAACACTTTCATCTTGTCATCCAAACCATGGCTGAGGCAGCCTTGCTGGGCATCGCAAAATCTGTGGTGGGGCAACTGGGTGCCCCTGCTATCAAAGAGATCCGCCTTCTTTGGAATTCTGACGAGGATCTCCAAAAGCTCCAGCAAACCATTGAAACCATCACTGATTCCCTCCACGATGCTGAGCAGAGGGAGTCCAAGGAGCATCTCGTCAAGGGATGGCTTTCCAGGCTCAGGGCGGTCCTGTACGATGCCGACGACTTGTTCGATGCCATTGCTTATAGGGTCCTGCACAAGGAGGCCAACGCTGGCAACGCCTTCGAAAGAGAGGTACATGCTAGTTGCATAAACGACTGTATTGCTTTCCTAGCTAGCTGGACTGTTACAGTACAAGTTTTCTTCTCCAAATCAAACCCTCAGATTTCAAAAGTTAAGACTACTCATAGTGTGAAGGATATAAGAGAGCGTATAGATGATATTGCTAAGGATATGAGGCAGTTCCAATTTGCGCTCCGACCAACCGAGATTGATGAGAGGAGGGGCTGGGAAACCTACTCTTGCGTCAACAATGAGGACGTAATTGGGAGAAGTGGGGAGAGGGAGGAGGTAGTGAAGTTGCTGTTGCCTGAGGGTGTTAGGGGAGCGGAAAAAAACCTTTCGGTTATCGCAATCATTGGTTTCGGGGGTTTGGGGAAAACTACTTTAGCTAAATACGTGTATAATGATACACGAGTGAAGAGTGGCTTTGATATATGTTTATGGGCTTGCATCAGTAATCACCCCAACTTAAAGCAACTCTTGATGGCGATCATAGCATCTGTTTCTGATTCTGAATTCATCTCCAACAGTCTGGAGCAGTTGCAGAGGAAGTTAAGAGGCTTTATTGGAGGGAAAAAATATTTACTAGTTCTAGATGATGTTTGGGATGAGGATGAATCCAAGTGGCTTAGATTGAAACCCATCCTTAATTGCGGTACAAGCGGCAGTAAGGTTTTAGTCACAACGCGTAATACCAAGGTGGCCCAATGTTTAGATGCCATAGAGCCTTACTATCACTTAAGTGTTCTATCAGAAAAGTGTGCTTGGGATTTGTTTGTAAAATCGGCATTTAAGGAGGATGAGCTTAGTAGCTGTGCTTCTGATGATCTGGTATCGCTAGGGAAGAAGATCATTAAAAAGTGTGGATATGTTCCCCTTGCTGTAGTTATCGTTGGCAAAATGTTGCAGTATAAGGAAAAAGAGAAATTGTCATGGCTGTATTTTGTTGAGAAAGAACTTTCAGAAGTTCTTTCAGTTGATAGCAAAAAGGGTGATATAAACATCATGCAAGTTCTAAAGTTGAGCTATAATGACCTCACGTCTGCATTGAAGCATTGCTTTGCCTATTGTTCACTCTTCCCTAAGGACAGTGTATATATCAAAGATGACCTGGTTCATATGTGGATAGCTCAAGGCTTCATTCGTCCACATGCTAAAAAGAGTTTGGAGGAAGTGGGGAGTGAGTATTTCTTCGAATTGGTTGATAGTGTTGGGAAATCGACCCCTCCAAAGACTCTTGTACACCCACCGAAACCCAACCGACACAAAGATACGATGTTACAAAAGTGACTTTGTATTATATAGTGGAAATGTACAAGACTAGTTTATACGGGTGACTCGGGACTCTTTATATTGTGGGACACCTACACACTCTAACTTACACGCGTGACTCTACACACACCGACACTCGATCGAGTCTACCCAACACATTGCTCGATCTATCCTACCCACACTTGATCACTCTAAGTTGAGTGATGCCTTAAACAAGCACATCAATTGCCTATTTATAGGCAATCTATGTCGGCTACAAAAACACCATTTTCACCCACTACTAGAAGATAATTACATACACATCCCTAGACTTTTCTAGATTTCTCCAAATAGCTCTACTTTCTATAATATTCTAGAATTGCCCTTAATATCTCTCTTGTGAATCTTCTAGATAATGAGCTCTTGACCCAATTAAACCATCCAAGAGGCCCACTTGGAAATTTTAATTAACCTCTTACAATTCCTCCCTTAATTAATATTTCCAAGTACGATAGATCTCGCCGTCTTCATTCCTCTGTCAATGCATCTACTTCATGCATGACCCAACGCCTTGTAAACCACAAACGTTCTCGTTCTACCGCCGCCATATGATCAAGCACCTCCTCTCTCGAACACCTTGCTCCACTCACGTCACGAAGAGTGGCGTGTACCGTCATCAAACCTTTTCCTCGTTTGCGGTACCTACAACCGACAACTTCTCTCCATCATTTAAGTTGCGGTGACCAAACTCTTCATCTCCTCAAGGTGTCATATACGCTTGATCTCCACACACACGCGACGAGGCGGCATCCATCAACCACACAATCTCGGCAACCGCTCAACTCGTTGCCAACCAATCTTCATTCTCACAACATCATCCTCACCGACAACACGTACCATATTGGTGTGCCGGTCACCAACACTCATCCGCAAGGACCTCTCTCGTCCCCTCTAGGTCCTCCCTCAATCGCGGACATCTCACTCGCATGTGACCCTTCACTCCATATTGGTCACCATGCCCACTCGACCGGTTCCTTCACCATTCACGACACCAATATGTCTCAAACCAACTCCGTCACAACGTGAAGTCAATCTTCCCATCAAAGAGTGAGATCTCGAACACATCTTCGACAAGTTGACCATCCTCATGCCAACACGAGATCCTTCCACCAACGAGTTCTACCCGTATCTCCAACAACGACAATCTCACCAACCTTGGCTCTGATACCACTGTTGGGAAATCGACCCCTCCAAAGACTCTTGTACACCCACCGAAACCCAACCGACACAAAGATACGATGTTACAAAAGTGACTTTGTATTATATAGTGGAAATGTACAAGACTAGTTTATACGGGTGACTCGGGACTCTTTATATTGTGGGACACCTACACACTCTAACTTACACGCGTGACTCTACACACACCGACACTCGATCGAGTCTACCCAACACATTGCTCGATCTATCCTACCCACACTTGATCACTCTAAGTTGAGTGATGCCTTAAACAAGCACATCAATTGCCTATTTATAGGCAATCTATGTCGGCTACAAAAACACCACTTTCACCCACTACTAGAAGATAATTACATACACATCCCTAGACTTTTCTAGATTTCTCCAAATAGCTCTACTTTCTATAATATTCTAGAATTGCCCTTAATATCTCTCTTGTGAATCTTCTAGATAATGGGCTCTTGACCCAATTAAACCATCCAAGAGGCCCACTTGGAAATTTTAATTAACCTCTTACAGATAGATGCTTCTTCCAAGAGGTGGAAATGTATGGATTTGAACCTTATCTTCGATATAGATGTAAAATGCATGATCTGCTACATGATTTGGCGATACAAGTGGCAGGGACGGAGAGTAAGTTTATCTTAAAGGAAGATTTGGTCGAAAGTAGTGCTGCTCTTCGTCACATTTCTACATCTTGTCAGGCTAACTTCTTACTTGATTCTTCTGGCATGTCTTCCCATTCAAAGACACTAAGGACTTTGTTATTCCGTGATAGAAGTGCAGAAATGAACACAGAGTCCTTGGATTCATATTTGGCAAGTTTCAGAATGTTGCGTGTCTTGCAGCTGTCAGGATTGAATCTTAATAAGGTACCGGATTCCATTGGAGAAATGATTCACTTGAGATACATTGATCTGTCCAGGAATTCATTAAAAGTTCTGCCAAATTCTATTTGTGAGCTTCACCACCTGCAGACGCTTGATCTCAGGAATTGTTCCAGTATGGAGGAATTGCCTTCAGATATTGGGAAGTTGGTGAGCTTGAGACACCTCTTCTTATATGGTTGTGATAGGCTAGATCCTTCCGGATTGGCGGTGTTAACTACACTTGTTACTCTGGATAAGCTGAATATGGATCACTGTAAAGGGCGCTTAGAATACTTGGGTGGCCTTGATGATTTGAGTGGGACACTGGAAATCGAGTTTCCAGCTAAGGAATGGGCTAATTGGATTGAAGATGCAAGGAAGTCCAACATGTCTAGGAAGCACAAATTGAATGGGATGATCGTAAATTTTTCCAAACTCCAACATCAGGCTGATGAAGAAGAAAACCGAACAAAAGAGCTACTCGAAGAACTTAAGCCCTCGCAAAATATTCAACATTTGCAGATTCTAACGCACAACGCTGACATACTTTCCAGTTGGTTTTCATCGCTTTCGAATCTCAGGACTCTTGAGTTAATTTCATGCTCAATAGAGTACTTAGATGTTAGTTGCACAGGATCTGGTTCCAGCTTGTTTCCGTGCCTTAAAGAACTGCGCATGTCCTATTTGTCTAATTTGAAGGGATGGTGGAGGGAATTGGGAAACAATGTTCCAATTCCTGTACTACCCCGTGTGTCAAGAGTTGAGGTAAGGAAGTGTCCAAATCTGACAGAAAGCATGCCTGTATTGGGCGAGGAGATCAAAGAATTGAGATTGAGTGGGATTAAAGGGGAGTTGGTGAGTAAGTTGGTGAGTACTCCAAACACGAGTTGTACTTCTAGCATCTACACCAAGATGGAATCGCTATATCTTGATGATATATTAGACATAAAATGCTTCCCAACAGGTTGGTTAAGCCAATTAACCGGTCTTAAGTCGCTCACAATGCATGGTTGTGGCGAGCTAAGCTGGGTCTATAGCTGTGGCTTGGCACATCTCACTTCCCTTGAAAAGTTGAGGTTATATAATAGTTGGGGGACGAGGGTGGCTGAGATTGATAATGGGCTGGAAATCATGCAATGGCAAGGGTTGAAGCGACTTCGGGTTTTGCACATGCCTTGGCAAAGCCACCTACAAGAGGGGTTGCAATACCTTACATCCCTTGAAGAGCTGGGTATTGTGTATAATGAAGCCAATCAAGTAGAAACTGATAACGAAGACATGGAGGGGAGAGGGTTGGCGCAGAAATTAGGAGTGATGGAAAGGCTTCACTTACTGCATATTGAATTCAGTGGTAGAACATGTAGCTTTCCTAAGTGGATCCAGTACCTTCGCTGCCTAAAAACGTTGATACTCAAAGAAGGCAGCATATTGTCTTTGAGTATGGGTTGGGGAATCCTTGCAAATATGAGTCTTGAAGTCTTGCGCATGATTAGGATAAGGAATGTTTTCGATACAAGTCTTGATGATCGCAGAGCACTACAACAAACTCAATTCCACTCCCTCGTCGTGATCAACATTTATACCCACTTTAGTCAAGAGGTATGCTTCCTATTTTAAGCTATATATTGTACTCAGTCATGCATACATATAAATAGCTAGACCCACCAACTCATGCTTGACGATATATATGATGCCTTCTTCAGGAGGGAAGTTACTTTCCATGGAACTTCCTTTCATCTCTCCGTATTCTTGAACTTTTCAACATACGGGATTTGTTCCGTATTCCTGACGGAATTCAACACCTCACCTCTCTACAAGAACTGATGCTTAGCTCATGTGGGAGGATCGACGAAATCCCCAAGTGCATGATCAATCTCACCTCCCTCCAACGCCTCCATTTTTCCAGGTCCGCTTCGCACGCACTACAGGAGAGATGCAGACCACAAGTTGGTGAGGATTGGCATCTCATCTCCCATATCCCAGATTTTATGATAGACGGGGTAAGCTAACTTCCGGTTGTTTTCAAACAATACTCCGTACCAATTAGCAAACATATATAGGATATTCTAAATGGAAACAGAGTGTTTAATGTTTGGCTCAACTTGATTTCAGATTCGCGAATCAGACTAATTCTAACGCAGAGGAAGCAACATCACAGTTCATAACCTAACAACAGCACAGACGAATTCTAACGCAGAGGAAACATCATTTATCTTCATCTAGAATTGCGCAATGACTCCAGAAATACAATGCCTCAAACCCATGTGTCCATATGATGTTTGGAGATTATGACTCAATAAATTAGATAACCTGCTTCCTCTCCAAGATCAAACTCCTCACTTAAGTAGCAATTCAGGCAAAAAATTACTCTTTATCTTTTTTTTCTTGGAACGTTGACATAGATTTGTTGATACGACACACGCTCGATCCTCCGGCTAGAGTCGCACGGGTCCAAGTAGGGAACGACGACAGATGATTTCTATTTAGTTTTTAAATGGTATTTTATTATTTTTGTAAATTTCAAATAGAGTCTAGGAACTCCTTCATGGGTTTTCTTTACAGTTCTTTCCGATGACGTTTTTATTGAACCGATAGGGATGTAAATACTCTTATCATTATCTAATCAAGGGAATAATATGATATTGTTTTGTGCCCTAATTCTCTCTTTTCTACTTCCCTTTCATTCCATCTCGTTCGAATTCTCCTATTTCTCCTGATTGTGAAGAGCGTTTGCTCAGTTATTTGGGGACAGCTACTGCAGCTTGTATCATTTGTATAATTGTATATTGTCCAGTAAAGTGCTTGTTGAGTACTGCAAGCTAATAATAGGAATTTACTTTCAGGTTGATATTTGTTAGCATGATGTCTAAATAGGACAACTAATATACAAGTTAATTGTTATATATTTTTATATGGAACACTCACCCGAACTCTTACTTACACTTTTACCCACCCAATGACTTACCCTCAACTCAGACTCACTTATGTACTCAATTGATTTCTTCATCTTAGAGTGATGGATATCTTCACATGAATGTCTATTTATAGACTTTGATGTTGATTTACAAGTCCAATAATTTTCCAGCACCTTCAATATATTGTGTCTAGAAAGATATTCGTATAAGTTTCCATAGAATATTATAGATTTACACTTTTGACCCTCTTTTCTAAAAAACTCTATCATTATCCTTAATTAATATCTTCCTTATATCTGCTAGATAATGTGCTTTATTTTTGGACCATTAACTTAATCCACTTCAAACTAAGGAGGGAGTCCAACACTATGCAAAGAGATGTAGAAGAGAATTCACTCGTCTTTAGTGCAAAGAGAAAGGACCCATGACCAAAAACTATCTAAATGACTAATATGAGAGGAATGCACACCAAGAAAGAAAGCATTTCCCACTGCATCGGCTGACATACCAGATGGAGGTGTTGACATCAAAGGTTGCTCTAGCTAATGCTTGATGGCAAATAAAATGAATACTATGCAGTAAATTCTAAAAGGGTCTAGATCTACTCATGATTCATCGCTTAATTGAGAGAGTGTTGGGCCCTCATAAATTCAAGCCCATGGCCCAACGAAGAAAAGGCCCATTGCCAACTCAACGTTCACGCCAGCCATGAATTCCGATAATTCCGCTCGTTATCAATGAGGAAAGTCAACAGTAGCAAGGCGGTGATCTTCAAGCACCGAATCATAACTTCAAGTGCGAGATTTCCGGGATCTCATGTAACGCCTGCCAACGGCTCAATTAGAGGAGGAAATCTTCGCTATAAAAGGAAGGGAAACGCGCCAAAAAGGATACACTCTGCTCGCACCATCTCTCAAGCAATTCTTGCCATTTTTCGCATCAATCACATCCAATTACAACCTTTTCATTTTAGAAATACGCTGAGATTGTACTCTTTCGATTGTAACCAAGAACAACGTCTGAGAAGATCAACACGAACTACACAACAATTCTCGTCATTCTTTCGTTTTCTTTACATATAATTTCTGCTATTATTTTCTGATCATCATTTCTAACGCGTCGTGACGACTTTGTGACTAGGAGTCCCTCTTTATAGCGAAGTAACGTGTTTACACAGTTAATTCGCCCAAAACAATTGGCGCCCACCGTGGGGCCCTAGCCAAAAAGAAGTCGCGCCCCAGCAAGCTACCAAATCCTCATCAAGCATGGATGCAACTCACAGCCACGTCGGAGATCTCGAGCTGAACAACAACCACACCATCGACTCCGGCGACAACCAAAATCTCAACAACGACAACAGCGACCCTAGCAACACCATCAACAGCGGCGGTAACGACAACCAACAACAAGAACTGCCTCTCCGAGAGGAGCCACCAACCAATAATAACTCCGAAAGACAGCCAACCGAATCCAGCGCTATCGCAGAGATCCGCGCAACCATGCTCGCACTCCAAAAAGATTTAGATAGCCAAAAAGAGGCTAACTCTAAAATTACTGAAGTTTGTGGGAAACAAATTGAGGCTTTAACTAATGAGCGTAACTTGCTTCGATCTCAGGTTCAATCGGCTCCAGCTTACCATCAAAGGAGCGACGTGATCAACGACGTAGCCCGGCGCCTGGACATGGAAGATCCCAATCTCGTTACCCCAAACGGCGCCGGACCGTCAACTGGTAATCAGGTAACTGTTAACACGTCCGGGTCGGTTCGAGAAAGTAGTGAGGTTGTTCAGCTCAAGGAACGCCTCAGAGCCCTGGAAGACCGAATTACTCAGGTCCCAGGGGCTCCTCAACCGATTGCAGTAGAAAGGCGTGACGGTTATACCGATTCGCCCTTTGTACCCGCTATCGCGAGAGTTAACATATCTCGAAAGTATCACGTCCCGGAAATCCAAAAGTATGAAGGGACTACCGATCCCGACCAGCATATAGCAGCCTTTAAGCAAGCTATGAACATTAGTACTGTCCCTTTCGAAATGAAAGAAACCGTTATGTGTCGATGGTTCGGGAACACGTTATGCGGTCCCGCGCTAAACTGGCACTCGCATTTACCACTTGGAAGTATCTCATCTTTTGCTGAGTTGGTTGACAGGTTTAGAATCAGGTTCGCAAGCAGCCGACATGCAAAGAAGCGGTCTAGCGACTTATATCGCTTAGTCCATAAGCCACGAGAGTCCTTAAAAACGTTCCTTAGTCGTTACAACGAGGAACTTGTAACTATTGAGGGATGCGATGCAGCAACGGCAGTGGAAGCCTTCCGACGAGGGATATCTTCCCGAAATCCCGAATTATATCGTGAACTAACAAAGTATCCTTGCTCTAACTTTGATGAAGTGCAGGTTAAAGCGTTGGCTCACGTCCGTCTTGAGGAAGACGACCTCTACGCCGACAAAGGGGCAAGCCCTCAACGAAATGATCGATGACAAGGGAAACGGGAGGCTCGATATGCTCCTTACCCGCCAACCGCCCACCATTCACCACACAACAAGCCAACCGTTAACACGTCATACGCCAAGAGAAGTGAGAGCACCCAGCTGCCCCCAGAACTATCTCAACACAATTTTCGAGTTAGCGCAACAGAGATAGTTCGAACCCTTAGCACGATGGGAAACGCTGTCAAGTGGCCACGAAAGAAAGACGTACCAAATCATCGTAAAGATGAGTCGAGGTGGTGCGACTTTCATTTCGATCACGGTCATACGACAGAGGAGTGCATCGCGCTAAGGAAAGAAGTCGTCGACTTGCTGAGGAAAGGCTATCTCAAAGAGCTGATCTCCGAGCGCGGCAGGGAGCAACTGACCCGGAACGTGGAAAGAGCCCGAAAGCCCGACTCCCCTAAGCATGCAGGAGTCATCAACGTGATTACTAGGGGGTCGGATGTTTGTGGTGTAACCTATTCCGCGGCTAAGAGAATCGCAAGGGAAGCCAGACAAGAAAATCCCAGAGCTCCTACACGCTCCAGCCATGCCATTATGCCTATCACCTTCGACGACGTCGAAGAAGAGGAAGTTCATCACGATTGTTTGATAATATCTTTGACAATTGCAAATTTCCTTGTTAAACGTGTTTTGATTGACAATGGGAGCTCCACTAACTTGCTTATGTTGGATGCGTTGTACAGCTTAGGTCTTGGACTTAACGACATAGTTAAAAAGTCTACGACTTTGGTGGGATTCAGCGGCGAGTCACGCAACACGCTGGGAGAAATTTCCCTACCAACCATTGCTCAGGGAGTAAACTATCAAGTAAAATTTCAAGTGTTAGATTGCCCCTCACCTTTTAATGTTATCTTGGGCAGGCCTTGGATCCACGAAATGAAAGCAATCCCGTCAACATATCACCAGTGCGTGAAGTTCCCTTCCCCTTGGGGGATACAAGAAATCCGAGGAGAACAAATACTTGCAAAAGAATGTTACTCAGTAACGATGAGAGCGACGACTTCCACAACTTCCACAGCCTCAAAGGCGGGGACCAGTAAGCAAACCTCCGATTAGCAATTAAAAGACTGTAAGACTCCATCCTTCTACGTAAAGCCAGAAGCCCCCGAACTAGAAGAGGTAGCACTCGACCCATCCGAACCTTCGAAAAAAGTCCGGGTGGGGGCAGATCTGGAACCAACTTTGCGGGAAGGGCTGGTGGAGTTTTTACGGTCTTACAAAGATTTCTTCGCCTGGGGGAATGAAGATATGATCGGGATAGATCCAAGTGTGATCACTCATACCCTGAACGTCAATCCAAAGATGCCGCCCGTAAAACAGAAAAGGCGTAAGTTCGCTCCCGAGCGAAATCAGGTGATAAACGATGAGGTAAAATCTTTACTTGAGTCCGGAAAAATAAGGGAAGTTAAATACCCTGAATGGCTAGCGAACGTGGTAGTGGTCAAAAAGAAACATGGTAAGTGGCGCGTCTGTGTTGATTTCACTGATTTAAATAAAGCGTGTTCTAAAGACTCGTTCCCATTGCCTCATATTGACGCAATGGTGGACGCGACGGCAGGACACGAGTTATTAACTTTTATGGACGCGTTTAGTGGCTATCACCAAATAATGATGAATCCTGAGGATCAAGAAAAACTGGAATTTGTAACTAATCAGGGAACTTATTGCTATAAAGTTATGCCATTCGGATTGAAAAACGCAGGTGCTACTTACCAGAGATTGGTTAACAAGATGTTTCAGGAAAAGCTAGGGGATACAATGGAGGTCTACATCGACGACATGCTCGTCAAGTCGTTAAAGGCGGAAGATCACATCACTCATCTACGAGACGCCTTTCAAATCTTAAGAGAGTACAAGATGAAGTTGAATCCAACCAAGTGCTCCTTCGGCGTCACCTCAGGTAAGTTCCTCGGGTATATAGTCACCCAAAGGGGGATAGAGGCGAGCCCGGAACAGGTCAAAGCTATAATGGAGCTTGAATCGCCTAAATGCGTGAAAGACATTCAGAAGTTGACAGGAAGAATAGCAGCTCTAAACAGGTTTATATCCCGTTCATCGGATCGAAACAAGCTGTTCTACGACATCTTAAAGAAGAATAAGTCGTTCGAATGGAAAGAAGAGCATGAGAAGGCGTTCGAGGAGTTAAAACGGTATTTATCAAGTCCGCAGGTACTGTCGAAACCACAGCGAGGGGAAAAATTGTATGTCTACCTCGCCGTTACAGAAGTTGCAGTCAGCGCAGTTCTAATCCGAGAAGAAGATGGTAACCAGTTACCAGTTTACTATGTGAGTAAAACATTGCTTGACGCGGAAACCAGGTATTCACCTACGGAAAAACTAGTTTTTTCTTTGGTAATGGCTTCCATTAAGTTACGTCCATACTTTGAAAGTCATTCTATTATCGTGAGAACTAACTATCCTATGAAGAGTATCATGTCCAAACCAGAATTATCAGGTCGCTTAACGCGTTGGCTAATTCACTTGAATGGCTACGACATTTCATATGAACCTCGAACAGCGATAAAGTCGCAAGCCTTGGCAGATTTTGTGGTCGACTTCACCCCTACCCCTTCACAAGAAGAAGAGCGAGAGATGTTGAATGTAACGAGTAATAACAAGTGGTTGATGCACACCGACGGCGCATCAAATCAAGTTGGTGTTGGTCTGGGGGTAGTTCTGAAGTCACCACAGGGGGATAGGATAGCCCAGGCTGTGCGGTGTACGTTCAAAGCAAATAATGAAGCAGAGTATGAGGCGCTCATAGCAGGCTTACTCGTCACTCGAGATCTTAACGTGCAGGAAATCGAGGTAATTTGTGATTCGTTACTTATCGTGAATCAAGTAACAGACTCATATGTTGCCAGGGATTCAAAGATGAAAGCGTACCTAGAGAAGGTGCGTGAGATTGTGAAGAATTTCAAGCATTTCGAGATCAAGCAGGTTCCTCGAGACGCTAATACACAGGCTGACGCCTTAGCTAATCTTGGATCCGCCATAGACCCACGAGAATACACTAAAATTCCCTTCGTGTACCTCGACGCACCATCAATAGTCAAGGAAGCTAACGTATTAGCAGTAAGCAGTTCGGACAGTAACCCGTCCTGGGTAACGCCTTACCTTGAATGGTTGCGGCAAGGCGTCTTGCCAGTAGACAAGGAGGAGGCCAAACGACTTAAGGTAAAAGCTTCCACATTTACGGTTAAGGATAACATTTTGTTCAAGTGGATGTCATCAGGAATATACGCACGATGCGTACGAGAAAACGAAGTACAAGTGGTGTTACGAGACATACATAATGGCGAATGTGGCAACCATACAGGGGGTCAGAACCTGGCAAAGAAAGCAAGCAGGATGGGATACTACTGGCCCACCATGAACAAAGATGCAGCGGAGTTCTCTCGCAAATGTGACGCGTGCCAGCGTCATGGACCAATTCCACATTTACCTTCAGAGTCACTTCATCCCCTTACTTCACCATGGCCATTCATGAAGTGGGGGATGGACATCGTTGGGAAACTCCCACCAGCTTCAGGGCAACGCGTTTATTTACTTGCCATGACAGATTATTTCTCTAAGTGGATCGAGGCCGAAGCCTTCAAGGAAGTCAAGGACACTCAAGTCATCTCGTTTATCCGCAGAAACATCTTAATCAGGTTCGGGATACCATCCACTATAGTATGCGACAACGGCTCCCAATTCATCAGCGACAAGACCAAAGCCTTTTGCCAGCAATACAACATTCAACTTGTTATGTCTACACCTCGCTACCCACAAGCTAATGGTCAGGCGGAAGCAAGTAACAAGGTTATCCTTAACAATCTCAAGAAGCGGCTTAAGGATGCCAAGGGAAAGTGGGCAGACGAGTTACCACTTATACTATGGTCAGATCGCACTACACCTAAGACCGCAACTGGACACACGCCTTTCTCCTTAGTTTATGGGTGCGAGGCTGTGTTACCAGTTGAGGTATCCTTGCCCACCGCTCGATATGGTCTTACTACAGAAGAATCCAACATCTCTAACTTGTTACACCATCTCGACACGGTGGACGAGTTACGAGACGAAGCCTCAATTCGATTAGCAGCATACAAGCAGGGGGTGGCACGGAGTTACAACAAACGAGTTAATTCCAGGGCATTTCAAGTCGGGGACTGGGTGTTGAGAAAAGTTTTTCAAAACACTCAAGAACCAAATGCAGGCAAACTTGGAGCAAATTGGGAGGGCCCCTACCAGATCACTAAAATCGTAGGGCAAGGCGCGTATGAATTAGAGTCACATGATGGCAAGACGGTGCCCAGAAGCTGGAACGCGATGAACTTAAAGCTCTATCATTTCTGAGCAAGGTATACATTTACAACATTACTTTTACACTCTTACGTGATATTCAACTCAATTACATTACGGCTTTACACAAGCCTTGACATACATGGTTCTACGAAAACTAACAAGGGACGCCTTGTGACGTTACAGGCCAAAGACAAAAGGCCCAAGCCTTACAAACAGGCAACAAGTGCACGCAAATTGACTAGTCAAGAATTCCAGATGCACGAGGCGAACGAGACAAACAAGAGTCTTTTCATACAAAGGAACTCTTTATTCATTTACTTGTATAATCAGTCATTATTAATACAAGTTACGACTTTTCTTTACATCTTCGCCCTCATAAGTTGCATCTTATACATTTAGCGCTATATAAATTACACTGAGATCTCTACACTAAGCTAAGTCTTCTACTGGGCTCTTACGCCTTCATCTTGACTCTAAACCTACAAAACAAACGCAGACAAAACAAAGACAAGTATGCATAATAGTGATAAATAAAAATAAGCCCCAAAAAGCACAGGGCAAGCAGTCGAATGGCCCTAAACTAGCGGCCAAAACACTTAAAGTTTTTACAAAACGACCCCAAGAAACATAAGGGGTAAAACGAGTTCAAAAAGCCCCAATACACTGGGGGTAGAGAGTACGAAGTCTTTAGAATCATAAAACAAGCAAGTTTAATCTTCCGAAGCCTTCAGGGAGTCCTTCTCCGTCGCTTCCACTTGCGCCACTTCTTGCGCCACCTTCAGAATATCATCCATCGGAGATGGATTCTTCAGCGCCTTGGCCGCGTCGGGAAACATTGCTATAAAGTTTGCTCTCTCCTTTGCGACGTCCCAACCAGTAGACCTCCCCGCAAAGTACTCCTCCATTGTTTCCACTCGGTCTTTGATGGAGTAGAAGTCGGCGGATTCCTCGATCTCGTTTGCCAGGGCAGCGGATTTCTTCTGCTCATTCTCAAGTTCTTCTTGGTAAACCTGGGATTCCTGCTTAGCCATCTTCAACTCCTCCTGCAACTCGACGACCTTTGATTCCAGTGACGCCTTCTCCCCGACCAATAATGCAGACTTGTTCTTCTCATTTTAGAGATTCATGTTGCAAATAGACAGTTGGTCGGGAAGATCCTTGAACTTGTCAAAAGCAGCAAAAGAGACTTGAAGGCCCTGGGGAGGTACATCAACACGTTACAATTCAGAACAAAAGAAAAGACAGGTAACACGCGAAAGTATGTTTTTAAATCATACCTGCCACTGAGCGGCGACGATTTCACCAAACAATTCAGAATAGGAAGGCTAGGGGTGCGGACGCCCAGAGAAGCAGTCAACTTTCAGAGGGGCCAAGGAGTGAAGGCATTTTACGGGATCCATATCCGGCGACATCATGGTCCTAGACAGGTCGGTCATTTTGACGCCCGAATCCTTCTTAAACCCAGCAGACTTCTTGATCTCCGAAGCCTTAGGGGGGAGCGAGATAGCAGTTTCGGTGTCTGCGCTGGAAGTGGTCTCGGCCTTTCTCTTCTTTCGCGCTTCCAGGCGCTCAGCGGTGGTAAGCGAAGCCGTGGAACGCGTAGCTTTGGAACCTACAACATAAAGGCGTAAACGCGTTAAACAAACACGAAAATATAAAGAAAACACGAAAGAAAAGGAACATGCAAGTGCGAAAACATTTACTCGACATCTCGATTTCGTCAAACTCTGTCGAGGAAGAAGGTCCAAGATCTGGGTACGATCTTTCAGCGGCCGAAAGTGCTTCAATCCGAGAGACGATTACAGCGGAACCTTTGCGCGGAATGAGAGAGCAAACTTCTTCTGTCGAAATAACCAAGAAACAAGTTAGGCACAGGCTGAGCAAAAACAGGGTAAGGAGAAAACACTACCTATAGGCCTCCAGCGGCTTCGTAAGAAGGAGGTGTCGCCTTTAAGAGAAGAGACCCTCACAAAAAAGAATGTATCTGCCCATCCGCGGTCAGATTTTGAAATGTTGAACACAAGGTCCGATTTCGTCCTAAGGGTTTTTAGCGTAATACGCCCAGGACCACCTTTGGAAACGGGATAATTTAAGAAAAAGTTCTCAGCTTTAAAGGCAATGCCCTGAGTGGAGCATAACCGTTCAACGGAGAGCAAGAGCCTCCAAACTTGAGGGATTAATTGCCCCGGCGCAACGTCTATTTTTCTTAAAAAATCAACGACAAGGGGTGAAAACGGGAACCGATGACCAATGCGGAAGGGGTATTCGTGAAGACAAACCCAATCATCGGCGTAAAAATCAGCATAGAAACCAGCAAGAGGGAGAAAAATTTCGGCTTTAGAAGGAAAACCCATAAGCGACGCAAATTCCCAGGGATTTTCGGAAGTAGAATCCCTCTGGAAAGGTGGAGTCTAGATGTGGGAAGGAGACAAAGATGGTAAAGTAGAACTTTTCAAACAGGAAGGAGGAACTTTGTGAGAAGCCATGAAAACCAGAAGAGAAGAAAGCGAAGAAGCGTACCTCAGCAAAAAGAAGGAGGAATAGTTGTGAAACCTGTAGGGCCATCATCGTTCCCATTAAATAGACAGGTGATGGGACAGGGCTATCAACCGCTACAACTTCCCAAAACAACTTTTGAAATTCAAAAAAACCCTAGCAAAACCGCCAGCGGGACGGTTTCCCCGGGCTTTTTGAGGGGGTATTGTTGGGCCCTCAGAAATTCAAGCCCATGACCCAACGAAGAAAAGGCCCATCGCCAACTCAACGTTCACGCCAGCCATGAATTCCGATAATTCCGCTCGTTATCAATGAGGAAAGTCAACTGTAGCAAGGCGGTGATCTTCAAGCACCGAATCATAACTTCAAGTGCGAGATTTTCGGGATCTCATGTAACGCCTGCCAACGGCTCAATTAGAGGAGGAAATCTTCGCTATAAAAGGAAGGGAAACGCACCAAAAAGGATACACTCTGCTCGCACCATCGCTCAAGCAATTCTTGCCATTTTTCGCATCAATCACATCCAATTACAACCTTTTCATTTTAGAAATACACTGAGATTGTACTCTTTCGATTGTAACCAAGAACAACGTCTGAGAAGATCAACACGAACTACACAACAATTCTCGTCATTCTTTCGTTTTCTTTACATATAATTTCTGCTATTATTTTCTGATCATCATTTTTAACGCGTCGTGACGACTTTGTGACTAGGAGTCCCTTTTTATAGCGAAGTAACGTGTTTACACAGTTAATTCGCCCAAAACAGAGAGTACTTTTGGTAAACCAAAGGCGAAAAGCTAGAAGGAAAAAAGTACTACAAAACAAAGCAAAACATAACCAAAACAAAAGGAACAAGAAAAGACACCACGAGGAAGGTAAACAAACAAACACAAACGCACGGCATGACTGGAGAAAGCCGTACAAGAAAACCGCACAAATGTGCACAGCAACAAATAAAGAGAATAAGAACATTGCGGTAGCAAAGCTGAATTTATTGAATCCCTTTTTAAGCATGATAGGACAGACTTGATAAGTGGTATGAATGACTTGTGAAAAAAAAAAACTTCAAAAAATCCTTCAAACATGCCTAATACATCCGATATTTCTTGTAGCAACTGTGATAACTGGAAACGAAACTAGTGCTTACTGAAAACTCAACAGCGCTACAAAACTAGGCTTGTATGGGTTTCACAAGTCTTTAACCTTTTCTGTAATACCTTTGCATACAAATGAGAAACGACTAGAAGTGGTAAATCGACAGGAGGTTCTCATGCCACGTGACTAGAGATGTTAGGACTTAGTCTCATTTCAGAGTTGTAAAGGAGCAAATATTTGGTTTGGTCACAACTTCTTCTATGCTATAGCTACTTAATTAGGTTGCGTTAAGCTACAAGTACGCTACAAGTAGCCGAAGGAACAAATGTTAATGACACTTCAACTACATCAACTCCGTCAAGTTCATGGTGAGCGACGTGATAACAGAATTCAACTATGGGATGAGGTACATGGTTCAGGAGCTAAACACCGAGCTTCATGGTGCCAGCATTATTTTCTGTGATGTCTTCGCAGCTGCCATGGAGCTCATTAAGAACCCTGATCGCTATGGTACGTTATCCATTCTAAACCTCCACTCTGTTTGCTTGATGCTAGTGTTGATACCTTATCAACTCCCAAATACTCAAAAAAAGTTATCTTTTTTTTCTCAGGCTTCTCTGTTACAACAGATGCGTGCTGTGGGGTAGGGAAGTACAAGGGCTGGATCTTATGCATTTCACCTTTGATGGCTTGTCACAATGCATCTACACATATCTGGTGGGATCAGTTTCATCCGACGGATGCAGTAAATGAAATGTTGGCTGATAATGTATGGTCTAGCCTGCATACCAAGATGTGCTATCCCATGAATTTGAGGGACATGGTTACTCAGGATACCAAGTAACTCCTGTTGCGATTCTCTCACAGACTCCTTATCTGCTGCTCGTCTCATTTTATAGGTAAGATCTAGACAATGACTGTGCATCCTCATATACATGCATTGGTAGGTGTATAGCAATTGGTAAATGTACATTGTAAACTTACTGTAAGTAGCAAGTCATGTTTCCAGCTTCCAACATGTTTTCTTTGACATTGTTTGGAAGAGAGTCACCAACATTAGTAATCTTCTGTATCTGCCTGCTGTACAAAACATGGGAACATTCTCTGATGTCCCACAAATCACAAGTATTATGAAAGGCCTTTTTTTGTGATGTATACAAGGCTGGGTATTATTCATGATAGCCTTTTGTAGTTAGTAGTTGGTTTCATGGCCAGTGGCCACCTCAAATTGGAAAGGGCATAAATTTCATGCAATCTCTTCTGGAGTATTGTTTCATGGCCAGTGCCTAAATTAATACTATAAACTTTCTCTTCCTTTTGAAACGGTGTTGTTATGTTATATACAGAGAGATTTAGAGGAAATCCTTTCACTTCTGGAGTAATGTAAGAATTCACCAATTTCATGGATTTCAGATGAGGTAACTATTATTTCAGTTTCTGCTTTAAAATTTTAAGCGTATGCATACCCTTTTCATGATCAAATCGTCCATCTCATCTCCAATTGAAATCAACCAACAAGACTAATAGCAACTGCTATACGCCCCCTAACTTTTATTTTGATCGTGCGACTCATGCATAAGCACTAAATTTTGGAAAGGTGTGAGCTGTTCATCATGTGTGATTGAGGAAATATTCTTACGATTTATGTAACCCACTTGCTGCGATATATAGGTTTAAAATATTGAAAATGTAATGATTTGTTGTAGTATTATATTTCTTCAAAGTTATATATATTTTTTTAGTGAACTTATTAATTTTCATTTAAGCTTTGAGTTTCTAAAAACAACAACCTTAATCGATGTTTTTAAATTGATTCAACTATCTTTACAAGCGGGTCAACGTACATACCAATACCGGCATACTCCGTACTATACTACAACAAACATAGTTGAATCAATTATTAACAAACATTCCTACAAATTTCAGGGATAAGCCCCTTTATGACGTGGCAACTTCTCTCCCTCATACAGCCATACTCGTCTTGCAATCATGTCACAGATATTTTGTAACTACAATATTCCTTCTTTATGCTATCTATGAAATGAGATTGATCCCCTCATGTTCATACCTCTTTTTCATTGATTGAAGCTCAGCTAATCTTTTCACCGTTCTTGCGACCGGCCAACTAATCAGTTTTGCATCCCATCCATCCATCACGCCCCCAGATCAGATCCCAATCCCAATCATGGCCGAGGCAGCGTTGCTTGGCGTTGCAAAGTCTGTGATCGAGCAACTCGGCGAACCTGCTTTGCAAGAGTTGCTGCTGGTGTGGAACTCCAAGAAGGATCTCCAACGGCTTGAGCAAACCATCCAAACCATCACCGACTTCCTCCGCGACGCCGAGCGGAGGGAACCCACCAACAATCTTGTCAGGGGATGGCTTTCCCGGCTTAGGGAGGTCCTGTACGAAGCTGACGACTTGTTCGACTCGGTTGCCTTCATGGCCTTGCACAAGAAGGCCATGAGCGGTAGCACACTCAAGGATAAGGTACACCGTTTCTCCTCGAAGTTGAAACAGCCGGGTTTCGATCTTAAGGTTGCTCATGGTGTCAAGGACATCAGGGAGCGCCTAGATGGGATCAAGGATGACATGAGTCCATTCAACTTTGCGTTGATCAAACCGCGGGTTGAAGCTGAAGAGAGCTCTGTCAGTGTTAGGCTCCGCAATAGGGAGGAAACTCACTCTTTTGTCAAAGTCGAGGATGTGATAGGGAGAGGCAACGAGAGAGAGGACATCGTGTCATTGTTACTTGGTGGGGGAGAGGAAGAAGGAAAGAGTCTTTCGGTTGTTTCGGTCATTGGCTTCGGGGGAATGGGGAAGACGACTTTAGCTCAACTCGTGTGCAACGACGAGCGAGTGGTGAGTGGCTTTGATGTGTGCTTATGGGTATGCATCAATTACCTTTCAGATCTCAAGCAGGTCTTGGTGGCAATCTTAGCATCTGCACAGAAGTCCAAACCTGATGGCCAGACTTTAGATCAGCTGCAAAAGATGTTTCGAGAGGAGATTGCTAGCAAAAGATTTTTACTAGTCCTAGATGATGTTTGGGATGACAATGCATCCAATTGGCTAAAGTTGAAATCCCTCTTGAGCTGCGGAAAAAATGGTAACAAGGTTTTAGTAACAACACGGAGCGCAAAGGTGGCCCAATGTTTGGATGCTAGAAAGCCTTACTATCACCTAAACGTTCTGTCCGAAGAGAGTGCTTGCAGTTTGTTTGTGAGAATGGCATTTGAAGATGGAGAGTTTAGTGGCAGTGATTCCGATGAATTGCAGCCTCTGGTGAAGGAGATTGTTCGCAAGTGCGGATACGTTCCGCTTGTCCTGGTCACTGTTGGCAGAATGCTGCGCTACAAGGAAAAAGAGAAGAGGTCATGGATGTCTTTCATAGAGGAGCTCCCGGAAGTTCTGTCGGACGCTGCTGGCGACGGTAATGGCAATATCATGCAGGTTTTGAAGTTTAGTTATGATGATCTCCCA
Source organism: Polygonum aviculare (assembly GCA_934048045.1). NCBI lineage: Eukaryota > Viridiplantae > Streptophyta > Magnoliopsida > Caryophyllales > Polygonaceae > Polygonum > Polygonum aviculare. The sequence continues at coordinate 2,716,302 of OW204030.1, read as the reverse complement.
CCCCCCTTGAAGCACTGCTTTGCCTATTGTTCGCTCTTCCCTAAAGACTACGTGTTCCCTAAAGATGAGTTGGTTCGCTTGTGGATAGCTCAAGGCTTTATTGTTCCACATGGTAAGAAGAGTTTGGAGGAAGTGGGGGATGACTATTTCTTCCAAATGGTCCATAGATGCTTCTTTCAAGAGGTGGAAATGTATACGAAAGGTTTTGGCTGTGTTGAATATAGATGTAAGATGCATGATTTGCTACACGATTTGGCGATCCAAGTTGCAGGAAAGGAGTGCAGTTATGTTGGAACAGGTCTGGAAAGCGCGGGTGATAAGATTGCGCACTGTCGTCACGTCTCCCTCCATTGCAATCCCAATGTATTACTTGAACGTTCAAGTATGTCTTCCCCATCAAAGACGTTGAGGACGCTTTTGTTCTTTGACGAAATGAAACTCGAAGCAAAGTTGTTGGATTCATTTTGTGCAAGTTTCAAAGTGTTGCGAGCCTTGCAATTATCAAATCTAGGTTTGAAAAAATTACCAGAAGCCATTGGAGAATTGATACACTTGAGATACGTCAACCTATCATGGAATGATGGAATAACGTATCTTCCAAATTCAATCTGTAAGCTTCACCACTTGCATAGTCTTATACTTGAGGATTGTAGAGGATTGAAAAAACTACCTTCAAATCTGGGGAGGTTGGTGAGCTTGAGACACCTTCTTTTGAAAGGTTGCTATTACTTAGATGCTTTTCCTTCAGGACTGGCGGCCTTAACTAGACTTGTGACTTTGGATCGGCTCAAAGTACACCCGCGTAATGGGGGGTTGAGATACATGGGTCACCTTGACGACTTGTGTGGGATGTTGAGCATTGAGCTACCATCAAAGGGATGGTCTAATTGCATAGAAGATGCAAGGGAATCAGGAATGTTTAGGAAGCACAAACTGAATGGGATGAGCATAGAGTGGGAAGTCGATCGGGAAGTTACGCATGGGTTAAAAGAAGACGAAGCAAGTGTAGCAAAAACGGTGCTTGAACAACTAAAGCCAAATGAAAATCTTCAACATTTGAACATTAAAGGGTATGAAGGCCACACACTTTCCAATTGGTTTTCGTCAGGCTTAAATCATCTTAAGGAACTTGTTCTTTCAAACTGTTGGTTAGAGTACTTGGAAGACGTTGATTGCATACGATCAGTTGGATCCAGCTTGTTCCCCTGCCTTGAAATCCTGAGAATGGAAGACTTGCATAATTTGAAGGGATGGTGGAGAGATTTGGGAGACAAGGCTCCAATGCCACAGCTTTCAAGCTTGCCCCTTGTTTCAGAAGTTGATATAGATGGTTGCCCACGTCTTGTGGAAAACATGCCGTTATTTGGTGGGGAAATCAAAGTGTTGAGGTTGGTGATGGTTAGTACGAAGTTGCTGAATATGTCGCTTAGCAGCACTAGTATCTCCAAGTTGCAAGTACTATATCTAATAGGTCTAAGGGACTTGGAATGCTTGCCAGAAGGTTCGATAAAGCGCTTAACCGCTCTCAAGTCACTTGAGATTGCAGGTTGTAAGGAGCTAAGGTGGGTGTCTAGTCGTGGCTTGGCATATCTCACTTCGCTTGAAAAGTTGATGATATCATTCTGCGGAGATGTGAGACTCTTGGACGATGAAACGGGGTGTGATGAGTCGGAGATGACTACGACAGAGATGATGATGCCATGGGCATCGTTGCAGAGGCTTTGTAAATTGGAAGTGCCTTGGCAGAGCCACTTACTAGAGGGGCTCCAATACCTCACTTCCCTTGAAGAGCTGACGACGGTTTTGTACGATGAAGACGACAACGTAGGCGCACTCGATGAAGACATGCAAGGGAAGCTAGGATTGTTGGAAAGGCTTCATACGCTGAAGGTTAAATTCGAGGGACTCCAATGCAACTTTCCAAGGTGGGTCCAACACCTCCGTTGCATAAAACTATTGGTACTTGATGCAGGTTCTGGCTCCAAAGAGTTGATGAATATGAGCTGGGGAAGCCTTGCGAAAATGAATCTTCGCAGCTTGCATATGTATGGGATAAGTAAGGTGAGCAGGTGCAGTGTGGATGATTGGGTGGCAGAACAACAACAACAACAACTGACGTCCCTCGTTGAGCTCTTCATTGATGGACCTATGGATGACCAGGTACGTAGCGTGTAGATGTATTCGATTAAATTCATATCTTTCTTATTTGACAGTCTATATTTTTTACTCGGGTAATGCAATGTAGGAGGGAGGATGCATAGGTGGCATTCCATGGAAGCTCCTTCCTTGTCTCCGTACTCTTGAACTATCTGTCGACGGCGGATGGAATGTAAGGAGTGTTCCCGACGGAGTTCAGCACCTCACCTTTCTCCAAGTTTTGCAGATTGACGCAAAGAGATGGTATCGTGCAGATAATGATAGCATATTAGGGATCAAAGCGATCCCTGATTGGATGATCAATCTCACCTCCCTCCAACGGCTCTCTATCAGAGGATGCTCGCCGGAGCTCGCAAAGAGATGCGAAAAGCAAACCGGTGAGGATTGGCATCTCATCTCCCACATCCCAGATATTGACATACACGCTCCATACTTACCAAGTATAACAATGTAAAGCTTATCAATGGCGGACGACCACGTACAATGAAAGGCTAAATCAGGTCTATAGATCATCAATGGTGCCGAACCCAATTAAATGGAGGAGATGCTCAGGTGTATATTGAGATGAAAAATGAAGCTGGCCGGGAAGCCAAATTGTGAATGCCAATCAATACATTTTCAACATCGGTTTTAACGTACAAGGGAAGATGTGAAATTGTGAATGAAGTGATGATGTACATATGCTGAAAGGTTTTGGATTGCACTAAATACATTTATCAAGTAACCAGGATTTCCTTAGTATATAATGTTTGAAAATATATCCACACATACTATTCTCAATCAAAAGACAAAATGTAATATACGTTTATGTCTCTATTGTTAAGAAAACATCTTCGGAACTGGTTATTATATGAATATTATAAAAAAAAAATCATGTAATATTCGGAAACTGAGAAGATGCACCTGAATCAAGTCTATGGAAAATTAAATGTGTATAAAAATGAAGAAACCATTGGGAAAGAAGGAAATGCATACAAAGGAATAGCCTTTTAAAGTTGCTAAGGAATTAAACCAAGTTTATGAAGATGATAAACAATATAAAGAGCTCTTGAGCTTATATATCCCTAATCACCGAAAGCACCAAAACTCTATACACTAAGATTTCGAGGCAATCCTTACATATAAAATGTTCATGTAGAATTCACCAATTTCACGCTTTAGCGATTTCAGATGAGGTAACGTGATCAAATCATCCGTCTCAACTCCAACTGAAATCAACCAATAAAACTACTAACTACACTATGCCCTCCTAAAACAGAAGCAAAATGGTCAAAGTCACACACAAAAGCAAGCAAATATGTCCTAACTTATTATGGAGGAGGTTTTGCTCCTAAGCCACAAAGTCTAGGCAATCAAGCTCTGTTGTTGTTCTTTCCATATCCTACCAGTGACTCTTAACTTGAGCTCTTTTCTGTCGCCTCCGGAGAAGAAGAGAGCCATCTTTCTCTGTAGTATAAGACCATCGTAGCTATCCCTCACTTTCTGATGACAATCCCGTATACTTCTCGGGATTCCCTCCCAAATCATCTTCCTACCACTCCCGCCCACTTCCAAGCTATATCTATAGCCTCTTGCCTCAGCCTCGTCTCCCATGAAGCGAAGAAATGCCATGAAAACCGGAGATGAACCAAGCTGGAACGCCTCAAAATGCAGGCAAAAGTACTTGCCAAAGCAATGGAACACCTAATTGAAAAAAGGGTAAGCTCTTAACAAATTAATAGAAGACCTTGCTTGACATCCAAAGCAAACCTAAAATTAGACAAAAAGCACTTGAAACAGTACTGATCACAAAAAAGGTTATGTCAAATAAAGGCTTATACTTACAGTAAGCATCCAAGTAGCGTTCTCCACTTCATGGGGATTGGACTTGACGTATCGGTGGTTGAATATGGATCCATTGTGCATGTCAACCTTGTGTTCATCCCTTAAATGGGAGACAAGCTTCGGAATGTCCCCAACAACAGAGCATTCGGAGCCGGCATATGGGCAATTGTAAGGTCTGAAATTACACTGTGACTCGTGTTTTAGTTTGTTGTAGTAAGGAAAGATGTCCGGGCAACCGAGGGAGCCGGCATATGGGCAATTTTGTCATCTACTATATTTTATTATAAGAATATATTCACACATAATGTTGTGATCATATATCATATTTATAAAAATATTTGGTGAATCCTTAGTAATGTAAAGTATGCTTATTCGGATATTTTCCTATCTTATATCTTGTACATAGTTAGTTTTGATCTTCTAAGATACTTTCCTATCTTATAGCACCAGCTAGGTCAATGTTAGAGTGCTATATATTGTAAATTCTGCATACGTAAATACCAAGAGAAAATCTCTCCAACTTTGTGCGCTGCTCTAAACTTTACAATGCTACAATGACCTTTTAAAATATAGATGTGCAATATAGAGATTTTCAAGGAGATAATTCAAATATCACATGTTGATTTCAATAAATTGGTAAAGACATCTTACTAAAGTTGTTATGATCCTAGCTTATAAATTATGCCATATATAGAATAAATTCATCATAACATTATCTTATATCATACTATAATACAACAGGGTATTAATAAAATTTTGATGCTATATGGTATAGGTTCATAATGCTAAGGACTTGGTTGCTGACTTAGCAAATAATAAAGCTTTATATATATTATAAAATTAATAGGATTATGTCATGTATATTACCTAAGCTTTTTGAAATATCATGTATATATTGATTTTCAATTAACTAAGGCAAAAGGTTTTGTCATGTTACCTTAATAAAAAATATATATAAAATATATAAATATGTTATAAGATATATATATATATACACGTATATAAAGTATGAGGATATTTTATAAACCCATCAACTACCTATTTATACTCATTATTTTAATATAAGCATAACTGAATGAATTAGGTATATGACATTTGGAAAATGCCATATAGCCAAAACAAGCCACCATCCTATAATTTTGCACGCATGGCATGAAATAGGGAAATAAAACTGCAGCGTGCCTGCCATTTCCTCTCAACCGCTTCTTTTTTCCCGGCGAGAGAAAACCAGGCAACTGTCACCTGCGAATTCCGACAAATTCCCCGCACGATTTCAGGCGTATTCCGACGCGAATTCCGGCGTATCCCTGTGCGATTTCAAGCTGCAAACACGAGCCTCAATTGTCACCTGCGATTTCGTGAGCGTGATCGATCGAGAGCGACTGTCACTTGCGATTTCGTGCACGTGATCGATCGAGAGCGACTGTCACCTACGATTTCCGCGCGCATTGTCACTGTCGACTACGCGTGATCGAGTAGAGGATTATCACTGCAAAATCCCTGCGCGAGATCGAGCCACAATCCTCCGAATTGTCACCTGCGATTTCGAGCAAAAGGTGACAGTTTTTCCTTCAAAATCTAATAGTCACTACAAATTGTGATAGTAGATGACAATTAAAGTCAGAATTTTCGTAATTACGGAGAGCAAAATCCATGCGCGAGATCGAGCCACAATCCTTCAAATTGTCAGTTGCGATTTCTACCGGCGAGCAGAGGATTCGAGCAAAAGGTGACAGTTTTTTCTTAAAAATCTAATAGTCACTGCAAATTGTGATGGTAGATGACAATTACAATGAGAATTTTCGTAATTATTTGAAGTTCTCAATGAGAAGTGACAATCTAGTAATGACAGATGATGAATAAAAAACCACAGTTGATGATAGTGATCAGAATTGCTGATAACTGTTCACAGGAAAGACAGAAGTGATGATTACTGTCGATAGAGATGACAGTTGATGATAACTGTTCATAGAGAAGGCAAAATTGAGAATCTAGTGCTGATAGAGATGACAATTCATGATAACTGTTTGTATGGAAGACATAATTGAGAATCCAGTGACAATATTTACATGATAATGATAATGTAGAGCCAATTTCAATTTCCAGTGACAATATTTACATGATAATGGCTTTTCTCTCTGATCGATGACAGTATGGACCTTCTAATTGTACCAATTTGCATTGGAGGGGGATGGAAGACAGAAAATGTCGAATGCAAGTATGTTGGAGATGTCACTACAAAGGCATCTGTAGTGACATCAAGCATGAAGGAGAATCAAGCAGCATTGCAATCGTCATGAAATAGGATTCATATATCATCATTGTCACTTGTTGCACTTGGCTGTCAAAACTGTCAAACATTGTCACTTGTTGAACTTGATTGTTAAAACTGTCACCTTTTGGTTTATTGCCATATCAATGTCATTTTTCATATGTTACTTGTTGAACATATATCATCAATTTCAGCAGTATCATTGATATATCATCACTTGTACGTATTGCTATATCAATGTCACCACTTAGTTCAAAATATATGAAAACTGTCACATCTAAGAACAATGTCACTTCGCAATAGCAACTTCGATTGTTTGTTAAGAGATATGTCATCACTTTTTGTTATATTTTGTAGAACGTATATCATTTATTTTGCGTGATAATATCTGTTCATGATGATGGATAAATCGTCACTTGTTCATGTTGCTTTCAAACTGTCACTACAACTGGGACTGTGTTTACTTAATTGTTTGATGATTGATATATCAATTGGAACACACAATAGTTTTAACACAAAATACGTTCATAGTATTCATTTGGACATCTAGTATGCTATCCACCAATTGTCACCAAATCAGTTGGACATTTTGTTTAACATAATGCCTTAAACTGTCACTACTAAAACTGTCACTACAAAATACATCCATACGATTCAGAACCAAATGTCACCAATTAGTTTAACATGTCATTACACTTTCATCACTACTGAGTTTAACAACAAAATCAAGACCATAACATTCATTTGGCCGTAGGCAAAGGCTCCCAGATCCAAGTGCCATTAAATAGATCAATTGTCATTTTCTCCTTATGTGCCATCATGTGCTCATAATCCAGATCTATCTCTGAAACTGTATGACTGAACCAAAACAACCTTTGCATAAAAGCTCTCAATCCTCGTCTGATAGATGCTCCTTCACAAATTCTATAACACGATAATCCTGAAACATATTTGCTCTTTCATTGTAGCGCTTAGATTCAGGTATCATGTACTTTAGGTTCTTCTTATCCATAGCTTATACTGCAATTATCATCACAAACATTCAAATTGTCATCACAGTAAGTAAAATGTCAGCTCAAAACACAGAAATGACACATATCTAGATAACTGTCACCAGAAGACACAAAGAAAGCACAAATAGCAACTTAATTGTCACCACAAACATAAACATCACGAAATTGTCACCACAAACCTCAAACATGCACACAATTATAACAATGACACCACTTAACATGAACAATCATCAAAATGTCACCACTTATCACAAAGCACAAATGGACACTTAATTGTCACAACAAAGATAAAATTGTCACCACTTAACATAAAAATCACGAAATTGTCATCACAAAAGTCAAACATGCACACAATTATAACAGTGACACCACTTAGCATGATAAATCACCAAATGTCACCAATTAACACTAAACATAGTATTATGAAAATTGTCACCACAAAAACACATCATCACAAAATCCTTGAACATACACGAAAACTCAAACTCAGAGTATGTTAAGCCATCACATAACCAGAAACGATTCACACTATGCACTATCATCAACACAAAAATCAAAAACGAAAACATAAAACCAAAAACTCCAAAACAAAACTGTAAACCTAAAACATACCAGGAAAGCGAGATCTTCAATGCCAACTCCAATGCATGCGACTTGGAGAAGATGATTAATCGAGAGCATGAATTCGACTTCGTGTGAGAAGAGGACCTTAGAGATCCAATCTCGCCTCAATTGGAACTCCTTTCTGAGCGCTTGGAGGAGTAGATCTGCTCCGTCTTGTCCGACTTTCATGAGAATTGGTTGTCGCCGTTGCTAGGGTTTTGGTTCGGATTTTGATCCCTAGCTTGAGCTTGAACAGAGAGATGAAAGGGAAATCAAGCAGAGAGATGGGGAAAGAGAGGACGAACGATGGAGGAGAAAGAGAGGGCTCGTTGGCTGCGTTTTTTTTAATTCAATTATGCCATATGTGCAAAAAAAGGGGAAACGGGCCAAAATAAAAAAACGAGTCCAAAAATGTGCCGCCCGGCCCAATTCCTTCAGCATAACTTGTATCTTAGAAGTAATAACAATATAATAAGATGATATAAAGCTTGTAAATATATTGAAAGGGTTATTATTATTTAGGGTTCATGAAGGATAAAAACTCTAATTAAATGTTTTTTAAAATAAATTGCTAATGTTTTTCTTTGGGAGAAGAAGAAGAAAGCCATCTTTCTCTGTAGTATAAGGCCATCATATTCATAGCTATCCCTCACCTTCTGATGACAATCCCGTACCATATGCCCTCCTAAAAAAGAAGCAACTGGTTAAGTCACACACAAAAGCAAGCAGTTCATCTTTGGAAAGGTGTGAGCTGTTCATCATGTGTGATTGAGGATATAATATAATTAATTATATTCTTACGATTTCTGTAACCCACTTGCTGTGATATATAGGTTTAAAATTTTGAAAATGTAATGATTTGTTGTATTATGTTTCTTCCAAATTACATTAATTTTTTAGTGAGCTAGTTAATTTTCATTTAAGGTTTAAGTTTCAGAAAACAACAAATCGATGTTTTTAAATTGATCAACTAATCAATTTATCACTTTTTAATTAATTTTTCATTTACAATTACCCTTATTCAATTTTATATATTACCCTAAATTATTCAACTTTTCCATCGATTCTATCAACTTTTAATCTTTTAACCCTATAAAACTACCATTACAATGTACATTCTTTGTGGACAAATTTAATGGAACGGAGGGAGTATAAAATGAGACGATATGGAACTCCTTTTGTGGAAAATGACAAAGACTCACGTGGATGCTGCTCACCCATCATGTCTCAGAAATTTTGTAACTAAAATATTAGTGATTCATGCTGTCGTATATCGTTGTACTGAGTGACAACTTAACGAAATAAGATTGATTCCCTCATACTCTAAATACTCTAAACCCTAGCCGTCACGTCCATACCCCTTTTCCATTGATTGAAGCTCAGCTAATCTTTTCACCTTTCTTGCGACCGGCCAACTAATCAACTTTGCATCCCATCCATCACGCCCCCAGAATCCCCAGATCCACATCCCAATCATGGCCGAGGCAGCGTTGCTTGGTGTTGCAAAGTCTGTGCTCGGGCAACTCGGCAAGCCTGCTTTGCAAGAGTTGCTGCTGGTGTGGAACTCCAAGAAGGATCTCCAACGGCTTGAGCAAACCATCCAAACCATCACCGACTTCCTCCACGACGCCGAGCAGAGGGAATCCACCAGCGATCTTGTCAGGGGGTGGCTTTCCCGGCTTAGGGAGGTCCTCTACGAAGCCGACGACTTGTTCGACTCTGTTACCTTCATGGCCTTGCACAAGAAGGCCATGAGCGGTAGCACACTCAAGGATAAGGTACACCGTTTCTCCTCGAAGTTGAAACAACCGGGTTTCGATCTTAAGGTTGCTCATGGTGTCAAGGACATCAGGGAGCGCCTAGATGGGATCAAGGATGACATGAGTCCATTCAACTTTGCGTTGATCAAACCGCAGGTTGAAGGTGAAGAGAGCTCTGTCAGTGTTAGGCTCCGCAATAGGGAGGAAACTCACTCTTTTGTCACTCTTTTGTCAGTGTTGACCTCTTCCTCCCTATTGCGGAGCAATAGGGAGGAAGAGGTCGGTTGCATACGATCAGTTGGATCCAGCTTGTTCCCGTGCCTTGAAACTTTGAGAATGGAAGTCTTGCCTAATTTGAAGGGATGGTGGAGAGATTTGGGAGACAAGGCTCCAATGCCACAACTTCCAAGCTTGCCCCGTGTTTCAAAAGTTGATATAATAGATTGCCCACATCTCGTGGAAAACATGCCGTTATTTGGTGGGGAAATCAAAGTGTTGACGTTGTCGATTGTTAGTACAAAGTTGCTGAATATGTCTCTTAGCAGCACTAGCACTTCCAAGCTGCAAGTACTAGTTCTAAACAATCTAAAAGACTTGAAATGCTTGCCAGAAGGTTCGATAAGGCGCTTAACCGCTCTCAAGTCACTCATGATTACATGTTGTGAGGAGCTAAGGTGGGTGTCTAGTCGCGGCTTGGCATATCTCACTTCGCTTGAAAAGTTGATGATATCAAGCTGTGGAAATGTGAGGCTCTTGGACGATGAAAGGGGGTGTGATGGGTCGGAGATGACTACGATGGAGACGATGATTCCATGGGCATCGTTGCAGAGGCTTTGTAAAGTGGAAGTGCCTTGGCAGAGCCACTTACTAGAGGGGCTCCAATACCTCACTTCCCTTGAAGAGCTGACGGTTCAGTACGATGAAGATGACAACGTAGACGCACACGATGAAGACCTGCAAGGGAAGCTAGGATTGTTGGAAAGGCTTCATACGTTGAGGGTTAAATTCAGGGGACTCCAATGCAACTTTCCAAGGTGGGCCCAACACCTCCGCTGCATAAAACTATTGGTACTTGATGCAGGTTCTGGCTCCAAAGAGTTGATGAATATGAGCTGGGCAAGCCTTGCGAAAATGAATCTTCACAGTTTGCGTATGTTGGGAATAAGTAAGGTGAGCAGGTGCAGTGTGGATGATTGGGTGGCAGAACAACAACAACAACTGACGTCCCTCGTTGAGCTCTTCATTGATGAGTGTACGAATGACCAGGTATCGTTTGGATGTATCCGAATAAATTTATGTATCTTATTTGAAAGTTTATCTTTTTTACTCGGGTAATGCGATGCAGTCTGGAGGATGCACAGGTGACATTCCATGGAAGCTCCTTCCTTGTCTCCGTACTCTTAGACTATCCGGCAACATGGGATGGAATCTAAGCAGTGATGAGGAGTATATCGGATTAGGGATCCAAGCAATCCCTGATTGGATGATCAATCTCACCTCCCTCCAACGGCTCTCTATCAGAGGATGCTCGCCGGAGCTCGCAAAGAGATGCGAAAAGCAAACCGGTGAGGATTGGCATCTCATCTCCCACATCCCAGATATTGACATACACGCTCCATACTTACCAAGTATAACAATGTAAAGCTTATCAATGGCGGACGACCACGTACAATGAAAGGCTAAATCAGGTCTATAGATCATCAATGGTGCCGAACCCAATTAAATGGAGGAGATGCTCAGGTGTATATTGAGATGAAAAATGAAGCTGGCCGGGAAGCCAAATTGTGAATGCCAATCAATACATTTTCAACATCGGTTTTAACGTACAAGGGAAGATGTGAAATTGTGAATGAAGTGATGATGTACATATGCTGAAAGGTTTTGGATTGCACTAAATACATTTATCAAGTAACCAGGATTTCCTTAGTATATAATGTTTGAAAATATATCCACACATACTATTCTCAATCAAAAGACAAAATGTAATATACGTTTATGTCTCTATTGTTAAGAAAACATCTTCGGAACTGGTTATTATATGAATATTATAAAAAAAAAATCATGTAATATTCGGAAACTGAGAAGATGCACCTGAATCAAGTCTATGGAAAATTAAATGTGTATAAAAATGAAGAAACCATTGGGAAAGAAGGAAATGCATACAAAGGAATAGCCTTTTAAAGTTGCTAAGGAATTAAACCAAGTTTATGAAGATGATAAACAATATAAAGAGCTCTTGAGCTTATATATCCCTAATCACCGAAAGCACCAAAACTCTATACACTAAGATTTCGAGGCAATCCTTACATATAAAATGTTCATGTAGAATTCACCAATTTCACGCTTTAGCGATTTCAGATGAGGTAACGTGATCAAATCATCCGTCTCAACTCCAACTGAAATCAACCAATAAAACTACTAACTACACTATGCCCTCCTAAAACAGAAGCAAAATGGTCAAAGTCACACACAAAAGCAAGCAAATATGTCCTAACTTATTATGGAGGAGGTTTTGCTCCTAAGCCACAAAGTCTAGGCAATCAAGCTCTGTTGTTGTTCTTTCCATATCCTACCAGTGACTCTTAACTTGAGCTCTTTTCTGTCGCCTCCGGAGAAGAAGAGAGCCATCTTTCTCTGTAGTATAAGACCATCGTAGCTATCCCTCACTTTCTGATGACAATCCCGTATACTTCTCGGGATTCCCTCCCAAATCATCTTTCTACCACTCCCGCCCACTTCTAAGCTATATCTGTAGCCTCTTGCCTCAGCCTCGTCTCCCATGAAGCGAAGAAATGCCATGAAAACCGGAGATGAACCAAGCTGGAACGCCTCAAAATGCAGGCAAAAGTACTTGCCAAAGCAATGGAACACCTAATCAGAAAAAAGGGTAAGCTCTTAACAAATTAATAGAGGACCTTGCATGACATCCAAAGCAAACCTAAAATTAGACAAAAAGCTCTCAAAACAGTACTGATCACAAACAAGATTATGTCAAATAAAGGCTTAGACTTACAGTAAGCATCCAAGTAGCGTTCTCTACTTCATGGGGATTGGACTTGACGTATCGGTGGTTGAATGTGGACCCATTGTGCATGTCAACCTTGTGCTCATCCCTTAAATGGGAGACAAGCTTCGGAATATCCCCAACAACAGAGCATTCAGAGCCGGCATATGGGCAATTGTAAGGTCTGAAATTACACTGTGACTCGTGTTTTAGTTTGTTGTAGTAAGGAAAGATATCCGGGCAACCGAGGGAGCTGTATTTGCAGGGAAGTTCAAGCGTCTCAGCCACCTTCTCTAATGCTAGGCATCTGATGTCACCGAGTTCTTGTCGGCATGCTGGGCACCGGTTCTGCACTCTTGTTTTGCAAGTTGAGCACAACGTGTGACCGTTGTGGCACTGGTGAGAAAGAAACAGACAGCATTCAACCGCAGTGTTCTTCCAAAACGATAAATCCAAGGTTTCAAACTTCTTACAAAAGATGGAAAAACTAATCCTTTTATAAAAGTTATGCAATTTGCAGAAGATAAAAATCCCAACCGTTTTGTAACATGACAATCTGTTAAATTGATTGTACTATAAAAGACTCGAAGAAGAGTGAGAGGAATACACAAAATATGATCACATTATCACATCGTACCATGATACCATCCCTGGACCGATAAAACAGAAACCATCCACCGATTTAAAGAACAGACTGCAATGTTTTTTTGCTGACAGTGTGAGACTAATTTACTATGCCATAGCCATAATGACTTGTACAAAAGTTCAGCCATTGTCTAGCACTACTTAATTCCTGTCTAAAAGGCTGAAAGCAAAACCTTGACTCTCTAAAATCCTTGCACACCTAAAAAAGACAGCCAAAATATATAGCACTACCACATTTGAAGATTTAAACTCCAGTTTCACCACATTCTACCAACAGTATAAATTATAAACCAAAACAAAGGCATCCAATTGCCATCAGTGACACCTACATGTCATTACAATGAAGGACAAAGGAACCACAAAACCTATACTGATTGACCCATTTCTTTCTTCCATCAAAATCCACACATCCACACCAGAAATTCCCAAAACAAAGACAAACCACACCAATAGTTCAAAAACTGGATCATCCATAACCAAAAACCTATAATGCACTCATCAAAACCTAAAATCCAAAAAATGCAAAAACAGAATTGGTACCTGATATATCGGAGGGTACATGGAATTCGTACAGACAGGGCATTCTAGCAGTTCAATCACGCTGCTGATGGAAGCCACCACCGGAACCGGCGAGATCTTGACCGATTTCGGAGAATTGTGTTTCTGATTGTGATTAAGATCGCCGGCGTTTGAACACAGAGTCGACGTGGCACATTCAACGCTCTTTGGATCGATCCCTCTTCCACCTTCCTCTTCTCTCATCGCCCCTGATCCCTAATCCCAGAAAACCCTACAAAGCCCCCAAATTTTCAAGCCGGATCGGGAAAGGAGAATGTCAATTGGGTTCGGAGAAAAGGGAGAGAAAGGAGCCAGGAAGGATGAAAAGGGAAAGAAAGGTTCTTTGATTTTGGTTTTTGAAAGGGTTGAAAGATTCAATCTTTTTTCTTTGGGTTTGAAGCGGGTAATTGAATTTGCAATGTGGGAAATTGGAATGGTGGTATGTGTGTGCTATGCTTGTCTGTTTCCGCTTTGAATTATTCTATTTGAATGGGATGATGAATTTTGTAGGGTTTTTGGAATGATTATTTCAAATTATTTGTATGGGTTGTCGGCTGTTGGGCTCAGCTTGCCTTTCCAGGGTGGCCGCTAAACCCCATGTTTATGGGTAATTGAAGTTTCGCATACTGTTTTGCATGTCTTTCTATTCTCAATCTGTTGAAATTTTAAATCTTTGGTTTTTGTGTTCAAAAGAGGTTGCCCGGTTACAACAAGAAGGAAATTTCAACTTACTATATGTTGTAAATTTCAACTTACATTGCCCTTTCTTACAAAATAAATACATTGGCTTTGTAGTAACTATATGTTGTAAATTGCAGTATATTCATAAGAAACCATTTGTGTCCCAGACTCCTCCTTCAATAACTCTTATCCTTAGAGCCGACATCAATTAAATAGAGTTTTTTTTTTTTTAATTATCGTGAGTGTCCGGGGCTACTAGCACCCGACTAATCTCACGCCGGCCGTAGCGGGGGAGCCCTACTCTCCACTCTCTACAGAGCGGTCTGGGCGACCGGTAGGCTCACTCACTCTGAAGAGGGACCCGAAGACCTGAGGAGGGAGCCTATCACCCGCACGTTATCCGGTTAACCGAAACCCCCCGGGGTAAATACATGGTACCCGTACCTCATGAGACTCGAACCGGCGACCTATGGATACTACCCAAGACTTTTTAGCGATGGATTAAATAGAGTTTTTTGTAAGCAGATTACACGTGTTTTTAACGTCATTTTTTAAACCACGACTCAAATTCAAAATTCAGGTGATGATCGGGTCGTTTGAAACCTCCTCAACGCCAAAACCCACATCTTTCCTCTGGACTGTCTCAATCTTTCTCACCCTCACACACCCGATTTCCACGCCCTAATTTGGGACAAACAACGGGTCCATCTCTACAAGGACTCTGCGTGGAGTCCTCACCACAACAATCTCCCCATTTCAAATCTGCACATGCTCCAATTCCCACAAACGCCTCCTTTCCCGATCGATTCCTCTCTTCCCCCACTATGTGATTCCGAATTCCCCCAATTTCTGTACGAATGAGTGGCGATGAGAACCCGAAATCCCAAGTCCTCCAATCTTAGGGCTTGCAAATGCAGAGATCCCAGACCCAAGAAACCCGATCACACCCACCCAAATCGTCACCGGAGCTTCTTCGAGCTCCTCTTCTCCGCCTTCTGGTGTCTCGCCTTCCTCTTCTACTTCGCAATTTCCCTTACCCATCGCAATCGAGGTCGGTCGTCTTTTTGACTTTTCATTTCTAGGTTTTTTCTTTCTGTCAATTTAACATGATTGGCAACAGATGTATCATTCACTGGTAACAACAGCTTGTCTGAGAAGGATATCAATGAAACCCAACCCAACAGGGTTGTCAAAGTTGAGAATCAGTCTGCACCCATTAGGGTTTCTGATCTCGCAGACGACGGTTTATTGGAGCTCAACATCTCTGTGGGCTCACATTGCCCACTCCAACATAATAGGGTTGAGGAGCTGGTGCTCCAAATCCTAGGACACACTGCTCTAGTGTGCCAGGCTCCTTCTCAAACCTGTCGAAGCGGGTATTTGGATCTTGATGAGTTCAGGAACATGACGACGAGTCAGGGGAAGAAAGTGGGCGACGATAGCCATCGTGTTAACATCACGCACCGGCTTGATCTTGATGGCAAAAAGTATAACTACGCTTCGTCTTTCAAGGGTGCCAAAGTAGTGGCTTGTAATAAGGAAGCGAAAGGGGCGGGTCATGTGTTGGAGAAAGACCATGATAAGTATCTAAGGAACCCGTGTTCGGTTGGAGGGAAGTTCGTTGTGGTTGAGCTTGCGGAGGAGACTCTTGTGGAAGCTGTTAAGATTGCCAACTTTGAGCTGCATTCGTCGAATTTTAAGGAGTTTGAGCTTTTGGGGAGCTTGAGTTACCCGACCGAGAGATGGTCTGTTCTTGGAGGGTTTGCGGGTTTGAATGTTAAGCAGGCTCAGACGTTTACTCTTCCTGAGCCCAAATGGGTGAGGTACCTGAACCTGAGCTTGATAAGCCATTACGGGTCAGAGCATTACTGTACGTTGAGTGTTTTTGAGGTTTACGGTATTGATGCTATTGAACGAATGCTTGAGGATCTCATTGTGGAGCCAGGGGCTCAGAGTGACGGCGAGAATGAGAACAAACCCGATTCCAGTGAAAAGGGGATAGTGAAGTTCGATGAATCAAGCGGAAATTTGGTTGATCGGGTGATTAGAGTTCCGGATCCTATAGTGGAAGTGAGACAAAAGCCGCTTAATAGTAGAATACCCGGGGACTGTGTGCTGAAGATTTTGATGCAGAAGGTGAGGTCTTTGGAGTTGAATCTCTCAATGTTTGAGGAATTTCTCAGGGAATTGAGCAAGAGGCAAGGATACATGATACCTCAACTGGATAATGAGTTACAAAGAATATCTTCGATTGTAGAGAATGAGAGGAAGGAATTAAGAGAGGTCCTCACATGGAAGGACACCATGGTATGGTACTCTCTACATCTGTAATCTTACCAAGTTGATCACTTGCCAAGTTGATTGATAGATTCCATTTTTACTTTCTCAGGAAAGGGAAACCAAGGAGATGGAGTCGTGGAAGAGCGCGGTTTCTTCCCAAATGGATGCACTGATCAGTGAAAGCATTAATCTAAGGTGAGTGAAAAACTAGTTTGTCCTGAAACTGAGTAGGATTAAAAAAAGTTCTTAAAAGGGTTTCCCTTTTTTCCTATGTGCAGATTTGATGTTGAAAGTGTAGCAAGCACCCAATCCTCGTTGGAAAACCGAGAGTTTGCAGTCCTGGCGATCAACTTCCTCTTCATGTGCGTAGCGTTCCTCATGCTCGTCTCAAGAAGGGTACTAACGTCATTAAGAAAACCGCGCCATAGCAACCACGAGGTCGCCCGGTCGAGCAAGGGTTGGATGGTGATTCTCCTTAGCAGCAGCCTAACAATGTTGATAGGTTTGCTTAGTTTCTAGGTGCCTGTTGTAGCGTAGAGTCATTTTTTCAGCAGCATTTTTTGAGTGGATTAGCATAATCCTGTTTTGGTTATTCCAAACACCCACAATCAATCCATTTGATTGATCCATTTTTGTCCCTCTGAAGTTGGTAATAATCAAAGCCCTTGTTAGCTGTGAATCCTTGTTGCACCAAAACGGCGTCGTAAATTGCCATAAAAGGACGACATTTCAGTGTAATTACAAAACTGGCCGCCTATTTTGCATACATTTGAACTTTTAACATAAAAAATCTCGGAAATTCCTCCACCACTCACAACAAGATCAGAGCAAGCGAAAGAAGAAAGGGGGAGGACAACAATGGCGATTTTCTCGACGGCCACGCCTCCCCAGCCTCTCCTTCCTCAGCTAGCTTCGAACCTTGGTCGTCCATCTAGTAAGCTCATCTCTCGCTCCTTCGTCTGTTCTTCTTCTTCTTCTTCTTCTTCATCCTCCTCAGTGGCCGAAGACGAAGGTTCTCTAGCTCCGGAATCCGATGCTCTACCCCTGAGGTACGACTAATCTCCTAAACTTGAAATTCGTCTGTTCAATCAACTGATTCCGGTGAGACTTGAGCGTTTCCCGGTCTGGAAACCCTCCGATTCCGCCTGTTTGAAAAAGCTAGGGTTTATAATCTTATTATCTAGGCCTGTTGAATGTCTGTGAAGCTATTATTGTGCAGAATGAGAATGAGAATGAGGACAATTAGGTCTTTTTGATTGTGCAGTGGTTGCAAGGGATGTGGGAGAGAGGAAATAGAGAGTGGCTGTAATGGCGAGGGGAGGATTCAAGGAGGGATTGCCATGGTTCCGGGTTTCGGCTGGTGGCCGATTAAGGCCTACAGGCCGTGCCCGGGCTTTTTGGCTTCAGGAGGAAGGTATAAAAGGCAGGGACAGAGTATGGATGAAGTTGTCTCTGGTGGAGCCAACAAGGCTAGAGCTTCAGCCATGAAATACCAGTCGTATGAGGACGACGAGTCTGCACCGAGGTAATATATAGCTTGAGTTTCTGCGCGCTCTCGCTCGATTGCCTGACATTGTGTAGGGTAGTGTTATCATCTTTGCTGTTTGATCTCAATTATAATGCAGCAAACACTAACCGGTTGAGCCGTATAGATTCCGGGATGAATGAGGGTGGTTGAATGGAAGTATTTGATTGCTGCATCTTGTTCTTGGAAGTGTGACTAATGTAACAGGATTCTGTTTTGTTCCCGTGCATAGTATTCTGCATATAGAGCTAGGCATTTAGCTTATTCTTTCATCGCTACTATTTGGTGCTTTCAGTTGGTTGTACATGAAGTTTCTCTCTGAATTCTACAGCATTTGGTGATTCTATCATGTGAATTAACTGATTGTGAATATGATCTTGGTAATGGATCTTGCAGAAAGAAAGGCAAAGAACGAAGAGTGTTCAAGTCGTAGCTCCCATTCTGATCAGTCTATTCAGAATGCTGGCTCATCTTCAAATTCTTGTAAAATGCAGAACCACGTATAAACCTGGAATGTGGTGTATCCTATAGAATTTTCATGGTCAGGTGATAAAAGATTGAACAGCCGTACGAACCGCTATAGGGCGTGTTTGGCACGACACGTTACATTGCGAAATCTCTCTTTTATCAACAACTAATTGCCCTAATAGACCCTAGCCTGTCAATTGAAAGTATTTGTATCAAGTTGTGCAAAACATGTCCCAAGTATTGCCTTGTATGACCATAGAAGTGGACATAACTAGCTAAACTAAGCTTGAGAATTTGCAATACAAATCATGTATGTCAGAATGATGATTTGGAAAACCAAACGATTGAAAGTTATATTGTTATGCACATACCAAACGATAAACGATGAATAAATGATGATTTGGAAAACCAGTTATTCTAATAACCTCACTTCTTTCTCTTTTTCTTAGCACTTTTTTCTCACTTGACACCATTTACAAATTACAATTATACAGAATAATTAGGTAGTTACTTTCACTCAAGTATGCTCATCTATAAAGTCCCCACGTTCATAACTTTTTCTTGCCTAATGCACACTTTGAGATCCGCCTTAACAGAGAAATCCTTCCGTTGGAAAACAACATCAACAATGTTGAATTATATAATAGCCGTGGATCACTAAGTATATGTTTTTTTTATGTCATGGATATGCTTTTTTCAATTTCAGCTAATTTGTTTTTATTTCAGCTAATTTGTTTAGTTGTATGATGGTTTGTACTTTGTAAGTTGTTTACTGATAAAAAAGGATACATACTAATCTCAAACCTCGCTCGATGGACAGTCGTATACGCCTAATATGTAAAAACCTAAATATAGGCTCACCAAAAGGGTTAGCCCCAATATTAATCATGCTTTAATTTTTTTTTATATAAGACAATATTTCATGAAGGTTCGAAAGGATACAATAATTGCCAAGAACCTGGATTCGTGACATCTAATAATTTAGTACACAACGGAACATGAAATACAAAGTAGGCGCACACCAACCTAAAAGCAAACAAAGCAACTAATTAACTAAATTAAGTACTTAACTTGAAGCGAAAGTACACACAAGCATTACAATAACAATAACACAAGCAAAATACTACAAAGTACGTGAACGTCGGCGGCTATATTTCAGCGTCGTTGATGTTGCATCCGAAGAGCAAGACTCTTCTCTTGAGCCGGATCTCGAAGTGGGCCCGCGGATCTTCGCTCCGGTAAAAGATGACTAGGTCGCCCGCCTTAAGATTCCCTTTGCTCCTGAGAAAGGGGAGCCACCCACTCGACACCACCGGCTTGTCATAGGGGCCGGTCATCCGTTTCGAGCATTTGAACTTCCAAAACTTCCCGTCTCCGTCCTTGGCTAAGAAATCCACCTGGTGGCTGCCGTTGAAGTTTGGCAGGTTGATAAGATGCTCCGACGGCCAGTGGAGTCTGTGATCCACGTCTGTCGTCGTCAGCTCCTTCTCGAAAAGCCTTTGCCCAATGCCGCCCGCCATGGCTTCTTGATTCACTTCTTCTTGTGTGTGTGTGTTTATGAGGGAGAGAAATGGGTGGGTTTTAATGGTGTTTATGTTGGGTTTTATAGTTTTTAAGAATTGATATAACAAGTTGTGAGCTAGGGTGTTAAGTGAGAAAAAAATTGACAACTAGTAAAAAATAAGTCCAGCTTTGAATAAGTGGGCTTGTGATCGAAAGTGATGTCAACTTGTGATCGAAAGTGATGTCATTTTTGAATGAAGATATGATTTTATTGTAGGATTAGTCATATCATAGCTATAATTATCGTATCACGTTCTATGTGTTAACTAGTTCGGTTGATTGATCAAGTATAAGAATTATACTCCGAAGATCATAGGAATTACTTTCAGAAATGAACTTTTATTACGAATTGAAATTACGAAAATTTGTATGTAAAATGAAATCAAATTCGATCTAGGTAAGTCAAATTATTCCGTTATATAGGGATTTGTTTTCAACCAAACGAAGACGAACATATGCACATATTAACCCAAGAAAGCATCTAGAAGGGACCTGACATGCATGTGGTATGTCAGTATGTGAATGCCAACGATTAGTACTAGCTTTGTCAAAGGATTAGTATTTTATTCAACCAAAAAAAAAAGGATTAGTATTTTAAAATTAATACATTAATATAACTATACATGCTAATGCACCTGGATCCTTGAATTGTTAGATCCCTTCAATTCAGGACCCTTTTTCATATAAATATATACATTTCCCATAATAAAAGAAACAAAAGTAGCAAATATTCAGTTGCATGGGGTTAGTTTGTGCTGAAATATGCACGTTGCCTTTCCATAATTAAACACATGCATCAAGGTTGATCCATGTGATATGATGATTGGTAGCCAGAGAAATTGATGAAGACTTTCTGTTTTATAAGTACAACATGGATTTTTTTGGTAGAACATAATATAATTAATGGGGATAATTTGCACATGCATGTCTAGTTTATCATCAACATATATACAAAAAAACACGTACATTAGTCCAAAAATAGAGTTTTTTCTTTGTTAATAATATTAGAAGTTAGGCATGTATGACTCAAGAAACCCTAGTTACAATTATGGGCCGCAGGCCCAAAACGGAATGCAACAGACTCGGAAACAGAAAACATGGTGTACCATGTGGCCCCCATGCTACTTGTCACAGTGTATGATTCAGATTCAAGGCATATTAACAGGATCGAATCCAAGAGAGTAAACAGAAATTCAACGATTGAAACACTTTTCTTCGTCAGCTGATCAAATTCGTCATCTCAATTTGATCTGGAACCGTCAGATCGATAGGTCAATCCTGGATTTGGAAAAATAATTTGTACCCTTATTATGCCCCGAATTCCCAATTCGTCAAAACTTAAAGAACGCAAAACATAGGAAGATATCAAATTTGTGCCCACCAACATCCATCTCAGGCTTCGTATGATCGAATTACTTATCAAATTAACAAGAAATGGGTTGATGGTTAATTAATTAGATAGCTCGCCCCTGGTGTTCGTCAAACCGGCGTGCTTGACCAAATAAATGAACTCATACATGAAAAGATCAGAGAATTCAACGATCGAGAATGCCACTTGTTAATCAAATCAACTATGACTGGACTGTAACTTAGTTACTACCATAGCTACACATAAAATTGTTTGTGTAATTTTCCCAAATTTTATATAGTTGTGACCAAAACACTATAGAAACTAAGAAAGAGTATGTATATTTGAAATTTAAAAAAAAACATTGTGGGACGGATGTAATATTATATTATTAATTAACCAATTAAAAAGAAAACAATATCGACCATTAAGCCATTTAAGATTTTGATGGGCCAAACTTAACCGAAATTTTTTCCGGTTATGGTTATGGCTAACATATGCCTCTTTCGGGTATGATGGTTAGCAAGTTTTGTAGATCGTGACACGTGTCAAGTGGTCAAACGCCCCTGAGCACGCCGACATTGACTAGCTCACCTGTCAGATTGCGCCGGCGGGGGCACGTGAACTTATTTTGTCCGCTAGCGAAGTACTCCCCGTACAATTAGGTATTCTAGATTTAGTTTCAACCAAAAAAGAAAATTCTATATTTAGTGAATAACAATGTCGTTGCACTTCAATTAGTACTGCGTCCAATTATTATCATTTTCAGATCCACGATGCTATTACTTTTACATTGATACAAATTATTTCATCTAGAATTTTAATTGAAACCATAACTTATAAATATTGAAATAAAAAAAAGTTGCATGCTTTTTTAATAGTACAAACCATGTTTAGGCGCAACATTCCTAACCAAAATTGCAAAGAAGCGGCTCAAGTAAAGACATGTATCATAATCAATTTAGGATTTTGTTCGACACTAGCAGAATGGATACTGTATTTCATTAGTGGAAGCGAAATCCTCCAAAAAATAGCACCCTTATACTCCAAGGGATTTAGATTCCGCTAGTTTTTTTTTTCTTCCTCTCTCTGCTACTTGGTCTACCGAACAGAGCATATGCATCATTTTTTTACTACTCCCTCCGTTTCACAATAAGTGTCGTTTTAGCACTTAAAATTTGTTTCATAATATGTGTCGTTTTAGGTTTTTAAAGTGATTTATTAGGGGTGAATAATGATAATTTTTATTGGAATGTGTATTTGTTGACTAAAGTTGTCCATTTATTGGCAAAAAAGTGTAATGAGTGGTAAGATTAAGAAAAAGTTGTAAGTTTTAAAGTGAATGATTGCTTTTCTTAAAAACTGTGTTAAGTGCTAAAACGACACTAATTGTGAAACGGAGAGAGTATTAAACAACTTACAAAGTACCGACCATAATACAACTAAACCATAACTGAAATTGAAAAAGCAAATGCATAACCCAATAAAGTTATGAACTACCTAATCATCCTGTATAATTGTAATTTGTAAATGGTGTTAGGTGAGAAAAAGCGCTAAGAAAAAAGTGGTCTTCCTAAAGTGATCTCTCTTTTGCAAAGCAACATATTCTAATTGGTGCAAGGCCAATTAAGTATAAATGATTTTTGTTATTCTCCTAATGAATATCTCAAGGCCTAATCGCTGAACTAGAGGACTAAAAAATGCTAGGCCTAATCGCTAAACTAGAGGACTAAAAAATGCTAGGCCTAAGCTAAACATGATCATTTTAGTTGGCATTGGGCCAACCAGCCCATCTGCAATCCTTTCCTAATCCGACCCCAAAGTTTGCTTCTTCTTTAATCCTAATCCTCCTCTTCAACATGATCGTCAAGTCCGAGTTGCTCGTCCCATAACCCTTCATCGATATAAATTCGTACAAGTAGGAATTTTCCAATTTATTGCATTGAGATTGTGTTTGATTTAGTCAGGACCATGTTATAAGTATACATGCATATATGTTAGATGCAATAGTAATCTACATGGCTAATTTGACTTTTCTGGAGTCACTATGGGTCACCACTTTGATCGAGAGAATTCACTTTAACCTGATCTAAATGGGTTTAGCAGAGGTAACTTGAGTTGATCTTAAATTGCCTACGCAAAAGAGTAGTTAATGTATAAAGTAAATCATGTTACTATAATTTTAATTATGTATTGGGATAGACATTTATACAAAGTCGTTTTCAATATGATAAACTTATTTCGTCTAGCCCAACCCATTTTCCGTACTCACTTTTTGAGGATATATAATACGGAGTACTTTCAAAGTTATTATAACCGTTTTGATGTCGGCTCTACTAGTGTCCAAAAAGAGGATGTAAAAAAATACATGAAGCAAATTGGCAGCCCATTAGCTCGGTTTTAATCTCTTTCACGTATAATTATTTTATGGGCCTAATTAAGACTAATATCCATCAATCCGATCCAATAATATCTAGACCTTTTTTTTTTGGTAGAACATAATATCTAGACCCTTTAACTTTGGTTATTGTGCATATATCATTATTTCTCAAGTGACTATTTCACACCCTAAAACACCTCCACACGGTAGGGCGAAGCATCGGTTCAAA
Source organism: Polygonum aviculare (assembly GCA_934048045.1). Classification (NCBI taxonomy): domain Eukaryota; kingdom Viridiplantae; phylum Streptophyta; class Magnoliopsida; order Caryophyllales; family Polygonaceae; genus Polygonum; species Polygonum aviculare. Next base: position 2,691,992 of record OW204030.1, on the reverse strand, counting down.
ACCGAACTGAACCCAAAAAAACCGAACCGAACCAAAATTGAAATTCGGGAATTTGGTGAGCCGAAAACCGAACAGAAAAAATTCAGTTCAGTTCGGTTCTTTCGGTTTTCGATTATTTTGAGGTTTTTCTTTGAAAAAGTTGAGCTGAACCAAAAAATAACCGAAACCAAAATCTTGAAATTTCTTGAACCGAAAACTGAACTCTATCGGTTTCCGTTTGGTTAATTTTTTCGGTTTTGGTCCAAGCATACTGATCAACCCTACCACACGGCAGAGTTTTAAGGTAGAATTCGAGACATCTTCAACAAGTGTTTCAAATTTTGTAAAGCGCGAATAATATAACTTGAATATGGATGGAAATGAATTGTTTGTATATATCATTGTTGAGGATATATAGACTATGTTTCTCTTTGTTCATGCAGTCATGCTATTATATTATGTATGAAAGTTGTACGAGCTGCTAGCGGGCTTATCTAAAATCATAAAACGAGTGAGATTCATTATGCGGGTGCTGGTTTCTTTGTTTTTGTTTGTTGTGAAATTCCAGCTTACCATCGAGTAGCTTAATTGCAATATGAGCGAGTGGGCTTTTAAAAAAGACCATGAATTGGTTTTACTACTTATTTCAAACCTTGATGGATGGTCATATGCTCTTTCATAATATCAGTCAATAGAGGTGGACTTTTCATACCATGATACCTCCAATATATTACATATACATTGTCCCCCTTATCCAACTTTTCAATTAACTTTATTATTTTTCTTTACAAAATTATAAAATTACTCTTATCTAGTCTCGTATATTACTTATAGTATTCAAGTTCCCCATCAACTTTATCATTTTGTAATACTTCACCTTTATAGAATTACAAAATCTCTCACTAAATCTCATATTTTACCCATATTATCTAGTTTTCCACCCATTTTACTTACTTTTCCCTAATTTGAGATGAAGAATAAGAGGTTGATTCTAGTAAAAAAAAATCTTATCCTATAAAGTAAAAACGTGAACAAAATACGTACATAAATATGTGAGCAAAGTCAATTTTATTATGAATCGTATTTAATACATGTAATAACACAAACTCTCACTATCGTGTGTTACGGATTAGATTATTACACATGATAACATAATAACACAAAATCACAGACTTTTTTGAAGGTTTGCATATTTTTGTTTTGGGTCACGTATGTATCCGTTTCATATTCACATATTTCTATTTCATATTCACAGTTTACAGTTTACAGAATAAGAAAAGTTTTCATTTGATTAAAATTTAAAGAATAATTAAAATTTATAATTACAATGTCGTGAACGATACTCGAAAGTGATAGAAAAGTAATAGCGCCGTGGAGCTGAATCGGATTTGGAAAATGACACAATTACTATGTTGTTATAAAACTAGAGAAATCATAAACAATCAGAAAGAATTGAGAGAGGGAGAGAGATCAGATCTATATTATTAGGTCACCCATAAGGGTCTTTATATAGAGAGTACAAGAGATGGGATAAGATCAAATCTAGGGTTTTAAGCTTATCCATGTACATCCATATCCAATAATAATAATATTATAACACTCCCCCTTGGATGTACATCCCTAACTGCCTCGTTAAAAACCTTGTCTGGAAAACCCAATGGGACAAAACCAAGACGAAGGGAAAAAGAGTGCAGTGTTGTTCTCTCTCTTGACTCGAAATTTATCTCCCATGCTTGATTGAATTGAGCATCCATCCAGCCTTTGAGTTGAATCTTGAAATATGAGAAACTTGTCAATGGCATATGTTGGGTCGTATCGCCTTTAATGATCATCTCTTGATTTGAGCAATACAAGCTTCATTATCTTCATATACATCTGTTGGATCTTCTTCAACCTGATTCGATGACAAATATAAGATCTCATTCTTTCGCGTATCTCGAGCTTCAGGTCGAGATTGTCTCATTATGGACCTTGTATGACGAACTGCCTCGTTAAAAACCTTGCTTGAAAAAAAACCCAGTGGGATAAAAACCAAAGTCAAGGAAAAAAGAGTACAGTCGTATAATGATGCTCCCCCTCAATTAAACATACATTCTTCATTTGACACATATATACCCTGATGTGTCTTTAACTCTTCATTGAAGATTTGGTACTTTTGGACCAACAATCATTATTGTATGTTTAGGGAGACCAACATTTCATTGTCACTTTAAATAACTTTACTGGGACAATGAAGCAAGATAGATCAATGCCCATATTGCTTTGAGATAAGGTACTTCAGGACCTAATATCTCTTTCATTTCCACTAAGAGAAGAAGACAATACTTTTCCATATGTAGTGATCTTACTACTATATGTGGACTTTGCATTTGTGCTTCAACCAATCCAAAGGGTCCTTCACCCTATTCTATGTATGCTCGAACTACAGGTCGAGAAAATACTTAGTGGTTCATAAGTCCTTCATATCAACTTCTCTTTTCATGTAATCGGTTAAGTTAGACCACTTCTGAAGATCAAGTCATCAACAAAAATGATTACATGAATGTAAGACTCGTTTGATCACTCATAAATCATTTTCTTAGTAGATATTCACTAAGGCGATTTGTACCACATTGTATCCGATTGCTTCGGTCCATATAGGGATCATTTGATCTTAGCCGAATGCACATCATGTGGTTTTGATTCACATGCTTCAGCCAACTTCAATCCATGTGGGATTTTTCATGTATATGTTGGTACTTAATGACCTACATTGACGAGTCATTACCACATTCATAAGTTGCATCTTAAGTCGCCCATAGACTTAAGCAACAAGAATTTGAGCGTGATTGCATCCATGATGTGTGAGCACATTTTATGTACTTCACTTGAGACTTTATAAATCTCGTACAATCAGTCAAACTTTGAATCCGATCACTGCATTGTGTTCATTTCATTTTCTTATGAACAACCACCAATATATAGTTGACTGATAGTATACTCTATGGAGTTGGAACTTCAGGCCCAAAAACACCTCGTTTATATAGAAAATACAGCTATACTCAAATAGCTACTTTCCAGCATTCTTAACCATTTCAATGTCGACGTTCCTCCTTTATTCAAGGATCATTATCGCTCGACTTTGATTCCAACAGAACAGGCAAAGATATCAATGATTACATCTTCTTGGTACCACCTAATACCAATACTTAGATTAGTCATCGACAATCCCAGATTGTCACCAATATTATTCTCTTTGCTTTCAAAGTCTTTAGATAGAATTTCTTCAGGAAATCTATCTTCATGTTTGTGTGTAGTCGACATTTCATCACCCCTTTTGTGATGTTATCGGCTCTTTTCTTTTTCGAGGAATGATATCTTTAGAGCCCAATTGTCTCTTCACACTTCCGGTGTGATTGAGAAATTATTTGTTCTGTTCTGAGTTACTTCTGGAATCTCCAAACGAGGTGGTGCAACCTAGGTTGATGCATGTGACTTGACTTTGTCACTTTCATTTACATCATCACATATACTTGATAGCATGCTAGCTATACGATCCACTAAACTTCTAGTTTAGTTATCTTTAGATCTAAAATAGCAAATTGTATTCCATGCAACCGCTTTAACTTTTAGTCTCACTTATATTCTCCCCCTAAAGTTGGGATTTCCACCTCACCATAAGTGACAATCTTAATACCGAGCAAAATATTGATCACCGCTTATAAGCTCAAGGTATTCTTTAAACGACAAGGACTCAATCCTCTCGTTTAATCCCAACTTTCCTTTTGTGTGGCACTACTTCAAAATTTTCTAGGGAGACGGAGGACATATGAAGCACTTAATCTCTTCTAGGGACAAGCTTCAAGTAGGAGAATTTTCTATAAGCAGTCGGTCCACGTTGAATTAATTTCATGACCCTATTTGATCAACGACACTTCCAGGTCATGCAAGTCATGTATAAGCCCTTGCCTAGCTATCAATTATGACTGCATTATTGACGACTCTACCTTAGTCGTTTTGTGAATGTGTGTGAGAGCTACGCAATGCTCAACCACTACACTGATGTGATTCTCCTCAATATTCAATGGAGCCAATGGGTTGAGGCATCTTTCAACATTATGATAATTCACAATGGCTCACGTGGCGATTTATCAAGTCCTCATATATCACTTGAACCCAATCAAGGAGCATAGGAGACTTTAAATTCCTTTATTTATACTGGCTTTGCTACTAATTTACCAAGAGCACAAGCCTTTCATAGATACAAGGTCACTCGATCTTGAAGAGACTTCAGGTCTCATGTTCTTGGGGTCGGTGGTCCCACACCAATCATGCGGACCATTATTTTTTCTTGAGTGACCAAGTTAATCATGCCACAAGGATAATTTATTATCAACTAACTTCTGTTTAGTGATACTACCTTGTTCAATGGGATATATTCTTCAAGAGTCATCTAAACCTTCACACCAAATTTGTCATCCTCATGATTGTGAAAACTTCTGGTTTTCAAATAGTAGGTGTTGCGACACCATTAACAAATATGGTTTTCTACCATTGAACGTGCCGGTGATCATACATTAATTTGGGAGCTCATCAACTCAAATCAGATAAACCATTTATCTTGATTTTGATCTTATAATAGAAATAGATGCCTCAAAATGGGTACATTCAGAACTTTGCTTTAGATTAGACCGGTCTCCACACTTATACTCATAAGCTGTGGTTCTTATCACATATGGGATATCTCTTATCTCGGATGTCCTTCTCGACATCAAATTTACCCCTAACGTCCTAGCTATAAGTCATAACCATGACTAGCGGCCGCATGCTTAATATATCTTGACCTCTTTCACACCCTCTTCCGGAGGAGGCATGCTTCAGGCATGCAAGAGGTTGGTCAACCATGACCTTGAACTCCTAGTTAATGCTAGGTACGGGGTTATTTAGGACTAGTTCTGAATATAACATAAACTTATGTTTCTTGTACTACTCTGGAGTACATGTCATCTTTCTTGTACTACTTCTGGAGTACATGACTGGTATGAGATCTTCTAACTCCCCAAAAGTTTACAATGATCTCTTCTTATCCAAAAATCGAGTCTTCAGGCTCGTATGGAGTTGATGATGATAACTATAATTTTAGCACAATTCTCCTAGATATTCAAGTGCTTCATAATTCTCCCAAACATCTCATTTGTCAACTTCAGGTGACAATTAATCATTTACCATCATTATGTTCAAGAATGAATTTTCACAAATATTTCATTTGTCAACTCCAAGTGACAAAAGAAGCAGAATATATCTTGAACCATTTATCATCTACTTCGGTAGATGATATGTTCATCTACTTCTAGAGATGGTACTCCTATCACTTTCTTCAGGAAGTGATGTTTTCTATCATTACTGACTTCAGGGAGTAATATGCTTTATTATTTCATCTCTTCAAGGATGATTGCAAAATTGTCTCTACGAGGACAATGTCATATATCCATCCGCTTTAGGGGATGATATGTTGAACTTTAAAAACAAATGTAAACAATAACATGAATAATTAAATTGAGAAACATAAATAAAGAAATAAAATATAATAAAAGATTGTCAACTTCTGGTGACATGAGATTGAATGTGAAGTCTTCCAGACCTCGAGACCCTTCAATGACATACTTCGGGATGTGATATATAAGACCACTTAATCGATCACATACTTCGAGATGTGATTTGATCTTTATTATCTACTCCAAGAGATAATATTTGTAGTCTTTTATTATCTACTCCAAGAGATAATATTTATCATTTGTCTTTTATTATCTACTCCAAGAGATAACATTTGTGATAGAACATTTGTCCTCTACTTCAAGAGATGACTTAGTATAAACTTTTATTATCTTATCCACTTCTAGGGATGGATTCATTTGTTTCATCCACTACGGGGGATGAGAACTATCGCTTAGGATATAAATGAGTGTAAACTTTTAATATCGCATCCACTTCTGGGGATGGTTTTTAGTTGTTTCATCCACTTCGGGGGATGAGGACTATCACTCAAGATATAGTACAGTATATTGATTATCGCTTCAGGGATAATCATATTTAGTAATCACTTCAGGGATTCACTTCTAGTAATGACAATTACCGCTTCAGGGGTAATATTGTTCTTGTATTTCCAACTCTTCGGGAGTTGAATCAAATTGTACATCTCTTCCGGAGATGAAAGTATGTTTATAATTTGTCGCTTCAGGGACAAATTCATGAATATGTGACACCGATCAAAATTGATGGCTGCATACGTATTAATAGAGAAGAAGATATTCATAGCAAACCGTACGTACACATACTCATCAGCATGTATGAATACAACCAAACCATACACATACAGATCTATTACGTATAAGATTTAATCAAGCCAATTGAAAATAATCATGAAATAACCTTGTGTAATTACCGATCAATATAATTAAACAACATATATGAGCATAGAGATGCAAACATATTATATCTATGTATTGACAAAGAAGGCCAAAAACAGATTTTGCTTTCATATGATATATATACCAGCCCGGCCGGGATCGGTACAATCATGCGTAAAATCAAAACCACTTTGAGAGACAAATCATGAAAAACAAGTGCCAGCCCATTCAGAATACGTACAGAGAAAAAGAGAGGCAAATTGGCAAAAATCAAAACCTCTTTCAAAAATAAAGAAGTATCAGACTTTTTCCATGAATTCATAAAATCAATACGAGTATATACTTGCATGTAGAAGCAATAGCAATAGAAGTTTAATTAAGAGATCGCGCACAGTGATCGAACTTGTTCATATATAAATTGAGTGAACAGGTTCAGAACTTCTGCAAATTAATTTTGTAACGTGATAAAATACTACATAGAACAATCAGATTAGCATCGAACATAACATGCAATATCATTCAATTGAAACATGCAATTTGTTAGACAATCAGATTCAGAAGACAGAAGTCTATCTTTATGCATCGATCGGTATAATTAATTAAAAGAATTGAACAGACTACCTTCAATCCATACTGTCAAAGGAAAACAATAAAGAAGATCGGCAAATACAAATTAACGAGGCATGTACTATGCAATAGAGAAGATTGGCAAACGCAAATAAACGACGCATGTTCCTATCAAAGCAATCGTGCTGATAACGTGTTATAAAACTAGAGAAATCATAAACAATCAGAAAGAATTGAGAGAGGGAGAGAGATCAGATTTATATTATTAAGTCACCCATAAGGGTCTTTATATAGAGAGTACAAAAAATGGGATAAGATCAAATCTAGGGTTTTAAGCTTATCCATGTGCATCTATATCCAATAATAATAATATTATAACATATGTAGCATTATTCGCTAAATATAGAATAATGAAGTGTACTTACCCTAACGGACAGAATAAACTCACACCACACCGCCGGCACACAACTGTCACGTGATAGATCCTGTCGCGCGCAATCTTCAAATTCCAACTTCTCAGAAGTCCGTGCCGCTGGGGACGTTGGATCATCTGACACGTGGCACGATTTACACAGCTAGCTAACCCTACCATCCTATCAAAAGAGGACACGTGTTTGTCCCACGCTGATGTGCAAATTCTTTTTAGCCAATTAGCTTCAAAAGTTTGGTTCTTTCACTTTCATGCCAATAAAAATCCAATTTTCAACACCGACCTCTTGGCAAAGTAACGACCAAATGCATCCCCCCTTGAGATTGATTTGCGTGACTGGTGATTATTGTACATATAACAAATTGATTGAATACCTTCTAGAATAAACTAGACATTTAACCACTCTATCTTATTATAAGTTAAAGTTAACTAATTACTTGGGATATTAGGCTGGATCGTTTTTTTGGCACATTTCATCTAGGTTTGGAATGCCCCCGTTTTAATCCTTTCAGATCCTGTTTTTGCGGGAGTTCCTGGGTATATGTTGTTGTTGTTGTGTACTCTTTTTTAGTTTCTAGAGTTTATTTGCTCAAACATCTCGTTACAGCTCCCGGACCCAAGTAAGAGATTCGACAAACGGATTTGATCACCAAGAGAGAGATTCATGTTTTTGGAATTGTGGGTTTGTGATAATTTCTCGTGTTCGACCAAAAAGCGTCGACACCCCAGCCACAAATGTCGAGCTGAGATTCCTCTTTCATTTCCTACTTTCTTTATTTATAGAGATTCTAGCCATCTATGGGATGAACAAATAGGGTTAAAAAAAAACACGTGTTAATGATTTAGTGTCACGTATCTCTCCCGGATGTGGCGGTGAGTGAGTAGGTATTTAGGTTGGTGATCGACGTGATAATAATAGCAAACAACACATGTATCGTCACCCCAAATCTATAAATTTTGGGCAAATTACCCCAAATCTATAAAGTCCAGTCATAGTTAATTGATTTGATTAACATGTACGACTTTACTTAATTTGGTCAAGCACACCGGTTTGTAGAATGCGAATTAATGCGAATTAACCATCAACAATAACCAATCAATCATATCAGTCCATTTCTTGTTTGATAATTAAGTGAAGCGAAGCCTGAGATCGATGTTGGTGGGCACACATTACATTAGTTTGATACGCGTATATTCCCATGTTCTGCTTTGTTTGAATATTGACGACCCATTTCTTGTTTGATAATTAAGTGAAACGAAGCCTCATGAGATCGATGTTGGTGGGTACACATTAGCTTGATACGCGTATCTTCCCATGTTCTGCTTTGTTTGAATATTGACGAATCGGGACAAAAGGGTACACCGTACCTCATTTTTCCAAATTAACGATCGACTTATCAATCATGCATGCCTAATTTATTACTTGGAGAGCTAACCAGTTTGATGAGTCGATATTCATGTCGATTCGAGTACTTTTAAAAGAAGAGGTCATCTATCATAGAACCACTCTCATCCTTACACACTTAATTTCATAATTCTTTTGTCATCTCAAACCATAAAAATAAAGAACTCTTATTGACGTGGGGAACACCTCAAACCCATTATAAATTACCAGTTTGATGAGTCGATTTTTTTTTGGTCGAATTTGATTAGTAGATATTAAACGTATTAAGTTCGTACATACTTTATTGAATAGAATCAACTTTTTCAAGTTTGAGTCAATAAATATAGGTTTCACCGTCGTGGTTTATAATTTTCATCTACTTTTTTATTGGTCAGAAAAGGATGAGACCCAAAATGCAATAAAAAAAAAGGGCTATCAAGATAGGGATAGCACGGGGAAAAGCCCTACCTCCGATATCGTCCATAATCAAAGGAAGAGAGCCTAGAGGCGACTCGGCAAGGAAATGAAACCCAAACGGAAAAGAAAATGCTAATTTAGCAAGGGAATCGGTGATAACATTCACTTCCCTAAATACATGATTCGCACGGATATTCCAATTCCGCGAGATTAAGCCTTGACACTCGGAGGTCACCCTAAAGAGTGGATGAGTTTGGCAAGGAAGATTGCGATTTTCTTACCCGATTGTGGGTTATTATTATTAAGTTTGGGCAAAAAAAACCGTAACCGAATAACCGGTAACCAATCACTTTTTTCGGTTAATCGTACCGGAAAAAACCGAAAAACCAATTACGGTTAACCGACCGAATTATTTTCCGGTTAAACGGTTCGGTTACGGTTACTAGTTTTTTAATATGTGGTTAACCGAATAACCGAATATATAGTATATATATTTTTTTAGAAAGAGAACAACATAATTAAGTCAATTAAATGATATTAGACATATTTTGATAATATACATTACACAAGGCGGTAGGTTTAATGATATTAGACATATTTTGATATATACATTATACAGGGCGGTAGGTATAATGACATTAGACAATTGTTCTTTCAATGGATAGTTTTTTTTTTTTTTTCATTTCTAACATTGTTGATGATTTAGGAAGATCGTATACTTGATTCTTTCCGTACTTCATTGACACTTCGAATGGTGGAAGCTTTAGTTTTTGGTTAGGATTGGATGCACACTTCATTTACATATTTTACCGCCGAACAAAATATACTTGAATTAGAAGTTATGGAAGAAGGTTAATTTATTATATTTGTTAAGTACAACGTTTTATTGTGTCTCTGACATTTGTTACAATTGATAGGAATGAGAAAGTTGACTTTGGAGTAACCTTTGATGGAAATTGACAAATCCATTTCAATTGAAAATTGAAGATACATTTGGACATGTTTATGCTATGAAAAAACAATGTTTGTTTTTGTGTTTTATGCATTGTAAAATGATATTAAGATTATGTATTTGAATTTTCTGTTTTGGTACCTATTAAAGATATGCAATATTTATTAGAGACCGGGTTAACACTCTACTAAATAGTTTGATTTATAATCTTTTTTTTAAGATATGGTTATTGGTTAACTGGAAAATTCGGTACGGTTATGGTTATCGAAATTCAATAATCGAATTTCCGGTTAACCAGTTTCCAGTTAACCACCCGTGCCCACCCCTAATTATTATGGATCATAACTCATTTAAAATGCAGAACAACAAACTTGGAATATGGTGTATCCTATAAATTTTTTTGGATCACAACTCAAGTAAAATGCAGAACAACAAACTTGGAATATGGTGTATCCTATAATTTTTTTATGTTCAGGTGATTAAAGATTGAACAACTGTACGAACCGCTAAGTGCGTGTTTGGCATGAGACATTACATTACACAATCTCTCTTTTATCAACATTCAATTGTCCTATTAGGCACCATTTAAAATGGAGAATAGTAGATACACTTCTTATCATTTAAAATAAAGGTAAAAAAAATTAGTTAAGAGAATTTGTCGGAATAACTCAACAATATTCAATTTTTAGTCTTGCATAGAAATTTTCTCTACCCAATTCTCTGTAAAAATCTGACTTACTTTTATTTTTATTTTTATTTTAATAAGAAAAATCCTTTAGTTATTCTCCATTGTGGGTGCTCTAATAAGCACGGTCAATTGAACATTTTTTAATAAATTTGTGCAAAACGTGTCCCAACTCCCAAGTGTGAATTGTATATATGAGTATGGACTTGGACATACCTAGCTAAATGATGCTTGTGATGTTCTTGCTTAAGCAAATGGTTTTATTGTCAGTAACACCTCACAAGTTGCACTGCAATTCCTGTATTGTAATTTGTAATACAAAATCGTTATTACTTTAAATATAAAAGTTATAATATTAACATTGTTGCTTTTCAAAAGAGAGATCACTTTCGAAAAACCACTTATTCTAATATACAACATCACTTCTTTACATTTTCTTAGCGCTTTTTCTCACTTAACACCATTTATAAATTACAATTATACAAGATTAGGTACTTCATAACTTTATTACTCTAGTATCATCTATAAAGTCCCCACGTTCATAACTTTTTCTCACTTATTGCACACTTTGAGACCCACCTTAAGAGAAAAGTACTTCTCTTGAAAAACAACATCAACAACGTTGCAATTTTTTGTTCGGTTGAAAGATCAACTACGTTGCAATATAAAATACCTATCTACCACTTTTGTATATACAATTAAAAGCGGTAGGCGGGTATTTTAGTTAAATATTGTTTGGTTTTATGATGGCTTGCACTTTGTAATTTAAGTTGTGTGATAGTACTAAATTGATCATCATACATTTCTTTTATAAGGAAAGGATTAGGCTTGCCTCAAGTACTACTTGGAGTTGGAGTCTCAAACCCGAGACCTCATGGTATTACCATGAGTGCTCAACCAGTGAGCTGATGCATCAAGCACATCGATCATCATACATGTCTTTACTTGAGCTGCTTCTTTGCAATTTTGCTCAGAAATGTTGCACCTGAACATGGTTTAATTCATTCCATTGAAAAATACTCCCTCCGTTTGAAGAAACATGGTCTTTTAGACAATTCACGTATATTAAGAAATTTTCATATTACCTAAACTACCCTCGTACCATAATAACAAATCCTAATCAAAAGTCATTCACGTTGTCTATCAAAAAGAAAAAGAATTTTACTTTTTCAATAATTGAGGTTATCATGAGGAATATATCTGGAAAGAAGAGGGAAAAAAATACAAAATGGTCATGTGCTTTGAAACAACATAAATTGTCTAAAAGGCCATGTTTTTTGAAACAGAGGGAGTAATTAATTTTCACATGGAAAGATAGAGGTGTAAATTTTGGAGTTGAATGATGTATCCATACTTTTATTTATCTATTTTTGGTAGAATATTTGTATATAATTTTCACGTGGAAAGATACGAGCCTTAGAAGTTATCAATAGATACAAACTTTTTTGAGCAATTCAATAGATACAAACTATTACTACAATATATGTCAAAATTTATATGCTTTGATTTTCAAGTTAAAACTTGGGTAAGTAAATTGGCATACATACTCAATCATGAAGGATACTTCAACTTTAAAAAAAAAACTTACTTTAGTTTAAATATTAAAAACGCATAACTTTTTTTTATATTTACAGTATAATTTTTATTTTTTTTGGTAAGAATTACAGTATAATTTATGGTTTCATTTGAAATTCTAGTTGAAATAATTATTTGTATTAATCTATTATATATATTTAAAACCACTAAGAATTAAAGCCTTCTCATTGCGCCACGTAGGATTTCGCCACATGTCGCTTCTATATTAAGCCACCTAAGATTTTTACACATGTCGTTTTCTTAGTAAGCCACGTCATTAATATTTATCTTTCTAATTAAGCCACCTCATGTACATTTTGTCTACCTAATATACAAGTCACATTTATAAATTTTAAAAATAACACCTCAAGATTACATATGATCACAAATTAAATATAATTTACATTAGGATTAATCCAATTGAAAGCTAATATTTATAAGCAAGAAGAGAGCATGGAGATGGATCGGAGACATCTTCAATGGTGGCGTAAGTTGCTCCACAAGATTTCTCTTGATAACGACATGCTTAACCCACTCATCGGCATCAACGTCCTCGAAATCGACACAACCAGCGGCCTCCGTGAAAGGAGCGATTTGAAGCTCCATTGATGGAAAGGGATGATCGATCGATGTCATAGATTATACTACGTAGAATATTATGGTTAAAGGTATGAGGCTATGAGCAATGTAGAAGCTAATTAAAAGGTAGAATTGAGGTGTTAAAAAAAAAAAGGTAGAATTGAGGTATGTAACCGAGTTCTTCTTCTTTTTTTTTCTTTGTAGTTTTAGGGTTGTTGACAAATCTTTTAGTATAATTATTTGTTTTGATCGTATCTCTATGCATATATTTTTTAGCTGAGCAAATATTTTTTTACCATTTATATTAGGAAAGAATCTTCTTTTTAATCTATATCAAATCAGTTTATATATGTATATAAATCTTCCCATCATATAAATATTTACCGAAAAACTAATTATTATGATTTTAGTTTATCTTTTAAATTCAGCATATCATTTAAAGCTTTTGATAAATTTTATTTATTTTTTTCAAATACCTAATGGATATTAAAAAAAATCAATTGGTCATGATTTCCCGTACCCTTTTTTCCCTAATTTACAAATAGATATGCGGGATTAAAATTTTGATTTTGATATTTTCCCTAAGGTGTTAAGAATTTTTTGATTTTTTGATTTTGTTTTTATGTAATATAAATTAATTTACCGACTGGTATATAGATGTGAAGAAATCAACGGTAGTATTTTTCAAAAATAATATGCTATGATTCAATGATAATATTTTAACATTTACATTTTTATTCAAGAACATTTTCTATATAAAAAAAATAAAAAATCTATATTTTTATATTAATCCACATAAGATTTTGCCACATGGCATTTAATCCTTGCTCCAAAAATAATTATGAAAAACACGTATTTCAAATGGATTTTTTTTGAAAACTCATCCTAATGTACGTGTTCTTCATTTGTAAATAGAACTATTATAATTATTTTGCTTTTCGTACAATACTTCAGTTTGTTCATATTGCTTATGTAGTTATGTATAAGTAGTTTATTTACATTAATAATTTTACCCTTGAAAAAACGTACCACAATTTGCCCTTGACAAAAACAAATCTCGCAAAATAAAGATTATAATATGATCTTGAATTAGAAATATTCTAAAAAAACAAATACTAACATGTAATTTTATCCTTTACAAATATGTCAAGATTAAACGGAAATCCATCATAATCCGGTAGTAAAATCATTTTGTTACCAAATCCTACTAAAAAAGATCATGATTTTGAATTAAAAGATAATCCATAAAAATGAAGATCACGATTTAATCATTAGATTTGATATTATCCGAATTTGGTCATTTCTAACCCATTTTTAAATTTTCAAAAAGAGGGTCATATCTTCAGCATATCTTATGTGTAGTTTCCAAATCCATAATATGCACATTATTCTTTCCATAGCAAACTTATTAATTTTGGCTAGGAAACATCTTATTTTTTAATTACGATCTAACCTTCTTTTCTTTTCTTTTTTCTTATCATAGATAGTATTTTTCTTTAAAAAAAAAATAGTTTACATCTATTCCCTTAATTTATACTCGCATCTTGACTAACCAAGATTTCAAGCCTTCTAATATCACAAATAATTATTTCCAAAAAAAGATATTTCATATTTATTAGTTATATAGATAACTATCTTTTTTTTTGGTTGAGTATATAGATAAATATCTCAATATCATTAATTCAAAATATGTTATTTGTATGAGGGATTGGGGTGGAAAGGGTGGATTGGGGGTTTACGAGGATATAGGTTTTTCACCAAAAAAATGTTGTAGTTTGTAGATAAGGTTTACGAGGGTATGTTTGTGCGCTTTTCTAAATTTATTTTTAAAAATAAGGTTGTTAATTATGATAAATGATTTATAATATTAAGTTTATTCTCTTGATATGAGTAAGTATATAGGCTTTGATTATACTATTAATTGGCAAGCAATTATATAGAGGGAATGATATATATCCCAAAATATTTTTGAAGTAGTTATGATATTTTGGGGTTGATTTTGAATCCAACCACTATTTTGATATTCCAACAAAACCATTTCTACTTTCATGCAAAATATTTTTTTGAATATTGAATAATACTCCCTCCGTTTCATTATAATTGTCGTTTTAGTACTTAAAATTTGTTTCATAATATGTGTCGTTTTAGGTTTTCAAAGTGATTTAATAGGGGTGAATGATGATAATTTTTATTGGAATGTGTATTTGTTGACTAAAGTTGTTCATGCATTGGCCAAAAAAATGTAATGAGTGGTAAGATTAAGAAAAAGTTGTAAGTTTTAAAGCGAATGATTGCTTTTCTTAAAAACTGTGTTAAGAGCTAAAACGACACTTATTGTGAAACGGAGGGAGTACTTTTTAGAGGGATTCTATAACATTTCTATTTTTCATAGGGTTGAAAAATATTTAATTTTAATTCCATTATATTTTTTGTTTAGGGATTAATTAATAATTACTTTTTATTGCCAACCTCATAGAAATTGGTTGAAGTGAATCAACATAATTTAATGATACCTTAGAATATCCAAATCCTGTGCGTAAGAAAATGATTTTGTTTTAGTGTCTAATCTATACATTTTTTGTATCATTTTCTATTTCATATTTGTTATAATTCGACAATTCCTTTTATTTTGAGATTCTTATTAATTTTTAAGAAAGGTGATGATTGAATTTCTTCATTCTATAGACTACATGTTAGGAGGTAAAATATGATTTTATTAGAATATTTTAGGAGCAAGTAACTTAAATAATAAGAGTTTAAATGCATATATAAATTTTTTTTATATAAAACTCCCGTGCAAGGCACGGGCACTACACTAGTATTTGTTAATTTGTCTTAAATTTGAATCACATATTGTGACAGATATGCAACACTAGGGTCTCGTTGTTTTCTCGGTGTGGGCCTGCGACCCATTATTGTAACTACGGTTACTTGGGTCTCTTTATATACACTCTCAACATACCTAAAACTCTCTAATTGTTTATGTAGGTCTGCCAATTCCATCTTCTAATAGTGTTGTTTCTTTACTCGTGGACGTAGATAACGCATTACATAACCATGTAAAACTCTATCTCGATTTTATTTATTGTTGTCGTCGAACTCTCGTTGCATTATTTAGTACTACCCGTGGAGTAGCTTTTTAAATTAAATTTGTGTGAATTTCGTGAATGATACTCAAAAGCGACAGTAAAGTAATAGCTTCGTGGATCTGACTCGGATTCGGAAATCATATGATTGGAGTGATTCACTAACTATAGAATAAGTAGTTGCACTGCTAGCGGACAAACATAGATTCACACGCCACCGCCGGCACACAACTGACAAGTGATTCTAATGGGGCCCACAACGTATCTTGTCGCAATCTTCAAATTCCAACTTCTCCGAGGTCAATCTCCGCGTGCCCAGGGTGTGTCGGCCCGGGGGCGTTGGACCACTTGACACGTGTCACCATCTACAAAGCTAGCTACCCATCATATTAAAAGAGGACACGTGTTTTGCTGCCCGGCCTGATGTGCAACTTGTCTCCCACGTGGGCCACGGGTCCCTCCAGCTTGGAGCTGGGCCCCACAACTTGACGTGGTATTACTATATTTTTATCATCAGATTGAAAAAAAACAACTCTATTTCTTTCGACCAAAAAAAAAAACAATTCTATTTCTCTAAATATTCGTTCTTTTTTTTTACATAATTTATGAAGAAAAAATGGACAACTATTTAGTGATGCAAGGAGTAGATGGGTCCAAAATTACCCATACTTTTTTTTGTTACCCAATTAGCTTCAAAAGTTCCGTTCTTTCATTTTTCTGGTTTTTTTTGGTCAAATTCACTTTCGTGTTTTAATAATTACCACAATTTAGTTAATTAGAAATCACTTATTTATTACTACTATATATGCATGTTATTATGTAATTTTTATTTTTGCTTGGCAACACCGACCTTTTGGCAAAGCAACACATGCATCCCCACTTGAGAATGACTTGTGTGACTGATGAGTATTATTGAGTACATTCTAAATTAGACTTCTAACTATTCTATTTTATCTTATTACAATAAGCCAAAGTTAGCTAATTAATTAGGAGATTAGGTTGGCTTATAGTAATAGATTAGTGATCGATATGGATCCTACAAAGCAAAGTGGCCGGGTACATGCCCTCTTTCTTAGCTTCTAGAGTTTTTTGGTCAAGCACCCCCCAACAATTTTATGTGTAATTATGGTATTAACATAAAGTCCAGTCATAGTTGATTTGATTAACATGTACGACTTTACTTAATTTGGTCAAGCTCACCGGTTTGTAGAATACCAGGGGCGGGCAAAATAATTAATTAACCATCAATCAATAATCAATCAATCAATTTCTTATTTAAGACTAATTAAGTGATATGATACGAACCCTGTTACCCTGAGATCGATGTTGGTGGGCACGCATTAGATATCTTCCTATGATTTGCTTTGTTTGATTATAAGCGAATCGGGACAAAAGGGTACACCTCATTTTTCCATATTAACGATCGACTTATCAATCATACACGCCTAACTTATATTAACAAAATGAAAAAGGCACTTTATTTTTGGAGCAATGTGTTTTTTGTATGTTGATAAACTAGACATGCATGTGCAGATGTGCCCCCCCATTATGTTCTACTAAATCAGAAAGTCTTCGTCAATTTCTCTAGCTATGTACCTATCATCAGATAGTTATGGAAAGGTAATGTAATGTTAGTACACAAAATATGCCGTGTACAAGTTTCCGCTCCTTCTTCAATGATCTTTAATGTTCTTCCACCCTTCCCGCCTCCTTCCCTTCAATGACCTGCAAAATAATGGACCAAGGGGCGAGCGACCCCAAATCCACCTCCGATGCTTAAGTCAATAAGGGCAATGTCGAATAAAAGGCGTCAGGCAGAGCGATAACTTAGAACTTGACTTACCAGGCACATGCATGCATGTGTATTTATAGAGGAGGGGGACAGGAGGGGGAGAGGCGCGCGCCCTAGGCCCGATCGGCCCATAGGGTTAGGGTTTCGCGATATCTTGCTCCCCAAGTCAACCAATATCTTATCTCAGGCGAAGATAAGATTCTCCTCCATAAATAATATCCTAACTAGAGTAACTACCCTATTAAAGGATAAAACATAATAAATATGGATAGCAAAATAAATAAGATAGAGAATTAAATGCTAACTACTTGATATGGAATCTTGCCCGCCTACATGTACTTATGTTATGTACATACTAGGAGAAATATTTAAGATTCGATGGATGTACATACTACATATCAAGATATGTAAGTTGTTGTAACTGGATTGAACTAGAGCGATAAATAGGGCTGCACATCGGTTCGAAACCGAACTGAAGCCGAAATTCGGGAATTTGTTGAAGTGAAAATCAAACCGAAAAAAATCTGCTCCGGTTCAGTACGTTTCGGTTTTTGATAAATATAAAGATTTTTTTGAAAAAATGGAACCAAACTGAAAAATAACCGAAGCGAAACCGAAATCCTGAAATTTATTCAACCAAGTATCGAACCGAATTCCGTCGGTTTCGGTTCAATTCGGTCATTTTTTTTTGGTTTTGACTAAACCGTGCTCAACCCTAGCAATAAAGTAAAGATTGCCATAGATATTCCGAAGATCGGATTTGGACTACATATTATGAGGTACTTAATAAGCATTTATAAATTGAAGAGAAACCCTAGAAAATGGATAGCGGACTACAAGCCTACGCCCCTCGAAACTCCACCGGGGACGGATTGGGGGCTCCATCCACAAACCCCTAAAGGGTTCTGATCAACGACAAATTTAACTAAGACATCACAAAAAAAAAGTATGTATGAGTGTGAATTTGATTAATTTATATAATCACGCACATAACAGGTCATATGTATAGCTTAATATTCTTAATATTGCTATCAAACAAGTAAATTAGTTATGGTACGATATATACTAAGGATGCATGTCACTCGATCCCATGTAGGAAGCTAAAGCAACCGGTTTACAAATCAATCAAACGAGCCACAAACGCCAAACCGAAGATGGTTTCAAAAGCATCCAAATTAGCATTAATAAATAGATGCAGAAGAGATCCCCTACAACCTTTGGTATCGCTTTCACCTTTTCTACATCCCATAGTGAAAGGGTGCCCATGCATCTTCATAATCGTTCTCGGTATTGTAATATCACCCATACTCATACCTTACATTGATAAGGTAAGAATTATGGTCGTCATAAGTACTATTTGGGCTTGCCTAGAACATCCACAAGGGGTGAGAAACCAACTCTAAAGAGAAGAAGACAAACCGCCGTTCTGGAGTCTCGAACCCGAAACCTCGTGGTAAATCCATAAATGCTCAACCAGTGAACTGATACACCAAGCGCATAACGTTTCATTTTTTATGTGAGATCTGAATTTCAAATAGGTACAGTTATCGTCAAATTCTTTGTTCATTAATATGGTATTGATGTGCAGAGTTCTACTGGTGCCCCTAATTCAAGACAAGAAGAGTAGAGGACCTTAATTGTGAGGACATAAACTAACCGACCGTATATATGCTTCTTTTTTATTTATTTATTTTTTGGTCGAACTTCTTTTTTATTTATTTATGGGAACTTTATTTGCTTGATTTATTTATATATATTTATGTGAGAAAGGGACCTGAAGGGATCCAACAAGGATACACGTCCATTAGCATATATAGAATAATTTTATAAAACTGATCTTTTTGACCAAGCTAGCACCAATCATTATCATTCACATACCACATTTTGGTTCATGCATTCTAGCCATTTGGGTTTAATGTATATGTTCGTGTTCGTTTGGTGGACAAACAAATCCCTATGCAACGAACGAATTAGACTTAATTACCTAGTAAATATTTCCATTCGTCATACATAAAAGTTTTCGTAATTTCAATTCGTCATAGAAGTTGATTTTGGAAAGTAACTTATTCCTATGACTTATAATTCTTATCCTCAACTAACCGAATTAACACTTAGGACTTGATAAGATAATTATAGCATGATAAGACTACTCACACAATAAAAACATACCTATTTTTGTGTTTCTATGTATTTTAAGTAGAGCGGTACGTGTAGCATCTTTCTTGAAAAGAGACAATCGCTTTCAAAAGCCCACTTATTCAAACCTCACTTTAATTTAATTTTAGTTGTCACTTTCTCTCAACTTATTATCACCCTACTCAAGTATACAAGAGATTAGGTAGCTCACAACTTGTTATATCAATTCTTATAAATCTATAAATACCCAACATAAACACCATAAAACCCACCCAATTCTCACACACACTCACACAAGAAAAAGAAGTAAGAAGAAGTGAAGAGGCCATGGCAAGCGGCGTTGGGCAAAAGCTTTTTGAGAAGGAGATGACGACGACAGACGTGGATCACAGACTCCACTGGCCATCAGAGCATCTTATCGACCTACCGGACTTTAAGGGCGGCCACCAAGTAGATTTCACTGCCAAGGACGGAGATGGAAAGTTGTGGAAGTTTCGGTGTTCGAAACGGATGACTGGCCTCTACGACAAGCCGGTGGTGTCGGGTGGGTGGGTCCCCTTTCTTAAGAGCAAAGGGAATTTTAAGGCCGGGGACCTAGTCATCTTTTACCGGAGTGAAGATCCGCGAGCCCACTTTGAGATCCGACTCAAGAAAAGTGTCTTGCTCTTCGGATCCAACATCAACGACGCTGAAATATAGCCCCATCGTCCATGTACTTGTATTGCCTGTGTTATTGTTATTGTTATTGTTATTGTTATGTACTTTCTCTTTAAGTTAAGTGCTTAATTAGTTAATTAAGTGCTTTGTTTGCTTTTATGTTGGTGTGCGCGTACTTTGTATGCTTCGTGTGTACTCACTTATTAGATGAAATATATATAATAAATGGAGCTAACCAGTTTCGTGTGTCGATATTAAACGTATATATTAAGTTCTTATATATATTTTATTGATTAAAATCAACTTTTCAAGTTTGAGTCAATAAATATAGGATTCACCGTTGTGGTTTTATTTTCTTCTACTTTTGATATGGGAATTCTTCAAAATCATCAACGTTGGTTTTACTAGACCTATGCATCAAAATTGCCAAGTTCACTATTCATTGTACGGAAATGCAAGTGATTGAGCCAAGCTCATCTTATATGGAAGGGATTTTCTAATCGGTTTTTCTATTAAGGGTACATTTTGTAAGTGTACAAAATATGAAAACTAATCCCTAAAGAGGAAGTAGTGAATCCTTTAAAAAAATTACAAAATCTCCAAGTTAAGATTAACCAAATCTTTATAATTTTAACTTCTTATAGTGCGTAAGTAGAACACATTATTAGGATAGAAAATATCTCTTAGTTTTCTATATCTTGTTTCTAGTTATTATATCTCTAAGTTTAGTTAATTTAATATCTTGTGACCCACGTTAGCTTGGGCATCAAGTATCTTCCTGTATAAATACCCCTCTCTATGCTTGAATAAAATTCATACAAGTTTTATACAATCCTATTCTCTCTATATGGTATCATCCGCCGAATCGATCCTCTTCTCTTCTTTATTACAAAGCCTTGGCCTTTAACCCTCCGGCGTCCCTTCCCATTCAGCCACCACGAAAATCCTAAACTACCCAATCCCAGCCCCCACATCTTCTCCCATGGCTGCTGAATTTTCCTCTCAACTTCCCAACCCTCATGAGAAAGACAAACCCTTTACACTTATTCACTTTCCTGCAGTCCTTAAATTAACATCCACAAATTACCTTGCTTGGAAATTACAAATTGAAGCCACCCTTGAAGGCTATGATCTTCTGCCCTTCATTGATGGTTCTCACCCTTGCCCGGCTGCCACCCTACCTGGCCCCAGTGCTAATGCTCCTCCTCAACCCAACCCTGCTTTCCACACTTGGAAACGACAAGACCGTCTCCTATATGGTGCCCTCCTAGCAACATTCAGCACCTCAATCACCAACCTTGTTACCCAAGCCAAAACATCTAAGGATGTTTGGGATCTCCTCAAAACCACATACGCCACAGCTTCTCGTGGCCACAAGAAACAAGTGAAAAACAAACTTCAAACTCTCAAACAAGGAACGTCCACAATCACCGACTATATGCAAGCCATGAAGACCGCCGCTGATATGCTTGCCTCTCTTGATGCTCCACTCAATCATGAAGACTTCATCGACTATATCTTACGTGGTCTTGATCCCGCTTATCAAACCATCATCGACGGGGTCAATAATCGTGACACCGCCATCTCCTTCGAAGAACTACATGAAAAGCTCATCATCAAAGAGCTTGCCTTAAAATCAGCCCCGGATTCTTCCAATGCTCCTGCTACAGCACTTAATGCTCAACGCCAATACCGAGGCAAACCAAAACCCTCTCCTTCACCCTCTTGGCAACAACCTCTCCTTCCCACACCACCACAACAATCCTGGAACCCTAACTATGCCCCCCAACAACAAAACTTTCGCCCTCAAAACCCTAACCCTAACGCCTACCGCCCACCAAACCTCAATTCTAACCCTAACCCTAACCACAACAACGCTGGCTCCTACCAACCAAAGCCCTTCCGTGGCCGCTGCCAATTTTGCAAGAATGTGGGGCATGTCATATCTCAATGCACTGACTTCCGCACCAAATATCCCATGGTTGAGCTTCCTTCTTCCTCTCGGTTTCCCACCTCTTCTCAGCCTCAGGCAAATGCTGCATCCGTTCCTTACAACCCCAATGCATGGCTCATGGACAGTGGCGCGTCTCATCACGTGACGAATGATCTCAACAACCTTGCCTCTCACTATCCCTACTCCGGACCCGATGAACTCTACGTCGGCAATGGTCAAGGTTTATCTATCTCTCATATTGGCTCTCTTTCTTTATCCTCTTCCTCTCATACATTCTCTCTTTCCAGTGTTCTTCATGTCCCTAGCATGTCCAAAAATATCCTGTCTGTGTCTCAATTCACCTCCCAAAACAATTTTTCCATAGAATTCTTACGTGACTATTTTCTTGTGAAGGACCTCAAGTCGGGCAAAACCATCCTTAGGGGACCTTGTCTTAATGGTGTCTACGTCTGGCCCTCCTCTTCTCCAACCGTCCTGTCAGCCTCGTGTTCTTCTTCAGAGTCATGGCATCACAAGCTTGGCCACCCCTCTTCAGCTATTTTTCGTTTTTTGCACAATAAATTCTCTTTAGGAAACTCTAGCTATTTGCTTTCGGATTGTACCTCTTGCAACATTAATAAAAGTCATAAACTTCCTTTTGCATCCTCTTCTCTTGTGTCTTCCTATCCTCTTGAAATTATCTTCTCGGATGTATGGTCCTCACCCGTTCTCTCTTATGATGGTTTTCGGTATTATGTTGTATTCGTTGATCATCACACCAAATACATGTGGCTTTACCCCCTCAAAAAGAAATCCGAAGTAAAAGACACCTTCATAAAATTCAGTGCCCTAGTTCAGAACTACTTCAACCGAAAGATCAAAATTCTCTACTCCGACAATGGCGGAGAATTCCTAGCTCTTCGTTCCTTTCTAGCTACATCCGGCATCACCCACCTCACCACACCTCCTCATACACCCGAACACAACGGCCTCTCCAAAAGACGCCACCGTCACATTGTTGAAACCGGATTGTCCTTGCTCAGCCACGCCGGCATGCCTCTTGATCACTGGCCTCATGCCCTCACCACGGCTACCTTCCTCATCAATCGCCTACCCACCGCCACACTCCAACATACCTCACCCTACCAATGCCTTCTCCAAAAAAAACCTGACTACAACGGCCTTCGAAGCTTCGGTTGCCTATGCTTCCCGTGGCTTCGCCCCTACACCTCCCACAAACTTGAGCCAAGATCGATAGCCTGTATCTTTATTGGCTATGCTACAACACAACACGCCTACAAATGTCTAGATCCCAAAACAAAACGTGTCTACATATCCAGACATGTGAAATTTCTTGAGACGACATTCCCATATCGTTCACCCTCCCCTCCATCATCACCATCGCCTCCTGCATCTGATGAATGGGTTGCGCTCCCCCTCCCACTCTCTCACCTCGATCCTACACCACAACGCCAACTTACACCACCAAACTCCTTCAATGAGTCCCCTTCCCTTGACTTACCATCGCTCTCCTCTAGCGACTCGACCTCCAACCCCGATGACCCATCACCACCACAAGATCACCAACCAACCATTCCTGCTACACCATCGACCCAAGCCGGACCCTCCAGGCCACCCGACGCGCCCGCACGCACACTCCCTCAGCCATCAAATTCTCCCCCTAACCCTAATCCTACAAACCCTAACTCACCTCACCAGAATTCTAGCACCAGCTCAGCCAGCCCTTCCCCACCGCCCCTATCTCCACCTCGTGGCATCATCACACGCTCCATGAACAACATTGTTAAGCCAGTTCATCGGCTTAATCTTCACGCTCACGTCAGCCATCCATCTGAGCCCCGAACCATCACACAGGCCCTCAAAGACCCGGATTGGAGAGCAGCGATGCAAGCAGAATTTGATGCTCTCTCTTCCAACAATACATGGGAGCTTGTTCCTTCTTCCACTGCCTCCAACCTTGTGGGATGCAAATGGGTCTTCCGCATCAAGTACAAAGCCGATGGCTCCATTGATCGCTACAAAGCCCGCCTTGTTGCAAAAGGATTCCATCAACGCCCTGGGTGTGATTACAATGAAACCTTCAGCCCGGTAGTCAAGCCCATCACCATTCGCACCATCCTCACACTAGCCGCTTCACAAGGTTGAACCCTCAAGCAACTCGACGTCAACAACGCCTTCCTTCAAGGTACACTCTACGAAGATGTGTACATGATTCAACCTCCTGGATTCATTGATAAGTCTCGCCCTTCACATATCTACAAGCTCAAGAAAGCCCTCTACGGTCTCAAACAAGCTCCACGTGCTTGGTACACCGAGCTAAAGGCTTATCTCCACCTCCTTGGCTTTGGTACCTCTACTGCCGACCCTTCCCTCTTCATCTTTCGTGGGGGTCAACACACTCTCTATCTCCTTGTATATGTTGATGATATTATCGTCACCGGTGATGACCCTTCCTTGGTTGATCGCCTGATTGCTCGTCTAGCCTCCAAGTTCTCTCTCAAGGATCTTGGTCCGCTCTCTTACTTTCTTGGTGTCGAGGTCATTCCCTCGTCTTCAGGTTTATTCCTTTCTCAGCGCAAATATATTATGGATCTCCTGGAAAAAGCCGGTCTTGAATCTGCCAAACCGGTCACTACTCCAATGTGCGTTATCACTCCTCTCAGTCGCTCATCTAGAACTCCATTACCGGCGCCTACAGAATTTAGGGCTCTCGTTGGCAGCCTGCAATATCTAGCCTTAACACGTCCGGATGTCGCCTTCGCCGTCAACAAGTTGTCTCAGTTTATGCAGGCCCCCACTTCAGATCACTGGCTTGCTCTTAAAAGGCTTCTTCGCTATCTGTCTGGCACTAGCAATCTTGGTATCATTATCTCTTCAAAACCGAATCCCATTCTTCACGGTTTTTCCGACGCTGACTGGGCAGGTGATAAAGACGATTATGTATCTACCACTGGCTATGTGTTGTATCTTGGCTCCACTCCCATCTCCTGGAGCTCACGCAAACAGAAAACAGTGGCCCGATCATCCACCGAAGCTGAATACAAAGCCCTTGCGGACACCTCGTCTGAACTTGTCTGGGTTCTTTCCCTCCTTGCTGAACTTGGTGTTCGTCCAACACAAAAACCAGTCATCTACTGTGACAATATGGGTGCTACATTGCTCAGCGCAAATCCCGTATTCCATTCTCGTATGAAACATGTGGCTCTGGCGTTCCACTTTGTTCAAGAGCTTGTCCAGCATGATCATTTGCGTGTCTCACATATCTCCACTAACGAGCAGCTCGCTGATTGTCTCACTAAGCCACTTCTTCGCCCACGGTTCCAGCTTATCACTTCCAAGCTTGGACTCTCATCCCGACCGTCCAGCTTGCGGGAGGATATTAGGATAGAAAATATCTCTTAGTTTTCTATATCTTGTTTCTAGCTATTATATCTCTAAGTTTAGTTAATTTAATATCTTGTGACCCACGTTAGCTTGGGCATCAAGTATCTTCCTGTATAAATACCCCTCTCTATGCTTGAATAAAATTCATACAAGTTTTATACAATCCTATTCTCTCTATACACATAATAGAAAGTTTGTTTTTTAATATGCTATTTTTTTTAAGTAAGAGGTTAACAGTATTAAACTATAAGGCGATTACAAAATTGGCTAGCATAGGCTAGCTATTTACAACATCTCCATTCTCAAATCTCTCCCAAAACTTCCTAAGATCTTTCAATCTATTCTTCCACCTAGCTCTGCAATAGTCTCCAATGTGTCGTTGACACATGATAGTGCACTCAACAACACTTATGTTTTGTTGATTAAACACAATCGATCATTCCTGGCTTTCCAAACAAAGTACATTACTACACATAAACAGTGATTCAAAAGGTTGAAGTGGAATGATTTCCTACCCCTGAACAAGCAAGTCTGACTAATCCACTCTTCAATATTTTTGCATCTTCGACCAAACCTGGCCCACTACACGACACTCTTGAGGACTTTGCTAGAAAAGCTACACTCGAACCATAGGTGAGGGGCAGATTCTTGTGGAAAGTTGCTGCACGGGAGGCAAAAATCTTTAGAACCAAGACCCCATGCCTTGAGTTTATCTCTGGTGGTGACTCCTTCACTTAAGATCTTCCATGAAATAGAAGCCACCCTAGGGGTATTAAGCATGTTCCACACAACATCAGCCTAAGAAACCTCCTCTCCTCTGTTTCTTCTAATGTCATACAACCCCTTCCCATCAAATCTTCCAAATCTGGAGTTGATAACACACACATGATCAGAATCATTCAAGGAACCAAGAATCTCATTCCTCAGTTTCATCACTACCGTCCACATGGCACTAGAAGAGGACTTGCATCTAGTCTCCCAGATGCTTTGGCCACGAGTATGAGTATGGTCAACCCAGTGGTGCCAAATGGAATCAGAACGAGAGCAAGCATCATACAGCAGTTCAACAACATTCACTAATTTGTTCCAAGCAACTAAATCCTTAAGGCCAAGGCTACCTTCACTCTTGGGTCTGCACACTTTCTTCCAAGCCACAAGAGCCTTACTTCCAATAATGCCTTCGCTCCATAAGAAATTCCTAAGGACACGGTACAGCTCATTGATCACAACCTTTGGGAGGAGGAAAATCTTGCACCGGTATTGAATAACACTATGAAAGATCGCTCCAATAATCTCCAACCTGCCAGCATAAGAAAGGTGTCTCGTCGTCCATGCATTGGCTTTGTTTCTAATTTTACTGACAAGTTCCACAAAGTCTCTACACTGCGCACACGAGCTATAGAGCGGCACACCTAGATACTTAACATGGAGCACCTAAATTCATGCCCAGAATTTCACTTATATCTTCTTCCTAGCGCCTCTCGATTCCAGCACAAAACACCCTAGATTTAGATAGATTCATCTTCAAGCCGGAGCACACACCAAACAAATAGCTAATCAACTACTCATTAAAAAAGAAAGATCCATGCATAGGTATTTGCTTTTACTATCAGTAAGCTGAAACCTTTGTATGATTCATTATCTGTACAAAAAATAGCTAATCAACTACTCATTAAAATCCAATGGTCAGTAGCTCGCCACGGTGACAAGAATGTGCATGATTTATTCTATGCCTTGCAAGTTGGAATTTCTCAATTATTCAATGAACATTGATCTTCAAATGGACGGTCCAATAATAAGTTAGGATATCATTATTAGTATATCAATATTATGTGTGTTATGTCTTCGACTTTTCCGTATGAATGATGAAGATGCATGATGAATGATGAGTGATATGGCCAGAACATCTCCAATACCAACATTGGCAAAGCTATATCACATGCTTGACAATGACTCGTGATTGATTAGAATTTCTATGCATAGTTTGATCGGACATTTATTCATTTAACCACTCGACCTTATATTAAATTAAAGATAACATAACTAATTAGTTAATTCAGAAATTTTGTCAACACTAGACATCTGGATCTTATAAGGTGGTAAAGTTGTTTAAGTAGATAAGCTTGATTACAAGTATCATATATGCCAATTATTTTAATTTAGAAGTATCGCTACAACGTTCATTCTCTCTAGCTAGATATATACATATATCAAGTGTTTGGTAGTTAACGTTTGACAAAAATCTTTTGCTATTTTCTTTGATGGTTCATTAATATGAACTTATTTTTATTAATTTATTCAACTCAATGACGCCATTTTTTTTTTGAACCAATCCCAATATATGAACTTGTTTTTGGTTGAAATCCCAATATAAGAACTAATCATCAAATATAATGTCAACATATATAAAAATAAATTATGATACGTGGGCATAATAAATTATGATACACGCTCAATGCCAAAATCAAACTTCAAAGTTCAAAGGTCAAAAGTTGAAAGGTACGTACCTTGATATTTCACGTACCGACATTTTGCTGATTTTCTTATGAGAAAAAAAAAACATTGTATTTGGAAATATAATATCTGGGATTAGATATCATCTTTGTTTTTTTTCTTGGTTTAAGAATGGCATTATACAACGATGGTTGACATCAAATATCATGATTTCTACATATATTATATATTCATCTAGAAACCGGTAGCTTAGTCCGCAAGTATGCTAATGTTAACTATTGGTCGTTTAATTTCGTTATTTATAATACGTTAGAATACAATAAGATCACGTAACTTAATTAATGAGTTATAAAACGACAACAACATCAACAAAACTCACCAGTACTTTGATTCAGTTCTTAATGGGCACCAATCATTCTCATTGAGATACCGATATGATTCATATATGCTAGCATCTTATCATACACAAATTAGGATTGGTCTAGTGGAGCATGACTTGATATCGGTCTGATAAGTTGCAGGTTCGATCCCCATAGTCTCCTTGAGGTGAGACATATGTAAATCGTCTTGTAAGAGCTTTTTAAGCTCTTCAGTCTTCCCTACCCTTGGACTAGGACACCCATCCCTTCATCCTAAATTTTCTTAACCAAAAAAATCACATCATACACAAATTAAGAATTAATCTCAATTAGTAATTATGAGACATCTAGCTTCACTTGAGGGAGTTGGTATTCATTTTTGTATTCATTTATTTTACTCCCTCCGTTTCACAATAAGTGTCGTTTTAGCTCTTAACACAGTTTTTAAGAAAAGCAATCATTCACTTTAAAACTTACAACTTTTTCTTAATCTTACCACTCATTACATTTTTTTGGCCAATGCATGAACAACTTTAGTCAACAAATACACATTCCAATAAAAATTATCATCATTCACCCCTATTAAATCACTTTGAAAACCTAAAACGACACATATTATGAAACAAATTTTAAGTGCTAAAACGACACTTATTATGAAACGGAGGGAGTATGTTTTACTTTTGTCTCTTGTATTTTGTAAAGCTGGTGGTTTCTTGAATCTTGTGTGTTTTCGGGCACTTTCCATCTAGGTCTGGAATGCCCTCTTGACCCACTAGACCCTACATACACGGGATTCACTGGATAATTGTCGTTGTTGTTGTTGAGACATCTAACTTCATAGTAAAAAGAAAAAAAATATTTGTATAAAGACATCTTTAATTTCTATAAATATTTGTATAGAGACCTCTTGCAAACTGCTTGATTTACCAGTGACAAACTCAAGCAGTTTGCAAGAAGATGAAACTGTAAAACTACGAATTGAATCTAGAACTTCTCAACGTACAAAATTGGACCGTATTCACATTTTGGATTTTCTTTTCACTACAAAATTGAGATTTGTATTAAATTCAAGAGTGTTAATTAACATCTATATGTATGAAACAGGCAGCTAAAGAATTGATATCATATTCAATTCATATCTTATACATGATTAAAATACACTAATGAATTTGTCTCTGTCTGATCATTTCACTATCACCTTTCCAAAAAATCGTTTTCTTAAAAAGCTTAGCTTAGCTTTTTCGACCAAAAAAAGCTTAGCTTTTTCTTTTTCATGGCACGTTTTTTTCTCACTTACCACCATGCACAAGTACACAAATGAACTATTTATGTAGTTCATATACTTGAGATCTATAAATAGCCACACAACTTAAACACCCAAGAAACCACAATCCACTTCTCATCTATCTCTCCATATATACATAAAGAAGAAGAAGAAGAAGAAGAAGAAGAAGAAGAAGCCATGGCAGGTGGAGTTGGGCAGAAGCTTTTTGAGAAGAAGTTGACGTCGACCGACATGGGCTTCAGGCTCCACTGGCCAACACGGTTTCTGTCCGAGCTTCCGAGCTTTAATGATGGGCGCCATGTGGATTTCACCGCCAAGGACGGCGATGGGAAGTTGTGGAAGTTCCGGTGCTCGAAGCGGTCCACGGGTTACGGGAAGGAGGTGGTGTCAGGCGAGTGGCTCCAGTATCTAGGAAGCAAAGGCGATCTAAAGGACGGCGCCCAAGTCATCTTCTATAGAAGTCAAGACCCATCTGCCAACTTTGAGGTCCGGCTCAAGAAAAAGGGCAAGATCTTCGGAGTCGACATCAACGACAACACTGAAATTTAATCCATCGCCTCCCACTTTTATTGCCAATGATGACACTACTATCTCCTCGTAGCAATATGCATGCATGGTATTTAAGGATTGCTTTCTGCTTTTGTTTCTTTTCTTTTTGTTATTTGGTTTGCACTTGAATTGGTATGTTGTGTACTTGTCAAGAACATGGATAGTACTATATGCACGTTTGGTTTTAGTTGCTTACTCGAGTGAGTGGTCATGTTGGCTGTTGCTTTCTTTTGTATTGTTGTGTACTAGTCTCTAAGTTGCATATATACTAAATTAATACATATATGTATGTGTTGACTTTGGCTGCTTTGGCCAGAATTTTTTTCTTTTTTAATCTGAAGAAATGTTAAGAGTTTAATAATGGCCTAGATCCGCACTAAAATTCAAATAGCAAACGAAACTTTGACGACAAGTAACAACAAGCCCACGAACAGCGTCGGGCTCAATTATGAATGACAATTATTTGAGATGGGCCCCGCAATTATGTTGTTGTTTATGGTTCGTTAGAATCTCTTAAACCTCTCATTTAACGTTGGTGTTCTCGAATGGGTCCCGCCTCACTACAATGCACCACGTGTAATTAAAACGAGCTCCAACTTACCCGACAATCGTACGGAAAGCAGACGCCACCGTCAATAGTAGGCCCCTTTTGACCCCACCACATAAAGCATGATTTCTAAGGTTTCTTTGATTAGATAAGTAACGAATTACTAAAAGGGTGTGGTATACAATTGTGGTAAGTATCTTTAATAGGATAGTTTTTCTTTTGTTACTACTATTGTTGTGTCAAGGCTAAAGCATTACATTATTTACATATGCACTTGTAGATAAAGACTTTAGAGTCTCTTGCTTGTTTTCTCCTTCTTCATGTTAGTTTTTGACACTAATCCCTTCTTCAAGAATGATGTTTCGACAAAGACTTATCACATATATAATCGATGAAGATGAACATATTGTGGAGAAGGCAAATGGGTAATTAATTAAGCATGTAGTCTTTGGTAAGGCTGTTTTAACTGGCAGGACCTAGATTCAGTGGTGTTATGGGAAATGTTTGACACACAAATTACAAATGAAGAAGTTGAAGAGCGCGTTCCCAGACGTATCATACACGCTAAAAGAGTTTTTTTTTAAGATTACATGCTCTCTTCGTAAAATACTCTTCTAATGCTTCATCTCGTGGATCTGTACAAATTATGTTAGTTTTTGTTGATTATGTTGTCGAGTGAGAAGAAAAGGTTTGTAATGGATTAATTACAGAAGAGGAGTTAAGTGAGAAGAAATCATTATTCAACTACCTACATAGTGTGGTACAATAAAAGTCAAGACAAAGTTGTCATTTTTTGAAGATATTTTGTGTCGAGACATTTTTTGGGACATTACTTTACTTTACTTTATAACCCAGTGGAGTTCCTCTTCCGGGGAATCTGGGGGGTCAGGATGGGGGCACCCCTGGCTTACGCAAAGGGGGTGTGCCCGAAAGACCCAAAGAAAAGAAAAGAAAAGAAAAGAAAAGAAAACTGAAACTCAATTATGTGCCAATCATAACTGAATTTAGTTCAAATGCACCAAAATTGATGTAGGGGTCATATCCAACTCAAAGGCACTATAACAGCCAAAGAGCATGAGGATGGGGGCACCCCTTTTGGGACATTACAAGACCCCTAATTAACATTATGAGAGAGAGAGAGAGAGCATATGTAATGGGTCCACAAACATATGTAATGGGCTTAATAACATATGTAATGGGCTTAATAACATATGTAATGGGTCCACAAACATATGTAATGGGCTTAAGAAAAAACTTTTGTTAAAAAGGTGCAAGAAAGTACATTATATATAATGCATTGCTTTCAAAATATCGAAGATCATTACAAATCACAACAAACATAAACAACAACAACAACAAACAAACAAACAAACAAAACATGAATTGACCACAAAAACACCACTTGCAAGAAGACTTTGAAGAAAACATACGTTTTTTCCAAAGTCGAAAACATACATAAGAAGTGACTATTACATTCATTAACTAGGGTATCAAAGCTTCTTCTATTGAATTGTCCATATATGCACCCTTGCTTGTTATACTCCAATCCGGCCTGCATGCAAAGCAACATATTATTACAAAGGGAAGAAAAATCGCAAAAGGATGATTAGTCAACAATATATGAATTTTGCCATACAAATTAACTACTCGATAATCATATCGACAAAACCACTTAAAATAGACAATCGTGTATACACGAAAAACACAACAATCGAAACAAATTAGGGACTAACATGTTATTAGCCTATTAAATCCTGGTAGTTATCCAGTAGTTGGAAAATTCTATTCATTTTAAGAAGATAGAATTATTCATTGGGCTCCAAGGAACTAACCCTAGCCCTCTCTCTCCACTATAAATACATGTCTTCGCCATGTAGAAAGGATATACACAAACTACCCTAGAAGGGTTGATCATCGCTTGTGATAGCCCTAGCCCTACGCCTCTCTCTATTGTTTACCCTCGCAAATACTCTACTGACTTAGGCATCGGAGGCGGATTAGGGGTCCCCGCCCCCTTTGTCCATTGTTTTGCAGGTCTAGGTCATTGAAGGAGGCTTGGAGAAGAAGGTCATTGAAGAAGGAATTGAGACTTGTACACCGACATATTTCGTGTACTAACACATGTGATGAAAAAACTTCTTTTGTATATATAATATATGATCAACTTACCCTTGAAAGTGCATGAGAGTTAGAGACTACAAATCACTCTTCCACTCTGTTGAAGTTTTCACCAAACACGGGAATCCTCCTCCTCACAGTGATAACAAAGAGGGCTTCATCGACGTCTTCATTTTGATAGAAGATGACTTCATCTCCCGCTGAGAGTCCGCCTTTGCTGTTAACAAAAGGCATCCATCCCGAAGAAATAACAGGCTTTCCATAGCGATCATTTCTTTTGGTGCAACGGAACCTCCAGAGGCTACCATCTAGACCCTTGACATTAAAATCAACTTGTTGCTCGTTGACTCCAAAAGGAAACAGGCCGAGGTGTCTTGCGGGCCAGTGTAGCCTCTCAGACACATCAGTCTCTGAGAGCCTCTTGGAAAAGATTGCATCACCATTGTTTGCCATTTTTGGTAGAACAATGAACACTTAGGTGCCTAAGAAGCTATTAAGTTGTACTACTAGTTTTCTCTTCTAGTGTTTGTTACTCATCACTTGGTGAAAGCTAGTGTATTTATAGAAAAGAAATGGGGCCAAACCAGCTTGTTTGCTTGTTGTGGGACCCACTTGCATTGTACTTAGGCTTTGTTCGGTAAAACAAGGTTTTTGAAAAAGTGTAGGTTTTTAAAGAGGTTTTTTGATAGGTGTAGGTTTTTTACTAGGTAGAGGTTTTCTTTTTTAAAACTTGTTAAAACCTAATATGATGTTTGGTACTACAAGGTTTTTACGTAGGTTTTGCTTTAAAATTACCAAAAATATTATTAATTAAAACAATAAAAAAAAAGTTTAGTTAAAAAATTTCGGAAACCTCCTAAAACCTATCTCAATTAAGGTTTCTATTTTATCATTTCAAACCTCATCAAAAACCTACTAAAACCTCAACCTCCTAAAAAACCTTGTCTACCAAACATCTATTGAAGTAGGTTTTAAATTGTACAAACTTTCAAAAACCTCCGTAAACCTATGCCGAACAGGGCCTTAATTAGTTGTGAAATGATTGGATTATATACTTGCTAGCCATCTAGCTTGTAATTGAATATTTTCCAATCACTATAAAAGTGAGACAAAAGTATGATAAAAAAAAATTATATAAACCAAAAGTCCTTCACCTACACATTTTTGTAGTAGCTTTGGTCATCATATTCACTTTGTGAGAGACAGAGTACAAGAGAATTTCCTCGTCACTAGTCATGTCTCGTCTTCACACCAGCTTATTAATCCAATATTGAGAACCTTCTCTCATCTTGTTCTTCGTGAGTTCATCTTCTTCACAACATTAATATGAATTTATTTTACAAAGTGCAACTCAAGAACTCCATGTTGATTGAACCAACCTGATTGGCTTAATCATATATAATTAATAAGTAATAACTAATCATCAAACAGAATATCAAAATAATAAAAAAAGTTATGATTTGTGGACATAATCAACGTAAACACGAACACGATCCACGCCAATTCAACATCAAACTTCAATGGTCAAAAATTAATACCTTCACAATATTTCAAGTACTAATTAACGTTTTGATGATTTTCTTACAAAAAATAATTGGTTATTTATATTCGTTAATATCTTTTTATCGGTACAAACTATGTTACTCCGGTTTGATTTGGTTATTTGTATTCGTTAGAATACAGTAAGATCACGTAACTTAATGAGTATTATAAATTTACAAAAACATCACCAAAACTGAACTGTATTTTGATAATTAAAATGTGTGTGTACGTGTGTATATTCAACTTTTAATTGCTGCTATACTGTGTCATGATATATAGAAATAGGGATGTCCTTGTAATAAATAGTGAATTGTGAGAATGTGATGTAATTAGTGGGGGTATGGGCTATTAGTGTAAAATAGATTAAAGTCTATAAGAAGCTTTGTCACCTCCTGTAATGGGATTATCGAATGAATGTGAATTCCTTTCCTTACCCAATTCTGAATCTTTCTTCCCTAATCCTTCTTCCTTATCCTTAATCCTTACTTCCTTTCCCTAATTTCTCCCTAATCCTACCTTAATTCTTGTTGGTACATGACAAATTGGTATCAGAGCCCAATCGGTTCTTGACCTAATCTGCAAAATTGAAGTTGAAGTTGTTCGAAATTGAAGGATATCGTTCGAAGTTCTAACCGGAGTAGCCATGGCAGATCGTATGAAGGCTCAAGAAATGTTGTCATCTGAGCAACTATGGAGTAAACTGACCATGAACGAGCAAATAAGTGTAATGAGGGTCTTTTGGGGAATGTCTCCTTGGGTCGACGACTCCTCTTGTATCAGTTTTCAATATTGGAACCAAGCAATGGCGAAGATGGATCAAGAATTGGGCATCCAAAACGATCCTATGGCGACTGGAATTTCGGTTCGACAAGAAACTGAAATTACAAGAGTGTGTGTTCTTCCTTCAATCAAGACGTTTCAAGAGATAAATGAAACTTCGGACTGCGTGATTGATGGTGTTCGCGAAGATAAGGTCATCGAGGATCTGATAGCCTTCTCCGAATCCGAACAAGAATCCGGCAATGGAAGCAATTCTGTGGCAAAGTTTGGAAATCAAGTGAAGATAGAAAGTGCCCACAAGGTGTTTGACGAAATGTCCATTAGGAAAACTGGGGCAAATTTGCATGTTAAAGAAATTCAGACGCATCAGTTGGGAAATTCAAACAAAGAAGGTGATGTAGTGGATGAATTCAGCAAGTTGGGGCAAACTGAGAATTGGGATGCAAATTATAATCAAGATGCTGATTTTGAGTTTCACGTTTCAACAATCAACCAATTCAGAGAAGAACATTTAGAAGACAACATAGAGGTAAATTCTAAACCTGTAGAAGTTGTAGTTTCTAACGTTGCACCTGAGAAGATTGAGGCATTTGAAGAATTGATTGGCTCCCTTGAAGTTAGGTTGTGTGATATAAAGACTAGTTCACTTGAATTCTTAGCAATACCAAATGCACAAGAAGTGTTCGATGAAAGGTCTGAGAGAGATTTTAATGAAATTGACTACTCTGTTCAAGTGAGTAGTGCTCAAATGCAAATGGGTAATAGGGTTTTTGACCCTGGAAGTACTAAGGAACTGAATAAGGTGTACTATCAATATTCCGATCGATTGCAGAGGCATTTTGAGAGTTCTTATGCAGTTATCTTTGATGGAAATAGCCAGGAAACTGATGTGAGTATTCAATCGAGTGTTGATGTGAATGCTTTTGAAAATGATTGCTTTGGAGCAAGTTTGAAGGGTTCAAGGAATCGGATTGATTCCGTTGGAACTTCCAATTGTATGGTTGCAAATGGTGAGAGTACCTTGGTGCCTTTCGATAGAGGGAAGTCAGTTTGTGTCTTGGGTTCAATTGAAGTACAAGGTACTAAGAAAAGGCAAAAATGGGACCCTGGTGGAAGTTCTTGGTCTTGGAGGAACCCATTTCCTGAACCGCTTTCATTTTTGAGGAAAGAAATCGGTGCATATGAATGCTTCAATGAGCAAGTGGGCTTCAAGGAAACTAATTGGGAAGGGTTCGGTGTTACTACGAGAGCTGCAATTGTTAAACATAGATTGCAATGGGATCCAAGGGGACTGTCTAATGTACTTTGCTTGAATATTGTTGGGAAAGAACATTGAAGACATGCAGCCAGCTAAGAAATGAAATTCAGGCTGCAAGTTTAACAAATCAATGGCTGCTCAAGCTTGGAGAGTCATAGTGATGAGCTGAATTTGGTACCTATCTGCTATTGTGATGGCCATGATCGTGAAATTAGCTCCCGCTCAAGCTTGGTCCACGGTTTTTTTTGTCAAGTGGTTTATTAGTGTACTCCACTTTTTGGAGTTTCAAGACTGCTCATCTTTTACACTACTTGCTGATTTTTTTTTAGGAATCTTGAGGACAAGATTCTTATAGGAGGGGAGTATTGTCATGATATATAGAAATAGGGATGTCCTTGTAATAAATAGTGAATTGTGAGAATGTGATGTAATTAGTGGGGAGTATGGGCTATTAGTGTAAAATAGATTAAAGTCTATAAGAAGCTTTGTCACCTCCTGTAATGGGATTATCGAATGAATGTGAATTCCTTTCCTTACCCAATTCTGAATCTTTCTTCCCTAATCCTTCTTCCTTATCCTTAATCCTTACTTCAATTCCTTTCCCTAATTTCTCCCTAATCCTACCTTAATTCTTGTTGGTACATGACATACTGTCGCTTCTCTTTTATCACACTTTTTTTAGTTCTTCAAATAACATATCATAACATAAGAACATAAAGTAATTGAGACAACCTAGCTGGATTCTAAATTCAAATTCAATTATATACTCTTTGACTTGTATATTCACGGGAGTAAGTGAAGTATTATTATATTCAATTTATTATATTTTGACCAAGTGATCACCAAATTCTCATTGAGATGACGTCTCATGCTTGGCTACTAGGATCAACCAATTTGCACAAACTTCCAATTTGATTTAGTTCTAGTAAAGGTGTTATTAAGCATAGGAATCATATAATATAGCATCAGGATCATACTCAAATTAAGAATTAGTTAATCTCAATGAGTACATCTAGCTTCAAAGCCATAGGTAAGAAAAACTACATTGAAAGTTGGTTTTAGATAAACTAGTGTATGCTCCCATGTTACGTTGAACGTGGGATAAGACATTAATAAGCTGATCTAGTTTAAGTACAAAAATAATTACTTTGAATCGACCAAAAAAAAATTATTTTGATAAAAGTTCTATACCTACTTTATTTGGAAATAAGATTATTATACCATAAAAATGTTAATAGTTAACAATCTAATGATATTAAAATTAGCTTCTTCCTAATATTGTTTAGACGAGTTATGAAAGAAGTTGAGGGTTATGAATTTATAAACCTTATTTGAACACCAGTGACATAAGATCATGGTATAACATATACGGAGTATATACTAAAGACTTTGGAAGAGATTAGACTATTGAACCTTGTTTTAAATATGTGTGACTTTTAACTAGCTAAAATCGGTATGGTGTCTTCCCTATATTTTGGTTTGGAAGTTACCTGACTTGGAAATAGCTATTATTGTAGTTAATACGGAGTAGCTTTCACGTGTAAAAGGCCCAATTTAGCTAAGTTAATTAGTGTAATGTTGACTAAAATTGATCGTAGCGTGAGCCAAATGGCCACAAAATCATAAGTTAAAAATGTTGGTCAACTGAATAATAAAATTATGACTTTTACCACTGTGAAAAATTAACAAATCAAATGGAGTTGCATATGTATTATCACGGCAATGCTAAAATTTCAAAATCATAGTTCCATTAGACACCGCTTTTAAAGTCTTATTTCTTGTAATGACAAGAAAACATAATAGACCCTCTAATATGAGTACTAAGTTTTTTTTTTATCGGGAGTATTTACAATTACAAATGACAGTTGAATCAGAGACCGCTTTGGTACTATGAAGAAAATTTAAAATAATTGATTAAATGCTTGAAGCCGTATAAAGATTAAGTTTCAAATGTACGTGATGTAAATAAACTTATCCAACCTAACAAGTTTAATACTCCCTCCGTTGCAAAATACATGATCATTTGGATATTGCAGATATATTAAGAAAAAAGTGTTATTCTTATATTATCCCTATCAAATGTAGAGTTAATAATTTGCTTGGAGAAATATGAAAAAGTGTAATGATTATGATAAAGATAACGATTTTTCTATTGTATGCCCTTAGGGCACACAATAAGTTGCTAATAATGGAAATATTTGATAAATTTTAATTTTTTGTTTTTAAAATTTGTTTGTGACGGGTTCACTCTTTTCCTTATACAGTAGGATTTTAGTTTCTGTTTTTGGTATGCTTATCATGTGGTCTTAGGGCACACAATAGAAAAACCGTAAAGATAATTATTAGGGATATAAATGGAAAGAGATGAGAAAAAATGTAAAATGGTCAAGTATTCTGAAACAAGAAAAAATGAGTATAAAGTCATATATTTTGAAACGGAAGAAGTAAGTAATAACCACATTAACAGTAATAACTTAAGTATTAAGACATCCCTATAATATAAACAGATCTCATTTCATAGGACGTACTGTATAAACTAGGATAATAATAGTCGAAAGACGATTCATAAAAGTCGTGTTTCAAAGCTTTTCTTACGAAGAAAAGTCATTGTAAAAGTTGGATAAGAGCAATAGTCGGTACGGTTTAGTAAGTTTTCATGATCAATTACGTAAGCAATAACGGCGTTTTCTTCCCGCCGAGCGTATTCGGTAGAGAAAATCAGCGCGATCGCAATGGGACCCCGCAGATCTGACACATGTCAGATTCTAAAACGCTTGAAATTAACTTTGACCTGGCAAACTGAGAACTTTTCTCTATAAACTCCACCCACACTCTCTTCCTCACCGTCACACGCCATTTCTCATCTATCTCTCCATAAATACATAGAGAAGAAGAAGAGGCAGCAGCAGCCATGGCAGGTGGAGTCGGGCAGAAGCTTTTCGAGAAGGAGATGACGATGACCGACGTGGACCACAGGCTCCACTGGCCAGCGGAGTTTCTGCCCGAGCTTCCGAGCTTTAATGACGGCCACCAGGTGGATTTCACCGCCAAGGATGGCGATGGGAAGTTGTGGAACTTCCGGTGCTCGAAGCGGATCACGGGTCGTTACGGGAAGCCGGTGGTCTCAGGCGGGTGGCTCCAGTTTCTAAGAACCAAAGGCAATCTAAAGGCCGGCGACCAAGTCATCTTCTATAGAAGTCAAGACCCATTTGCCAACTTTGAGGTCCGCTTCAAGAGAAAGGTCATGATCTTCGGAGTCAACATGAACGATGCTGAAATTTAACCGCCTCCCACTTTAAACTATGTCGAGGAGCGGTCCACTTGGGTCTTACTATCTCCTAGTAACAATATCCATACGGTATTTATTCCCTCCGCCCCAAAAAAGTTGTCCACCTCCAAATCTTTCCATTTTTATCTATACATTATTACACTTTTATCTTTATTCAATCTCATATATTACCTTTATTATCCAACTTTTTCATCAACTTTATCACTTTATCGTATAAAATTACAAAACTATCTTCATCTAATTTTGTATATCATCCCCTCCACATTTCCCATCAAATTTATCACTTTTGAACTTTTTTACCTCTATAAAATTACAAAATTACTCTCATCTATTCTCATATATTACCTTAATCAATCAACTTTTTTAACTTTCTACAGTTTTAATTATCGTGTCAACCGTACTTCATGGAGAAATAATATGGGACGGAGGGATTAATTTGCTTCTAGTCCGTACCTTAAGGATTGCCTTATGCTTTTGTTTCTTCTCTTATTTTTTGCTATTTGGTTTGCACTTGGTATGTTGTGTACTTGTGAAGAGGATGGATAATAAATTATTAATTAATATATTTAATACGGAGTACATGTCTTGACTTGACCTTAATTCTTTGCAATTGGATTACACAGGGCCATCATTGCTCAAGATCGACCAAGTCTGGCCATCATTGAAATCTAGAGCAATGATGGCCAGACTACACGCACTCGATTGAGTTTCTTCTAGTCAAAGAGTTATCCGGTCCACATTTCTTTTATCCTATACAAAGTACAGTATTAGGTAGGACTTCTTCTCAAAGAAGAAAAATCTTCTACTTTAATGGTCTAACATTTTACTAACGTAACCATTAAACGGATCATTTTTTTCATTTGGAAATAATCTCAAAGAAAAAAAAAGAGTCAAATATAACTAGACGAAGAGAGTATAAGTTATTTTAATAAGGATTATATTATAACTTGAGAATCTAACCTCACCTTCGTCATCGCACAATATAGTATTACACGAGTAGAATTTATGGACAATCCAATATCCGAACATGTCAAGAAGATACGCTTAATAAACTCAAAGAAAACCGAAAGATATTATTAACTAAATTTAATTAATACGTACCAAAGTTATTGTACATATGTTAGAATATATCCAGCCTAGCTAGATAAAATGAGAGCTAAGTAAATATGCTTCACCTAATGGTCTAAGTAACAAATTCAACGAAATATATGTATCTGCCACAATATTACTTTATAATGATCAATATTTTACCAAGTAATTAAGCACCAATTATTGTTATTTGGATGTCGGTTCATGCTGCCATTGCGGTCAACCAATTTGCACAAACTTCCAATTTGATTCGAGCACTTCTAGTACGGAGTAATAGATTTTTTCAAAATAACGAAAAATATATACAATCCTAAATTGAAGAAAGTTAACATATTTATATACAAAAGAAGAAAACGATTTAGATTGCACTATATTATATATGTAATCTATATATGATGAAAACAACAACTTGAGACATGCATGATAACATATTTATATATTGTCGATCTAGCTTGATGCAAACGCATATAAGACTTGCTCGATCGAGTGAGTGACTGGTTGTTGCTTTCTTTTTTTTTTTTGGTTGAAAGGTTGTTGCTTTCTTTTTTTTTTTGGTTGAAAGGTTGTTGCTTTCTTATGTATTGTTGGTTTGTATGTTGTGTAATAGTCTACAACCTAGATTCATACTAAATTAATACATATATGCCTTGCCTTTTGGCCATGATTGTTGCAACATGAGCGATGTTAAAGTTTAATGATGGCCGGATCTGCACTAAAATTAAAATGAAAACAAACTTGGACGACAAGTAACAAAAAGCCCACGGTCAACCGGGCTCAATTATGACTGACAGTTGTTTGAGATGGGCCCCGCAATTATTTGTCGTTTATGGTTCGTTAGAATCTTTGGAACCGCTGATTTCAACGTTGGTGTTCTCGAATGGCCCGCCGCACTAAAATGCACCACGTGTAAGACGATCCCCAATTTAACCGTCAATCGTACGGAAAGACGCCACACGTGCTAAAGTGAAATAGTAGGGCCCCCTTGACCCCACCAGATAAAGCATGATTTTAAGGTTTCTTTGGTTAGACAAGTAGGACTGTAGGAGTACGTAACGAATTAAAAGGGCGTGGTAATACAATTACGGTAAGTATCTTTAATAGGGTAATTTTTCTTTTGTTCCTTTTATTGTTGTGTCAAGGCTAAAGCATTACATTATTTACTATGTACTTGTGTAGATAAAGACTTTTGAGTACGTCTCTGGCTTGTTTTCGCCTTCTTGATGTTAGTTTTCGACTTTTAGGGATAGAGGTCGTCCGAAGAAGCGCTGGATGGACAACATAAGACAGGATTTCAAGCTTTTAGGGATTTCAGAGGAGTTGGCGCAATCCAGGAAGAGTTGGAGGGAGAAGATCAGCGTGGCAGACAGCTAGACAGCTTAGAGGTGGAGCCAAGTGCAGCCGTTTTTTCTTTTGTGACCGTTATTTTCTCGCTTTGTGGGCTTGCTCTTGTATAGCTTTGGTATAGTTTAGTCTTGTAATTCTTTGTGCGTTTT
Source organism: Polygonum aviculare (assembly GCA_934048045.1). Lineage (NCBI taxonomy): Eukaryota > Viridiplantae > Streptophyta > Magnoliopsida > Caryophyllales > Polygonaceae > Polygonum > Polygonum aviculare. The sequence goes on along the minus strand of OW204030.1, from coordinate 2,649,266 downwards.
CTTTCTTCTTTCTTTTAGCCTTAGGTTGTCGAATGTGCCGGTCTGTGTCCTTTGGGTCGTTTTTAGGCGCATTTCATCTAGGTTTGGAATGCCCCCGTCCTGACCCCCCAGATCCTGCTTCTGCGGGAGTCCCTGGGTAGATATTGTTGTTGTTGATGTTAGTTTTCGACTCTAATCCCTTCTTCAAGAATGATGGTTTGACAAAGACTTATCACGTATATAATCCATGAAGATGAACCTATTATGGAGATAGTAATTGGGTAAATAATTAAGCTCGTACACTTTAGTTAGGTTGTTTTAAATGGTAGGACCTAGATTCAGTGGTGTTATGTAGGGTTGAGCATCGGTCCAAAACCGGACCGCGGACCGGATGTCTCTAAATATGTGGACCGCTCGGACCGGATTTTCATTTTTTTAAAAAAAATAATATTATTTGAAATAAAAATTACTTTTTTAAAAAATTATAATTTATTTAGAGAAATTATATATAAATTATGAAAAATATAATATTATTAAGTATATAATATAAATGTGAAACTTAAACATTAAAAATAAACTATAAAACATTAAAATTAATATAATTTTTATTAAAATTTATTTTTTATTTAATTTTTATAAATATCCGGACCGGACCGGACCGGGGACCGGATTTCTCAAATTCATGGACCGAGGACCGGTCCCGGTCGGTACCGGTCCGGTCCGGACCGTATTTTGCTCAACCTTAGTGTTATGGGAAATGTTTGACACACAAAGTACCAAAGAAGAAGGTAAAGAACGCATTCACATTTCAAATCTAGCCTCCTACGTTGAAACCCAAACGTACGTATCATACAAGTTAAAAGAGCATCTTTAAGATTACATACTCTCTTCGCAAAATACTATCCTAACGCATCATCCCGTATATCAATACAAATTATGCTAGATTTTGTTTATTATGTTTTGGAGTGAGAAGAAAAGGTTTCTAATGGGTTAATTAAAGAGGAGTTAAGTGAGAAGAAATCATTATTGAACTACCTAACTACATAGTGTGGTACAAGAAAAGTCAAGAAAAAGTGGTTATCTTTTGAAGATAATTTGTCTCGAGACATTTTTTAGTGACATGACAAGAACAACCCCTAATATTATGTGCGTGTGAGAGAGAGAAGATTATACTTTTGGTATTATAATATGGGTCCACAAACATATGTAATGGGCGTAAGAGAAAAAAAAACTTAAGTGTTAAAAAGGTGCAAGAAAGTACATTATATATAATGCATTGCTTTTAAAATATTGAAGACCACTACAAATCACAACAACATAGTAAACAACAACAAACAAAACATGAATTCACCACAAAATCACCGGTTGCAAGAAGACTTTGAAGAAAACATACGTTTTTTCAAAGTCGAAAACATACATAAGAAGTGACTATTACATTCATTAACTATGGCATCAAAGCTTCTTCTATTGAAATTGTCCATATATGCACCCATGCGTGTTCTACTCCAATCCTGCAAAACAACATATTACAAAGGGAAGAAAAATCTCAGAAGGACGATTAGTCAATATTATATGAACTATTTCGTGCAAAATAATCATTCAATAATCATATCGATAAAACCACGTAAAATAGTTTTCACAACATCCAAAGTAAACGAGGGACTAAAATGTGACAAAAGAACCTCTTTTTTTGTGTATATATATGATCAACTTACCTTGAAAGTGCATGAGAGTGAGAGACCGAATATATCACTCTTCCACTCTGTTGAAGTTTTCACCAAACACGGGAATCCTCCTCCTCACAGTGATAACAAAGAGGGCTTCATCGACGTCATCATTTTGATAGAAGATGACTTCATCGCCCGCTGAGAGTCCGCCTTTGCTGTTAACAAAAGGCATCCATCCCGAAGAAATAACGGGCTTTCCATAACGATCATTTCTTTTGGTGCAACGGAACCTCCAGAGGCTACCATCTAGACCCTTGACATTAAAATCGACTTGTTGCTCGTTGCCTCCAAAAGGCAACAGGCCGAGGTGTCTTGCGGGCCAGTGTAGCCTCTCAGCCACATCAGTCTCCGAGAGCTTCTTGGAAAAGATTGCATCACCATTGTTTGCCATTTTTGGTAGAACAATAAACACTTGAGTGCCTAAGAAAAGCTATTAAGTTGTACTAGTTCGAAGTTGTTTCTCTTCTAGTATTTGGTGTTCATCACTCGGTGAAAGCTAAGTGTATTTATAGAAAAGAAGTGGGGCCAACTAGCTTGTCTGCTTGCTGTGGGACCCACATTCGTTGTGGTAATTGTGAAAATGATTGGATCATAGATTTGCTAGCTAGCTTGCTCCCAATTGGATATTTTTGAATCACTTTAAAAGTGAGACAAAAGTATGATCAAAACACTTTTATAAATCGAAAGTGCTTCACCGACACACTTTTGTAGAGCTTTGGTCATCATAATCACATCATTAATAAATAAAAAAATCATCAAAATAGGCGTAGTTAATTTCATTAGATGACAGTTCTTCGTTAAATTTAATAATAATAAAAACAAGAGTACTACTGTTTAATGTTTCTAGATATTTTTTTTTGGTCGATAAGGTTTCTAGATTTTTCTTTCGACCACAAAAAAGGTTTCTAGATTTTGTTGACATCAGTTCCCTTTTTTACTAATGATCATGCACTTTCCAAGTGACAAATTTTATTTGGAGTTGAAAAATAAAATGCTTTCTAGCCTAAAGTAATATTATTTTAATTACTGGATATATTTACATTTATATGGCTCGATTATCAAAATAAATAATAGAAGAAGAAGGATTTATTGATTTTTGTGATATAAATTAATCGTATTTTCCAACTTAGTGGGCCAATTTAGCGCTATATAGTTTGAAATTTCCCAAAGTGGAAAAAATGAAAAATGAAAATGAAAGGGCCCAACCGGGATCGAACCGGTGACCTCTTGATCTGCAGTCAAATGCTCTACCACTGAGCTATGGACCCTTTGATGTCATAAATTATTACAGGATTTAAATATCCCATAATTACTAGCATGATTCATGCATGTTAGTATAGGTTTGATTTTAGCGAGAAATAGCTGATCGAGCCTGAAGAACACATGTAATGTACAAAAGATTGGGAGAGCAGTTTATGGTTTAATTTCCACACCAAAATATATATCATAAGACTAATCAATACATACATCAGTACATATAGTCCAATTCAATGAATACAAAAAGACTTTGGATCACATTTCCACAATCTGTCTCAAGCTCTCACCAAAAAACTTTTTCAAGTTGCAGAGACATACTGTTATTTGATACTATGCTATGCTTTCTGTCTAAACTAGGTTCCTTCCTTTTTCTATCTTCTCTTGTATATTATTTCATCTTTCAATCCCATTGAAAACAGTCATATCTGCCTCCTCAAACATCAGGATGATCCTTTCTCAAAACTGTCTAGGAGCAACAACACCTGCAAAGCCAATGTGAATTCGTCTTTATACAAGGATCAAAAACTGAATGCTGAAGAAAGTTAGATCACTGATGTTCATATTACTCTTTTGTGTTGTGAAGAAGGTTACCTCTGGAATGCTGAGCTCAAGGCGGAACTTGGGTCCGTCATAGTGGTGAAGAATTGGCCTGAATTCATCCTCTTCCAATGGCTCATAAATTTTCCTGGTTTGAACTCTTACCTACATCAGTAAATCCACATTTTTGTGAGCATTAGCAATGCAAAAGGCTCACAAAGAAGATTTCCAAGTGAAATTTCAGAGCTAAGACCATCAAATCTAACATGTTCTTACAAAACAGTACAAGAACAATCAGACATCTTTGACTAGGAGCCATACATGAGCAACAAAGAACTCTATTTGTAAACCATAAAGACATTGCAGACGTACATCAGCACAAGGAAAGATTAATATTATCTCAGTCAATTAATTTTGCTATTATGAATCAATGAATTATAAGGGAGTAAACCTGTGCAGGGAAGCGAGATTCGCCAGGGTGTTTCTTGTCCTCCCAAGCACTTGAGTCAATGTTGGATCCTCCAAAACTTGCAGCCTAATCAAACCCACAGACCTTATCAGCTCAGTGAACGAAAGATACAAACTTTTTCCTAATCAAACCCACAAACCGTATTAGCTCAGTTAATGAAAGATAGAAACTTTTTCCAATCAAACCCAAGAAACTTATCAGCTCAGTGAATGAAAGATACGAACTTTTTCCTAATCAAAACCCAAAAAACCTTATCACCTCACTACCTCAGTGAATGAAAGATGCAAACTTTTTCCTAATCAAACCCACAAATCTCATCACCTCAGTGAATAAAAGATACAAACTTTTCATTACAAGAAGTACTAGTAGTTACAAATATAGTATGAGAACAACTACAAGAGTATCAACCTGAAAGATTCCATGAAGTTGGTGGGTGGAATAGTTGTAGAGGAAAAGGGGCAAACCAGGTGTTATTGCCCTCACTGAATCTCGGAACCTAGGTGGCAACCCTGATACAATCATATTTAGATCAGAAGTTGTAAAGAGAAAAATCAGGGGGAAAAAATCTAGCCTAATTCATTTCTATATATAGATTCATAATTCAACATATATATACAAGGAAATGGAAAAAGAGAAAGAATGGGCATACCAAAAAGCTGCCTTCTGAGATTATCTTCCATGGTGTCATTGTTACAAACAAAGATGTACCCACCAATTATCTCATTCTTAGGAAGGGCTTCAGCTGGTGGCAGAGTCTTAAACCTCTTATCAATCTTGTTGTTCTCATCTTTGTTCCCACTGTTATTGCATTCCCTTTTGCCCTCTTTCTTCTTCTTATTCTTCCCATCTTTTCCTCCATGGAAGTTGTTGGGAAGGTGGTGATCACCCTCAACCTTTCCATTACTGTAATTGGATTGAAAGTTGTGTAACTTATACCCTTTGACACCCACATTGAGATTGTTACTATAGTACTGATTTTGTGCGCCCGAATTCAAACCCAATCCGATCTTCCAATCGTAATTGAAGGCGTTGAAATCGGAGGTGTGATTATGGGTGGTGGGATTTGGGGTTTTGGGTGTAACAGGTAAGCTCTTGTTGGTGTTGTGAAGTTCGCCTCCTACCCGGATGTCGAAATTCCTCCTTTCTTCGGGTCGTTTGGATCCGAATCCGTTGTTGACACTCCAAACGGAGAGATTTGGGAACTTACAAAAGGACTGATTGTTGCTCTCCATCTGTTCGACGAAATGCCTCCGAGGAAGTGATCAAATGAAGAAGCTTTATTACAAAAGAAGGAAATGGGTGTTTTTGATTCTGGTGTTTTTGAAGAAAGAAGGGAGGAATGGATAGTGGGTCTGAGCTCTCAAGGGGTTTTATGCTCGAGCTCGGAAATGAGAGTGAGGAAGAGGAAAGTTCATGGAAAAAGCAGCTTTGCTTGAAGATCAGTCAAAGTATAGGGGGGTCATGTACACTTAGTGGTGAAGAGAAAAAGGGTGTGACGTGTGAGAGAAATCTACGCGTTACAGTTGAAAAGTTTGTACACAAAATGACATAAATGAAAGGACAAAGTGAATAAAGAGTAGATTTTGGGGCATTTCTAGAAGGACCTAGCAAGATCAGTTGGAAGTTATTGCATGACTTTTATGACTTATATGGTAGTAATTCAAACAAGAAACTGCATAATGAGATCAATACACAATTTGGCTACTGAAACAGTTAGAAAAATCTGTTCTTCCAATCCAATGATCAATAGTCTCTATCAGGAGAGAGAGCTTAGGCCTCATTTTGCAGTGTAGTTCTTCAGCTGATGGTGCAGAAAACCAGAGACCCGGTCCCATACGCGATAAATGAATGGGCGGTCAATGGCGTTTTCGGTCCCTTCAGCTGGTGGCGAGTCCTGGTTGAATTGTCCTATAGAAGGCTCCCCTTCTGAAGCTGAGGAGTAATGTGTTTGATCATCAAAGTTAGAATCCGCGCCACCTTGACTCGGCTCAATCCTACATTTCACTTGCCTGTCATCAAACCCTGGCTCCTTGCCATTACCTGACTCTGCATCTCCAACACTAGTCGCCTTTCTCTTCCGTGTTTCTCCTTGTACCGAGTCCTCAGAGTTTAGCGTCGACACCCTTTCTCCATGAAGCTCGGAGAAGTGTATGGTTGGACTCCTCGCTGTTGGAAACTGGTTGCAAACAATCTCATCCCATTCCAATGGCTCATCATCCAACATTTGCTGAATCCAGTTATCATCATTTTGGTTCCAGTGTTGCTGGCTTGGCATAAGAGGATCAAGCCACCAATTCTGTGTAAGATCCTGCTCTTCATTGGGGAAATTAGGCAATACATCCACCATGTTGTTTGCTTCTGATGAGCTATGATGGATGGCCTTAGGCTTTCTGGCTTTCTTGGCTTGGACTTGTTTCTCGTATCTTCGTTCTGTGTTCGTATCAACAGGATCAATCTCCCATGGAGAGACTCTTTCTGGTCTGGCTATTGTTGCAAAATCATCCCACTTAACCTGTGACCACAACAAGTCCATAGTAGTTAGCCTGTGTTTAGCTTACATCTAAGAATGTTTTTCATATGAGTAACATATGAACCTTTAGGCATCGCCATTTTGAATCATTCCAACGGCTTGAGACGTCGCCAACTTCAATGATTGATCCGTTACACCTCCTTTGCGAATGACCCTCTACTTCGAATCGCATGCTGAATCTTAAGCCTATTGAGCACAAACTCTTCGCACACTCCATGTATCTGTTCACCCCAACAATGAATGGACTCCTTCCAAGACTTGCACACACACAAAAAATTGTTGATTCATCAGCAACAATGTAGCTAAATGCTACCCTACAAGTTAAGGTATAGTTTTGAAATGTCATACCTCGGCCTGTGGAATACCGTGAAGAGAGTCCTCGTAGCAACAGCTTGCGAAACAGTTGCAAGCACCATAAGTGGGTCTGTGGTTTCACCCAAGGCTAAGTACAAATTTGGTGCTTCCCGCCACGTTTGACTAGATAGATGTCTAATCCCAACGCGCAACTCTCCATTTTCACCCCTATCAACAAGCATTATGCTCAATCATAGTGAGATCATATAGTTCAAGTGTGTGTATATAGAGTCAGGTTCCGGTAAAGAGGGATGTTACCTAATGAATACGATAGAATCGCCGGAAACTAGTCTCTTTTTGGCCACAAAGCGCTTCCAACCAGAGCTTAGTACATGCCTCTTAGGATTGCCTATACAAATCCATCATAATATATGATTCAAGAATGTTACTTAATCATTCATCTTGCCTAAGCCAACACACTTACCACTAAACTTATGCTTAAAGTGCCATGAAAAGCCATGGAGATCCTTGGCGACAAGTTCTTGACTCAGCGTTTCCTGGGTCATGTCCTGCACACCAAGTCACTCAACGAAACGAGACAAGAAAAACAACGTCTATGCCAAACGAACAACGATACGTACCAGCGGAGGAAAGCACGCATTAGCATCCTGTTGACGAACATGGAGCACACTTCTAATATCTGTGGCAGTCAATACCTTGTAAATGGACTTCCCAATCGGCTTTCGAAACTCGGTTACTGTTGGATCTGGTTTATCTAAATCATCTTGCTGCACATTTATTCATCCACCAAGATCTTATGAGAAAAGGGACAACAGCAACAACAAAAACTTTGCAAGAAATGTATCAAGAAATAGCACTCATGGACTATAGAATGATATTATTTGTTTCCCTTACACATGCTTCAGGTAACAATGTAACTTGAGCAGAGACATCATCTGTCTCTGTAGCCTACATCACAAGCAAAAGGCCAAAAGCAATACTTAGCACCAAACCCAAAAACAAAAACTCTATCAACTATCAAGTAGGATCAAAGAGCAACACAAAGGGAAATAATAACTCTTAGTTCAATGTTCACAACTCGACATAGAATCTTAGATGGAAGATCATAGCTTGGTAGTGTCTCGTTCGGCTTCGCATTTGCTAATGCTGCAACCTGCAATTTTCACACTCAAGAGTCAAGAAGATTGCTTAGAAGTTAAAACTACCTTTTAGTATTAGTAGTCTAATGATTTGTTGTGGAAAAACAAAGAAAGAAGGCTACAAATGATCACTAAAATGTGATCAAGAAGCTAAAACAACTTCCTTAGGCCTTAGTTAAGCTAGAAAGGGATTAACCCAAGTTGATTTACCTGCTCAAGATGGCCTTGGGGGAAATAGAGGGCTCTTTCCCCAACTTGTGGAAGATGAACCAGAGGACCTGCACAAGTACTCCACAAATCTCTATACAAATTTCCACCATCAAAGGAGGATTTGAAGCTCTCAATTTCCATGTTTTTCCCCTTTCAACTTCCTAGCCTTTAGAATCAGAAGCTACAGACTAATTCTTGATTTGTTAGCCCAATCTAGAGCTTTATCAGTCCAGAATAAGCACAAAAGGACAGATTGATCTTGATTTTTCTACCTAATCCATGGATTAGATTCTAATACTCAACTCTTCTCACATGGGTAGTTCTTCAAAGATTGGTGATTGGGTCAATCTTTCAGCTTTCGGCCACACTAGCAGTAAAGTGCATGTACTTGAAAGTGAATTTTCAAAGTGGGTTTTTGGCTAATTGGCATTTTGACTTTTCTTTTGGACAAGGATGCCAATTTTGACTTCTCTTACGGATTTGACGTAACGTTTGTGTTTGGTTGATATATGTTCTCTAGTCTCATAAGGCCACAAATGCAAAAAAAAAAAAAACATTCACCAATGGATAATACTAGATTCATGCTAAGTTTAGGTGATGTTGTATAAAATTTACTTTCATGTTAAAAACTTGAAATGTTGTTGTTTTTTTTGATCAAACAACGGGAAACCCGTAAATTAAGAAGGGCCTAACGAGTTCACGATGCGCGGGGTGGCCCTCCCCGCAACATCGTCATACAAAAGTTCGAGGGTACCCGAAGGCGCCTCCGGAAGAACATGAAATCCAATAGGAACAGAAAAAGCGGTTTTTGTGAGGGAGTCGGCGACAAAATTGGTTTCCCTAAAGACATGAACGAGTCTAGCCTCCCAAGCCTGACTTAAGGATTTTTGGCATCTAGACACCAGGGAGAAGAGTGGGTGGGCGGGACTAACACCGGTCCCAATCAGGTCGACGGACAGCTTCGAGTCACACTCCAAAATCACCTTACGGAAGCCTTTGGCCCAGGCGAGTTCCAACCCGCCAATGACACCCCAGAGCTCAGCAGCGGGAACACTGCACTGCCCAACATTATGCACGAAGCCAGTGATCCACTGGCCATCCTCATCCCTAATCACACCGGCCGCCGTAGCACCGCCTTCAGCGTTGACAGCCACGTCAGTGTTGATTTTGATCACACCCGGCGGAGGCGTGCACCAGCCGACGAGGATCTCTTCTCTAGCCCGACGAGCACGGTTAGACCTATGACAGTCCCAAGCATTGGCATATTCTCTTGTGCGGCTGAAAACAAAGCTGATAGGGTCATGAACCATGCTCCTGTCGTTGAAGATCTTGTTGTTCCTCCACTTCCAAGTCCACCAAAGCGTCGTGGCGAAAAACGCAGCCCAATCCAGATCACCAGCCACGCTCTTCCTCGCCAAGATGTTGCACCGAAGCCATCCTGCAAAGGGAACCTGAAAAAAGTCAGTAAACCTCAAATTCGGATCAACCAAATTCCAAAAAGGATTAATGATCCTGCAATCTCTAAAAAGATGAATCAAAGACTCAGTTCCGTCGTTGCAGATGGTGCAAGCATCCTCGTTGGCCATGTGCCGCCTGCATCGCTCTTGATTCGTAAGGATAGCACCTCTAGCGACCAGCCACACGAACACCCGGATCCGCTCGGGCACCCTAAGCCGCCAGATCGCACAGAAGAAGGCGCCGTCGTTCCCGCTCCTCGCACCTCTTGTAACACCCCCTTTTTCTATAGGGATATTACCGCCAGTGACCTCGGGTTGAAACTCCCGAAGTCACCCTAGGCTTTATAGTTATCACAGGAGTCGACAATAGTTAATGCGGAATTAAAACACAACTTTATAATAATCAAAACCAAAGTCTTAAAGGTCACAACGTAATTATTTAAGTCTTGTATTGGTTCCCACACCTCGGGAATCTCAATACGAATATAAGTTTAAAAGAGTCTAAATATAGAAAGAGAGAAAAGACTTGGCTTCTAGGCACCTTTAATCTCGAATAACGACTCCTCCACCTGATGCGCCGCGATGGAAATACGGTTGACACCAGCCGACCATGCAAAGGAAAAAGGGTGGTCGGGTTAGTCTTGCGAAAGACTAAGCAAATGGGATTTTCAAAAATGGTTCGGGTTGGTGAGAGGAAGTAGAGACGGATATCGAAACCGAATGAAAACCGGACGATAGCCTAACCCTCTACTACCTCCCACGAGAAAACGAGCATGACTTTTAAGATAGACTAAAGAATTAGAAGAATACTTTACGAAAGTGGAATACTTGATAAAAGAATGGAGAATTTGTTGGGAACGTAATCTTGCACTTAGCGTCATTCTTTGTGATTAAACTCTCGTTGATAACCTATGCCTCTACCAACCTCATCCTACTCGTAAGTGCCGACGGGGAGGTGGTCACGAAGACGCTTAAGTACCAAGCCCATCTTGCCATTTTATAGGCGTTTTAACAGGTCAAGTAGACATTCAGATTGGAGCTAGACATAGAACTATCCGAGAGCGAGGACGGTATTCCATTTTGTACTAACCATCCTATAGGGTACATTAAGGTGTGCATAAGCACTTATCGTGGTTCATTTTAAAATACACATGAAGGTTACACTTAATTAACAAGTACGTTTTACGCGAGAGAATGGAAAAACGGGCACCTATGTCCCATGGCGCTTGGAAGTGCGAACACCACTCAGCGGTTGAGTGATATGGGTCATGACCGAGGGCTAGGTACAAAGTACGACAAGCCAAATACAAACAAGTACATAAGTTTTAAACTACGCTAGATTCATGAATATCACACATTGGTCACACACATCGAGACCTAAGTCCATAACTAGCGCAAACTAGAACAACCTACATATAATGGTCGATACATCTATAACAATGGAAATATCCTAGGTTGATTTTATTCACACATTTAGTTCCCAACAATTCATGAAAATACGATTTAAAGCAAATCATGCAAGTACGAAGTCATGATGAAAAGAACCAAACCACTTGCCTTGAAATCGAACTTGAGAAATAACTTGACGGAAAGGTTAACGATGAAGACTTAGATCTTCGGTAACGAACGAACTGGAAAGACAAGATAAATCAAAATAAATTATTACAATTTATTTTGAAGGGAAATGTTAGAGTTTATATCCTTCATAAACTCTAACTCAATAATAACCCTTTAATAAGTTATATTATGTTATTATAAATCTTGATTCTTGATATATTAATTTTATTAAGAAATTCTTCATTTGTCATCATAAACATACTTATAAATTTTATAACCATTTTCCTTTAACTAATAATAGTTGGATACTTACTATATACTATCTAACCAATTTATTATACTTTAGTGTATAAGGAAATCTAATTATATAATACCTAACATTATAATCCATTTAATGTTATTATCATATTCTTAAGGATATCATTAGGTCAACATACTCATACATATATTATAAGAACCTTACAAAATTCCTTAAGCATGCTTTACTATCTCATAAGTAATATATTAACTTGTATACTCATATTATAGTCAAGTGATAAAACTAATATTAATTGATTTAACATGTTAATCTTATACCTAAGCATGTAAGTTCTACATTTTCACATAAAGTACAATATATAGCATATAACTATATTTTATTATTTTCTAGCACAATTTTATTAACCTTATTACTATAACTAATCATATTATTTTTATTAATCCAAATTATATAACTAGGTAATTATAATTATAATATTAATCAATTGTTTTTATTTAAATTAATTTAATTTTATAATTATTATTTTTATACAAGATATCGAGCAGATCGGCCGGGCCGGGTCGGGCCCGACCGGGACTCGGGTTTTTGAACCCAAACGGCCAGCCAAGGACAAAGAAACAGGGGTTGGACAGCGAGGTTTACCGACTCCTAGCGGTGGATTCCGGCGACTAGAAGCGGCTCCGAGCACAGATATGGAATGAGGGGAACGCCGTGAACACGATGGTGGTGACGGCGTCGGATTTGGTGGCTGGACGAGTGAGAACGAGGGCGGTGAAGTAGACTGCGCGAAAACAGGGCTGGCGTCGTTCTTCGTCGGATTCCGGCGATTCCGAGCGATTTCGAGAGCTTTAACCTGCGATTTTTGAGAGGTTGTGGTGAATGGGAATGCGTTCTCTCGATTCCCATCGGTAGCCCCTTTTATAGTTGGGGTTTTGGCTCGAATCCTTGCGCCCCAAGTCGCCGGTTACGAGCCCTTAATGCCTTGAATGCCCATTCTTCAATTCGGTTGATGAGGACGACTTTACTCGTCTTTAATCGCAATTAGATGCGTATGACGATGGATAAGAGTATCCTATGCTCTCCAACGGTCTTATCCACTCTAATTCAAGTCAATTTGGCCGAAAATCCGTCCAAGTACAATAAACCCTAGGTCGAAGCTTATCTCATTCGGGATAAGTATTGCAATTAATCCGACCAATTGAATGAGGGCTATTGTAGTAATGGGCAAGAAGGATCCTATGCAGCTTACGGAATCCATTTCCGTTTAGAGACGAGCTGGAACCGATGAGTTGAAGATTGAACTCGAAAATGGGGTTTTGAAGAAGAAGGGTTCGGAAATGGCCCAAACTTTCAAAAGTGGCAAATATGCCCTTATGACATGAACTTGCACACTTATATTATACTTTATGTTATAAACATTATCTTTAACATGTTGTACGTAACTTTGTATATAAATATGCATAATATAAAGTTTATAACTAATTAAATAAATATTAACTTAATTTAATAATTTTAGTGTTTGTATTACCATGACATTATTACTTATGTGATTTAATTTAAAATGAGCAAGGGTTATTATTTTAATAAATATTAATAACAACCTATTATTAATATTTTTGGATATAATGCAAAGGTAAAATTACAATTTTACCCTTACGCAAAATAGAGGGTTATTACACCTCTGCCAGCAACAATATCATAGCCAGAACCGATCGAATACATCCCGTTGGGCGAAGGGCTCCACGCAAGGCAGTCCGCATGATCGTCATCAGAGAGGTGGACCGCAGCCAGGCGCAAGAGAGTGCACGCCGGAAGCAGATCAGCCAGCAAATCCCATCGCCACCCTATAACTAGAGACCAATAGTGGCGAACTTTCAGATTGATCAACTCAGCACCAACAACCACCCGAGCGGAGTCTAACAGCCGTTCCGACCCAAGCCAGGCATCAATCCAGAACCTCGCCGTCTTGCCATTACCTACATTCCATCGACTGCCTTTGGAGATAACGTTGTTAATACCCTTCGAGATCCCCTGCCAAATTGCCGACGAACCAGCCACCATAGCCCCTGACTCCCGGACGTATTTGGCCTTCAAGATAGCAGCCCAACACTCATCTTTGCTGTTTAAAAATCTCCAACTAAGTTTTCCAACCGTAGCTAAATTCACCATGTGCATAGATCTGAAACCCAAACCGCCATCACACTTCTTCAGGCACAACTCCTTCCACCCAACCAAGTGAATTTTTTTCTTCCCATCCTCATCTCCCCAGACAAAGTCCCTGACAATGCGATCCATCTCATCACACAGCTCCTTTGGAAGCACCACAGTGGCCATGGAGTAAGTTGGGATAGTGGACAAGACCGACTTGGCTAATGTAACACGTCCCGCAAGACTCAAGAGTTTACCTTTCCAAGAGGCTAACCTGGCATTCATCTTGTCCAAGATAGCACTAAAGGCGTCCTTACTTACTGTCTTATGAATCACAGGCATCCCAAGATAGCTACCAAGGTCGGTAGTAACCTCAAACCCGCACTCGTCGCGGAGATCGCGGATAACATTGCTACTAGTGTTCTTAGAGACGAAGAGCTTGGATTTCGCCACATTGATTTTCTGGCCCGAAACAAGACAGAACTTATCCAGAATGCCATTGATAACACGCAGCTGCTCCAAGGACGCCTCAGCCACGAGAATAACGTCATCAGCGAACAGGACGTGAGACACATCCGGGCCCCTCCTGGAAATACGGGCCGGGCGCCACTCACCATTAACCACTGCAAGCTCGATTAACTGGCTGAGTCTTTCCATGCACAGAACGAACAAGTACGGTGATATTAGATCCCCTTGGCGGATACCCCTTTCAGGCGCGAAGCTCTCGGTCATCTCCCCATTCCAAAGAAGTCTCATGGACGCCGAACTGATGCATTCCTTGATCCGAGCAGTCCAACTATCCGGGAACCCAGCATCAATCAAGGTGCTCACAATGAAATCCCAACGAAGCCGGTCATAGGCTTTTTCGAGATCGATCTTGAGAACCATCCATCCTTTCTTGCCCTGCTTCCTCTTCATCGAGTGGACCAATTCTTGGACGATCACAATGTTGTCAGTGATGAGCCTACCGGGCAGGAAGCTGCCCTGCATAGGGCCAATAATGTCGGAAAGGATTGGCCTCATTCGGTTCACCATGATTTTAGTGATCAGCTTATAAATAACGTTGCACAAGCTTATGGGCCTGAACTGAGTTATACGCTCCGGCTGGGAAACTTTAGGCAACAAGACGATGAGAGTTTCATTAACACCTGAGGGAAGACGACTAGAACGAAAGAACTCTTTCACAAAGGACCTGATTGAGCTGCTAACGGAGTCCCAACATCTTTGGAAGAAAATGGGCTGAAAACCATCAACACCCGGGGCCTTAAACCCGCCCATTTGCTTCAGCCCCTCAAAAATCTCGGTATCCGAAACCATAGCGTCCAGTTTAGCCCAATGGCTCTGATCCAACTCCCGGAAAAGGCCATCAGCCACATTAGGAAACTGCTGACCCCTGCTATCATCCGAGTAAAGACGCTTGAAGTAGTTAATCGCAAAAGATTCGACCTCCTTAGCATCAACGATCCAGTCGTTAACATCATTCATGACCGCATCAATTCTGTTTCTTCTCCTTCTGACCAACGTCGAAACATGGAAGAAGGAGGTGTTGCGATCCCCAGCAATGAGCCATTTCTCCCTGGATTTTTGGAACCAAAGTAGCTCTTCTTGCTCAAGAACCTGATCCAACTCAATCCGGAGGTTCGTCTGCTCGTCAACAAGGTCCTGGGACCACCTGTTCATACAAGAAACCTCCGCCGTCTCCAGCTGACTGAGAATAGCCTTCTTACGAAAGTGGATGTTGCCAAAGATCTCTTTGTTCCACTTGAGAAGGACAGTCTTCAAGCGAGAGAGAGCGTCAACAGCACCGTTCTCACAGTCCCAGTTATTCCTCACAACATTCTTGAACGAAGGGTGGGTGAGCCAAGCGGCCTCAAAGCGGAAGGGACGGCGCTTCCTGGAGCCAGAGTCAGAGCGCTCAAGATTCAATAACAGCGGCGAGTGATCAGAGCAAAGCTTCGGAAGATGAGTAACACACGCATTCGGCCAATCAATCCTAGCTGCAGCATTCAAGAAATAGCGGTCAAGCCTCCTTGCTTTGAAACCAGTAGAGGAGGAGTTAGCCGTCCAAGTAAAGGGCGGGCCGCTAAATCCCATGTCGATTAAGCCCGAGACACTAGCCCAGTTGCTGAACTTGTCAGAATCACCCGATAGAGCATGGACCGTTCCGGAGCTTTCCCAGTCGTGGAGCACACAGTTGAAGTCACCTCCAATGAAACAAGGCTCCAGAATAGAGTGGGTATAGCCCTGCAAAATAGGCCAAAAAGCTTTACGGTTAGTCTCGTTAGGAGGCGCGTAAACAAGGATCAAATGAAACTTCTTGTTCTGAACAGAAGCATGAACATGAATAAATCGATTATGGATGTGAACAATATTAAGAGGGATCCTGTCATTATCCCATAACACCCAAAGCCCTCCAGCAAAGCCTCTGGCTTCAATCCTATGATGATTCTTGAAACGAAGCTTGCGACAGATGACATCAGCTCTAATCCCCGAGATTTTAGGCTCGATCAAGACCAAGACATCGATCTTATGCAGCTTGATTAAGTACTTGGCGGCCCGGCGAAAACCCTCGCTACCGGCACCCCGACAATTCCATGTGAGACAATTCATGGTGCACACACGGGAAAGGGAAAGGGGAAGTCTTAATCCGACCGAGCCTCAAGGGCGCTTGGGTCGGTCGAGATCTCCGTAGCCACTATCTCCATGGCTTGGTCGGACCCAGCTGCAGCATCGGTCGAGCCCGCATTGAGAATCTGGTTTCTAATGTTAGCAATGGTGTGATTATCTTCGACGAGCCTCTCCATGCTTTCGTTGTTTTCCTGACGTTGAAGGTTGCCCTGGGGGAACCCATCCGCTGGCTGATCAGTATGGGTCTCCATAGCCTCCGAGACGGTAGCCGCCGCTTCGGAACTGTCAAGCAACCATGATTCCACTGGCTTCCTAGGGGAGGCGTTTGCTATCTGCGACCATGTTGTTGTTAATGATAAGCCCGCGGTTTCCCCACTTTGTCGGACTAAAATGCACTGTTTCAAAAGTAATTTATAGCAATGAAACTCTCTAAACTGAACTTTAAAATCATCTAGAACATCTCATGTGATACCAAGAGATTGCGCGCTTTTGAGATTGGTATAATCACAATATTAAGTAGAAAATACAAAGTTTATGCTCATATATTGTACAACAACATTTTGCGACTATCTGATTTGAAATACCAAACATAGCCTTGGTACAATTTCGTTGGAAACCTTTCTCCAATTTGACAAATTTTGTGACATGGTTAAGTAGATCATGAAATGTGAATTGGGTCGTGCCCAAGTTATGAGTTGGGCTATCAATCAGGCCCAATTTTGGAAAGCACATTTCTAGCTTGTTGCACATTAGTGAAAAAAAATATACTCCCAACAGTGGCGGAACCACTTACTAATAACTATGATTACTACTTTGTTAAAATTAACAATAACAGTGTAATTAAGTGGTGGAACTACTTACTAATCAGCAATCACTTTCATGACCAAACCCCACTATTATAACCTGTGACCAATGTATATGGCTTGGCTTTTAAAGTACCCATAATACCATCTTTTATTCGTACCACATTAAGGAACTCTTTTTGCATAATCAAATATAAAATCAATGTCGAATGGGTCATTCAATAGATCAGGAAATCGGGACCCAAGTCGAACAGGCCCTGATACCATTTTAAATTCCGGTGGAACATATATGACGTGAGGGGTTCATATGTCCCTCCATGCGCATATGCAAAATACACCCAGCACATAAGCTCATGAGGTTTCACCTTACACTTTCAATTTCCAATATGAGAAGATTTTCTTCTAGTTAACGAGAATGGATACCTTGTTATCTTCAAAAACAATATAAATCACTTGCTTGAATAGACATGTTTGGATAATAAAATTACAAGAAAGGGACAAGAAATAAGGAAGACATGCTTGGAAAATAAGATAAACATAAGATAGGAGATTAAGGTAATAGTTGCATAATGGAAGAAGAGATAAGGTGCGTTTAAAGTAAGCATAATTAAGCCGGAATTAGCCAAGCATAATGAGGATGTCAACCAAATGAGCCAAAGGAGAAATATGACGTAACATAACATTACCAAAAGCTAAACAAAGCATAATTTATTGATTTGATAAAAAAAAAAAAGCAAAATTTATTGAACTTATATTCTTGTACTAACATAGTAATATACATTCTGACTTACATAAGTTTATGATGAGGAAGCCGGACAAGTAAACAGCAACACTAAATGGTGCTGAAAGCCAAGAAGGTTAAAAACAAAAAGTAGGTAAGTGTTAGATTAACTTAACTATAGTTATGCGCGCAATTAACTATCCTAATATTCTAATACTCCGTAGTATAGTTTCCTGTGCAATAAATGTGTTCCGATAATTGCACAATCACTTCAACGGCATATTTTTCCTATAACCTATGAAAAATACCACTTATATACATATGTTAGTTCCCATTTTCTTGTATTTTCTCAAACATGAAGAGTATTAAATTGGTGTTTCACGTGATGGGTGAATTTTTGTTCAAAAAAATAAAAAGATAAAACAGGTGCTACTTTGGCAATGGCAACAGGCAAATCATACCGTACATATATCTGAGTAAAGCACCACATGTCACATCCACCGGCCACTATCACACAATAAATGATCATGCTATAAAAAAATATGGTATGATAAAAATCTTATGCTTAGCCTTCCAAAATTAAACGTTGCTCCGAGTAGAGCAATAATTGTGAAGCTAGAAACTCGTAATCAAATCATCACATCTAAATCCTTAAATACTTGTATAAAGGCAGGTGCTTCTGAAATCGGACAATAAGGTTGCTATAAATTTAATTAGTTCGAATATTAGCGAGGGTCACCCGTTGTTCAGCCTCGTAATCTATTGCGAAGGCTTCCTTCGTAGGTATTGGTACAAGATTGATGGAACGAAACTGAAGTTGAACGTCTAAGGACTAAGTCACCTAAGATAGGATGCATGTAGCTAGTAGGGTAGATAAAACATCACCGGCTCTCTCTCTCTCTCGAATGTAGTAGTAATGAATGTTGAGTTGTTAGATCCTTTCATGAAAGGCCAGATTCGCAACTGCGTGTTGAGTTGCTCTAGTGATCATAAAAATAGTGACCGTCATTGGAGCACAGAACTCATGGATCCAAATCACCTCACTCGCGTAACCAAACATGATTCTATACTTGGATCTTGTGGATGCCTTCGACATTAAGTTGGAAACTCGTTTTCTGTTGTATAGTTTTACATAAGACTAAGTTTCCGTCGAGGAATGTATAATAGTCACCAAGTGATCGACCTGGCAGAGAATTGGGTATTCTAACAAACTAGCGATGAGATATGAGATAATAATCAAGACGTGCGCGATAGATAACTGGGTACTACATGGGCCATTGAAAAGATATATATGTGAAAATTTTGGACAATATTAATGAAGAAATCAAGGTCTAACACCTAATACGAATGAATAAACTCAAAATATAAACACATTAAATCAATTAATTCCCTAAGAAATAGTCGTTATTAAAATAAACACCACATCGATCCCTAATATAGTATGGAATCAGGGCGCCACGTACCAAGACAACACATGCTCCCATGCCTCATTCTTCTATGGCGGAGCTCCTAGGAGCTAATGATGCAATTAAGCACTAACAAAAATTGATTAAAAAATGAAACCTCGCAGATAATTATATCTTAATGATCCTTGACTCAACCCTTGTCAATGACGTAATAGAGCATTAACAATAATTAATTGATTAATTAAGAAAGGAAACAGATTAACTCTCCAATCAACCGGTCCCTTGCATCCTCATACATATACAAAGGTGATTTCCTTGTCGGAGACAACGAACCCCACAACGTTACTAAAACTTTTTGTTTTGCCACATGTGCCCAATCAGCAATCTAAGTTTTTAAATGAAAATTCAGATTATGATAACTTAATAATAGCTTATTTTGAATCTTCGAACTAGTCAAAAAGTTAATTTTCTAAGGATAGTACCTAAAGGTTACCTGTTCGACTTTCATAAACAGTGACCTCAACAAAAAAATAACAGTTTGTTTTGATTCGACCCAAAAAAACTTATTTTGACTAAAGGTTTGTCGTAAGATTGTGATTTATCGGTTTGGATGGATAATTTCGTGGAAGATGAGGTGTCTTATGAGTGGGTGGTTTAATTTTGCAATAAAGCCAAGCTAATCGTATGAAACTTTTGCTGTGCCATGCATCCAAAGTTTAATATAGTAGTAATTCTTATTGTAGCTAGGGAATGTTAGGTTTAGATTAGCCCTTTAAAAGGGGCAAGGGTCGCTTACTTAATTCTGAGATCGAGATCCAAAGCCAGTGTTAAAAAATTTGGAATCTCATTTAACAGGATTTCTTGATTGGTAAATTGATTAAAAGAAGTACTATAATAGTGTCAATAATGATAACCACTAACAGGTGTCGTTTGATAAAGTAGTTGCCAATTGCTTAGCAAATCATGTGCCGAGGATCAAATCGTAGTTAATTGTATAGAGGACCTCACACATTACACACTATTGATTGGTTTCCTTAGGTGATATCATTACACTTACTCTTCAAAAAGCATCTCCAACACAATAATATAATTGGAAAATTAAACTCACTTTAGTGGATTTGTATTTTCGTTCATTTGTATGCTTAATGCGTGGTCTCTTATGTTATATCTCATCGCATGTTTGTTGGAATGACTTATATGAAGACCGTGGGTAGAAAATATGATGAGAAAGATCATGCATAGAAAATATGAAGGGAAAAGTCTATTCAGTTGATTCTGTGAGGCTGCAACTGATTGTAAGGCTCGTAGCCTTAGAAGCATTATCTCATGCCAACCCGAGGACTTCTCAAGAGGTCGTCCATCTTGGTACTACTCTCCTCCTAACACGCTTAATTTTACAATTCTTTTAACCACTTGAACTATGAAAAGAAAGAGCTCTTATTAGTATGGGGAGCACCTCAATCCTTTATAAATTACCAGGGTGTTACACTGATCAGGTTAGTGATAAACATCATCCACACGAAATAATAAAAATAGTAGATTCAATGTGAGTTAGACTATGTGATAGTAGGTCTATTATACATTTAGATGAATGAGAGTAGCATCATCATTAAAAGAGATTGAGTTCGGTTCGATGAACTAGTGGATGGAAGATCTGTGTTATTGATATAAAAATCATAACAAAGTTGATTTTGAGTTGAATTGGACTATGTAATACTATTTAGAGCTCATTTTTAAAATTTATAGAAAAAGTAATAAACTATAGCACATTGTAACTCGTTATTGAGACTCAATTTGGACAACATAGTGGGCGGTTGTATATTTATGTAAAGTTATTTATTGACATTCTTGTACTTATTAGAATTTAGGATGATGCTAGAAAATAACTATACATTAAAAATGTGACAAGAAAAGTTTGTACAATAAACGAAAGAATTAGGTTCGATGTGGTTGTGAATCATTCTGTTAGCGCTTCATTTTCACACGAAAAAATAAAAGTAATATGTCTAACTTAAATTCGATTATGTGATAGTCGTTGCTTTATGAAAGATAACTTGATTTAGTGAGATATGGATAGTGCATTTGTGTCATTGGTGTATAAAGTTATGGAATAGTAGATCCGAATTAAACCAGACTCTGTAATATTATTTACACTTGGATTTTAAATTCAAAGAAATGAGAATAAAATATAAACCATATATAATACATCTTACCTTGTAAATTTACATTTTTTTTGTCATTAAATGCATGTAATTGACTTCAATTATATTTTATGTAATATATTTTTAACAAAATTAGTAATCTATATATTATATATTATCTTATTGTTTTAATAACATGCTTGTTAATTTATTTATTTTTGTCTAATTTGCTATCTCATTTCTATCTGGTGGATTATTGGCCAACTATACTCGCTGCTAAATAAATTATGTGTAATTAGTAATAATATTTTACACCGAAAAAAGATTCCATCATTTTAGTAGACTAGGGTTTGGACCACATACACGATAAAGTTTAGATAATGTGGACTTTTGTTTTTTTGGTCTTGCCCGAAAGTACATACTTTCAAGGACATGTTGGTGAAAACATGTATAACATAATGGTGAGATTAGTTTATTAATGTATTACGGGCAATTTGTACTTTAAGTTAAGTTTCCACTTATAAAGTTTGTATCTACTTTTGGCTATACAAACACATTTTTGTATATATGTCTAATAGAAGAATAAAGTCGATATCTCTAACTTTTAATTTCTCTGTAATGTTAGATACACGCTGTCCTCATTTCATTTCAAAATGAATTTATCATTCACGTACTAATGTCATTATGATTAGAACGTTTTGATTTATTTTCCCAATTTAAGGGGAAGTTTTCGATGAGAATCGGTAAAATCTTGACTCAAACCCATCAACAAAACGTATAAAATATGAATATTTAATGCTATAATTTAATTCATTAGATATTATATATCCTTTTTTATATATTCTTATGTTTAACTCATCTCAAGCTTCAGAAATAACTCAACCGGACGAACCTGAGCTTTATTAAAAATCGATATGACCCTCTTTACTTATTTAGGGCACATCATATGTTTCACTCGATGCGTTCTTGCAACGTTCATTTTTTACCAACAGACCGCCACGTCCAATGTCGTCGCCGATCATCTTGACTGTCGTACCCTTGTGCATCATTCATCTCCGATACGAGTCCGTCCATGCATTCCAACTATACTGTCGATGATCAACGGCTTTCAAGTTCATAACAACCACAACCATGTCGATATTTATGGTCTTCCTTAGACTTGCACACATTAAGAGCATAAATGAATAGTGTGACTTATGAATAGTAAGATAGTAGTAAGGGAAAAAGGGGGTCAGTGGTACCACTCTAGTGGGAGCATGTGCCATGGATACGTACATTTCTAAATGGAGATGTGTTCAGGTGAGTGAAGAAAATGGTCAGAAACACACACCAGAGACACATGCACGTGCCATGCACGCGCCTGAATACCCCCAATAATGCATGTACATATGTACATGTATATTATATGCTTTCTTCGCATTATATTGTAACGTACAAAAACCTAACCACTGTCTTCTCTTTCACTGACCCCTATTGCAATTCGTACGTACTCTTTTTGACTCTCTTTTTTTACAAATTATATTTAAAAATAAAACCATATATACAGTTGTATGCATGTATAATTGTATTGTATGCCAAGTTTCAAACAAAAATAAAAAAAAAATGAACTTTTTAGTTGATTGCATTCGATGGGCAGTGCTCAATCATTGGAGCCAAATAATTTGGTACGAGCTAAAACATGATAATTTCTTCACTTGATTATTAAAACTCCTAATTAAAAACAATTTTACAACTAATTAAAAGAAGTAAGGTTGTTTAGACAAATATTTTGCTGATTGCGGGAAAAATATTGAAAATTGGAAACTCAAAGAAAAATTAAACAAGCTCATTTATAACACACTTATATGCTATATATGTACCGAGTATGTAAAATGTAGTTATATAGATATTATTGCATTATATATTGTACGGGATGTAATTATTACGAGGACCCTCATTTTATTTTTTGGGTCCAGCTAATGTGTGCATTATATATTGTACGGAAACTATCTTGAAATTATTTCTTAAATTGACAACTAATAATATTAGGGTCAACTATATTAATCTAAATTGAATGAATCCCTCTAAAAAAGGAATGAAATCAACAAATAATTATCATGTTTACGAATCTTCATTTTTTGGTCGATGTTTACGAATCTTCATTGTGTGACTTATTATGCGATTTAAAAACAAGGGCCAACTATAGTACTGTAACTCATTTATATAAGAGGTTTATGGAGATTTTCTACTGTTTCTGACAAAAGTTTTCATGGATTAATGATCGATCTCCATCGCATGTACGTACGTACGTACCACCTGAACCTCCAATGAAATGGCAAATCACGTAAACTTTGTTCAATTGAGCTTAAAACTCTAGGCTTAGTAGGCTGTTTCACAAAATGCAAATCACGTACCTAAACCAACCATTATTACGTACTACCGTAATTAGAGCATATTTGCAATATTTTGCACTCATTAAAATCGTTCGAAGTTTCTCCTTGGCCCCGGTTCATGGACACTATTGAGACCTATTAACGAAGGTGGTTCGATTGCATTAGGTTGGATCATTCCAAGTTCAAGTTAAAATTATATTGGAGTTAGATGGTTTAAGTCGACTACATCGGATTCATGAATTTGAATCTATAAAATAATAATAATAAGATCAATTATTCAAGGCCAAACGTCTTTATACACTCGAAGGTCCTTAGTTAAGTCTTATGGGTATGTAGCACCAGTGTAACCTCTATTGTTGACTTGACCCTCTAGTTCCATTAGGTGGTTTGAAGCCTTTGGACATTTAATCAATCGATTAAGCCTCTTCGATAGTATTTAGTAATTTTCTGTTCGACTCTTATAAATAATAATCTTGACCAAAAAGCGTTGTTATAGACCGATCCCGATTAAAGGGTACAAATATTATAACGCATTATTAATGATGCGGAAAATGGAGGCAGCTAGTGGGTAAATGGCATTTGGGTGCGTGACACTTTCAAATTTTTCCAAATTTTAGCACGTAGCTTCATGTCACATCATTAAAAAGAAACTTAGAACTATAGACCACCGTGAGAAAATGATAAAATGTGGAAATTAATCTATATGCATCTCTTTTGGATAGGGCTGTGCATATTGAACCCGGACCGGACTGAACCGGAAAAACCCGGACCGGATACTTCCGGTCCGGTCCTGGTTCTTCATTTTCCCGGATTCCGGGTTTTGGACCGGAATATATTATAATTAATAAAAAAAATATGAGTATTGATTATTGATTATTTTTAATATAGTTTATTTATAAAATTTATTTCAAGTATATATAAACATATTAAAAAATAAAATTTTTTTGTAAATATAAAAATCAAAAAAATACTTTTAAATTAAATATATTACATAAAAAAATAAAACCGGGTTGACCGGGACCGGATTTCCAGGTCCGGTCCGATCCCCGGTCCATATTTGCGGAAATTCCCGGTCCGCCGGGTTGGACCGGACTGGTCCGGACCGGGTGCACAACCCTACTTTTGGAGATATTTTAACTATTAATTAATTAATAAAAATAAATGTTGAAAAAGAGAGATGAACTTATAATATTGATTTGACTAAGCTAAATCTCTCTACATTACGTGGAAAACATGGGAAATATGTTGCAATTCAGTATTTGCAAGTTTGCAACGAGTCAACTACCAAGGATTTGTTGGTATAATGATGAGAGGGCAGACACGTGTTAATGAGACGACGACGTATCATAACACTGTGCATGGTACCCACTACTGCTGACATGGCCCATTCTGGACCACTCATCTCTTCGCATTTCTTTGTATAAAATATACTCGTATAATGTACTTTGATTATTTTTAGGTTTTTAGGTACACTTTAGATGTTTAGTTTTATAAAAACTAGATAGTTGTCTGAAGATTTCTACTTCAAAAAATTTGACCTCGTTACTGTGGTTTATATTAAGGAGTTTTTTTTTGGCGGGAAATATAAAAGGGGGTGAGAACTTAAAATCCCACATTGTTCCTTGAGTAAGTATCACATGAAAATAATTATTGCATTATACAATTAAAAGCATATGCTGAATCATGAAGAATTAAAGAGTCAAATTAAACTTTAGTAAAATGATATAACGGAAAAAAAATGTCATTATACAAATAAACAATTAAAAGCATACTTTATATGAAGAATTATGAAGAATTAAAGAGTCAAATTAAACTTCTGTTTGTGCATGTTTATACCTAAATCGCTATGTCCGACGTTAGTCGAATCAGTTGTTTGACATTGATTCATTCATCTAAGTCTATTGTTTTCTCGATTGCTATAGCACCGACTCATATATTCAATTAATTATATATATTGTTTATTATATTTTCTACTTATTGTCATTTTCTAGCACCATCATAAAATTTGAATATATGATACAAATAGTATTAACTTGCAATTATGACTACTCTCAACATTCTTGCAATGTATTATAGTTTGTTACCATTTCTATATATTTTAAAATTGAACTATAAATAGTATTAGATAGTCTAAATTAATTCAAAATCAACTTCCATATATTTACATCACTAACACCGATCTTCCATCTACTAGTTCATCGAACCGGACTCTCTTTTTTAATGATGATGCTACTCTCAGTAATCAAAATGTATAGCACAACTACTATTACCTAGTTTAACTCACATTGAATGTACTATTTTTACTATTTCAGGTGGACAAACTCTATCATTGATCTCAACAGTTACAACTTTACAGAATCCGATTCTGTTTGAGCTGAAAAGACTTTTCTCATCACATTTTCTACACATGGTCTTTTTCTTGTGTCATCACAAATTAGAATATGTACAACAAATAACATTACATTGCCTAGGATTAAATTCATAATTTTATCATATATAAAAACAACAATAACTCAAAAAACTCATAAGATCTAACATACATGATACACACATACACACCGCCTCGATTCTCTTTTAATTGTATATTTTTTTTAATCATATTTCCATTTTCTAGCACCATAAGAAATTTAAATATTTAATAATAATCTAACCTACTTGTATTTGTTTTTTTATCATATAAGTGCAAATCATTCAATTATTTGTAATGTGTTCACATTATATTATCTTATATTATTGTTATGTTATTTAGTTCTTCCTATTATATTCACTCTAATATCTTTTGTCCATTTCAACCAAAAAATATCTTTTGTCCATTATTCATATATTATATGCATGTATTATGTAATTATTGTCATCATTTGTCTTGCATCTATACAATATTAGGTTAATATATCTTTTCATAATTATTAGCTTGCTAATGTTATATCAATATATTTTGTTGTTATTAATATTATGTTATTCAATTCTTTTTATTGAATTCTCTATAATATATATCACCTTTTCACCATAACTTACATGATTATTAGCTTGCTAATGTTATACCAAATGAATGTTAACCTATTGATTGGACAACATCGGGCGTAACGGTCTAGTATTACATAGTCTACAATCATCCATTACGGTGTCAAAATTAACAAGCAATTATGAATATTCTCAACATTATTGTAATTTATTATATATATTTTATATATTATTACCATGTCTATAAATTTAAAATCCAAGAGTAATTAATATTACAAAGTCTAGTTTAATTCGGATCTAATATGTCATAATTTTTATACTAGTTATATCAATGGCACAGTTCCACTATCCATATCTCACTAAATCAATCTTTCATAAAGCAATTAATATCACATAATTGAATTTAAATTAAACCTATTACTTTTATTGTATTGTGTGATAATGAGGCGTTGATAGAATGAGTCATAACCCTATCGAATCCGATTCTCTTTTTAATAAAACATACTTTTCTTATCACATTTTCAACTTATGATCATTGTTCAGCATCATCATACATTCTAATTAATACAACAAATAATAATACGTAAATCTAGGATTGACCACTATGTAAGTCGCAATAATGAAAACTATTCTCACTATGATTGTAATGTACCATAGCTTATTACCATTGCTATAAATTTATAAAATGTACTTTAAATAGTATTACATAGTATCTTTTTTGGTAGAAATAGTATTACATAGTCTTGTTTAAATCAAAATCAACTTTTTCATGATTTTTTACCTCAATTACATCAATCTTCCATCCATAAGTTCACCAGACCAAACTCTCTTTTAATGATGGTGACTACTCTAAGTAATCTAAATGTTTAATACAACTACCGTCACCTAGTCTAAGTCACATTGAATCTACCATTTTTACTATATATTTCACGTGGATAATGTCCACTGAACTGATCAGTTACATCCACATAGAACCTGATTCTGTTTTAGGTATATAGATTTTTCTCATCACATTTCAACGCATGGTCTTCTTACGTCAACACAAATTTAAATATGTACAACAAATAACACTACATTGCCTCAAATTAAACCCATAAATTTATCATATATATATATACACTCATATATAAAAACAACATTAACTACAAAAACCCATAAAATCTAACATACATAATACACACATACACACCGACTTGGATTTTCTTTTAATTGTATAGACTTTTTCATCATACTGTCAACATATTGTCATTTTCTAGCACCGTCATAAATTTCAATATGTAACGCAAACAATATTACATATTCTATGATCATCCATTACGTTGTCAAAATTAATTCGCAGTTATGACTATTCTCGACATTATTGCAATGTATTACCTTTACGTTATATTTTATTACCACTTATATGAATTTGAAATCCAAGTATAAATGATATTACAAAGTATGGTTTAATTTCGATCTACTATTTTATAGTTTTATACTTCCTACGTTCAAAAATATTTGTTGCTTTAGCATGATTCCCTTGTTCAACAATACTTGTCATTTAATATATTTTACGATACTTTTGTTGATATTATCCACATTAATTAAATCTAATTACATAAATATAAGTTAAAAAATAAAAAATCTTCACAAAATTGAGGTTATTTTAGGAAAATCATATGACTCCTTAATTTTTGAGAGAATTCTTAAAATGACAATTATTTTTGAATAGAGGTAGTATATTGATGCATAGATCCTCTATCCGTAACCCACTAAATCAAATTATCCTTCATAAAGCAATGACTATCACATAATCGTGTTTAAATTAAGCGTATCACTTTTTTTTTTTCGTATGATAACGGGGCATTGATAGAATAAGTCACAATCGCATCGCATCTGATTCTCTTTTTAATTGTATAGACTTTTCTAGTCACATTTTCAACGTGAGATCATTTTTTAGCATTATCATAAATTCTAATAAGTACAAGCAATAGCAAATCTACGACCGCCCATTATGCTGTCCAAATTAAGTCGTAATAATGATGACTACTTCATTATTATTGCAATGTACTATAATTTATTACTATTTCTACAACTTTAGAAAATGAACTCGAAATAGTATTACATAGTCTAAATTAACTCAAAATCAACTTTTTCATGATTTTTACATCAATAACTCGGATCTTCCATCCACTAGTTCATTGAACCAGACTCTCTTTCAATGATGATGCTACTCTAAGTAATCTAAATGTATAACAAAACTATTATCACCTAGTTTAACTCACTTTGAATGTACTATTTTTTACTATTTCACGTGGATGATGTCTATCACTGACTTGATCAGTTACAACCACACAAAATCTAATATTGTTTCAACTAAACAAACTTTTCTCATCACATTTTCTACACATGGTATTTTTCTTCTATTATCACAAATAAGAATATGTATAATAAACTTAGGAGGTGTCCTCATTCAATGCTCAATTAACTTTTATTGAAATCCTCCTTATATAATTAACAATATGTAATCAAAATCAAAATGACACCAAAAGCATAGTGGTAATCACTTTCTTTAACAACTCTAAGGTTTGGAGTTCAAACCTCAATAGTAGTAATATTTTCCCTTTTTTGAGGAAAAAAAATAATACATCTAAGAAGGTGTATTACATGATAAAATATTCATGTAAATCATTTTTAATTATTTAATTACAATTACTAATGTGTTAATCAATTGTCGATGACAGATTACTACAAAGGAAAAATAAAAAATTATTTTGTGCGTAGCATGAGCAATTACGCTAGTAACATATATTACATAATCTACGACCGTCCATTCTGTTGTCCAAATTAGGTCGCAATAATGGTGGCTATTACATTGTTGTTGCAATGCATTTGTTGCAACAGATGCGTTACATAAATCTACAACCGCCCAGCGACCGCCCATTCTGTTGACCAAATTAAGTCGCAATAATGGTGACTATGCCATTATTATTGCAATGTATTAGAGTTTGTTATCATTTATACAAATTCAAGAAATGAACTCTAAATAGTTTTGCGTAGTCTAATTTAACTCAAAGTCTATTTTTTCATGATTTCTATATCAATAAAACCGATATTGCCATCCACTAGTTCATTGAATCGGACTCTCTTTTAATGATGAGGCTACTCTCAGTAATCTAAATGTATAGCACAACTACTATCACCTAGTCTAACTCACATTGAATCTACTATTTTTACTATTTCACTTGGATGATGTCTATCACTGACCTGGTCAGTTACAGTCGCACATAATCTGATTTTGTTTCAGATTAACAAACTTTTCTCATCACATTATCTACACACGGTATTTTTTCTTGCGTCATCACAAATCAAAATACATACAACAAATACATTACACAAATCTAGACCACCCACTCTATTGACCAAACTAAGTCGCAATAATGGTGACTATGCCATTATTGTTGCAATGTACTAGAGGTTATTACCATTTATACAAATTCAAAAAATGAACTCTAAATAGTATTGTGCAGTCTAATTTAACTCAAAATCTGTTTTTTCATAATTTCTACATCAATAACACTGATATTCCATCCACTAGTTTCTTGAACCGTGCTCTCTTTTAACGATGAGGCTACTCTCAGTAATCTAAATGTATAGCACAACTACTATCACCTAGTCTAACTTATATTGAATCTACTATTTTTACTATTTCACTTGGATAATGTCTATCACTAACATAGTCACCTACATCCATACAGAATCTGATTCTGTTTCAGTTGAACAGACTTTTTCTCATCACATTTTCTACGCACGGTATCTTTTCCTACGTCATCACATATTCGAATATGTACAACAAATAACCTTTTATTGCCTCAAATTTAAGCCATAAATTCATCATATATAAACATTCATATATGAAACAAGAATAACTCAAAAAACCCATAAAATCTAACACACATGATACACACATAGCCCCATTCAACCCCGCCGCTAGAAAAAACTAAGAAATGGATTACCATTAAGAAAATAGAAATCTTTTTTTTGTCGAAGAAAATAGAAATCTTTATATTTTTATAAA
Source organism: Polygonum aviculare (assembly GCA_934048045.1). NCBI lineage: Eukaryota > Viridiplantae > Streptophyta > Magnoliopsida > Caryophyllales > Polygonaceae > Polygonum > Polygonum aviculare. The sequence continues at coordinate 2,618,593 of OW204030.1, read as the reverse complement.
ATTAAATAATTTAATGGTATTTGTTACGTAATCCCAATAAAAAAATTGGTAAATTGTTTTTCCCGAATTTCGATTTTTTGACCCCATATTTTCAGTCGGTTAGTAAAACTGCCCACTCCTACCAATCCTGCTCCCTCCTCCCCAATTTCTCATTATTTTAAAGCATTATTTTATTCATTTCCATTTCCTTTTCCTTCTGTACAATTTCCAATTCTCTGCCTCCTCCACCCAATCTTCCTCCTCTCCTACCAGAAAATTAAAAGAAAAAGGCAGGAAAAATAAAAAATAAAATAAAGGAAAAAGAAAAGACTGGTGATTGTGTTGTGTTGTGTAGTGTAGTGCCTGTGTGCGGGGTGTGTTATATCATGACACTCTGAAACCCAACAAATCACAGAAATACACAGCGACCCCTTGCATTCTTCTTCTTCTTCTCCTTCTTCTTCTACACCGCCTTTCCTATTCCTTAACGCAAGCTTCTTCCTTTATAAAACCATCCCTTCTTCCTGAATCCAAACACCCACAGACTCAAAAGGCCTCATCTTGCAGAACCTTTCTGGGTTCAATTCCCCCCATTGGTGTCAATTTCGTGCTCTAGGGCTCGTGGAATGCGATAATTGGGTCGGAATTGCGAGAATTTGAAGCTGAACTGATAATTGAAGATGGGTGACACAATGCCTAAATTTCCGGCCGGTGTTAGTGCTCAAGGTGAGTTCTTTTTCATCTGGGTTTTGAGAAAGGTTGTTTCTTTTTTTGGGTTTCTCAGTGCTGAGTTGAATTTTCTGGGGATTTTGGGTTCTGGGTTTAGGTGGTGGCGATGAAATGTACGGCGCGCTTTGGAGGGCGTGTGCTGGGCCTCTGGTTGAAATTCCGAACCCAAGCGAGGATGTTTACTACTTCCCACAAGGCCATATGGAGCAAGTAAGTGTTGTTTGTTCTTCAGAATTGATGTTAAGTTTTGTTCTTTGTTACCAATTTTGTAAGATGTTTGTGTTCTGGGTTTCAGCTGGAGGCGTCAACAAACCAGGATTTGAATGAGAGTAGGAGCATTCCTCGGTTCAACCTCTCTTCTAAGATCCTGTGTCGTGTTGTTAACGTTACTCTTCATGTAAGATGGCCTTTTCCTGATGCTCTTTAGATGTTTCTGTTTCTGGGTGTGTAGTCCTTTTTTGGTGGGTTTGCTGGGTTTTCATGAAAGTTTCTGACTTTGGTATGGAATTGTGGTTCTCTTGATGTGTGCTTTGTAGGCTGAGCAAGAAACTGATGAGGTCTATGCTCAAATTACCCTCTGTCCTGTGGAAAATGTGAGGGTTTCTGTGATTTCCAAGCTTGATTTATGTGTTCCTTTGGCTATGGCTTGATTTAGTATATGGTTGGGTTTTGACTTTAATAAGATGATTCGCTTTTTCCAGCCAACTAATAGTTGTGATAGGCCTGATCCAGTCCTCACTGAGCCCACAAAGCCGAAAGTGCAGTCTTTCTGTAAGGTCTTGACTGCTTCGGATACGAGCACCCATGGCGGTTTCTCTGTGCTCAGGAAACATGCCAATGAATGCCTTCCTCCTCTGGTATTTTGGAGTATTTCTTGCTCATTTGGTTATTTTTTGGAGTATTTTAGTGTTTATATGATTTGCGTCTTTTATGTTAGGATATGAGCCAACAAGTCCCAACTCAAGAACTTGTTGCCAAGGATCTTCATGGCTACGAATGGCGTTTTAAGCATATCTTTAGAGGTTCAAACTTGATCTCCATGGGCTTCCTGTCAATGGTGTTTTTGATTGCTCTAAAATGTTGGTTTTCCCTTTTGGGCATCTTGAACAGGTCAGCCAAAGAGGCATCTACTAACCACTGGATGGAGTCACTTTGTTACATCTAAAAAGTTGGTTGCCGGTGATTCATTCGTCTTCCTCAGGTATGTATTCGTACATCCTTCTCTTATCAGATATCCGCGTGATCAAAATTTTCATTTGAATCTAATTACGAATTGTGTGTACAGAGGGGAAAATGGACAGCTTCGAGTTGGCGTTAGACGTATGAACCGCAACCAAAGCTGCATGCCGTCGTCTGTGATCTCTAGTCAGAGCATGCATGTGGGCGTACTCGCCACTGCTTCCCATGCTATATCTACTAGTACCCTCTTTGTGGTCTATTACAAGCCAAGGTATTATGATGATATGATCTCCGTTTTGTGTATTAGATTTAGCTCGGATTCTATTGTCTAATGGTGTTATGTCTGGTTTTTGTTTGATATTCTGATCTGTGCAGGACAAGTCAGTTCATCATAAGCTTGAACAAATATAAGGAGGCTCTTGAGAATCGTTTTGCTGTTGGAATGCGGTTTAAGATGAGATTTGAGGGAGACGAAGGTCCGGAAAAAAGGTAAGCTTGCGATTCACAAGTTTATCAATTTTATGCAACCTTTCTTGCTGATATTTATGTTAACTTTTGCTAATCTTTCTCTTGTATGTCCATCTTGATTAGTTTCACGGGGACCATTGTTGGGGTCGACGATTTTTGGCCTGATTGGAAAGATTCCGATTGGCGATCACTAAAGGTCTCATTTGGATTTTAAATACCATTTCTACAACTTTACCTTGCTGTTTGTATACATGAGCTCAGTTTGCACATATTCTTCTCTTGTCAGGTCCATTGGGATGAGCCCGCGTCCATTGTCAGACCAGAGAGGGTTTCCCCCTGGGAAATAGAGCTGTTTACAACTTCAACCGGCCGTTCAAATCTGCCTGAGTCCAGTCTGACCACAAACAAACGCGCTCGTCCATCCAGGGAAGCTCCTACTCATGGTAAGAGTAGTTCTCTATCCTCTCTAATTTTCGGTTAGCTCTGTATCCTGATATCAGTTTCTTTTGGTTTTAGGATACAAGACGCCACTTGATCCAGCCAAGAAAAGCGTTCAACGTTTTGAACCTGGGAAGAAACCCGAAGCAGTTTCAAGCTACCGGCTGTTTGGCATAGACCTAATGAAACCTGCAAAGGCAGTTGCAATGAATGAAGAACATGGACCTATTTCACCTACACTGACTGATTCAGGACTGGATTTGAGCCTATCAAAGGGTTCCTTGGAGAAGAAACGAAGGCAGACCAAACAGATGCACTCCTTCCCCAGAAGCCGTATCAAGGTAACAATTTCATCCTGATTCTCGTCTAATGCACCACTTATCAGGGACTACTAATGACCAAGTTTCTTCATAAAAGGTACAAATGCAAGGCTTTGCTGTGGGTCGTGCTGTGGACTTGATGGCGTTTGACGGGTACAACAATCTGATAGACGAACTCGACAAAATGTTCGAACTGAACGGAGAGCTTTGCTCAAGAGACAAGTGGCAGATCGTTTACACCGACAACGAAGGAGATATGATGCTTGCTGGTGATGATCCATGGATGTAAGCTCTTAAAACTTGACCCGTTTTACCATCTGTAGTTTTACAACGCCTCGTATAACCCCTTTCCGTTTCGGCATTGGTGATTTACTGCAGTGAGTTCTGTAACATGGCCAAGAGGATCCTCATCTGTTCAAGCCAAGAGGTGAAGAAAATGAACCGAGCCTCGAACCTGATCCTCTCGTCTTCAATGGAAGGCGACACTGCCGGGCTGAGCGTGGACTCGTCTGGTGTGAGCTGCCCGGTCATATGAAGTTAGTTAGGGCAACTAGTGTCGTAGCTTTACCTAGTTTATGAGGCAATGAAAGTGGTAAGAAGCTCTAAAGAGTATAGTTGGTCTTAGGGTAATATATGTGTTCTGTTTTATGTGTTGCTAGTAGATGCAACTAATCCAAGTAGTAGTGCTGTTTGTCTGTGTCTTTTTTCTAGTATGTTGGGAAAACAAATTATCAGTCTTTGAGTCTCTTTCTTTTGCATCTTTCTTGTACATAGTTTGGAATTAAATAAGTCTAAAGGCATAGGTATATGTGGTTTTAGAAATGAGTCATTTCCTACAAGTATTTTCCCTTTGTCTAATCGAAACTTTATAGTTCTGTGTTAAGTTGTTGTTGATGTTTGGACCTACCATTTGATCGAAGTGATTGAAATGATGTTAAAGATATCATTTGGTAAATTGTGACTAACCAAAAGTTATTGCACAAAAAAAAAATGCCCATAAATTTATGCCAATCTTTTGAGTAGAACATGCCCATTTCTTTACAACCATTTATGCGCACCTAGTACAAACTCAACTCACATTTATGTTAGTCTGCATTCACACATGCAAAAGTTTTATATGCTAAAACATTGATGCACATAAAGCTCTAAAACATGTGCGTAATTAATTATAAAACTGGTTTCACACCTAGTACAAAATAGGTCCACGTTAAAGTCATATACATCTTTGCACAAATGAAGGCAGATTAATGTGGAGTACTATTTTTCTACCATGTGCCCTATAGGAGTAATACTATAGAAAGATTCTTTAAATTTTATTTTTTTATTTTTTCATGACGGATTTATTATTTTCCTTTTAGGGTTAATTTCTGATTTTGGTATGTTTATCGTATTCCCTTAGGTACATAATAGATAAATGGATGTAGGTAGGGGTGTTCAATGGGCCAGGTTGCCCGTGATCTGCAGCGACCCGACCCGCACATAATGGGTCGGGTCATGGGTTGATTTTTTTAGGTTTGCGTGTCGCGGGTCGGGTCAGGTTAAACCCGCGGGTTTGCGGGTCGACCTACGACCCATTTCATTTAAAATATATATATTTTTTATTGTCTTATTAGTATTAAAATGTATTTTTAAGAAAATATATATTTTTAATAATTTTATCAATATTAAAGTATAGTTATTTTGAAAAAATCACCGTATTTAAGTTTCATCCATAGTTTATTTTCTTATTGTATGAAACACATCAGTTTGACCAAGTTAAACGATGCGTACGGACCGACCCACGACCCGATCTGCAAACCCGACCCGTTGAGCACCCTTGTATGTAGGTATGGCCACTATATTTAGTTTTCTAGATCAACATACAAGTATAAACTTGAGTGCAACATTTTTTCCTACACTACAACTTCTTTTAAACACAACAAACCCACAAATTCGTAGAAGAAATCGACAAAGAAAGTTAGGAAGGGGATATTTTAGTCAGAATAACTATCAAAATTGTACACTAAACCAATTTCCATTTTTTTATAAAGTCTTATAGCACATAAAAGGCAAATTTTCGTCAAGATATCATCTTTTTAAGCCAGAACAGAGTTATCCCGAAGCTCCTCCAAGACCCTTCTCGCCGGTGTGGCCAAGACCTTCTCGCCGTTAGGTATGTAAGCTTAATACCCAATTCGGGTTTTGAGGGTATTAGCCTCAGAATTCGATTTTGGTTTCAATTTCCCAACTCTATCAATTTTAGGGTTCAATATGTGGTTTGGGCATTGATTGCTACTTACAATCTGTCATGCATTCGATTGTTCCTGATTCCTGAAACCAGTAATCCAGAGCATTAGGGCTTCCTTTGCAAAGCTCCCGTTTGTAGATACAAGCTTCTGAGATGTGGGTTTGTGTGTCTGTTAAGTCAGTCTATGGGTTGCAGGTCTAGATTTGACACACTTTACCATGGATGGAACTCTTAACTGTGTTGCCGACCTCCTCTATAGCCTCTAACTGTGTAACTGTTGACTTCCAAATTAAATGAAAGTTGAGTTTCACAATAACATGTTGTTCAAGAAAAGAATGCTGCCAACAATTGCTGTCTGGAAAGTGTTGCAGAGCCTGTTTGTGAGGTTTCTTCCAAACACACACATTATTAGAGAATTAGAGACTGGAATTTACACAAGAAAGAGGGAATGCAAATGAGTGATTACTATAGACAACCATGTTTTTCTCATACCATACATTCTTGCATAAAACATAATACCAGTCTTTTCTTGTGTCGTCGCGTAGTCTTCATAGTGTTTGATTACAGATCACAAGAAACTGATTTAGGAGGGGAACGAGACCCAAGAGTCGTCTAAAAGGAATTTGCAATCGGAAGGAGTATTGGAAGAATGAGTGCTATCAGCATTGGGAGATCTATGTCGACAGCGTTCATGGCCGTGTCAACTTGTACCGTTGGTGGTAGAGGATGTAGTTTCTCTATACCAAGGCGGTTGGAAAACCACCATGCTTGTTTTAACCTGAAAAAGAGTAGGATTGGAAATGGAAAACGGAGTTGGAGTTGCAAGGCACAGAGTTCAGGAACCAGCGGAGACAGCGTGGTTTACAAGGGTGCGTATGGTCCTTGGACTGTTCTTCCATCTGATGTTCGCGAGGTCTCTTCTTCTTAACTCTCTTTTTTCACTCAAATTGTTCATTCCTTGTTTGTTTTTATATGTTGAATGCCATTTTCGTATGTTTTTGCAGGTACTTCTGTACCGAGCTGGGCTTGTGACAGCGGACGCATCATTTGTAGCTTGTGCTTCCACTGCATACGCATCCTTAAATTCCGATCCCGAGTCTTTATTAAATTTGCTGCTTCACCAGATAAGCAACTTCGACGATGTACTCTATGCGGTGGGGTGTGGTGGACTCGGGCTGTCCTTGTTTCTGATTCATATATACATCTCGGAGATTAAGCTCACCCTCCAAGCCTTATGGGCTCTCGGCGTAGTCGGATCCTTGGCTACCTACTTCTTACTCGCACTTCCATCCGGTGATCACTCGTTAGTCCATTACGTGGTCGCTCAACCTACCGCCGTCTGGTTTGTTGGCCCTGTGTTTGCTGCTCTCACCGGCCTCGTCTTCAAAGAAGGTGCTTGAAAAATTACTTCTCAAACAGCAACACTTTGTTCAAACACTAATAATGAGCTTTGCAGGCCTCTGCTACGGGAAATTGGAAGCAGCAATTCTCACGTTTATAATCCCGACTCTTCTTCTCGGTCATCTGGTATCACTCGCTCTTTCACTAATGAATTCGTATTCACCTGGAACAGATCAATATGATGCTTTTTATGAATGTAATGTTCAGTCTGGCTTGATGGATGAGGGGACTAAGCTGAGCCTACTTGGCGTGTGGATGGCACTCTTCACCGTATTCGCAGGCCGGAAATTCACGCAACCGATCAAGGTATAATATGATGGTAAATTCCAATGGCTTTGATAGTATTATCACAAACTCATTCAAGTAATCTTGGCAAATTGGTGTGTTGTTTTTGTTTTCGCCAAGGATGATATTGGTGACAAGTCAGTGTTCATGTTCTATGCACTTCCAGAAGAGGAACAAAGAGCTCTTCTGGCCAAGCTTCAACAGCAAAACCCAAAGGACAATTTTGATGCATGATCATGTTTTTGTTTTGTTTTCTAGAGTACATATGGTAATGTGATGTGTATTGTGTAATATGGCACGAGTGTAACAAACCCATCATGAATTTCCTTGTAATCATACAAATGCAATCATGTGGTGTATATAAATTTCGGCAATTAGCTTGACTAAGTAAAAATTCCAGGCGCATATGTGATACTTGCTGAGCTATATAAATCATTGTAGTTCTGTTTTTTTTTGTTGACTTTATACAATGTCAACCATTAAATAGAGTTAAATAAGGTAGCTATAAAATAATTGACCTTTTTTAACATAGACTTAAAGTCGTTATTCTAGAGAAACATTCTCTGTACAGATAGAATCAATGTGCAAGGAAGTAATTCTTTTATTTTAATTAAATTGCACTTTTCAAATTTTTGCAGAAATATTAATGCGTATGATGGATGATGATAGAATTGGTGCAAAGTGCAAAATAAAAAACTGGCAACTGGGCAAATTGTTATGTATACATGTTGTTTGTAGTCTAAATTTTCTTGACCAAAAAGAGAGATATAATTAAGAATAATTAAATTAACAAATGGCGGCATTTGTATGTTTCCGGTGGTATAACATTATCTGTCAAACGACAAACGATTATACTTTTTTTTGGTTGAACGACAAACGATTATACTAATCAAATGGCAATTAACTTCAATTGTTGTACATGTCAGATAGCAACATAAATTATTCTATATAGTAGTTGCTTGGAAGAATATGTTTAATTGCATAAAATTTTCATTATAAACCCAAGCGCACTCTTAATGTTCTAAATATAGCTTCACATTTTCGCACCAAAACATATTCTATTTGTTTTTCAATGCGTATAAGTATAACTGCTTTAATTTCTGACATTTTTTTTGTGAAAATATTCTTTCATATATAAGTATTTTAAACAGTTTCTAAATCACTTTTTTTGTATAAAGTGGAAAAAATCCATATAAAGGTTCTTTGTTGATTAAATTGGACACTTCTATAAAAAAAGCCAAAATAAAGTAAATAAAATATCAAAACTTAAAAAAAAAGGAGTTGTGAAAGTACAACCCATAATACAAAAAAAATGCACTTTCTTTTTTTCATGAATAATTTCAATTCATGGTGTAATTACATTGCTTTTTAATCAACTTGTACAAGTAGTACTCATAATCCATTTGCTATGTAGTGTACTACAAGTTTTGGTGCTCAAACTATAGTCCAAATTTTCCTACCTCAGGTTTAAAATATCTAAATAGAAACCCGTCATGTATCGACAATATTAATTCTAAGAAATCAAACAAGCTTTAAATTAATTCATTTGAGCTTTAATTTGTCGTATCTTGAGATTATAATAAAATTTATGTTACATCCCTAAGTTGGCCAAAATATGAATGCTAGGGATCACGTACCCCTAACCCTAATAACATGAGAAGTGGAGGCTCGTTTTTGATGAGTTGGATCAAATTCTCATACTAATTGAGCTAAGATATTTTGAGTAGTAGTTGAATGGAATCAAATCAAAGAAAGTTTCAATTCTTTATAACATAATGAATTATAATTAACATTGACATGACCGATCAATCGTTTCGTATAGTATAATCACAAATGAATTAGCTAGCAGTTAGCATTGCATTAAGAGGAATAAAGTATGGGAGAAATGGCTTTCACGATGGGTAGGCGAGGCGTTATGCCGACCTTACACGCCTTGTCAAGATAATTAATTAACGCTAAAGTTAGCATTTAGATTTGAGAAATGTCGTGTCAGCAAAACAATTCAATTTTGCGCTTATATTTTATTGATTAATTAAATTTTGATTTTTTTTTTTTGATTTACTATATATTCATTTTGGTCAACCTAGATCGTACTCCAAGTTTGTCGGATTATACCATTTGTAATTGTTTGCACTTAGTATGGATGAGACATACTTTGGCATAATCATCCCCCTAATACGTATATTTAATTTAATGCGTGTGAATATTAAAATTATGTGCATTCATATTCAAGCAAATTATTGTTATATGTATGTTAAGGTTGTTATTGAATAGTGAATATGATTGTATATGTTTTTGAATATCTAAAAAAACATTGTACAAATGTAAGATGTTTTAATATAGTTGTTTATTAGTTCGAATATCAGTAATCGATGATTTGAATATTTGGTATTAAAAACTGAATATGAATGCATATGATAATGTTTGAATTTAGCTACTATTGGCTTGAACATAAGTAAACAAAGATTTGAATATATGGATAACATGTACAATTGTAAAATGAATGTATAGTGGATATGAAGACATAAAGGACGTTTGAATGAATAACATGTATAGTTGCAAAATGTCTGAATATGACTACCGCTTAGTTCGAATATACATGTTCTTAAATTTAAATACCCATCAAATTGAATATGCATATTAGTGTAATGAGTATGAAATCCGTTCTCGTTTCTTCATACCTAGTTATTTTTGGTGATCCTAATTCTAGCATGCGAGATGGTTAGATTACAACAAAATATTTGTGTGCATAATGGATCAAAATAATACATAGTATCACAAGCATGTACATTTTCTTTTGCCCTGAAGCATTTAATTGAACTTTTAAACATTCGAAATAATACTATAGATGAATTCTTTAACTCTCACGGACAATGTATTTCCCAAAAGAATTGCATTTTCTTTCTACTTAATTGCCTAAATTGGATTGTTGTTAAGCTCCACTCTCCACCTAATGTATACTAATCCTTATTTTTTTTGGTTGATGACACTGTCCATAAAAGTTAAACTCGTTACCTCTGAATGCTACCATTGGAGGTTTAACTGCTTAACTAGATGTCCGAAGACTCTATCAATCCTTAATTAACTTTATCAAATGAATTGTATCCCAAAATTGATTGAAGAGGAAACGAAAGAGTATCAATATGGAATGGTAAAAGAAAGATTTGAAGCTTTTAGTGGATGAGGGCATGCAATCGTGTTATACGCATATATCATTCTCCACACATGCAACGGTGCTACTAGATTTGTGGGTGATATGTTACGCAATAAAGTTGGAATGAAATTCTCACCAAACTAGGCCTATATTTTTGTTTTTCACTACTAATAATAAAGATGCTTTTTTTTTGGTAGAATAATTAATAAAGGTGTTCTTTAATCTTGACTCGAATCCACTTTCGCGGTTTATGGAGCATGGTATATATTTTGAAGATCTAGAATATGTAAAATGCTTATGACGCTATCGATCTATTGATAATGTATTGATAAAATTTAACATAAATGTATATTGTATGATTTGATGAAATTTAATTTATAGCTCCTTTGGAGTGCAAAATTGAATTTTAGGACAGAAAATAACTAAAGGGTTTGGATATATTATATGTATTGAAGAAAACAAATATGCTTGTTTTTCTAGGTCAGATATGGAAAAAAAAATTCACATTTTTTTGAAATTAATTAAATTTAATAGTTAAGAAATCATAAGGTTTTTTTTTCGTCGAACGAAATCATAAGGTTTAATGTGCATTAAGTTATAAGTGTTTATTTTTTGGGACTACTACAAATAAGTATATATAGAAGCAAAGTATGCATACAAATTAACTTGAATGAGCGAGATACTTGTACAATATTAGCTATAACCACGACTTATATAAGATGATTCTAAAACGCTAAGTTGTTTGCTCAAAAAAAAAAACGCTAAGTTGTTGGAATGTAATCTTTAATATCAAAAGTTAGGATTTATAAATTCTAATACATGTACATATAGGGTTGGTAACCGTTGAGTTTGTATGCAAACATGCATTCTTATGTATATATGCACGATTTCTAATCTTATCGGTCTACATAAATTAAGACCGAGAAATATAAAATACATATTCCTTTGATTACGACGGGTTATTTTGGACTAATAGGGAGCATTAAAATTAAACACAAACACTTAATTAATTAAAAGAGAGTGCAATCCTTCTAGGGCATCCACCATACCCATACTAATTTATGATGTACGTCTTGCCTTAACTTTCCACTTTTCTTAACTCTTCTTCTAGCTTCTTCTTCTTTTCAAATTAAAAAAAAAAAGGTTCTAACAATGAAATATAATGGCAATTATGGTATCTAGATATTTCAAGAAGTCTAATACAAAAACGTTTACGGGCTAATAATCTAATGTCAATCAGTTGACTTGAATCATAATGCTCAATCTTAACAATTACTATAATTTCACTAATATCACAATCGACCCAAAAATATTCTAACAATAGGTAACACATTCAAACCAAATTTTATATGCATCAAGTTTGATCATAGTTTATAATATGAAGTTCAAAACCAACCTTTCTTTTAAAAGAATAACTTTTGAATTCTTTTGCCGTCTTATATGAGCACAAGTTACAATAGGATCCAAGGTCTTGACAAAGAGGTTGGTGATGCAAACCCTATTAATTTTTTAAAGAAGGGCTTTCATCGTTAAACTCTCTGTCAAGAACTTGGATCCTATTACAACTATTACTCATGGTAATCCCTCCTCCCTCCCTCTCTTTTTTTTTTGTGTGAACATAAATACCCTAAAAGTGCTTAAGGCTAGAATTATATATACTATGATGTAACTTTTTCTCCAAGTAATACAATAACAATTTTTATTAAATAATGTATAAAGTCCATTTATGAAGAATCTAGTTGTTAAGATTTTGGATACAGTTGTATATCGATCTTCAAGTTTAATAAGTTTAAGCGAGGTGATTTTGTATGTTGTTTTAAGAATTAGTACTGCGATTTCTTATACTAGAAGATTATGTTATTTCTGTTTATTTAGTGATATAAATCTTTTTTGTAACGGTTTTTGATTTTGTATTATTACTTATTCTATCCTCTTAGGACATAGTTCATAAAGACCAAGATACGATTTCTTATATTGACAGGGCTTGCTTAGTTGGAGATCGATGGATGAAATTATAACCATATGTTAGGGTTTGAGACCACCACACATAATAACAACATATGGACAAAAAAGATTGTCTTTTTAGAACGACACATGCTGGCTCCGAAAGAGACCCGTAATTATACGTACGATAACCAAATTGATTAAAACAAAACAAAACCAAATTATCACATCATCGCCCATTGATGATTAATTGGTAGATGTGCTACCCGTTTTTGACGAATAAGATTTACCAAAAAAAAAATATCGACTTTATATTCCTCTTGTATCTAACCCAACCCAATTAACCCACCTCTTTTCATCACGTAATCACGTCGACATGCATCTCTTTCATAACTTGATTTCATGTTTAACGTTGTCCTTTTATTAAATTAGCTACCCATATCATATATATTGATCAAATTTTCCTAATCCGTTTAGAATATTGTCCAGTACTTAATTGAGAGATTGAGAGGTTTGCACAACATGAATATGTGTTGTTTAGTTGTTGTATTAAGGAGGTGAAATTTGTATCCATTAAATTATGTATTTGGACTCGGAAATTGGATATACTATTATCGCCCTTATAAACTAGGGCTTATTGGAACGAGATTGTATCTTGATTTGATTGAGTTAGTTCGCCTGATTTAATCTAAGAATCATGTTGGCTTTCTAGCTTGAAGGCCATGGTTTGGCCACCCATCATTAAAGATTTCAAACACGAGGATAGTCATGCCCGCCCTTAATGATTTGTGTCACGTGTCGGCTAGACAAGACTTATAACACTTTAAAAGATCGATTTGCGCGTGTCGAGAGATTGGGAAGTTTCGATGTTGAACAAACATATATGATCATATATTACGCCTAAAGATTTCAAGTTTGACTCTCATTGAGTTACAGTGTCGTAATTATCATTCACCGAGAAAGGAACATACAATAAAACGGATATTAATTCAAAACGGCCGTGATTGAAACACGTAGAGGTTGTTCATTGGGCAATATAATTGAATCGGTAATCAAGATTATGACAATTGATCGAGATGCTTAATGGTGGAAGAATCTAATCGTTTCTGTACATATTCATAAGTTTTATATATAGAAAGAGATGGATTCTTGGTCCATCATGATTTCCATGTTAATCTATGTATATATATAAAAGCCGTAAGGATTGGAGGCACCATGTTGCACCACGTCAGCTTTTTCCACATGTCGATCCCACATTACGCCACTGAGGATTTTACCACGTGTCATCATATTGTTAAGCCACATCATAATATTTTTATTTACTAATTAAGCCATGTCATATAAAGTTTCCATCTCATTTACAAAAAATTCATGTCATATCCTTGAATTCAAAAAAAAAAATTCCTTTCCAAATTTACATACAAGATCATATATAATCACGTACAAATTTGATACAAATTTGCATACAAGATTTTCCTTTCCAATTTTTCCTTTCCAATTTATGTGACATTTTTTATCACGTACAAATTCATTAATCATGTCAAATAATATTGAGGAAATTTTCCAATTAAGCCACGTCATATAATATTGATCCAAATCATATATATTTGTCCACATCATATACACATGTGTCATATATATTTGTCCATATCATATAAATTTGATACTATCCATATATATATGATTTGGTGAACTAATACCAAATCAAATAATTAATCAATATCAAAATTCTTTTCCTTTTAAACTAATGAATATTTATTTAACCTTTTTTGATAATTATCACATATGTTGTTAGTCTAGACACTTTAGAAATATCCAAAGTAATATGTGTTCTATATATCAAAACTTTTACAATATGATTTATACTTAAAATCAAAATAAACACAATTTTAAAAAATATGGAATTTTTCTCAACTAAAAAAAACCTAATCAAAACCATTCAAATAATTTTTATATTTCAATTTACCTTTGAATTATAGTTAATCTATTAAATTTGTAGGATTTACTCTTTATTTGTTTCTATCTCTTTATATGAATTAATTTATGGAAATTAAAACTTATATTCTGAATAAGAATCATATAAATGTACAAAATCTAAAATTACTTCCCATATTTGAGATATTGATATTTAACTCTAATTTTGATTAAAAAACATAATGTGATTTATGAAATAAGATCTTAATATTTATAGAAATATAATACTCCATACAACTTAATTTTAAAAGTTATCATATTTTTTAGGGATATTCCGCGCGGTAACCACGAGGTTTTGCGAATTCCGCGTGGTACCCAAAGGTTTCTGACATTCCGCGTGGTAACCCTGAGGTTTTACAAATTCCGTGTTATAACCTTGTTATATTAGAAAAAGCAAAAAATATAAAAAACTCACCCCTAATATTTAGTTAATTACATAAAATCACCCTACATTTTATTTTTTCAACAAAACAAGCAAATCTATTTTATTAAAACACCTAAGTTTATAATTATAGAATCATATATTTTATTATTTAATATTTTTCCATGTCACTATATGTTATTATTTTAATAAATTAATGAATTTTGGTTATTATAAAAAGAACCACATTTTCAAATTTTATAATATTTGATATTTTAAGTGAGTTTTTTTTAAAAGTGGGTGCACTAATTCAAGTAATTTATTTTTAAAATAATATAAATTAGTTTTCTAAATATAATTTACATATATAGTCACATGACAAACATGTGCAAAAAAAATAGAGTTTTTTATAACATATAAAAGTTTTGGTAAATGTTTTTTTAACATTTAAAAATAATAAATATTATGTATATCAAGTGATAGTTATCATTAGTTGTTTTAAGAATATTTTTTTGGTCAAAGTGTTTTAACAATATAGATTTTCTACTTTTGTTGAAAAAATAAAATATTTGGTTATTTTATGTAATTAAGTAGATATTAGGGGTGAGTTTTATATATATTTAGATTTTTATAATATAACAAGGTTATGACACGGAATTTGTAAAACCTCAAGGTTACCACGCGGAATGTCAGAAACCTTTGGGTACTACGCGGAATTCGCAAAACCTCGTGGCTACCACGCGGAATTTCCCTATTTTTTATATGATTATTTTTATTCAGAAGATTGGTAATTCATAATAAAATATATTTACTTTTGTATTTGAATTCTTACTTTCAATAAAACAAATTATTTAGATCATGTGCCAAAGATTTGAATAGAAGTAAGTTTAGCTCATGTAGAGATTGGACTATCATATATTCTAAAAAAAAAAGTTTATATTTCTCATATCTCTCTACGCATATATCCATTATTGACATATCGCTGCTATTTGTTAGCTTTTTTTTTACTAAATCAAATTTATACAATTTGCATCACGTTTTGCTAAAAACATCTAGATTCAATTGTAAGAACCATTTTGATATAGTATAAATGATTTTTATATTATGGACACACTATCTTAAATTTGGAATTTTTTGCTTTTTTTTGTGTGACGAATTCACTATTTTTCTCTTTAAAGTTTAGCTTTTATATTTAGTACTCTTATAATGTGTCCTTATGACACATAATAGAAAAGTCGTAATATAAATTTAGTTTAGTTTGTATGTCTTTTCAAAAATTAAAATCGTACGATTTTTTATGATAGGTTAATAAGATATTCTCATGTAGAAAAAACTCAACTCAAATAATGTTACGTCGGAACAAATTATACCAATCCCGTGCAGGGCACGGGGATTATGCTAGTTGGTTCTTAATTTCAAGTTATGTTCCCCACGCACTATGTGAAATGTGACTACACAACAATCCGTACGTGGGACAGATTCGAACAAACACAAACTTTTTTTTATTTCGTTTCATGATTTTTGTACGTGTTCCAATTGTATTGATTCAGAGTTCAAGTTACGTAATGAAATATACATTAAATTTCTTGTTTAATTGGCTTGTGCTTCAATTCATTTCTCATAAATGTTAACTATTTTTTATAATGGATTAATCTTGTTGTTAACCTTGTTATCGTAAATTTTAATATTATTGTGAAAGCAATGCCTTATAGGATTTGAATAAAATGAAGATTTTCCTTAACATGTAAACGGTAAACCGTGAAATAAAAACAAGTAATATAAAACAGGATTTGCGATCAAGTAAGATCACAAATTAGGGTGTAAAATGCGAACACATCATGGCCGTTGGATGAGGGAAAATTAACGGTCGGATGTACACACGGATTTTAAAGGCTTTTTAGCTGCTAGGGGTATTTTCGTCTTTTTACGCCTTTGCACTGTTCATCCTTCTTCCCAAAATCCCAGCTGACCGCACTGTTCATCCTTTGGCCCTCCACGCAAATCTCTTCGGCTCTCTTGTTCATTCTACATCATTCTTCGGCTCTCTTGTTTTTTTCAATTGTATTTTCGCCTTTTGGCTCTTGTTCAATTGCTTTTATGGATATAGGTAACGATTTGGGGTTTTTGAAAGTTAGAACTTATGCTTTGCTTGTTTTTAGGTTTTCCTTCAGTAAGTTAAGTGAGTACTTGTGAACTTGAGATAAGATTTGGGTGTATGATTGATGTTTACATGATTTGATTGCATTAGAAAGTGATTTTGAAGCCTTCGATTGAACATAGAAGCTGATTATGTACGTTTGCCTTATTGCCTACCATGTGTTCGACAAAATGCCTCAACCAATGTGCATAAATTTACACGAACCGTCCAATTGCTTTTAATGAACCATTACTTGAAAGTTTATGAACCATATCGATACTCTTTGTGAACCAAAAGAATACCCGTATTTGCCTATTTGTACTATTCATTATGTGTGTATCATGTTGCTTCACTCATAGCTTTTATGTTTCTTTTGTAGGTTGTTCATCAAGTTCCGGCCATTCTAACATTTCTCTTTCGGATGGTGATGCTTTTACCTGGGAATTGAATTGTCTTCTATGTTCCACGATTCATCATTGTATTACAGTACCAAATTTTATTGTAGGTTGTTCATCAAGTTCTGATCAACCTAATCTGTTTTACAGTACCAAATTTGATGTAATTTATGTCAAATACGATTGTTATTTATATGAACCGCATTGTGATTTTCAATGAACCTTATAGTGTAATATTATGAATCGTAATGACAATATTTGTGAACCAAAAGAAAAATGTTTTTTTTTTCACATTTTTATTGCCCATTATGTGTTCCATGTTGCTTATAAATTAGCTTAATTTTTTCTTTTTTACTGTAGGTTGTTCATCAAGCTCCGGTCATCCTAACTTGTCTCATTCGGATAATGATGCTAGTGTTGATGGAGTTTCATTGAAGGGTATTGATAATGATGAGAATGTTGATGGAGTTCCATTGGATGATCATGATGAAGCTAGTGATACGTACATTCTTCACTTATCATAAGATTGTTTTATTTCATACCCAAGATTGAACATTGAATGTTCCAATTCTCTCATCGTCTTTTTAGTAGTTGTTATACTTTTGGGGGGATTAAGTTGTCTATTTTTATGTTACTTTGTGTCTGACAAATCACTTTGCTACATTGTAATTGCTTTTAAGGTTGTTTTTTACTTCACATTGAACCCAATAAGCTGAATGTCTTCTTTACAAATTTTATGCATTTTCTGTTAAATGAACTGATTATTTAAAATCCATGAACCTTCATGTTGAACACTATGAACCTTCATGTCGAACACTATGAACCTTTATGTCGAACACTATGAACCTTCATGTCGAATACTATTAACCGTGTAATTAATTCTATGAACCGTGTAAGTAATCAAGAATCAATCATTTACATTGTTTTCTCAAAATGGACCCTTTCAATTGCGTAGCACCTATAGTGATTTCCACTGCTTCTAGTTAACTATTGCAATAATAATGTAATTTAAAATCATAGGTAGTATTCAATCAACCTACCAGCATAAATTGAAATAACAAACACACTTAAAAATGCATGAATCAAACTTTAATGTATTTTGAACCAAAAAACAAATGTCATGAACCAAAATTACAACTAGTATGTATGACTTAAAGACATGAATTGTAAGATGAACTATTATAAACAAACCTTTAATTACTATGAACCAAAAGAACTAATGTCATGAACTCAAAAGAGATGAACTGTAAGATGAACTTTATGAACCCTCCTCGAGAAGAGTTCTGATGAAAACATTTCTTAGGGTGATCGAACTAAGATTGAATTTAGAGCGTTGGATCAAGAAAAAAATATTGTGAATTAATTTTCATGAACCTTTATGACAATTGTTATGAACCTAACCGTATAAATACATGAACCACAAAATACTACATGTGAAAGAAGATTTATAATAAACTATTATGAACCCGAGCTTATATAATCATGAACCGAAAGAAGAGTTATAATGAACCAAAATTTATAATCAAAAAATCGCTTTTGTATTTTTTCAACAATAACAAATAACGAATTGACAAACAATTAAATCAACTTGTATAAGTGGAAACAAACTTTATACAATAACATGCTACATAGGTGGTGTAATATATAAAAAATGTGGTTGTGGTGGTGGGGTCTACTTAGTTGTGACACAACTCCATTGCTAACTTTGCACATCTTCTTGGACCTGGTTACGTTTTTTGGTGGTGAAGTTTGGAGGGCCTAAAAAAGGGTAAAAACTGACTCTGATTTCTCACATGAGTCTTCAACATTGCCTTATTTTCACCACATGGAAGCTGCACAAAACAAAAACCCTAGAAAATCCAAAATTTTGCATATCTTTCTACCTTTGTCATCCATTGATCAATCTTTGAACTGAAAAACCAATTGATGTTTAGCATCAAAGATTTGACTGAGATGGGGGAGAAATTCCGAGTTCGTGGTGTAGATTCGGTGATGGAGCTACTCAAATTTCAGAGAAGATTCACCCAACAAGATGAATGAGAATGGCTTCTGAGAGAGCCAGCATCGTTCATGAGTTTGCATAATATTTAAAAGGGTATTTTAGTCTTACCCTTCAATTTTGATTAAAATTACGCTCCGTGCCATTCTTAATGAACTGCCTTATTTTTTTTATTTCTTTCATGAACCCAGTTTTTTAATCTTAACCGTCCAGATCTCTAATCCAACGGCCTTTCTTTGTTCTCATTTCACATTATAAGCTTTTTTCCCATCTGAACCCTACTCTATAAAACAGATCTACTTGAACCCTAAAAAAAAATTGTGATTTTGTGTTTTATTATGTGTAGTAATCTAATTCAATATACATGTTATTGAGAAATTATTTGTGATTTTGTGTTTGATTTTGCTCACATTTTTTTCCTATTATTCACATATATATTTATATATTTTATTCACGTTTTAGTTGACAGGATAATAAAAGTTTTTATTGGAATCAATATAATTTTTATATATGTAGAATCTTGTAGATTAACATAATTGAGCTTGACCTTACATACAAAAGTAGCTAGGGTAAGCAAAAATGGATTTGTTAATCATCTTGCATTATCAAGATGGTCCACTTGTGGGTGTCCTTAAAGCAAGTGGGCTTCAACTTTCAACAATCGGTGCAAACACATTCTTTTATCATTAAAAATCAATTAAGATGAGATTAATTATAAATTAGATTTGATAACTAGACTAAGTAAAAATGGATATTTTCAAGGGAAATTAGTCTAGCTACTTGAATCTACAAAAGTTGTGAGTATAGAATAAAGACAAAGCAAATCAAATAAGAATAATATCTTTCATAATCAATCTTATGCTAATTAATGACTATATCTTAATCAAAGAGAGGAATTGGTACAATTTCTACGAAATGCGTGGATGAACTCTTAACTCAGTATCTAAATATTATAATCCAAACGTATCTGCAAACCCTATCTAAACTAATATTCATTTACTTAGCTCCATTTTTCAAATCTCAATGTTATTATCACTGTCATCTATTTATGTCCAGATGTACTTAGGTCAAAGTAAATTGTACTTACGTAAAACATGGAATTGGTATAGCTTTAGCCTAATACATTTTCAGAACAAATCAATTACTAACACAAAAGGAAATGTAAGACAAAGACATGTGTGTGTTGTTAAATCTCTTGATTGACAAAAATTACCATAATGCAACAAGGAATCTTCAAATGGAAACCAACCAAACAACAAACCTTCAATTTAACTAATTAAACTAATTAACACAAGAAAATTTCAATCTATACCCCTAACTTTAAGAACATCTCATTTAGTGCCTCGGACCTCGGATTTTTCCAATCACATCCCCTTTTCGCTCAAATGATAGTACGATTTTTTTTCTCTCTCTCGTAAATTGAGTCACACTCGAACTGCATCCAAACAACACCTCAAAAGTAGACGTGGGTCCGGTTTTGGAGCCGCCGATTCCCAGTTCAAAATTCTATCGAACCGGAACCGGAAACTGATCATTTGTCGGTTTTCCGATTCCGGTTTCAAAACCGACTAAAAAAAAAAAATTATTTTAAAAAATAAATGTTGTTAAATTTGGGTATATGTAATCTCTTTTGACTTATAAATTTGGTTTTGATTATTATATATAAACATTTAGTACTTGATTTGTATACTTTTGATATGTTTTGTATAATTTATGTATATTTTTTTGTTGAAAAGAGGAAAAAACGGCAGTTTGAGACGGTTTGGAACCGATAGTTCTGAACCGACGATTTGAACTGGATCGAACCGCCAGTTTCTGGGGAAGGGGAACCGGTATCGGCCGGTTTTGACCCGGTTCCAGAACCTCTGGTCCGGACCCAGGTCTACCCAAAAGTACTAACCGAATCTTAATTTTGGGTAGAAGTTGAAATAGCCTTAAATAGAGGGGCACGAACCGAAAATTCGCTAAATTGAGGCTAATTTTCTAGGGAAAAAAATGGGAGGGAAAAGAAGTAGTGGTTGGGAATTAGCCTATAAAAATATTTTAATGGTGTAAAATATTATAATCGCGCTACAACTTGCCACTCCCGAGCACGACTATTTGTGTGTGATTGTGTGAATGGTGGAATCCAATTTGGTCTCAATCGAGAATCCCCTTTACAAAATTCGATTTCCTCTTTCTCTCTCTTCATCTTCGTCTTCTTCTTCGTCAGCCATACACCAGAAAGCCACACACACACCAGAGGAAGAGGACGAAGATCCGGATCCGGATCCGGATGATAGTTCCCGCTGAAGAAGACGGAGCTCCAGGTCCGAAATCCAAGCACCAATTCGGACTCTTCTCCTCCTCCTCCTTGCCGGACCAGAGTCCCTTCATGGACCTCGATTTCGCCGACTTCGACTCATGGCCGTTCGATCAGATCTCCGCTTACCAGCCTTTCTCCCCTCTCTGCGCCGTCGCCGACTTCTCCGACGAGAACAAGTCCGTCGCCCTCCGTTTCTCGCCCGATTGCCGGTTTCTGGCTTGTACGCTCCGTCTCCTTGCTCAATTCCGCTTTTTGGATCCTTTTGGGGGTTTTGCGATTGCTTCTTTTCAAATTCTAGGGTTCTGTGGTACTTTTTCGGTTGCTAATTGGTGTTTGCTCAACTCTTTGCTCGGAACTGTGCCTTTTCCTTCCGAATGAATCTGTTATTTCTGTTCACCACGAATTTGGCTTTCTTTGCATTTTTGGTAGGGGTTTGCTTTTTGCTGTTCAACAGCCAATCATATCGTCTCTTTTTTTTTTGTCTAATTGAAACGAAGACTTTGGCCACCTAACTCATAACTCGTACAAATTAGGAAACCAGGAAATTGTTTTTCTTATGTGTTCAAGTTTGTTTGTGAGCACTGATGTGTTTTTTCTCATGGTCATGAATTGAGATTTGGGGGATGGCTGATTGAGAATATGATGCAATACAGTAATAGTGAGCAAGGGATTTATTGTATTCTTTAATTAGTTGCAACAGGCTAAACTTTTTTTTTTTTTACTGATTAGGTGACCCTGAGGAAGCAAATGCTAGCCACAAGAATGAAGATGATGATGGTGATGAAGAAGATGATAAGAAGAAGATTCCAAACAATGTTGGATTCACCCGTTTGGAGGTACCGGACATGTATATCATCAAGGAAAGGATGACACGGGCACTAAGGTACTTCATGGAGTCCACAGAACACAGTCAGTGCCAAATTCTGGCTCAGGTTTGGGCACCTATAAAAAGTGGTAATCGATACGTTCTCATGACTTCCGGCCAACCGTTTGTTCTTAGCCCCCATAGTAATGGGCTGCATCAATATAGGACCGTCTCGCAGATGTATAGCTTTTCTCTGGATGGGGAGACGGACACCGATGGGAGCCTTGGGCTGATTGGCCGTGTTTACAGGCAAAAGTTGCCGGAATGGACACCTGATGTACAGTTTTACTCTAGTAATGAGTACCAAAGGATTACTCATGCAAAGAATTATAATGTTCATGGGACCTTGGCTCTGCCTGTGTTTGAGCCTAGTGGCCAGTCCTGTGTTGGCGTGCTTGAGCTCATAATGACTTCCCAGATGATTAACTATGCTCCTGAGGTTGATAAAGTCTGCAAAGCTCTAGAGGTTGGTTTTCTTCTGCATCAGATGCATTGCTGATCTCTCTGTTTGATGGTGTGAGAAGATTGTTGTGTTGTTCAACGTGGTGGCCCAATGGAGCAACCTATTAAAAATAACTAGTTAGCGTAATGAGTGTGAATCTTTTGTGATTAGGTTTCTAGATAGTTTCATACACAACTTGGAAGTGATTGGTACACAATAACAAATTGTTCTGTCTTCTGAATATATAAACAGTTCAATATTTGGGCTCTGCGATTTATATGTATCCACTTCTCCTCCATACTTCTCTGGCTAGTATCTATTAAGTTGATTCAAATCTGGAAATATAACTATCATTATCTTCTGTCTATGAGGGAGCAGTATGAATTTATTGCTAAATCTGTGTTCATTTGTTGTTCTCTGACTAGGTAATAGCTATTTATTTGTTAGGCTTAATGGTCAGTACTTTTTACCAGTCATGTATACAGTTTCAACCATGCTATCTGCTAGGATTTGATTTTGATATACATGTGGAATGAATCATGGTTCTGCAATTTTTTGTAATTCTGAGCATTGTATGATGTATCAATTCTCACCGAATTTAAATTTTCCTCAGGCTGTAAATCTTAGAAGCTCAGAAATATTGGATCAACCAAACATCCAGGTAAACTACTTCTTAGGACTAAATGTTATGACTGGCTGCCAGAAGATCTATATGTCTTCTTTGGCTAATGTGATAGTCCTACTTGTCCAGATTTGCAACGAAGGCCGCCAAAACGCTCTTGCTGAAATTTTGGAAGTTTTCACCGAGGTATGCGAAACCTATCATTTACCCCTGGCTCAGACTTGGGTGCCATGCAGGCATAGAAGCGTCATTGCATATGGAGGTGGTCTGAAGAAGAGCTGCTCAAGCTTTGATGGAAGTTGCAGAGACCAAGTGTGCATGTCCACCACTGACGTGGCATTCTATGTCGTGGATGCTGCCATGTGGCGTTTTCGTGAGGCCTGTGCCGAGCATCATCTCCAGAGAGGGCAAGGAGTTGCTGGGAGGGCTTTCTCATCCCAGGGCTCGTGTTTCTGCGATGACATTACTAGATTCAGCAAAAGGGAGTACCCTTTGGTGCATTATGCAAAAATGTTTGGTTTAGCCAGCTCTTTTGCTATATGTTTGAAGAGCAGATACACTGGTGAAGACGATTATGTGCTGGAGTTCTTCCTTCCTTCTGGCTTAACTGACAGTATAGAGCAACACAAGTTACTGGGCTCGATTTTGGCAACAATGAAGCCGTATTTAAAAAGTTTGATGGTTGCCTCTGGAAGAGTACTTGAAGAGGAAAGAAAGTTCATGGATATTGTTGATGTCTTCATGGAGCAGAGTCCTGATTTGGACGTTAAACCTGTTTTTGCATCTGAACCACCTCAAATTCTGGAAAATCCAAACGGAGGTTTGATGGCTTCTCCTGAAAACTGTAAAAAGATCGAGGAAAAAGATGTTTCGAACAAGGGAGAGACCGTGGCTGGTGTTTCTGCTTCTATAGCTATAGATAACAAAAAGCCTTCTCAGAGAAAACGTGGGAAAGCAGAGAAGCAAATAAGTTTGGAAGTTCTTCAGCAATATTTTGCAGGGAGTCTTAAGGATGCAGCAAGAAGCCTTGGTGGTAATAAGCCTTGTTATATTTACTTATTAGTTCCTTAAAACAATAATGTTTTGCCTTTATGCAATCATGTTTCTTAGTTTTTTGCTCTTCTTCATGCAGTCTGTCCGACGACAATGAAGCGAATATGCAGACAACATGGGATATCTCGGTGGCCATCCCGCAAGATCAACAAGGTGAATCGCTCCCTTTCCAAACTCAAACGGGTCATAGAATCTGTTCAAGGCGCTGATGGAACATTCAGTTTGACTCCACATTCTATCCCTATCACAACAGCCTCTCCTTCTTGGCCCTTGAATGTATCTAGTCAGCAACCTTTTTCAAACTCTAACCCTGTTGAGCTCACTGATGAAAAGATTGAGCTGTTAGCCTCAGGGATACCAGTAAGAGATTGGCAGGCAGAAATACCAGCAAATCAAGCAGATCAAAATGCCTTTTTGAGAGGGTTTGAAGCTTCCCAGGCAGGGAGTGGGTCTCGGGACGCTAGTAGTGGCACTTCGACTTCAAGATCATGCCAAGATAGCCCGGGCAATGAAAGCACCCCACAAAACAACAGGTTTGTCTCGTCTTTCCAAGAGCAAGTGGGCAATTCATTCGGCTTTATGTTTCAACCAACTAGAGATATGAACATGTCACGTTCATTCTCTTTCCCGAACTTGCTTCTTGAACCTCATACTGAAGAACCGTTTGGTGGATTATTCGCCGACGAAACTGGAAGCTTGAAGGATGCCAATCTTCCTAGGCCGACGGCGAGTTCCTCTCCTATTGACAACACGCCAAGATTTGGATCAAGACAAGAGATCAGAAGTGTGACCATAAAAGCCACTTTCAGGGAAGATATTATAAGATTCAGGTTCAGTCTTAGCTCCAATATCATTGACTTAAGGGAAGAAGTAGCAAAGAGGCTCAAAACGGATGTTGGCACTTTTGAGATAAAGTATCTAGACGACGACAACGAGTGGGTTCTAATCGCCTGTGATTCAGATCTTCAAGAGTGCCTGGACATTACTAGATCATCCGGTGGCAGCGTAATCAGGCTATTGATTCATGATGTTTTGGGAATCCTTGGCAGTTCGTGCGAAAGCTCGGGTGGATGACGATTCAAGGTAACACTATAGATATATACCTTATATTTTATATCTATATGTCTAGTTTCGCAGCAATTCTTGTAGATTAGGTTTGCTGGGCAAGTGATGAGTAAAAAGTTGTCAATTTTGGGTCATATTGTTTGAGTGTTTCTTTGCTGATGGTAGTGTATATATAGCTTGGAGTGTGTTGGCTTAAAAAATATTGTTATCAATGTTGTAAGTTGTAACTAGATAAGTCTTTGCAATAGGAAGTGAACCTCCTGAATGCATACATAGATTATTTGCCGTTATCTGCCGGCGCCATGGGTCTGAAACAGCAATGAGTATGGTTACATTTGATATTTTCCATGGCCTTTACAAACACAAGGGAAAACTAACAAAATGCTGAATGTGGTGGCCTTCTTATGATTCAAAAGAACTCCTGTAACCCCCTGTTCAAGGGTGGCTGAAACCTAAGCAAAAGGCAACTCCCACGCCTGCAATCCCAGCAAAGCGGTTAACGGGTCGGGTACCCGGATCCAGGCCCATTTTGTGGCATGGGCTCTTGGCCCACCGCAATTGTAGTCATGCCCACCTCACCCTCCTTGGCCTTTCTGGCTGCAATGATTCGTTTGGTGGACTTGTAGAATGCAGCATAGAGGATCAGTTGGGCCAGACTGAAGAGCAAGCCCAGCCCATTAGGCGCCTGCACCAAAAAAGCCCATTATGAGCCCAGGTCCCACATAATAAGATAGTGCAAGCCTCGACGACGGACCGTCTAGCGTTTTTAAGAACATTAGTTAAAGGAAAGCGTACAGCAATGTATTGATCAAAGGGGCGGATAGCATAAATTGTCCAAGCAACGCCGTTTGCGAAGGAAGCCAAGGACAAGAAAAAGGGCATGTATTCCACACTCTTTGTTGTTATCACTAGTTTCTGCATCATGAGAGCCTGAGTTAGGTGTCAAAAAGGTTGGAACTTGAAAAGTAACCTAAAAAACTTAACTATGATAGAAGTAATTTACCATGACAGACAAAGGAGCGGCATACATCATGATATTGGATACAATAGCCACCAAGCCCACCACCTGAGTCCTGAGATGGAAGGTGTGGGCGAGGCTGAGCACGAGCGCCGCCAGCACAGCCACAATGACCACCTCAGCCGCCGCTATCCCAGCCACCTTGAGCTTCTGTCGTCTCTCATCGGAGTAGAATACAAAGAGGGTTAGGTAGATGAGCTCGATGACGACTCCAGCCCCGTTGATGGTGACGACGAGTGTGCTGTCGGGCCTCACTATGGGCAGCCCGTACAAGACCCACAACATGCAGTTCATGAAGGTGGCTAGGTACGGCACTGGCGAGTATTGCTCAACCGAGCCCTTTTTTACAATTTTTATAAATGTTGGCCTGCCAAACCAAACAACAACTAATGACTAATTTACCGTAGAGTTTTGAAAGGGTGATTTGTATTTACTGTTGAGCACATATGTCTCCAAAACTATATGTTATGTGATGGTGGGGATCCAAATTCCAAAGGTAAAAAATTTCACTATATGGGTAATATAGCCATATATAGAAAACAAATGGAAGCATTTAATGCGAAAAAATGTACAAACTCATACTAACATGTAAGAATATTCTGGTTGCAAAATGGGCTAGAAACATTTTGTGCAGTAAAAAACCTGAATCGACATTCAAATTTTTGAGCTGTTAGAAGTCACATCATATCATCGAATCACTAGGATAAAAAACACGTACACAAGGCATCTCTCTAGTCTCAAAATTTATTCATTCAACCGGAAAAAAAAAGACTTGGCTAATTAACCACAACTCTTTATTTTTTTTGATAAAAAAATTAACCACAACTCTTAGGAAATCATTACGGATCAAAGTAGATCAAGGCTAATCAATCATGTTCTTCGTGTTTAGTAATGACAGCAAATAACAATCAATCACAACATTCAGAAACTAATGACGGAGCAAATTAAACGTAAGCCAATTTATTACTCACACTCTTCGTTTTTATGGCAAAAAATCTTTGTTTAGTAGGATCTACTAGTACTTAATTTACAAAATAGAGATATATGGTAATGTTACGAAATCAAACTTACACTGGAGACATGAACAAGAAGAAGGAAATGACGTTTCCTGGAGAGAAATCAAGAGTCATACAAAAAAAAACACAAAACCCACATCGATCAGTCTTAACTCGATCTCAAGTCTATATTCAACACACAATAGGTAAAAGAAAATCAAATTCAAAGTGCTAAAACGACACTTAGATTAGATCGAAGTGAGTACGAACCTAGAACACCAACTCCAAAACGAACGTCAGCAGCCGAAACCATGGTGAGCTAAGGAGAGGCTTGGAAATGGGGAAAGGAGAGAGCAAAAAATGTTTAGAAGGAAGTAGTTTCTTTGCTCCCTTTGAGTTTGTGATTGATATTGTGTGTGGGTTTATTGGGAGCGAAGGTAGAAATTTGGTAGATGAAAGTTAAGGGTTTATATAGAGATTAATGGGAAAGAATGGAGCACACACTCAAAAAGGGGCTTGTCTAATTGGTTTGGAGGAGGGTGTGACCCAAAGGCAACAATAGAGATTAATTGAACCAATCTCAGAATTTAGGGATATGGAGGGGGGACGTACGTGCATCGGGACAGAAGATTCGCGTTGGTAAGAAGGACCTTGTTTGGATGATCCTTATCTTCTCCACGTGTCCCATAGTTAATTTGTGCGATATTAACTGCTACCGTAATTAATTAGATTTATACAATAACTTTTCACTTTTTTTAAATTTTTTCTTAATAATCCTTCATTTTACTTGTGTTTATATAAATTGTACGGGAAATATATTCTAGAGTTTTTTTTCTAATTTTTTTATACAAATCATAAAATTCCCTCAAACATATAAATTGTTAAATGTTCATATCACTAAACTAAGCTAAACTTGACACCAGGCACGGATGCAATGGGTGGGCTGGGGTAGGCTCCAGCCCACCCCATTTAAAAAAATATATATATAATTTAGTATTTTATTAATAAAATTACATTGTTTTTATAAAAATTAAAGCCTAAAATCTTGCCCACCCTATTTTTTTAAATAATAATATATAATTTAGCATTTTATCAATAAAATTACACTGTTTTTATAAAAATTAAAGCGTAAAATCTTGCCCACCCTATTTTTTTTTAAAAATAATAACATATAATTTAGTATTTTATCAATAAAGTTACACCGTTTTTATAAAAGTTAAAGCCTAAAATCTTAAAAGAAGACCATGATCAATCAAAAAATTTCGTTTCTTTATAATTGTATATATTTTCTTTATCTATTTGCTAATTAATTATTCCTCCTATTATATATGCACATTGTATCTTACCAATTTGAAAATGGACTTCAGATTTATTTTTTTCACTTTTCGTAATTATCTTTTATTTAATGGAAATTTAAATAAACTATAGGATATTTTATCCGAATGTTGACACACAAATAACAGTGATATCAGCCTCAAAGTTATACTACATAAGTATGCAATTCAACACACTACTAAACACAAATAACAGTGATATCAGCCTCAAAGTTATACTACATAAGTATGCAATTCAACACTAGTCTAAACACAAATAACAGTGATATCAGCCTCAAAGTTATACTACATAAGTATGCAATTCAACACACTACTAAACACAAATAACAGTGATATCAGCCTCAAAGTTATACAGTACTACATAAGTATGCAATTCAACACATTACTAAACTTAAGTTGCTAGTCAAATGCCCACTAACTAATTAATTAAGTTTCTTTTCATAAATTTAAAGTAATCTGTTTCATAGCTTAAACATAGCCTATTAAAAAAGTGGAACATAATGTTACTATCTTTTATTTATTTACATATACAAATTCTTTACATGTCTATTTTTTTTACCAACGACAACCATATGAATTACGAGTAATTGAGTATTAGTCAGCAATTCATATGTTTTAATGGAAAACATTATAGGTGTCATGAACAAATTCGACCCACCCAAACTGAAACCAGAAACATAGTGGAAAATGCACCAACCTCAAATCGAGCCGGCCCAACCCAATTAAGACCGAACTGAAATGGGGATCGAAACCGAAATATCCCAGACTCAAAATGGCCAAAACCCGAAATGATTCAAATCCGAAATGACCCCATCAACTCAATAATGATAATCAAATATAATACAGTATGACATTTGTAAAGTAATTTTTTAATTAGTAATTGTAAATTAAATCATTTGTCAAGGATAAGGGAGCAAAAGTTGGCATGCACTATTTTCAAGATTCTGGTCACTTGAATTCATAATACTTCCTCCGTTTCAAAAAACATGGTCTTTTAGACAATTTGGGTTGTTTTAAAATACATGACCATTTTATATTTTTTCCCTCATCTTTCCATTTATACCCCTAATACTTATCTTTATCATAATCATTATACTTTTTCATATTTCTCTAAACAAATAATTGAGTCTACATTCTATAGGGGTAATATAGGAATAACATATTTTTCTTAATATACGTGCAATCCTCAAATGGTCATGTATTTTAAAACGGAGGGAGTATAATTGAATTAGAAGACCTAACTTCACTAGTTAGGTTAGTTTAGTGTCGAGCTCTTACCGACCAAAAAAAAAAGTGTCGAGCTCTTAACTGGTTTGGTCGTTTGGATTTGATCTTGTTAACTATTTTAGTTGTTTCACCTTCTATCGAAAACATTCTTTCAACTTGTTTGAAACGTCCGTACATCCAAACTTTCAAGACCCCTTTACAACGAATATAAGGTCATAGTAATTGATTATTCTTTACTGAGTCAGATCAATTGTACTTGCATTAGTGAAGGTCGTAGACGACTAAGGTAAATCGTTAATAGTTAAACTCTTAATAGCTATCTAGGTTAACTCGGAGTAGTGTTTGGCTAGAACTATTATTCATATATCGTTTGGAACAATCGAAATAAATTACGCATTTTTATCTAGACAAGTGTGAGGAAATCGGATTGACTAGTTTAAGTTTTGTTCCAAAGTCTACTAAGCACACCCAAATAGTACGTTGTCTATATATGCATGAGGGAGTCCATTACGTCAAGTAATACCTTTATTAATACTCCATTATAGATCATCAACATTTGAGATGCAATATCGTCGTCATGAGCTCGTGATAGTACGTATAACTTTTTTTGATCTTTAAGAGCATTAATTAAGAAGCATATTAAGTTTTAAATTCTTCTATTTTTGAGGGCTTTGCTACTTATGTCGAGTTCAATTTGACATTTGTATTCTACAAAGTCTTAACACTTGCCGAAAGTTGAAGGGTGTACCTTATGCTTGCAAATGTATCTTACCTATATTTGCCCACCTTCTACATTTTATTTTGTGCCCGCCGGAAAAACAATCCTAATCCATCTCTTTAAGCTGACGATTTAGTAACTATTTTAAAACATGTATAATCTAGCTGTTTTTATTTGAAATTCATTGAAGCATATATGAAACTTATCAATAAAAAAAATTGGGAGTTTTTCTTTCAAATCCTAGAAATTACATGAATTAAGTAAAATCTAATATTTATATATTCATGGATTTGACCATTAAAAAATATTTATATATGCATGGATATATATCTATTTTTTTCTTAATTTATAATAAGTTCCTTACTACAGTATATCATTCACAAGTAACATGCATCCCACCAATTCGATCAAAATTAATTATTTTGTGGTTTTGACTTTTGAGTTATGTTATTGTCGTGACACGAGTAGTAAAAAGGTAAACGGTTACGACCAGTAAAAATGTTGTAAAAGTAAGAATATATACGGACCAATCTCCGTCTGTAAGAGTTTACATTATTATTTTTTTGGGTCAAATAAGAGTTACATTATTCACCACTCAAACCTATCATGCGAGGACTCCATGTGTTATTGAGTGGACAAACCGAAGAAACTGGAAGCTTGAAGGATACCAATCTTCCTAGGCCGACGGCGAGTTCCTCTCCTATTGACAACATGCCAAGATTTGGATCAAGGCAAGAGGTCAGAAGTGTGACCATAAAGGCCACTTTCAGGGAAGATATTATAAGATTCAGGCTCAGTCTTAGCTCCAATATCATTGACTTAAGGGAAGAAGTAGCAAAGAGGCTCAAAATAGATGTTGGCACTTTTGAGATAAAGTATCTAGACGACGACAACGAGTGGGTTCTAATCGCCTGTGATTCAGATCTTCAAGAGTGCCTGGACATTACTAGATCATCCGGTGGCAGCGTAATCAGGCTATTGATTCATGATGTTTTGGGAATCCTTGGCAGTTCGTGCGAAAGCTCGGGTGGATGACTATTTAAGGCAAAAACTATAGGTATATACCTTATATTTTATATCTATATGTTTGGGTAATCTAAATTATGTCTAGTTTCGCAGCAATTCTTGTAGATTAGGTTTGCTGGGCAAGTGATGAGTAAAAAGTTGTCAATTTTGGGTCATATTGTTTGAGTGTTTCTTTGCTGATGGTAGTGTATATATAGCTTGGAGTGTGTTGGTTTAAAAAATATTGTTATCAATGTTGTAAGTTGTAACTAGATAAGTCTTTGGAATAGGAAGTGAACCTCCTGAATGCATACATAGATTATTTGCCGTTATATGCCGGCGCCATGGGTCTGAAACAGCAATGAGTTTGGTTACATTTGATGTTTTCCATGGCCTTTACAAACACAAGGGAAAGCTAACAAAATGCTGAATGTGGTGGCCTTCTTATGGTTCACAAGAACTCATGTAACCTGTTCAAGGGTGGCTGAAAGCAAAGGCAACTCCCACGTCTGCAATCCCAACAAAGCGGTTAACGGGTCGGGTATCCGGATCTAGGTCCATTTTGTGGCATGGGCTCTTGGCCCACCACAATTGTAGTCATGCCCACCTCACCCTCCTTAGCCTTTCTGGCTGCAATGATTCGTTTGGTGGACTTGTAGAATGCAGCATAGAGGATCAGTTGGGCCAGACCGAAGAGCAAGCCCAGCCCATTAGGCGCCTGCACCAAAAAAGCCCAACATGAGCCCAAACCCCATACAAGAAGATAGCTAGTGCAAGTCCGGGCAATCGTTTAGGTCGCCCAGGTGCTAGGCGTTTTTTAGAACATTGGTTACAGAAAAGCTTACAGCAATGTATGGATCAAAGGGGCGGATAGCATAAATCGTCCAAGCAACGCCGTTTGCGAAGGAAGCCAAGGACAAGAAAAACGGCATGTATTCCACGCTCTTTGTTGTTATCACTAATTTCTGCATCATGAGAGTCTAAGTTAGGGGTCAAAAAGGTTGGAACTTGAAGAGTAACCCTAAAAAACTTAGGATAGAGAAATAGTTTACCATGACAGACAAAGGAGCGGCATACATCATGATATTGGATACAATAGCCACCAAGCCCACCACCTGAGTCCTGAGGTGGGTGGTGTGGGCGAGGCTGAGCACGAGCGCCGCCAACACAGCCACAATGACCACCTCAGCCGCCGCTATCCCAGCCACCTTGAGCTTCTGTCGCCTCTCTTCGGAGTAGAATACGAAGAGGGTGAGGTAGACGAGCTCGATGACGACTCCAGCCCCGTTGATGGTGACGACGAGTGTGCTGTCGGGCTTCACTATGGGCAGCCCGTACAAGACCCACAACATGCAGTTCATGAAGGTGGCTAGGTACGGCACTGGCGAGTATTGCTCAACCGAGCCCTTCTTTACAATTTTTATAAATGTTGGCCTGCCAAGCCAAACAACATCTAATGATCAAAAAAGATCTAATGATTAATTATGATATAAACCCATGATTAATTTGAGAAAATACAATCTGGGTCATCTTATTTACCGTAGAGTTTTGAAAGGGTGATTTGTATTTACTGTTGAGCACATATGTGTCCATAACAATATGTTATGTGATGGAGGTTCCAAATTCCAAACGTACAAAATTTCACAATATGGGTAATTTAGCTATAGCAAACAAATGGAAGCATTTAATGCGAAAAATGTACAAACTCAAAACATGTAAGAATATTTTGGTTGCAAAATGGGCTAAAAAACATTTTGTACAGTAAAAAACCTGAATCGGCATTCAAATATTTGAGCTGTAAAAGTCACATCATATCATTGAATTACTAGAATAAAAAACACGTACACAAGGCATCTCTCTAGTCTCAAAATTTATTGATTCATCCGGAAAAAAAGAGGCTTGGCTAATTAACCACAACTCTTTTTTTTTATAAAAAAAATTAACCACAACTCTTAGGAAATCTTTATGGATTAAATTAGATCAACGCTAATCAATCACGTTCTTCGTGTTTAGTAATGACAGAAAATAACAATCAATCACAAGATTCACAACATTCAGAAACTAATGACGGAGCAAATTAAACGTAAGCCAATTTATTACTCACGCTCTTCGTTTTTATGGCAAAAATGCTTTGTTTAGTAGGATCTACTAGTACTTAATTTACAAAAATAGAGATATATGGTAATGTTACGCAATAAAACTTACACTGGCGACGTGAACAAGAAGAAGGCAATGACGTTTCCTGGAGAGAAATCAAGAGTCATACAAAAAACACAAAACCCACAAAACCCATATCGATCAGTCTTAACTCGATCTCAAGTGTATATTCAACACACAATAGGTAAAAAAAGATCGAATTCAAAGTGCTAAAACGACACTTAGATTAGATCGAAGAGAGTACAAACCAAGAACGCCAACTCCAAAACGAACGGCAGCAGCCGAAACCATGGCTTTCTCTACAAGAGCTAAGGAAAGGCTTGGAAATGGGAAAAAGGAGAGAGAAAAAGAGAGAGCAAAGAAGTTTAGAAGGAAGTAGGTTCTTGGCTCCCTTTGAGTTTGTGATTGATATTGTGTGTGGGTTTGGAGTGAAGATAGAAATTTGGTAGATGAAAGTTTGGGGTTTATATAGAGATTAATGGGGGAAAGAATGGATCACACACTCAAAAAGGGGCTTGCTTAATTGGTTTGGAGGTGGGTGTGACCCAAAGGCAAATTAATTCCAATAGAGATTAATTGAACCGATCAGAGTTTAGGGACATAGAAGGGGTACATGGGGACATGCACGATGGATGGTTCATGTTTGTAAGAAAGACCTTGTTTGGGTGACCCTTATCCTCTCTGTCCTATAATTAATTTGTGTGGTATTAGTTACTATTGTAATTAATTATAGGTATAACTATGGTTTCAGTTTTTAATGTTATAAAATAACTTTTCAACTTTTTTTCAACTTTTCTTAGTTATCCACTTATCCTTCATTGACTTGTGTAGTTGTGTTTATATAAATTGTAAGGGAAATATTTTAGAGTTTTTTTTCTTATTTTTTATATGAATAATAAAAATTCCCTCAAAAATGTAAATTCTTAAATGTTAATATAACTAAATTAAGCTAAACTAAACTTGACACATAAATTATTTTCTTGGCCTCGTTATTTGAATTTGAGACTAGTTGAATTATAAAAAATTGGTATGCTTAATTTATCATTGTCCAAGTGAACTTTAATATATTATATATGCGCATTGTATCTTACCGATCAGAATGGACTTCAGATTTTTTTTACTCTTGGTAATTATCTTTTGTTTAATGGAAATTTAAATGAATTATAGGATATTTTATCCGAATGATGACACATAAATAATAATGATATCAGTCTCAAAGGTATACTACGCAAGTATGCAACATACTCCTAAACTTAAGTTGCTAGTCAAATGACCACTAATTAAGTTTCTTTTCATGAATTTAAAGTAATTTGCTTCATAGTTTAAACTTAGCCTATTAAAAAAAAGGACCATTATGTTACTTTCTTTTATTTATTTGCATATATACACAAGTTCTTTATAGGACAACAATTCATATATATTAATGGGAAACGTTAGAGGTGTCATCAATAAATCCGACCCACTCAAACCGAAACCGGCCAAAAAGATAGTGAGAAATGCACCAACCCCAAATTGAGTCGACCCAACCTAATTATACCGAAATGGGGACCGAAACCGAAATAACCCAAACTCAAAAAAGCCAAAACCCGAAATGATTCAAATCCAAAATGACCCATCAACTCAATAATGACAATCAAATATAATATGACATTTTTAAAGTAAATTTTAATTAGTAATTGCAAATCAAATCATTTATCAAGGATAAATTCTTTCCCATAGGATAAGTAACCCTGAGAATCACCCAAGCATTTTCCGAGTAAGAAGGTACTAATTGTAAACCTATTTGAGAAAGTAGAGGGTGGGAGCAAAAGTTGGCATGCACTATTTCAAGATTCTGATCGATCACTTGTATACATAATAATTGAACTAGAAGACCTAACTTCACTAGTTAGGTTGGTTCGGTGTTGAGCTGTTAATTGGTTTGGATTTGATCTTGTTAACTTTTTTAGTTGTTTCACCTTTGGTTACTATCGAAAACATTCTTTGAACTTGTTTGAAATCTCCGTACATCCAAACTTTTGACCCGTTTCCGTTTACAACGAATGTAAAGTTATAATTGATTAGTCTTTAATGATTACATTAAGGTAAATTGTTAATAAACTCTTAACATATAGCTAAGTTAACTCGATGTAGTGAGGACAACTCTTTGGAGCATTAGCAAGAATAAGGCTCCAGGACTTGATGGCTTCAATGCACACTTCTATAGGCAGGCCTGGGATATTGTGGGAGATGACTTGAGCTGTGCTGTGCTTGAGTTCTTTGAGAGTGGCAAAATTCTTAAGGAGCTGGGGAACACAATTATTGCTCTAATTCCAAAGACTGAGAACCCAGTTTCAGTGAATGACTTCAGGCATATTTCGTGTTGTAATGTGCTCTACAAAGTCATCTCCAAGATGATGGTTGCTAGAATTCAGTCAGTATTGCCTTCTATCATAGACAAGAGTCAGGGAGCATTTGTTAGGGGCAGAAGCATCCATCACAATATTGCTGTATGTCAAGATCTGTTGAAGAGCTATGGGAGGAGGTTTATAAGCTCAAGGTGTGCTCTGAAAATAGACCTGAGGAAAGCCTATGATACTATAAACTGGGAGTTCTTGTTCAAAATGCTCGAGCAGCTCAACTTCCATCCAATCATGATTGCCTGGATCAAGGAATGTATCACAAACACCCAATACACTCTTAAAATTGGTAAAGATTTCTGTGGGCACTTTAAGGCAGGCAGGGGACTTAGACAAGGGGATCCTTTGTCCCCCTATCTATTTGTTATAGTCATGGAGTACCTAAGTAGGATGCTGAAAAAGGATGCAAGGCATAATGTGTTC
Source organism: Polygonum aviculare (assembly GCA_934048045.1). NCBI lineage: Eukaryota > Viridiplantae > Streptophyta > Magnoliopsida > Caryophyllales > Polygonaceae > Polygonum > Polygonum aviculare. The sequence continues at coordinate 2,581,975 of OW204030.1, read as the reverse complement.
AAATTTCACCCTGGATGCAAGAGAGCAGGTGTGACTAATCTATGCTTTGCTGATGACCTATTCATTTTCTTCCATGGAAGTTTGGATGCAATGCAATCTGTTAGAAATGGGCTCAATGAGTTTAGCAGAAGCACTGGCCTTGGAATTAATGCTAGCAAATCAAAGGTGTTTTGTGTTGGATTAACAAGCCAGGAAGAAAATGATGTGTGTACCATTCTGTCAATGGAAAAGGGTGTTCTTCTTGTAAAATACTTAGGGGTGCCTCTGTGCAGCTCAAGGGCTCAATGCAAGGATCATAGCGAGCTCAAAAGCAAGATAAAAAAGAAGGCAGATTCCTGGGCAGCTAGGAAGATGACATATGCAGGAAGACTTGAAATAGTCAGGGCTGTGTTCTATAGGATAATTCAGTATTGGTGCAAGAACTTTTCACTCCCAAATTCTGTGATCAAGAGCATAAATTCTATCCTCAGGAACTTCTTATGGTCAGGCAAGAGTGAAGGAAGAAGTGCGCCTATTGCTTGGTCAAAAGTGTGTAAGCCAAAGCTGGAAGGTGGCTTGGGGTTGAAAGACTTGAAAGCTTGGAACAAGGCTAACATAGCAGGGCTCCTCTATGATGCAGTTGTAGAATCTGACTCCATTTGGTATCATTAGGTGAACAAAGCCATTACTAGAGGGTCTTCTGTTTGGGAAGCCAGGTGTAAGAGCACCTCTAGTGCAGTTTGGAAGATGATGATTCAAATGAAAGACAAGGTAGTGGATTCACTGGTGTCCAGCGATGAGCCAATCATTCTCCACACTAGTCATGGTAAACTGGACAGTAAAAGACTTTATGAAAGTTTCAGAGAGAAAAGCAATGAAGTCCAATGGAGAAATATGGTGTGGACGAGGCTGAACACACCTAGAGTGGCCTTTCTGGCTTGGAGAGTAATCAAAGGCGGCATGAGAACTAAAGACAGGCTTTGTGAATGGGGTATTACACAGGATGATAACTGTGTTTTATGCTCAGAGAATATGACTGAAAGTTCAAACCATATGTGGTTTGAATGTACCTATTCCAAATCTGTTATGAAGGAAGTAAAAAAGGAGAAGCAACAACGTGGATCACTGGATTAGCATCACTGCTGGATGGTCAGGAGCCAACTCCCTTGCCCATAATCTGTGGAACAACTGCCATTGTGTAACCATGTACTACTTATGGAAAGTTAGGAACTCTAAGATTTTCTGTAACCTGGAAATTAGCATTGAAGAGTGCTCTAGAATGTGTATTAGACATATAAGCAATTGCCTTAAGGCAAGGTGGAGAAAGTGTAGTAGGCAAGACACAAGAGTGTTGGAGAGAATAGAGTTAGACCATGCTGTAAATAGCTAGTGTTAACTAGCAGTTTTGTATCTTTTTTGAGTAATAAATTACCCTTCTATTCAAAAAAAAAATAAAAAAAATATACATTTTTATCGAGACAAGTATGAGGAAATTGGATTGACTCATTTCTATAACGAGTTTAAGTTTTGTTCCAAACTCTACTAAGCACACCCAAATAGTTGCCTATGCATGAGGGAGTCCATTACGTCAAGTAATACCCTTATTATAGATCACGTTTGACAATCTTCATGAGCTCGTGATAATATAACTTGACTAAAATCCATATGTGTCACACAATTGTATTAAGAACATTAAGAAGCATATTAAGTTTTAAATTCTTCTAATTTTGAGGGCTTGCTACTTATATCGAGTTCAATTCTCATTTGTATTCTAGAAAGTCTCGAGACTTATCCATTGCAAAATACACGACCGAAAGTTGTAGTGTGTACCCTATGCTTGCAAATATATCTTACCTATATTTGCCCACCTTCTACATTTTATTTTGTGCCCGCCGGAAAAACAATCCTAATCTCTTTAAGCTGACGATTTTGTAATTATTAAAAAAAACAAAATAATCTAGCTATTTTTATTAATTTCAAATTGATTGAACCATATATAAAACTTATCATTAAAAAAATTGGGAGATCGATTTTGGTTTAAATCCTAGAATTTACATGAATTAAGTAAAATCTAATATGTATATATCAATATATGCATGGATTTGAGTCATTTGACCAGAAAAAATATTAATATATGCATGGATATATATATCTATCTTTTTTTCTTAATTTTCAATAAGTTCCTTACTATATCATTCACAAGTAACATGCATCCCTCGATCGAAAAAAAAAACATGCGTCATACCAATTCAAAATTAATTGTTTTGTGATTTTGACTTTTGAGTTATATTATTGTCGTGACACGATAGTAAAAAGATAAACAGTTACGACCAGTAAAAATGTTGTAAAAGTAAGAATATATACGGACCAATTTCCGTTTGTAAGAGTTACATTATTATTTTTTTGGGTCAAATAAGAGTTACATTTTCACCAATCAAACCTATCATGCGAGGACTCCATGTCTCCATGTGTTGTTGAGTGGACAAACCACGTGAACTATGATTAATTACATGAGTTTTTTTATAGCTAAATCATATAATCATCCTTTCTTAATCAAACCAAATTAAACTTAAGGACTATGAAGTTACCTTATTTCTTATTTGTTTTTTCGATTTGTCTATAATGTGCCCTGAAAATACAGTATGAACACATTTAATTTAGAATTCGTAGGACATGTTCTAGATAAATCATTATTTTTGTAATGGATAATTACAATATTTCATGTGTATAATTCCTTTGCGTTATAACTTATAAGTATAGGCATGAAGTATATATGTTAAGTTGCATATTAGAGAGGTAAATTAGGGCATATGATAATTAGGTTGGCCACGTACATCATGTGAGAGGTGGGGGCATGCAATTGTTGCTCCTCAACAAACTCGCCTGATTTTTGCATGAATTTGTGCATCTTTTAAATCTAAAAGCGACTGTACAAAATGAAGAGAAGAACAAGGGAAATTACTAACAACAAGCAATTAAAGTCGGTGGGTCGGCGGCATCAAACTACGTGTATTTATTTTCCTATATGATATTTTGTATACATTCAATTATTTGATCTTTGAGGCATATCGATCAAGTTTTTTTAGTTCAATACATAAGGTGATTGATCTATGTATGCATAGTTTTGTTTATTAAAATAATATAACATACTTGTTGTATATGTAAGGAGTTAAAATTGGGCTAACTTTTAGAGTCATTTGCATTCTATCCGAACGCACTTATTCTCCGAACCTTTTTTTTTAATTTATATATCATAGCCACACATTTCTTAAACGTTTAGCAACCAACACAAGTACGAGTTCCTTGTTGAGTCAATGAGTTTACAAATTCGATCTTATTGAGCACATTGAGGAATTCAAACTCCATTTGATTAACACAATGGAAGTAATTAAGCTTATATATAGTGGATAGTACTGAAAGTAGGATTGGACAAAACCTGGTCCAGACCGGATCGGGAGAATACCTGTCCGATCGTCGGTCTATGAAAATAGAGGTTCCCGGTCGTGGTCTGGACCGGATTTTTATAAAATTTAATTAAAAATAAAAATTATATTAATTTTAGTGTTATATAGTTTATTTGTAATATATCAGTTTCACATTGTATTATATACTTAATAATATTATATTTTCATTAATTATATATGATTTCTTTAACTATATTATAATTTTTTATATAAAAAACTATTTTTATTAAAAACAGTTATATTTAAAAAATAAATAAATATCCGGTCCAAAACCGGACCGAATCAGATTTTCCCAGTCCGATCCCCGGTACATAAGTTTCGGGCAATGTGGTCCCGGTCCGGTTTTGGACCGGTGCCCATCCCTAAGTGAAAGTACGCATGAAATAGAATTTTTGCTGAAAAAACAATAATAATATGTCATATGTGCAACTAAAACATATCTTAGAGACTTAGGGTTTTTCTAGCCTATGTCCTAAGAACATAGATTAAGATTGTTATTTCTAAAAATCAAAAACACTAAATGAAACTTTACTGTCAGAATTTTTTTTCATAATCATAAACAAATTTATTTTTTTGGTTGAATTCTACATTTATTTAACAAGCTGACTTTTCATTTTAAAGTTCTTAAAGACGTAGGTTAAAAGAACCGAATTGTAATTACGTGGGCAATTTATTTGTTCCGACACATATTATCTCCCGGATGAGTTTTAATTCCTTCCTTCATTATTATGGCACACACACATAAAGATCAATGATCGGAGCTAGACAAACTAGTTGAAAAATTAAACATGCATATGTAAGGAATTCCAATCTCGTCACACTTTTTCCCACAAGAAGAAATTGATGTTCGATCGGAACTTAACTAATTATCCGAAGTAAGGTTGCAATGCATGGTTGGTTTAGTTCATTAGTTGCACACTTATCATGTTTCCCTCCCAAAAAATTAAAAATAAAACAATGGGATAATACATGCATACATATTCGACCAAGTTGAACGTGAGTGATCACATCAATGGAGTTAGACTTTTGTTAGTGCATGGTTCTTTCGAAGAGTTGATAGTTCATTTCCAAAAATTCCTATCAAGTTTTGGAAAACTCGTCGTGGGAAAGGATTTCCAAATTGGAGTAACAAACGAGCTACATTATTAGGTGTGTTGACCGTATAAAATAGCCAACTCTATTGTTCCTTTATAAAGTTTTCGCCAAATTCATGAAACAGATCTAACCATTATTCTCCATCATCATTATGTTTCTCCTTATTAGGAAATTAATCTACGGTGTGTATCTATCGAATAGAGATATAGAAATTTGAGTTAGGCTTTACATATAGATATTTTCCAAACCCTAGCTTAGAGCCAAACATATGTGTTGGAGCGGACCGATATATCGGATATCCGATATTTTCTTAAAAACTATACTCATATCTAATTTGTTGTTATTTGGATATCCGTTACTTGGGTTAGGTCGGGTTATCGATCAAGTTTGACATGCTAATTTGTATTTATAGTTGATTTGAACAAAGGTTTCGTGACGAGCTGGGTCAGGCTTCGGCCTAGTTAGGTTTAATGTGGAGTCGGATATTGTGTTAAAATGAAGATTGTTGGAGCATTATTTTGGTTCAAGTCCAATCCTATAAAGCTAGCTCCGTTGGCTTAATCAAAAAATGAAAAAGTATTGTATATTTTTTATTCAAAATATTTACTTTAAAAATGCTTTGAGTATAGATATTGCGGTTTTTTAATTATAAATATTTCGATTATAATAATTTTCATAAGGTAATGTGGTTTTTTGTTTTATATATACATATACTTAATTTAAACTAGGTGTTTTTAAAGTAAGTGACTTCGAGTTATGCACACATTCAATTTGGATTTGTTTTTTGTTATAGGTAGTGTACTAGTGTCGGATCAATTCATTCGGATGTAGTTGGGTTCGGGTCGTTCTTGGGTTTGGCTTGACCCGAAGTTCGAGCTTTTTCGGTATTGGTTGTATATGGCGGGTCGGGTGGACGCTCTTGGGTCAGGTCAAGTTGTGACATGCCTATGTACTAACATAAGTAGTTAACTAGTCCTTTTGGGCAAAAAGCTTAAAAGTAAAACCCTATAAATTTTGGTGTAGTTTTTTTCCTTATGTACTATGATCTACTATTAGTCTATTGCCCTAATAGCAAGTGGGTTAACTATAAACAAAATTTGAAACTCCAGGTTTCAAAAGTGTCTGGTTAGTCAAAATGAACCAATTACTAATTCATATAGCTAATTGATAAACATTTCTTTTTTTAGATTGACATGTGTTATAAAGCTAATTGAAAACAAATTCCAAGCATTGAAGATTAATTAGCGACTTTGCAAATGTTCCTCCATTATACTCCAAAGTTTGTATAAGATCACAATACCATGGTCTTGAAGTTGCTCCATTTTTATGTAATCTCTATCTTGATGAAGCCAACTTTAGCAAGGTGAAAGTCCATCAGCCTGTTTCTTATTTGACCACACAGAATGAACTGGGCCAGCCCAAATAAATTTCCCAAGACGCTAGGGGCCTGCATCATAAGCAAGAGCTCAAAGCCCAAACTTAATCAAGTATAGGGTTGTGCATATGAGAAACAATCAAACAAATGGATTGAGTGCTTACAATAAGTCAATAACACAAGGATCCAACGGTTCAAACCCATATATGAGAAACAATGAAAGATAAAATGGCATGTGTTCAACACTCTTTGTTCTTATGATCACCAATTTCAGCGTTTGTATGTGTTAACCAGGATTAAGCTAAAACAAGGGATATGTGCTAGTCATTTCGACCAAATAAAATATGTGTTAGTCATTGTACTTTGCTTTCTAACCATTATTAATTCTTCAATAAATCATCATAAGTATAAACATTTGGTCAGTTTTTTGAGTTAACCCTAAGTTGTGAATCAATATATACTTCTAAACCTGAAACAGTTAAGGGTAGTTTTGTCAATAATTATTTTTAAACCACCCACTATGTTTTTAATTAAGTGATTTATTATGAAGATTTTCTATCCATTTATACTTAATAGATTTAATAGATTACAATTAGGTATTCAACCTGATCACATAATTTCTATACTAATATTATAGATAAAATATATTAATCTTATCATATATAGATGTAGAAAAAATTGATCTATAGCCAAAATAAGTGACATATATGTATCAATTTATTATTTTTCTATTAAATAGTATTTTAGTATTCAAGACATAGGGGTTTAAGTTTAATATCTCAATCATAGAAAATTTCAATACGATTAACAATATATATTAATATTAACAAATATATATCGCAACTATTATTATACCGACTAGACTTCACAAACAAGCTAGTTTGTCTGATTAGAGTTAAATAAGGTCACTCTAGATTTAGCATTAAAAAAATTAATCACGGGTCGATATATCCTCAACCCTAACCCACATTCGAATGGTTTGGGTTAACCCGTTGAGTTTCAAATACTATATATAATATATTTAGTTATTCATACTTAAGCTTAAATAATATAATAAACTAGTTAATTATCTCATTTGATATACAATGACCTACATATTATTCAGAGCAATAGTACATATTAATTTTTAAGAAAATATTTCTCTAATATTTATTTTAAAAAAACCCTGCGCAAGGCGTAGGTCATAAGCTAGTTGTGTCTATAGTTCACATACCATGACGGACAAAGGTGAATCATATATACGTTATGGCTCCACAAATAGCCCCATGATTCCAACGATTTGAATCCAAGACTTGTGGTATGAACCAAGTTTAAAACCAAAGATGCGAGGAGTCCAAAAAGCAAGACTTCCGCAAAAGTCTAGTGACTGGACGCAGGGCAAACCCAACCCATTTAGTCTTCCAACTTGTCTAGACTCCTATGTTTTCGTCTAGGCGCGCTAGACAATCTTATATATATATTCCAAAAGTTATATAGCGTTTTTAGAACATTCATTATAGGCGATACGTAATCTCAATAAATCGTAACAAACTTACATTATAGACAAAAATGTTGGTGTGTGAAAATTAATACGGAGTATATTGAGATGTAACGGAGATAGATCGAAAGGGCAAACAATTCATGGTGAATGTTGAGATAAGTGCAAATCAATTAACGGGCATGTTTAACATGTGGAAAACTGATTGCTAAAACTAGGTGATTGATTATGTGATGGAGTATGTGCCTAAAAAGCCCATAGCAAAACGGATGATGCCCTTAATAAACCATGTCTATGATTGGTAATTATCACTCAAGTGTCAGTTAAAGAGATGTATTGCATCGTTTGAAGTTATGGAGTGTGTTTACCCATGGTAGATGTAGCAATTCGGACGAACAAATCAAATTGCATTTTTTGTGAGTTTTTTCTTCTCCAACCAATTGCATTTGTCAAAGTTTAGAGGGTGTAGAATCATTTGTTTGTTTTTGACAAATTTGGATGCTTTTGCGCACCATGTTTGTAGCTCCACCGTTGATCTATGGAGTGGAATAACTTTGGACACACTACATATAATATAATAGTACTACGGACTACTATTATTTAATGTTATTGATTAGAGCAATAATTTCCCAATCATTAACATATGTATCATGGTGGGGGAGTGGTGCATTGTACTGAATCTAAAGGCTATAAATGGAGAAACTTTGAAACTTAATTTGTTGGGAGATTGAAGTGGATTTCCACATCGACCATGAGTTGGGCCATTGGGGAAAATAGTACGCACTAGCATATTGATCTATTAGAATAGTTTTTATTACTCCAACATCTTTCCCTGCGGACCAAAGGAGCCGAGGTTGGTTTTTACTGTTCATCCGCTTGATTTACTTTACCCTAATAGTCTTGTACCCCGAGGAGACAATGTCCACCCATGGAATGAGGGTAGAGGGGACATGCTAAACCCTACCGAATGAAGACTAAAAGTTTTGTGCGCTTACGCAACCACTTACATGTGTAGATATTCGATGTTTCTAGTTCTACTCTTACAGTACCTTTTTGTTTTTGTTTGTTGTTGTTTTGCATCGGATGCTTAACCAACTAATTTTAAATTTATAAGGCACCAAGAAATAGACGAGTTGAAACCTTACTACTTGAGAAAACTAGTATATTGCCTCAACCTACCATATTGGTTTTCAACGTACTTCTTAAGCAAATGCCTTTATAGATATTATCTCCTATTCTCGATTTTCGCATGCCAAGGTTTTATGAATAGAGATTAGTATATTCACGTCTAAGTTCTAACACATTTACTAGACGTCGTCTAATGCGGTCTTAGATGTCTTAGTTGTCTTTTTAATCCCTTTCATTCCCTTAGGAGTAGATATTGGTTATTTTTCATTAATAGAGATTAGTACATTCACTTCGACCATATTGGTTTTCAAATTCTTAAGCAAATGTCTTTATAGATATTATCTCCTTTGTTACAAAAAAGGGATGGATTTTCCATTACGATGAATGGTACAAGCACTAGATACTAGGATGATACTTTGTAGTATATGATAATATTAAAATAAAATAAAAGTGTCTTTGTAATGAACATTACTATTAACCACTGTTGGAATCATATCTCATAGAAAAAAGCACATTTTGTCTTATTAATGCATGAGAATCATTTCTACATTCTATATAGAGTTTATGAAAGTAGCTAACAATGTCAACTAAGCCATCAACACAATATGAATATATGATAATATTAAAAGCAATCCAACTCACATACTAGTATAGTAGTATACTACAAGGCTACTACTCCAAGACTTACAATTGTTCAGTCTCTTGAAGCTAGCTATTTTATTTATCTATTTTTTTTGCATTTTGATTTTTTCCCAATACCAAAACACATGAGCTTAATACAAGAAATAGTTACTAGGGTTGCACAATAGTTTCCTTCAAGACCACTTCAGATGGGCCAAAGCCCATCTCAGCTTTGGCAGAACAAGCTTCCTCTTGCTCCATGGTTGATTTGTAGTAGACTCCATACACTATGAGTTGGACCAGCCCAGAGACAACACCTAGTGCACTTGGTGACTATTTTACAAGAAAAAAACCAAAGTTAATAAACAAGATTAAAATAGTGAATATAAAGGGCAAGAAATGAGGCAAAAATTGTTGACTTTTTTTGTCTTTATACAAGCATAAAGTAATTGCACTTACAAGAACGTAGGGATCAAAGGGCTCCAAACCATAGATAGTCCAAACTATAGCGTTCAAGAAGGAGGCTAATGAAAGGTAGAATGGCATAAACTCCACACTTTTTGTCTTAAACACCATTTTCTGCATTATATCATATGAAAAAAGAATGGCCATCAAACGAAAATATATCTAAATTTCCTTAGAGGATCAACTTATAATGAAAATCTACTTACCAAGACGGATAATGGCGACGCGTACATCATAATAGCAGCGATCAACCCGATGATCCCAACGATCCGAATCCGTTCCTTGGAGGTGTGAACCATGGTAAGAACCACACAAGCAAGTAACCCAACAAACAAGATCTCCACAAACACATAGGAGATCAATTGAAGCCTCTTCCTCTTGCCATTCGAGTATACCACGAAGAGGAGCAAGTACACGAACTCAATCACACATCCGGCTAAGTTCACCGTTAGGAGCCACATGCTTTGAGGGTGCACGAAGGGGAGCGCGTATAGCACCCACACCATGCAGTTGAGGAAGCTCAGCAAGTATGGCACCGCCGAGTATTGACCCACCGAGCCCTTCTTGCATATCCGTACAAACGTTGGCCTATACAAGAAAAGTTGCACGTCAGTCTATTTCACCTTTACCATTAATAGGCTAGGTTGGCTAAAGAGTTCATGTCACCTCGACATGCCAAAGAAACCCTAAATAATATAGTCACATATTCATAGTTGGCCGGTAAGATAATTAGGTAGACATGTCAAACAAGCACTAAATCATATAACTACATAGGTATGTCTTTAATTCGATATATCTTTCTTTTTTATCAAAGGGTGCTCAAAGATAATATAGTAGACTTACGCCGGAGATAGGAATAAGGATAGGCAAAGTACATTTCCTGAAACAAAAATTAGATCGCATCAGTTTGTATGATCAAATTAATGAACAGGAAGCAAAGACCAGAAAAACCTATGAAAGTGCATGTAAAACATAAATCGGTGATAACCTCTCTTTATAACAATCTATAACAGGAGTCCGGAGTAATTCACCAATCTTATATATTTGACTATTTTATCTCGAACTTTGAGATTGCTATAATATAATTCACCCCAAACAATGAAATTAGAAAAGATCATATGATACATACCTAAAATACCCACAACACAACGAATGAGGGCAGGAGAAATCATGGTGTAAGATTTCTTCAATCAGTTTGAGGGGTGTGTTTTGGATGCATTTGAAGTGGCTTATAAATATAACGAGAGTTGAAGCTAGAAAGTGGCATCTGACATGCATCCTAGTGGCACAAGAATATCATATCACAAATAAATCAAATTGACACTTCAAACTAGTGGTGGTGTTTCCTGCGTTAATCGGTCATGTACGATTGCACGAAATGTCACTAAAAAACTAGGCTAAAACATGTTCCAAAGTTGAACCCGGTTTGATGTAATTGAGGAAACGTTATACATATATAAGCAATTTTAAAAATAAGACGTAACAAAGACTACATTTCCATTACTTTAACTGCCCATGTCGTGGGTTTTGTGATCTCTTGATTGTCACATTCTTTCTAGGACATCTTTTTTAATTAGGGCACATAAACTATATAGAGATCCATGCCTCTTGTTCTTTCCATTTGCTATTCTTTTTGGGAAGTGTTGTTGGTTCTATTGGCTTTTTGATCCATGTCTTCAATGTTCCGTTTTTAGAAACTATATCTTACAAATATCTATAAAAATGTTGGGTAGCCCTAACCTAATCTTGTAAATACAAGTGCTTAATTCAATCTTAATTTCCATCCTATGTATTGGGAACAATTTCCATTCCGAAAGAAGCAGAATATACACTATCATATAATTAAGATGGGTAGAACGCCTATCGTTAATTGATTTAGGCTATAGGGTTAACCATGGATCTAAACCTTACATACTCGTGAGATGTTTATATATAAAAACCCACCACATTAGACATTTAATAACCCCTCATCTGAATCTAGGATGGTAACAAAGTAGGTTCATAGAAGATGCGTCGGGGTAAAGCAATGTTGCAGTGTTGGGAAAAACGGCCAAACAGTTAGACATTAGTTATCACTTGAGCGAAAACATTGGGAAAAATGTTCATCCTCACATCGGGCACATGGAATAATCTCATTAGCATAGGAGAGGTGAACCCCATACCCAATTCATCCTTTTGGGCTAGAAAGTGGAATAAACCTTTTATATGAATCATTTATAAGAACCCAACACATACCACTCATTTGATTAGGCTCACCGCAATCTAATACTACGTCCTAGCACATATGACTAAACAAACTGATCGAGGATTTATTAACTTTTGTAGTAGGGTTCTTAAGGAAAGTGATTAAGGCTTGACCAAAAAAAAAGGAAAGTGATTAAGGTCGGTCCAAGTATTACTTGGATGTGCCTAGAACATCCACAAGGAAGTTTAAGTAAAATAGTGAATAGAGCAAGCTGGTGCCCTAGAGTCTCGAATCCGAGACCTCATGATAAACTCATGAGTGCTTAACCAGTGAGTTGATGCGTCAAACACGTAGAGTTATAGGATTTTGTTTATTCTTTTCGCATGATCTATGTCCTAATATCTAATATAAATCTTCGATCACCCTAAACAAACAAAAATTATTAATCTTTTTTCTAAATCCTTAACCTTTCATTTGCACATAGGTTAAACAAATCCGTACACACACATATATATTAAAGAATCACACCAAAACCAAGGGTTCAAGACTTATAAATTGTAATACAAAGAGGGTCAAAAACACGTTGCAAGTGCTTTTTTGAGAATCCATTTGTGCAAGATCTGAAGATGCTTCCAGCTAGCATCATATCTCCAACAGAAACCATTACTATATATAAATTTATGTAATTTGGGTATGTGGAATGATTCTTCAGAAAAACACTTATTTTGCTAGTGCTAATTTATACTTAACTATCTAATGTCGGTACAAATCCTGTGTGAAACAGATCATAAAAATACTATAAGATGTGGCCCTCCTAGCTAGAATTCAATTACAATACATTGATCATAGCTTTGCAAATGTTCCGTTACTAGTGATCCATTATAATTAGTTCTTGTCGGAGCCGGAAAAAAAGATAGAACATTTTATGTCGATTGGGCATTTGTGGGTGATCCATCTTGTCTCAAAAGGGTATTTTCCAAGTGTTGATGGGTGATTTGTAGATGATGAGCACAGCGGGATCTTTTCTATGTCTTGTTACATAAGTTTTTTTTTAATGGAACAGACAACATAAACTTAATTTGCTGATTAAAGAAAGATCCGATTGATTTAGGAAATTGATGGGTTGAAAATAAATTAAGAGATGCCTAACTCAACTCGATCTTCCATTAGTGCATGAGCATCCACTTAGTCAAATTGAACAAGTTTATAACCAATTTGTTTAATCGTTGGTGTGACAAATCAAGTGGGGATTTCAGCCTCTTATCACCACTAAATAAACTAGTGATACATTTGGAAATAAATAAATAAATATTTTTCAAAAAATAGGTTTATTTGTTTATGTATAGAGTTTTGACCCATCCAATATCATGTTTGTGTAGGACTATAGTGAGATGCTGATAAATAGGGTTTATTTGTGAGATTTCTATTAGGTCAAATTTGATAGCCAAGAGAATATTTAAGTGTGTGAAGTGAAGGATTAATCCTCGGTGTGCTCCGATACGATAAGGGGTAAAATGAGGCGGAATATCCTCGTATTTTTTACCCTCTTGCAAGTTTATAGTGTTTGGGTTTTGGGAAACACGAGGGTAGAGTAGGTTGCGAGGGTCGTCTATGCCCCGATGGAGTGAGCTTCGGAGAAAAGGTGGGTCATGGGGCCTTCCGTTTTCGGGTTCGTGGGGCTAATTATCGAAGGCTTTACCTTATTTTTTTGGGAAACGGTAATTAAATTTGCATTAAAGAAAAATAATTACAACAAAAATCATATTAATAGGTAAGTTCCCAATAAAATAAAGCACGAAAAGTTAAACTGCATAGAACAATAGGGTGAGGTGACTCACTTAAAACCAGGATCACGATGATCTCTCCTTAATCTTTTATTACGAATTATACTTGGTTGATGATATGATCGATTATCTATTTCTTTAGATGATTTTAATTTATAAAAAAGAGCTCGTAAAATATATGCGTTAAAAAAGTCAACATCAATACGTAAAAAAAACATAATCGCGTCTCGATTGTTCGAGTTTGGGACAAATTGTGTCCATTTGATGACTTTGCTTCTCTTTTACTCCTGGTTTGAACAACTCATCAACATTCTTTTACTCAACATCAAAGGTGAGGTTCTCTGTAACTAGTTTCTCTGTAACTAGTTTTAAGGACGTACTCCAATTCAACATATATTCCACCTAATTTGCATCTTCTATCCTATCAAGAACAATATCAAGAATTAAGAATAGTATAATTTATCAAATGCATTGTTTTATCAATCATTTAGCATAAATTCCTATTTGAAAATGATGCTAGAGAATTCGAGCACTACAAGAAGCTACCAACATCAAATCGTCAGCCAAGTTTGTTGTTCTAATGGATCAAATTTGGATTAAAGTTACCCCATCTAATTGCCACAAATGTAGTTGTAAATTTGTGTCCATCCAATTCCTCAGCCCATGTAATATAATATACATCCATTTGGGAATAACGGCAACTAAAAAAATCGCACCATCTAGATTATAAAGAGAAACCCTAGCATACATAAAGCATGAATATACAGCTTGCAACCCTTACAAGATCACTATGTCTATCAATTTGGTGTCTACTTTGTCAGAATGTGAATGTACAACTTGCAACTTTGTCAAAATATGAATGTACAACTTGCAACTTTGTCAAAATATAGATAGCTTGGCCAATGTTTGACGTGGCTGGTAAATTTTTATCACTTTGCACATAAGGCCGAGATCATCATTTAACCCAATAACTTAAAGACAATGAGTAGGGTTTCACATCCTCTTATATACTAGTGATATTTTGGCCATATTTCCGACATAGGAAGTAAACTCTTCAACATAAGCGTACTAGGTTTCATCCATAAACCAATTAACAAAGAAATTGTTGAACGACTTATGTACGTATTAAGTAAAGTTTTCTCAAAATTCCCGATGCAACCACATTGTGGACACTCTCTTACATTTGCAAAGAGAATCCATAAAGGTGTACTCCAATGCTTCTTCTACCATATCAAAGGCATTACTTGAAGATCGATGCTCAATTGTATTCCAACATAGATACGATAACTCTTTCCCCGACAATTATCACACTCCGTATCTGCTAAATTTCATATAGGTTAGGGCAAAGTCTTCTCTTCTTTACAACTTTAGCAATTATCAAACTCCTGTATTTGCTATATTTTATATCAGTTCAGACATAAGATAAGAATCCATATATAGAAACTAAAATCTTAAAAATGGAAAACATTATTCCGTCATAAAAAAAAATCGAAAACCTAACTACAAAATCATAATTTACTTCTAATTTAATCTCTTAACTTATACCCTTATAACATAAACAAAAAAATCAGATTTTATAGTACAGATTCAATCACTAATTGGTGCTCCATACAAAAATGAAAAGAAATGTGAGTGAATATAAATATCTGATGAGCAAAACTCTTCAAAGATTGGACTTCAATTTGGGCCCATATCAATACATGTTTCATAGATACCATGGGCCCAAGAAGTACCAACCATGAAGAGAAATCTGTCATCTCAATGGAAGAACTGAATTTTGGGCCAATATAAACAAACTGAAGAAACCCTCTTTCTGAGTGCAGCCTCTGGTGCTATTTAACCACCCAGAGATTAGGGTTTTCATACAATTGTTCTTCACGATTCCAATCGATAGCCTCCTTCTAGTTTCTGCAAGTTGTCCCATTCGGTTCAAACTCAAATCTTTCATATTATGCTTGTTTGCTCATAGAAAGCAACAGTCTTTCTTATTTTTTGAGCAGCTGTTGTTTGATGGAGAAAAACGATATGATGATTATATGATTCCCTATTGGTTTGATTCGCCGGAATGATGGCGGAATCACGTATTAGCTCTATCTGATCGTTCTTTCTTTCTTCGATTTTTTTAGAGTCAAATTAAAGGCTACAATTTTAGGGTTTTTCTGTTTGTTAACTTGAGCTATGTTTTTTGTTGTTTTGGGTTTGTCTAATTGAGAGTTGAGGAATGAAATGATGCATGAAACTTGTTTCCCTATTGGTTTGATTCACCAGAATGATGGTGGCATTTTAGTATTCGTACTGTCTGATCATTCTTCTCAAGTAATTTCACCTTTCATATCTGTTTTGTTGAATTGAATTGAGTTTCACTTTCATCAGCAAATGGAAGTTTGCTCTTATGTGAATATGGGTTCATGTTTTGATTCGAAAATCTAGTCATTGACAATCTTTAGTGCTGATTTAGATTAGGGTCAGTTTTGGGTATTGGAAGAATTTGCTGATTGGTAATTGTCCTTATAGCACATATCGAAGGCTTCTCAGGACTAAAAAATAGAATCCTGTTGAGCTCAATGCTTGTGCAACATTATATCATGTGTTGTTTTAGTGATTAACCAGCTTTTATTTGGTAGCTGCTATGTTCTTTTAAAGCAACACAAATGTTAGTCATATATTGCGGAGAGTTTCATTCACCATAAATTTATGTAACTTACGCACATGAGCACATCCCTAGAATATGGACAATAAATTGAGACTTTGGACAGTAAAACTGACGGCCATGAATGTTAACTGATAGTATCAAGTTTAGTCCAGAAGACACTTTCAGAAGGAACCAGATTGAAACATAGGTTATATCAATTTATGTATTGATACAAATCTCCATATAAGGTAAAAGATAGAATTTTTTTTGCATCAGCTCACACTTAAGCTTTGTTACATATTATAGATCAAAAGCAATTGGCTCAGCTGAATAGTTCATCCATCTGAGGCAATGAAATGCCAATTTGAAAACATAAGCATTGATGGTGAATCTACCTGGGATAAGTCACAAGCTTGTGCAGCAGAATCTTTGCAGCATCACAAACTATACAGTATACCCTTATATTAATCCAAACCTACCAACTTGTTAAATACTACTCCGTATGTGGAGTCAGGAGACACAAGTCAAAAAATATGTATGCACAATTTGCCTAGCTAGATTTGAGCATCCAGTCTTGCACTTTGTGAAAGCATGGATGCCTTTGTAAATGCTACACCTCTAAGACCATCTCCAATAGTCTTTAAAATTTCTCCAAAAAATGAATATATATTTAATTATATAATAAAAAATCAAGATTATGTATTATATTTGTAAAGTTTGTATTGAAATATGAAAATAATTTAATTTTGGGAAATAACATTGAGAAATGAGAAAGCGGTTGGAGATGTTCTAAGAGAGCTTCGCTCGAACGGACTGCGCACTTACAGATTTCTTCACACTGCAAAAGAAGATCAAAACATCAGCATACAGATCATTTGAGTTGAAGGAGAGAGCATACATATTATAAACTCCAAAAGTAAGAGGCTTACCACACGAGAGTATTGCGCTCAGATATGTACTCGGGTGCGAGCTCTTTGAGCAATTTAAACTGCTCTTCAACTTCTCCTGCCAAACACATCAGCTCAATTCAGCAAAACAGCAACTGGGAAGGAATTTGAATTTCCAAAAGCTTTAATTTAGATAAGAAACAAGAAGGTTTCTAACTCTTATAATGTACCTCTATCAATTATGTCAGAGTGTCCTGTGATGATTTTGTACATGAGTTCCTCCATAGTCATGACCGACCGATTGCTGGACTGAAACAGAAGATGAATCATGTCGAATAGCTTTGGCACATCAGACATCAACTGATGCCTTCTCCTTGCTTGTGAGATAGCTGGATCTTGTTCTTCTAATATCTTTCTTTCCCTTTCTCTCACCTACAAAGAAACCAAAAAAAAAACTCAGCAACCAATTGATAGTATGTAAAAATGATGAAGCAGAAACGAGAGCATACGAAAGGAGGGTCACTTACAGATTGCAATAGATCTTTTGGAAGAAAATCAGTGACACCACTTTCAACATTAGAGGCTAAAGCATCATTATCTTGGCATTGAGTTTCAGCTCTGTCCTCAAAATCAAACTTCAATGACCTGGTTGGGATTGGACGCCGTGCCAACTTGGTGGGCACATCACACAAGACATCCTCTGGACTCATATGACGCCGTTTAGAAGGTTTCATAACCGGCGTGTTGGGCATTAACCGGATTGGAGCTAAAGCTTCCTTAACAGGAGTCCCCGAAATGTCAATTGACCCTTCACGATCCTTGATTGGAGTTGCAAGCACACTAGAGGATTCAGATATCAAAGGTTTCGTCTTAACAACTTCCGGAACATTGGAAGCATTTACCACACAAGAACTCTTGTCAATGCTTGGAGTTTCACTTCGGTTTGGTTGATAGAACAACGCCGGTAGTTCCGCCTCCGGAACGTCGTTTTCCTGCATTCAGACAACAGGACCAGTTTAAGATCATAAGCTACTAAGACAAGAAACAGTTCAATTTCAAACTACACAGAGCATTGGATCATAGTATACCTCATGGTGGGACTTATAGTACTCCTCCACACGAGCTCGAAAAAGTTCTTTGATATCTTTCAGATTCTTGCCAACCTTTACAGCTTCCATATCCAATGTGACAAGAAGCTCCTCTTTCATACAATCAGTTTGCTCATCACGGAGGTGTATTTTCTTCACTAGAATCACCTCTGGTAAAACATACTTCAGTTGGGCCAAGTGATTAACAGTGAACCTCCTAAATGCCCATATCAACCCACAATTAGGAAGAGAAGTTAACATAGAAATGAAAACCAACACATCAAAGCAAACAACAGAAGACGAATTGTCGACGCGCTAAGGCTTGAGTTGCTACCTATCAGTTAGGGACTGGATTTTGGGGCAAATGTTTGCGAAAGTCGACGCCTTTCTCCGCATCCTCAACAATGGAATCATGCTCACAATAGCATTGAAGAACCCACACAACATCTGATACCTATCAGAAATCAGAACACAGACATTGAACCCTTACACTCCCAACATTTCCACAAACATCGGTCATTGAACCGAAAATGCCCAAAATTTCCACAATTGGAGAAGAATCAAATTTGAAAAACCCTAGATAGCGAAAACAACTTACTTGTCTGGTAACAATACAGAACTCTCCACATTTTTCGCCGGCTGTTTGGGCTTCGCTTGCAGTGTAGCCTTCTTCGATCTGAACGGGATCGACGATCTAAATTGAACAGATTCCATTTCCAGCTACCACAAAGAGAAAGACACGAACTTTCACACCGTAGAGAAGAAGAAGAAGAAGAAGAGGAAGTTGATTAAGTAGTGCTAACCTTAAATAAGGGTTTTGGCGCTAGTACGCCACATCAGCTTCCCGCCATCCTTTTTGGCGGGCATAACCGTTATGGGCTACGGCCCATTATCACTTTTCAGGCCCAATTTCAAGCATTTTACCCTAACCGCCCTAAAATCCCCAAATTCATCTTCAACATTGGAAGGGTTTTTCAGGGGTTTAACCGGTTAAACTCGCAGGCAAGAGAATTCCTCGATCCACCATGAGAAGGGCATCTTCCAAGCTCCTTTCATTCTCTAAATCTTCAAACCCCTCATCTCAATTCCTCCGATTTCTCACCAATTCAGTGTCTTCAACGCCCATCCCAGATGACCCACAAACCCTAACTCCATCCCCTTTCTCCAAAAACCCTAGAGATGACCAGTTATGTAAGGTCCCATCTCGGAAATTCAACACCCAAGTGGAGAAAGCAGTCCAATTGCCCTCCAGGCAGAGGAAGATCAAGGAAAGATTCGAGCTTGAAGAGGCGTTCGAGTCGGCGGAGTCGGCCGAGGAGATGATCAGCGCTTTCAATGAGATGGAGGGGAGATTTGCGGAGGGGGAGTTGGGATTGGCCTGCTTGAAACTGGGGCTCAAGCTTGATCAGGAAGGTGAGGATCCTCAGAAGGTACTTTCCTTTGCTAATAGGGCTTTGAACATTTTGGATAGCGAGAGTAAGGTCTCATTGTCTGTTGCTATGACCTTGCAATTGTTGGGCTCTGTTAATTACAGCTTAAAGAGGTTTAATGATAGTTTGGGGTACCTTAATAGGGCTAATAAGATACTGGGTAAGTTAGAAGAGGAGGGTAGCTGTGAAGTTGAGGATATCAGGCCTGTTCTTCACGCCGTTCAGCTCGAGCTGGCGAACACGAAGAATGCGTTGGGGAGAAGGGAGGATGCGTTGGGGAATCTTAAGAAGTGTTTGGAGATCAAGGAGTTGGCATTGGGGAAAGATAGTAGGGAGTTGGGGAATGCCAATAGGGATTTGGCTGAGGCGTATGTCGCAATTCTTAACTTCAAGGAGGCGTTGCCGTATTGTTTGAAGGCGTTGGATATACATAAGGTCTCTTTGGGGCAGAATTCGGTTGAGGTTGCACATGATAGGAGGCTGCTTGGTGTGATTTATACGGGATTAGATGAACACGAGAAGGCCTTGGAGCAGAATCAGCAATCCCAGAAAGTGTTGAAAAATTGGGGTCTAAGCTCTGACTTGCTTCGCGCTGAAATAGACGCTGCTAATATGCAGATTGCTTTAGGCAGGTATGATTCGGCTGTGAACACTTTAAAGGGCGTCGTACAGCAAACCGAGAAAGACAGTGAAAACCGGGCTCTTGTTTTCATCTCCATGGCTAAGGCACTTGCTAGCCAGGAGAAGCTTGCTGATGCCAAAAGATGTTTGGAGATTGCGACCGAAGTTCTTGAAAAGAAGGAGAACGTGAAGCCGGCTGAAGTAGCCGAGGCGTACATGGAAATATCAATGCAGTACGAGTCCATGAATGAGCTTGAGACAGCAATTTCGTTATTGAAGAGAGCCCTTGCTCTTCTGGAAAGGGTCCCACAAGAGCAGCACTCTGAAGGGAGCGTTTCTGCAAGAATCGGATGGTTGCTTTTGCTGACCGGTAAGGTCTCACAGGCCATTCCTTACTTGGAGAGTGCGGCTGAAATGCTGAAGGAGAGCTTTGGTCCCAAGCATTTTGGTATAGGATATATATACAACAATTTGGGAGCGGCTTATTTGGAGTTGGACAGACCGCAATCTGCTGCACAAATGTTTGCCGTTGCAAAAGATATTATGGACGTCTCTCTCGGTCCACATCACACCGAATCAATTGAGGCTTGCCAAAACCTTTCTAAAGCATATGCAGCTATGGGAAGGTGAGAATCTCTACATTTAGTAATTTTTACATTATCAGCAATTATCTGTACAAGGTTTTCAACTAGTAGCTACAATTATCAGAAATTTTCGTTAAAGAAGAGTTATAATTTTGAAAGAATAGGATATCACAGCTAGTTATCAATCTCTATTTCCCTGTGCCATTTTGTTGTTTATTTTAAAGACTTAAGGGTACTACGGCCTATTTAAGCCAAAACAACTATCAAAAACTAGCTTAGAACCTTATTTTGTCTTAACTTCCGTTTCATTTGATAACTAAGATGGTTTTACCCCTTCAAAACCATGATTGTACAATTTTTAAAACTGAACTAGTTAATATGCCTATACAAACACAGTATTTATGTGACATGTGTTCATGTTTCGTTGCTTCAAAGTAGAAGACGAGCTCTCATGTTTCTTATAATGTTCATATCTTGCCTCTTGGTGCAGTTATGGCTTGGCAATGGAGTTTCAACAGCAAGCAGTTGATGCGTGGAGGGGCCATGGACCGAGCGCAGAAGATGAGCTCAGGGAAGCACGTCGCATTCTTGAGCAACTAAAACAGAAATCCTCTGGCATCATCTCATCAGATGAACTTGCCATAAAAGCTTTGCCTTTGCCTCAGACAAGTGACCCTAAAAGAAGCTTCCACCCTGAGACTCCATACGTTCAGAAGAAATGAAATGCACTTTGATTAGTCTGGCTATGGTAACTTGGCTAAATGGTGAGTTTTGTTTTTCCAAAAGTCCCCATAAAGCATAAATCCAGAAATGATTGCAGTATGTTACATGTAGAATTCCAAGGAACCCTTGTTGTACCCAAAGTGATGTTTTTTTTTTCTCTTATGGTGGAATTTCATTGTTCATAGGTGGGTTTTAGCTTGGTCAAGATTAATATCTTGGTGAGAAATTTTGAAAGTAATAATACAAATCATAGACCCTTTTGCCAATAATGTGGAATTTCTTGCTGATTAATCTGAGAATTAACTTCCATGTCGCTTCCATTACTATACTCTTAATCTCTATGGAAAAAAGCCCTAGCTTTTAACTTTCCACCAGAAGTCATTGAATGAGTTCTTTTCCATGCATTTTGTATACAAACACTAGTTTTTGAAAGTTAACTTCACAAATCAGGTTGAAGAGTCCGGATTAAACAATATGTGAATGTTCAGTAATGATTCAGCAATATTTGATTTGGTCAAATCTCACACAAATCTATTTTTGGCAAGTTGTGGGACCACCAAGGATGAAGAGGGCTCTTGTCAATGTGGCTGCAGAGATGGTGATGCAAGAAACCATGTTTAAACTAGCTTGGTTTGGAGCTGGTGGTTGGTGATGAATAAATTTTCAAACTTTGATCAGAAGCCAAAAACATTGACTTTGTAAAGAAGGAAAGAGGGTAGGAAAGATGGATACTTTTTACAACATGATGATACATCAGAGCCAACAACTAAGGTTAGTCAAACGGTCCTCTATTGACCGTTTGACCACCTGCCCTTGAAAAGGAAATCTGATCTATATACCATTGTTTTTTTGTATATTTTCCTCCACATTTTTTATGGCGATAAACTAATTTTCGACGATGAGAGATTACTTTTCGATGGCATATCCCTCGTAGTCCAGCCGAGTGGAACTACGAACGAGATAAATTGGTTTATGCTATCTAATTCAACTTAATGAGTATAGGAATTATGAGATTTAAACTCTATTCGGTACTAGCGCAATGGGTAGCGAGTTTTCCTAGCATGGGCGGAATGCGACCAAAAATAGCATCCTTATACTCTCAAAGGGAACTGAATTCCGCTAACGTTCTCCTTCTTCCGCTCTCTGCTACCTGACTTGCCGAAAAGAGCCTTAGTTTTTCATCCGAGCGACGGGACGAGATTGAATTTTCATTCTCTTAGTGTTAAAAAGAAAATTGTTTTCTCTTATACGAGGTCATATCACAATGGGCCCCGTTTCCTTCTTGTTACCACCGCCAAAATTGTCCAAGAATCTATTTTGTCTTTCATAGAAGACAAATCACAAACTGCAGATTAATCTAGTAAAAGATAGCTAAATTACTGACTAATGAAAGCCAAGAATTCTATGCACATTGTTGACGACTCGTTAGTCATGATTGCGACTTGAACAAATAGATGCATGTTTATAGATTTATAAGAATTTACTATAGCCTCCATTCTTCGCACTTCGCAGGGCTTAGTTACATATTTTCAAAATAAAATATCTTTTTAATTTAGTCTCTGTCAAAATATATTGATCTTGGAAAAGGCTAATCATATCTTTAACCACGAAACTTAAGCAGTAGAACTTTTGACTTGTTACATTGACACGAGCGTGGAACGGTGGCCGCCGCTTAGAAATGGCAACTCTTTTTTTCAATAATGAAAAATCCCATGGTAATAAATCTCGGACGCATGATCCAATTGATAAGGATTATCAACAAAGATATTCCAAGTAAAGGAGCGGAGCCTTAAATCGAACACGAGACTTTCTAAGCGGAGCGTGGAACGCGTGACCCAATCGATTTAAGGCTTCGCTTTTTTACTTGGAGTATCTTTGAGATGACCGACTCAACCTGATTGTAAGAGGATTGATGAAATTTGGTGTTTCATCCAAATAAAAAAGGGGAACCTTAAATCGAACACGAGACTTTCTAACATTTCTCGATACCTCTTACTGCTAGGTCAATGTAAAACAGAGATGACAACCATGGGTGGGTCTATCGTAGAATTAACTACAAGTTTTTTGTAGTGTGAGCCTATGGGTACATTACATGAATACTCGGTGAAAATTTTTAAAAATATTTCTACGAATTATCTAAAGATTTTGACGAAATATTTTTATCATGTAAATCGTATTAACTATAATTTTTCATGAGAACATATATTTAGTATAGAATGCAAATAAAAATCATAAAAACCTTCCCGGAATACATGTAATTTTAGTAAAAAAAACATTTCAAGATTCTTTATATATGCCTAGAAGCATCGTATCAATTAGAAGAAACCTTTTTCATTAACAATACCAAGTGTAGAGGAACAAAGTACACGTACTATTTTATTATTATTAAAAGCCATGACACAAGATATCATGTTTAAATTTTCCTTCTCATTCACTATCGAGTCTTGAATCCCTTTTTTACCTTCTCAAAACACTTTTATTCCTCTCCATCATCCATACATAACCTAGCTAGCTTGAAATAAAGATAAAAAGAAAAAAAGAAAATGACCAAATTATGAGATCTCGGTTTCTACTTGTGGGTGCCAAGCATTTGCTCCAACAAATTATCATCCAAATACTCAAACTCAATCACTTGCTCCCCTCCATTGCCCAAACTTGAAGAGCTCCCTCTCCAAAAGTTATGCCTTCCAAGGCTAACAACCTCATGCTCACCATGGTAGTTTTGGTCATTAGGGAAGTTAAGTATAGCTTGATGGCCCCTTAGCGCGAATGCGGCTTGGTCGTAGGCTCGAGCCGCTTCCTCGGCTGTGTCATATGTCCCGAGCCACAGACGGGCCCCTTTGCGTTGTGGGTCTCGTATCTCCGCCGCGTACTTGCCCCATGGGCGCCTCCTAACGCCTCTATACTTGGACCCGGATCCACTTCCTTGCACTCTTTCCATGATAGGGCTTAGCTCAATTTGTTGGTGTTGTTTGTTTGGCCAAGTATATATATAGTTTTATGGAAATGGAAATGTGTTGAGTATAGAGCAAAGAGATGAGTGTGTGTTTGTGGAAATGTTATGATATGCAAATGAGGTATTTATAGTGGGATTTGATCTCGTTTGGATCGATGAGAAGAAGTGTGCCGTTTGTTTTTATAATAGTCTAGTCCAAAGAGGCGGAATTATTTTACTATATATAGATTCGTTGACTAACCGGTCCATTTAATACTAAAATTTACAAGTTGGGTTAATTTTATCACATAAAACGAACATGTCAAAAGATTTACACATAACCAAGAATTGAGATAGATATAGATGGTTAACAACTACGCATTTACTTGGCCGATCGAGAGGGTGAGAGATTTGAGGACCAGATAAAAGAGCTTATATATATCTATACCGGGTCGTCTTTTATCCGGAGAATGCTTACATATGGACACCTTAAATTTGGACTCGTAATAACAAAATTTAGACTGTTTTGTAACGTTTAATGTACTCGAATGTTGATGTTAAAGGTAGGAATAAAAAGGAAGAAAAACGTTGCGTAACACTGTTGTTTGACCAGTAAAATAGTTGAACACTTGAATGTAGTGAAGTGCATGCATAGGATTGATGATTGTGTACGTTAAGTGTTCATTCTAAAAGTAATAGTTGCACATTATTATTTTTTATAAAGTCTTGTACATGATTGATGATTGTGTTTTAACGTGTATTACTTGGATTGGTCCGACCACGTAGGATTAAAAATAAGATTGGAGATCAGATGAGATCAACCCTTAAAATATAAAATGAGAACAATTATAAACCTTTGATTTTGTGAGATCAATGGTCCAGATTTGCTAATAAAAGAGGCGCGTGTGACATTAAATTTTTAGAACTTGGGGGTATTTTCGTCATTTTAGGGTCATTTACATCCAATCTCAGCATTCAGCTGAATTCTTCCTAGTGTCTACGCTTATCGATCGTCTCCTTGTACGCTTACATCCTCCTTGTACGCTCGAATCCCCAATCTGGTTTGATCCTCTCGATTTACAGTAATCTATCTTCCTCTCAAGCAAATTCAACTTGAACTCCCTCCTTATTGATGGATTTAGGTATGCTTTTTGTTGATTTGAGGTTTTTAATCTTTGTTCATGGATTTTCATGTGTTTAGGTGTGATTTTGCATCTTTGTTCCTGGATTTCGGTGAAGAGAGCCTTAGACTTGATAGAGATTGAAAACTAAAGATTTATGTGTGTTTTTTGCTTTGCAATTTGAAGGATTTGATTGAAAATACAGTTTAATTTTGTATGTTTATTTGATGCCCACCAAATGTTTGATGAAATGCCTAAACCCTTTTTCTCCATAATACCCCAAACTAATAGCCATAATAAGAACTTAGGATGCTTGAGACTATTTACATGAAGTATTATATGGATGCTTGAGGTTAATGAACCTTAGAATCATTCAACTATGTTTGAAGAGGGGGTTATGGCAACATAAACAACCTTAGAATCTATGAATGTTTTCACTTTAATCCGTTCTCTTTTGTGTGAACTCGTTAAATTTGCAATGTTGGAAGGTTATGGCAACATGAACAACTGAATTTTGATGGTTTCGATTGAATAGCTATGGTGAAAGTTCATTCTTGTCTTGTTGCCCTCCATGTGTTCGACAAAATGCCTCAACAAACGTGCCTTAATTTACATGAACCGTTTAATGGCTTCCAATGAACCTTTACTTGAACGTTTATGAACCGTAATGATATTTTTTGTGAACCAAAGGAATACTCGCATTTGCCCATTTGTAGTACTCATTATGTGTTTTCATGTTGCTTCACTCATAACTTTTACGTTTCTTTTGTAGGTTGTTCATCAAGTTCCGACCATCCTAACATTTCTTATTCAGATGGTGATGCTAGTACCGATGGACTTTCATTGAATGGCAATGATACAAGTACTATTAGATTCATGTTGCTTCACTCATAGCTTTTACGCTTCTTTTCTTGACCAGTGTGTTGCTATTGAAGAAACACAAACCTTAACTAGTTCAGTGATATCAAATTTTTTATAGTTGCTTGGGTATCTTAGAAGACCGTCCTCAATTGCTACATGAGTTTTGCCGTGTCATTAAGGAGCATAAAGAGAAACTTGTGGCCGGTAGTAGTTCTTCATACAGTGATAAATCAGTGAATGCTAAGAGTGTAGAATCCTTAGCCGGTATTAGTGTACCCAAAGAGATTCATGTGCACCAACCTGAACAAGCTAAGAACAAGGGTTCCGGTAAGCGAATGTTAGGTGGTAGAGAGAGTGCAATGTCATCAAGTGCGGCAAGAAAAAGGCGATGCAGCAAATGCGGGAAAACAGATGGTCATAATATCCGCACATGTGTTGGGAGTTGAATTCTCTTCTATGTTCCAAGATTGATCATTGAATTTTTATTTTTCCCTAAGTGTTTACAGATTTTTTTCGTTTTGTCGTACATGAACCGAGTGATTCAAATTCATGAACCATCGCATAGAAGATAATGAACCCTATACTTCTCTTTTATAAGTAGTTGATATGTGTTTTTGAGGATTAAGTTGTCTTATATGCATTTTCACAATAAATGAACCGATTGATTAAAGTTCATGAACCGACAAGTTGAACCCAATGAACCAAACACTTGTCGTTTTATGAACTGATTGATTTAAACTTCATGAAAAGTTGAACGCACCTTTTGTTTATGAACCGATTCATTAAGCTTCATGAACCGACAAGTTAAACACAATGAACCAAACACATTTCGTTTGCAAAAGTTTTGCATTTTGTCATACATGAGCATTTTGTCATATATGAACCGAGTGATTCAAATTCATGAACCAAAAAATTAAACTTCATGAACCTACAAACAATTGAACCCTATTCTTTTCTTTTACAAGATTACGCGTTTTCCAAAGACTAAGAGGTTTTATAGAAAATTGAACTTGTCAGCTTGATCATACAAGTGGAGCACAATGAACTTATAAGTGTAATACAATGAACTTTCGGACCCAACAAAATGAACCATATTCAACAAAATGAATTATTTAATCAAGGATTCATTCCTTACATAAGTTTTTTTAAAATGGACCTTTTCATTTTGTCTAGTACCTCTTTGTCACTTTAACTACTTCCTAGTTAGCATTTGATTACAAAAGATCTACAACAGTTTTTAGTCAATCTGTCCTACATTGCGAAAAAAAAACCCTTGTTCTTTCTATTGCTTTTTAGCCACAAGCTTCAAATGTTTCTTCACTTTTATCATCACAAGTTTCTTTTGGCGAGGACTTTGACGTGTTTGTCCAACACCTTCCTTCTTTTCAAGCCTTTAGGCGCCACCACTGTCATATGCAAAAGCAAGGTTTAATAAGATTTCATGCTTCTAAGAGTACATCCTCATGAACCTCTAAGTATAAGGTTATGAACTGTAATAAGATGATGCAACAAGGTTTTCATGAACCATATCATAAAGGGTTATGAACTTAATAGGATAAGAGCATGAACTGTCACATAATATTTTCATCAAGTGCATTATACTCAAAAGAATTGGAAACTAGTAATTAAGGGTTTAATAAGATTTTCATGAACATAAGAATGCATGCTCATGAACCCCGAAGTATAAGATTATGATCTGGGATAAGATGATGCACCAAAGTTTTCATGAACCATATCATCAAAGTTTTCATGAACCATATCATCAAAACTTATGAACTTAACTGAAAACGAGCATGAACTCGTAAATATATGATTTCATTAACCTTTTGTTGCAGGAGATTGAATTTGCTTTTGTCTATCATCTTGAGCAGTTTTGCTTCGAATTTATCTCGTTTGACAAGTTTCATCTGTATTGGCTTCTTGTAGTATACCTAACCAAACAGCCACACCAAAGACTTACGAAGAGGGAAAAAAAACTCAAACTATTCTAACAAATATCTCAAAACAAAAATCTCTTTTTATCACATCAGAGTTGATTTCACAACTCAATTTGATGAAAACAGTCCTTGATATAGGGTAGAAAATTAAAGACTCCATCCATACACTCAGCAAAGAAACTCTATTGCAGCCAATTTCCAATAAAGCATATTATCATGACATGATATATTACTCGCCTATATGGCATGCCAAAATTTCAACGAACTAATAACTTTCTGAATCCCACTGCACTTCTAATTGCTCAATCCAATACAACATAGAAAACATCCACAAAAATCTCTTTTTATCACATCAAAACTGATTTCACAACTCAAATTGACAAAAACAGTCCTTGCTATATCGTCCACAAGCTGATGATAAAACCCTAACTCAATTCAAAGTAAACCTAACCATTAAATCCTCACAAAGTCACATAACCAGACGAGACAATTCAATCACTCGCAAAATTACTAATTAATAAAGTTATTAGCAAAATTACGTTTATGAACCGACAAGTGATTTTGAATGAACCGACAAGTTGAGCATAATGAACCGATAAAAAAAGTAACCAAGCAAAACAACATCAAGAACCGACAAGTGATTTTGAATGAACCAAATGAAATTTCACCATATGAACAAAAGTGACGATGACGAGATTCTTACGAGATTTCGCCATGGCTAGCGGCGATGGTGACAGCGGCGGTCGACGAAAGCGGTGGTCGACGACAACGAGAGGACGGCGACGGTTGGCTAAGTGAGAGGACGGTGACGGCTGAGCGAGCGACGCCGGACGGAGATCTGGCGATCGATCTGGTGAAATCGCTCGGAGATTTTGTAGATCTAGCGAAATCGCTCGAAGATCCGGTAGATCTGGCGATATCGCTAATGGTGGACGGCGGAGAAGGCGATGGAGGACGAGCGACGGTGGAGGGAGCGACGGCGGACGCGCAACGGCGGAGGAACGTCGGTGGATCGAGAGAGAGGTGGTGAGGAGCATGGTGGATCCAGAATCGCCCAATCGATAGAGGGAGTAGGTGAGATCGAGAGAGACGCTTTGAATGAGGGCTTAGGGTTTGTCCCATATGTGGGGGCTTATTTGTCTTTTTAGGTTAAAATCAATTTATTTACAAATTTGTCACCTTGTCATCCCTTTTTCTTATTTCCTTCTTCAATTTCAACCGTTAGATCTTTCGGATCTTACGGTAGAGATTGTTTCTCATTTTACACTATAAGGACAGTTTGCACTAGAACCAAATTCTTAAAAATAATATGTAAGATATGCTGTAACAAATGCATGAATATTAAAAGTGTAATTTGGGTTTCAGTATGAGGCCATGAGTTTCAACTTCAAAAGAAACAGTAAGTTAAATCAATTTGGATGAAACTCCATTTTGGATATGGAATATTGAAACTAGCATAATGGAGACCATCTCTAACTTTTGACTCCACCGCTTCCATTTTTTGTCTCCAAATTTAATCTCCTATTTATCATCATATGTCACATGACAATATATTAACCATTAGTTAAATTAATATGTAATTAGATTTTTTTGTCAAGTTTAACTTAATAAAATTAAGTATAAATAAGATCAAACTTCATATTTTATTTTTATCTATCTATATATACTAAATTTATGTATGTTTGGATTGTTTTAGAATTTAAATTATATTTGGAGCTAGATTAGGGTAAACAAAAAAGCATTTAATCGCTTTTTTAATTTAACTCGTTCTCTGAGCTTTAAAAGATTACAAAATATTAGTACTTTTTTTATATAACTTAGTTTGCACAAATTTCGCAATGTTTCATTTATTTGTAATTTCAAATAGTTTTTGTGTTAATATATGTAGTAATTGTGTATACAAAAATAAATAACGGTTGGGAATTGGAAAAGTGAAAAACGGGTTTCATGAGGCTCATAAGTTTTATTGATATTTAAGTGATTAGGAAAAATGAAATTGAAGAAAGATATAATGATGTGGATGAGAGAAAAATGATAAAAGATAAGATTTCATCGGTTTTCAAAGGTCCAACCAACATTCATGGTTTAAGCAGCCATTCAAAGGCGCAATAAAAATGTTAGATAAATGTATAAGATTTTGTATTTTGGGACCTAGTCAGGCGATTTAATCTATTACTCAAAGATTATCGATTCTACTCTCATCTTTAATCAAGGAGTTTAACCTTAAAAACATAGTATCCCAATGTTATCAATTTGACGCTCGTTAACCGTGCTCTCAATAAGGAAAAGTATTCGGATTTTTTTCTTCTTCTGATTCTCTGTCTGTATTTGTATTTTCCACACCAATGTTCATGAATCTTACCCTATTTTGACGCCTATAGATGCATGAATTAAATCGAAAAATAAGTATGCAAATGAAACGACTAGGAGCTTGAAATTAAGATGGATGCTCAAAACTTTGACACAACTCCTTTCAACTTGTCGGTATAAAAGAGTAATTAAATTCAACAAGTTATGTATATATATTGCATATGTTAAGAATCTCCATGTAAGAAAAATATATAACTAAATCTAATTTGTTAGAAAGATTTACAGTTTTGTAAGAGAGTTGCACTTAATTAAGATATGTTATTAACTTCAATTTTCTTAATACAAATTAACCTTAAATTTTAAAAGAGTTAGAGTAGTATTGATTTTCAATTTTTCATCCAATATTTCTCTTGTGAATTTGTATATTTATCCTTGGATATTATAATTCATGCAATAATAATACACAACAATTAATTAGTAACGGAAAGAAAGTTCTATATGCTAAACGCAATTATAATATCAATTCATGCATGCATGTCCCCACGTGTCCTTTTGACGTATTGACTTTCCAAGTGTGATGAGCTAAGTTTACGCTTTGACCGTCGCCATAAACTATTGTATTCTCTATTCTCAACATCATATTCTCATTCTGATAAAAAAAAAACATCATATTCTCATTTTTTGTTATGCGTCCCTTTTTTTCCTCTTATTTTACTAGGTAAAATAGTAATTCTCTCAAAATGTATACTTTTTTTGATTGATATATAAGGCTGCGTGATCTGTCTCGTATTTTAGATCAATTTTAAATATAAATTTTGGATGTATTTTCCAATCCAAAAACTTATCATATACATACGTATATTGGTAACCAACATATGTATCTCGCATAAGAAATTCATACTACCCTAGTTATTTGCTCACCTACTACAACGTACGTTTCTTGTACAAAATTAAGCTATCGGCTATCGCTCTCATGAGTATCTAAATAAATTGTAAATTATTATAATCTATTATTATAAAGTATAAAGCATAATACAAGTATTTGCTAAAATTTACACCGTATTATCAATGTTAAATAAAATAATAATTATATTCTTTAAATATTATCTTGATATATACTACATATCTTATCCCATCTTTGATATCTTAAAAAAGTATTTTTCATCAAACTATTAAATATATTTTTCGTTTTAGGCATTTTTTTTTCTTTTATGAAGATTCTATATAGTTAATTCAAATAATAATTTCATAATTTAAATTTAAAAAAATGAAAATACATATTAGGTCAATATGTTTGGATTTAGGTCTGTCGGATATGGATTATACATTACCGACTGAAAAATAGACTCGGGTTAAAATTCGATCTCGGATCGATTAATTCAGATTTATACTCACACTATTCATACATGGTACGAGATTTATATTAGACTTACTTGTTGTCTGTCCTATCTAGATCTATATTCAATCGATTAACTTAGATCATGTTTGAACAAGTCTACGTCAAAGCAAATTACCATTGTCGAGCTGAGTTTTCAATCATCATGAGGAAGAAGAAAAAGGGTCTCTTGAGTGTTCTTCTACTTTTATTTTTTCTTTTGGAAGGTGATTCAAGTTAATTGACTATGAATACATTTATGCATCGAATTAAAACATAATCTCATGTCATTTACTTCCTGGAACCTTCCGTTATAAAAAATATGGAGTGTGTCAATTAATTTTCAATCTATACCTAGATTGTTTATCAAGAGTTGGGTCATTTTTTTCCAAAGTGTTTCATAAAGTATTAAGACATGCTTTAATTTTCATTTCCAAGAGTTGCCATTTTAGTTTCGTAGCTAAAACAATCGTTGGAATGAGATTAGTTAATAGTAATACTTTGGCACTGACTTGGTTTTTGCATCCTACGTCATGTTATACGTCTCATGTATATTGTGGCTAGAAATCTGACAAATCAATTGATTTGATTCAAACGTACAAGTTCTTCTATTGATTTCCTTGTCGAAAAATACTTATAATAATGCATGAACCGTGACGGCTTGTGTAAGAAAAACAACGATGAGATATAACATTTTGTTATTTAAAAAACGTACACACATTCATTAAAGATGATGAAAATGTATAAATAAATAAAACTCGAAATAAAAATCAATTTTTTTAAAAAAAATTGATTAATAAAAAATAAATATAAATTGACAAAAAGATTATTATTCTAAGAATCTTAATTTGTTTCGTAAATTGTAACCAAAGGTTAAAAATCAGTAATTATATTTTACCATTTAGAAAATGGGTGGACTCATCTTATCAAGACATTATATTTAAGATATAGTGAAACCTCTAGTTGTTATAAAACAAAAGCCTTAATATCAGTCCTTATATTAGTTATAAACAACGTTCCAGATTTAAGCATATATGGTTTCATATGGTTCAAATTGATGAATTATATAAGATCTTTTTCCTTAATTTACTCTCTCCCCAAATCAAGAAATATTATCCAAAAGAATTTCAAAAACAAATATTTTCCCTCGTTTAAAGATTTCTCTCCAAATTAAACGGACTCTAGTTAGCCCTTTGTCTTCCCCTCTCACAATTCCATATTCCATCGTTCCGGGTTAGCAAAAGTCTCTCTCATTCATGGCTCTATTGATTTTGTGCTCATGTCTCTCTCTCTCTCTCTCTCGGGCTAATACCAAATCATCTCATTTCAATGCTTGTCTTGGATTTTTCCAACTTGAAGCAAGGAGTTGAACGAACCCTACTTCATCCAACGCTTGCGATTTCCGTCTTTATATCAGTGTGTCACACAAATTAGCACCGGAATTCAGGGGTTTATCTCCGCCCAAATTTTATTCTCATTAGAAATCTAGGTTTTTCATTCAACGCTTGCAATTCTCATATTCAATTCTTGCAATTCTCGTATTGAAAATAGCTTTTGGCTAGTTTTTGTTTTTTTTTTGTTTACAGGAATTGCACAATGACTACTCCAAAGAAATTAACAAACCTCCAAAAAAAATGGTTAAAGGTTATGTCTATTGCAAAAAAATAAATCATTTGTTTTGAGTAAATTGTTTGGTTCAATCAAATACAATTTCCCCCATTGTCTAATGATTTTGATGTTAGGTAAGATTTTTGTGATGATGAATGAGTGATTGAAGTAACGGGTTTATTTGGAGAATTTAGATTTGAATTTACTTGCATATTACCCTAAATTATTTATGTATGTTTATGAATATTCGAAATCTAATAGTGAATTCTTGTCATGGGTTAAATTTGTAGATATTTGATTTGAATTTATACGTGTATCCTCCTGAATTATTAATGTTTGTATCTGAACATATGAAGCCTAATGGTGGCACATCAGTGAATTTGTAGAATGCATGTGAATTAAGTGTACTGTATCTTGAATATAGTAATGAATGACTATGATTTTTCAATCTTTGATTGGAATATTCATAATGCATGAAGACGTTGGATATTATATTTTTCATAGTGTGAAATGGGAATTCGGATTTATTGATATGAAGTTGTTTAGATATAATGACGTTGATATTGAATATGAATATATGGAAACCTGAATTCTAGGTAGTTTAATATGAATTTTTAAGATAATTACATGAATCTTCTTATGAAGTATGATTTGAATCGATGATGTAGTAACTTGAATGTTGTTATTTATTTTTTGAATTGTGAATATATGGTTTTTGAATGGAATGGTTTGTGAAAATATATATGTTTTGAATTGATGTAGTAACTTGAATTGAGTGAGTTCTGGGTAGCATAACTTGAACTTGTAAAAATATCACATGAATGGTCTTATAAATTATTTAGATAAAGAATACTATATATGAAGTATGATTTGAATTGGTGATGTAGTAATAAGAATGTAGCTATGTATGTTTTGAACTGTGAATATATGGTTTCTGAATATATGTTTTTGAATTGATGTAGTAACGTGAATTATATTATGGTAACATAATCTGAATTTGTAAGATAAACACATGAATGGTCTTGTGAATTATTTGAATATAGCATATTATGAAATATGATTTAAATCTGATCAAATTTGAAATTATAGTCATTTCACTCTGAATGTTTATGTGTTGTTTCATGTTTGTGAAAGATGTAGTCTTGAAAGTTGGAATATATCGAGATGATTGAAGAACATAAAAAAGTTTAAAGAGAATGGAAAACATGATGGGGATCAAAGACGACAATAAGCACTAAAAGAAGAAACTATTGTTCATTTATATTTTACAATGTAATCAAATTCAATTCAATTTTATTCATTCGTGAAATTATTGAGAGAATATACAATTACTCGTGTTTGTCAAATTCTATGTATTACGAGTACATATTTAATGTTTGATATATTTATATTAGTAGTTTCACCTCAAATAAGACAATATAGTTCAAATTCGACAAAGTCACCTACATATGCAAATCACGCCAAATTACAATAACCTTTGAATATTGTTAAAAAAATTTTGAAATCATATTCAAGCATGTAATTGATAAACTCAACAATTTTTTTAGTCAAATATTGAATCAATATTATCGAATATTGAAGTAGCATGGTTGAATGTTGTTTAGTCGAATACTGAATCAATATTATCGAATATTAAAGTAGCATGGTCGAATTTGTAATGACTGACGAATGCATACATGAGATTTGTGCGAGTTATTTTTTCCAAAATATGGTTATAATTTTGAAAACAAAATCAATGTTTATATATGAGTTTCCAAATCTTTGTGTTTCAGAATCTCATTAATTTTTTTACTCTTTTTCTTTATCAAATTTATTAAGAAACAAATCTCTTAATTCTAGGAGTTTCCAAAATCATTGATAGCAGTTATAATTAGATATATTCAGCCCACCATTATTAGTATAAACATCTATCTTAACCCTCCATTTTTGCAATTTAACACTCTAAAATTGTTCTTCCGCTTCACTATAGCAAGTGTTTTATCTAAGCCTCACTCGATAAAATAGTGAGCTGATAAAAAATAAAGTAGTACACTTGGGATTGCATTCGATCCAAAATCTCAAACCGTCTTTGTGTGCAACTTTCTGATGCCAAAAGAATACACTTAGCGAAGGATGATAGGAGCTTTTTAAATGGTTGCATCATAAGGACGTTGCTGAAGGAATTGTGTCCTTTAATAAAAGTTGCAATTACCGAACATGGAATAGGACAGTTGATAGAGAGATTCAATCCAGTTATTTTAGGAGTCGTAGTGTTTTGCTAGAAACCAACTACGATTAATGGATTAAATAGTTTAATCCATAGCTATTATAATTGGGTCCTATGAGGTCACACACATTGAGTTGACGGGCTGGATCAGCGGGCTGAAAGTCAGCCCAATAAGAAAAGGATATATTTATTTGGAGAAATAAATATATAAGGCCTTTACAGGAAAGAAGAGAGCAAGGGTTTTTCATAACTTTTACGTAAAACAGAAAAAACTCTCTTCTCCTCTTTTCTTCTAGTCTTTGGCACTTCGATCTAGCAATCGAAAGCGAAGGAGATCCAGATCCCGTGCTCGTGTGGACTGATTAGAGAAGTCACAATTGAGGCTTTATCTCTCGAAGGAAGAACCCTAATCGCGCATCAAGAGGTATTTTACTAACCCTAATTTTGTCTCTGATCAAGAATGCTTTAGATCCATGTTTAGGTGCAAGAAATTGTTTCTGAAATTCCGCTTATACGCATCTAAAACCCTTCAGTGGTATCAGAGCTTTAAGCATCTCTTGATTGGATCAAAGATTTAGGTTTTTGTTCTTGATGCAAATTTTGATTCAAATTGATATATAATTCTTGTGCTTGATTGAAATAGAGATTTTAATTAATTGGATTATAGGGTACTTGAGTTTGGGTAATTGAAATTGGATTTCAGTCCTAATTTGTACCGTGTATGAAATTCACCTGTGACTTGATCGAAGGTACTGCGTACTGTACGCGTGAAAATAGTACCGTGTTTCAATTGTACTAGTACTACGGAGTAGTATTGAGTACGCACAGTAATCGGACTTTGCACAGTAATTGGATTTTGTTGGAATTGTCCACGGCTGTGCAATTGGTGGAAGTGTATTGGTGGATTTGTCCACAAGCCTTACGTGATCAAGTGGATTTCAATTGAGATTTGTACAGAAATTTCAAGCGGATCTCATTGGTGGAATTGTCTACCGTCCGTACGTGATCAGGCGGGTGTTTTGTTTTACTTTTGGTTCAATTGCCTACATGACAGTAGGAACACAATTGTACCTGCGTGCCCATCAACATGTATTTGACATGAGTTTGTACGGTACATCAACATAATATATTGCACAGTGATCATCTTAAAATTGAAATTGGATTTTGATTTTCTTGTGCCTTAATTAATGAGAACATATATATAATACATGCAATTGTGTTGTTTTATTATATATTATGATCATAAAATTAGATTTTGTGATCTAGTGTTCTCTAAATATTATGTGTACAATTGGATAAATTAATTGTTAATTTTATCTTTTGTCCCATGTTAATTTGGATCTAGACTAGGTCATGATCCAATTTAAGAAAAAGGAAATTTTTCATAATACATGTTAACATAAGATCTTATCGGTATATTAGATGATATTGTGATATTATCTAATATAATAATTTCCTAAGGAGTTAGGAAGTCCCACTAAAATAAGATAAAATATTTGATATTATATCTTGATCATACAATTTTGTCCAATTATATGCACATTGATGATTAATTTTGATTAATATTATATATTAATTTCTTTTGAATCAAAATTTTCATATTAGTTTTCATGAGATGAATTGTCTAATAGATATATGCTTGTTTTATAATATGATTTTAATTCTTGCATATGAATGGTTCATAATATGATCTTCATGAGATGAATTGTTTAAGTGTTGCATAAGTTATTTGTTATGTTTTTGTCACTAGTAATAAATGACCAATGCATGCTTAAGTTCCCAAAAGAATATTGGGGCAATGTCTTTCCATATCATAACCCATGACGTTTATTGGTTTTGGTTGGATGGGCTTC
The DNA here is from genome assembly GCA_934048045.1 of Polygonum aviculare. Classification (NCBI taxonomy): domain Eukaryota; kingdom Viridiplantae; phylum Streptophyta; class Magnoliopsida; order Caryophyllales; family Polygonaceae; genus Polygonum; species Polygonum aviculare. The sequence goes on along the minus strand of OW204030.1, from coordinate 2,544,231 downwards.
GCAAAAGCGAGGGTGTCCTTCTTAAACAATGAACTAGTGAGGGTGGATCTATACGGGGGTTCATAAACTTTGATATGGTTGTACCCAACAAGAGACCAAAAGGCAAAGTTTTGGATTTTGAGACATGGAAGTGGATCCTACATTGGATGTGGACCACTAACCAAGAATTATAAGGAGTTATAATTAGCAATTGTTGCTTACCTTGAACACACAAGATTTAGGGCAGTGCAAAAGTACGTTGAGTCTTGTTTGGAATAGGATCTTGGAATCATTTTATTCACTGGGAACATAAATTGTTTATTTGAATAAAATGTGCATTTACTTGTTTTAAAGCATGTTTAATATTAAGTATTTGCATGTCAAACATGAACTTTTGTTTTGTTATTTCCTTTTGTAGAAAGCATGTCTAGCGATAATTTGAAATTCACTCTGTGCTCAATTGTTGAGAGAAACAAGCTCAATGTAGCAAATTTTCCTGATTGTGATCAGAATTCAAGAATAGTTCTCAAACCCAAAGGACGTGAGAATGTCTCAGCAATCCTAATTCTTGTTCTGACTGATGCCTCAAATGTTGAGGAAAAGACAACAGAAGAATCATATCCAAGGGAAAGGCAAACAAGTTGCAAAACCCAAGGAAGGTGAAAAGCCAAAGGTGACTGCTAACCATGATTGCTTCTACTACAAGGATAAAGAACCCTAGAAGAGGAATTGTCCCAAGCACTTGGAGGACAAGAAGAACAGAACTGTGAGTTCTAGTTCAGGTATTAATGTTGTTGAAATTTTAACAACCAATGCTACTACTTGGGTATTAGATACCGGATGTGGTTTTCACATTATTTCGAATGTGGATGGCCTAAGAAGTAGGAGGCAATTGGAGAAAGGAGAAATAGACCTACGCATTGGAAATGGAGCAAGGGTTGCTGCGTTTACCGTAGGAGATTTTAGTCTATTTTCTACCTTCTGGTTTAGTTTTAGAACCAAATAATTGTTATTTTGTTCCTACTATTACTAAAACCTTGTTTTAGTTTCAAGTTTACATTCTGCAGGATTTGAGATTGATATCAAGAATGGAAGTATATCTATTTTAAGAAATGGAATCTTCTATGCTTGTATTCCAATGGTTAATGAACTATTTGTATTGGATCTCAAATCAGAATAGTATAACATTAATACTAAAAGGCAAAAATCAAATTGTTTGAGTGAGTCCTATCTATGACATTGTCGTTTAGATCACATTAGCTTGAATCACATGAAGAAGCTCCATAAAGATGGAATTCTAAAAGATATGGATTGTGAATCTATTGATTTATGTGAATCATGCTTGATGGACAAGATGACAAGGTCACCTTTCAAAGGAACAAATGAAATGGCTAATGAACTTTTGGCTATAATACATACTGATGTATGCGGGCCTATGAGTACAGAAGCTAGAGGTGGCTATAGATATTTCATTACATTTACTGATGACATGAGCAGATATGGGTATATCTATCTTATGTCACATAAATCTGAAGCCTTTGAAAAGTTCAAGGAATTCCAAAATGAAGTAGAGACTCAAACTGGCAAAAGGATAAAAGCACTTTGATCTGATCGTAGTGGTGAATACTTAAGCCATGGATTTGATCATCATTTGAAAAATTGTGGGATTGTAACACAATTGTCTACTCCAAGGACACCACAATTGAATGGTTTGTCTGAAAGGAGAAACAGGACCTTGTTGGACATGGTTCGATCTATGATGAGTTTTGCTGACCTTCTGGTATCCTTCTGGGGATATGCACTCACTATTGTTGTATTTACACTAAACAGGACTCCGTCAAGGACTGTAGACAAGACCCCATATGAGATATGGACCGGAAAAGTTCCAAAGTTGTCTTTTCTGAAAATATGGGGATGTGAAGCTTATGTAAAGTGTTTACAAACTGATAAGCTTGTACCTAAATCAGACAAATGCTATTTTATAGGATATCCTAAAGGTAGTTTTGGATATTATTTCTACAGTTCCACTGCACAAAAGTTGTTTGTTGCAAGGGATAGTGTCTTTTTGGAAAGAGAGTTTATTTCCAAAAAGTCAAGTGGGAGAAATATTCATCTTGAACCGGTTCTTGATGAAAAGCAACAAACACAACAACAAGATGACATAGTTGATGTCGAGGATGAGATGGATTTGTTTAAAGGCCAAGGATATGATGTTATCCAAGAACCTGAACAAATTCCTCAAGAAGCAGATCCACAAATAGTTGTGGAACATGCTGAAATCTCAGATCCACAAATAGTTGTGGAACATGCTGAAATCTCAGTTGTTGAACCAGTTGAACTCCTACGTAGATCAAACAGGCAAAGGTTTCAACCAACACGATATGATGATTTCATCTTGACCGAAAGCCTTGATGTTCTAATGTTAGAACATGGTGAGCCTGCTACCTATAAACAAGCAACGACGGGTCCAGACTCCAAAAAATGGCTTGAGGCCATGAAATCTGAAATGGATTCCATGTTTGAAAATCAAGTCTGGGACTTGACAGATTTGCCAGATGGGGTAAAACCCATAGGATGCAAATGGGTTTTCAGACTTAAGATTGACAAAAATGGAAATGTATCTGTATACAAAGCAAGAGTAGTTGCTAAAGGTATTAAACAGATTCATGGTATTGACTATGATGAAACATTTTTGCCAGTTGTCATGATTAGATCCATAAGGATAATCCTAGCTATTGCCACTAATATGATTATGAGATTTGGCAAATGGATGTTAAAACCGCTTTTCTGAATGGTATTTTGGAAGGATGTGTACATGACACAACCAGAGGGTTTTGAGGATCCAAATCATGCTGGGAAGGTGTGTAAGCTTAAGAGATCTATTTATGGGCTTAAGCAAGCATCTAGGAGTTGGAATCTTCGTTTTGATGAAAAGATCAAAGAGTTTGGTTTTATCATATGTGAAGAAGATCCTTGTGTATATACGAAGTTTAGTGGGAGTAAGGTGGTTCTCTTAGTCTTGTATATGGATGACATACTACTTATTGGGAATGACATTCCAACGCTAGAGTCCGTTAAGGAATGGCTGAAGAAATGTTTTTCACTGAAAGACTTGGGAAAAGCAGAGTACATACTTGAAATAAAAATCTATAAGGATAGATCTAAGAGATTGCTAGTACTATGTCATGATCTTATATGGATAAGATTCTTGATAAGTTCAGTATGCAAAATTCAAGTTTCAAATCTAGACATGTTATGAGGAAGTATCATCTGACTCAACAAATAGTTGTTGAAGGTAACATCAAGATGTGTAAGGTGCATACAAAAGACAATATTGCAGATTCTTTGACTAAGCTTATGCCTAGGGCTAAGCATGATAGTCACGCTAAGGCTAAGGATCTCAAACACATTGGTGAATGGTTGTGAGATTGCCTTGTATTACATTATTTCTGCTTAGTGTTGGACACTTGTTATGTTTGACTTTCTAATAATATATGATATTTCATTCTTTTCTATATATTATACTGATTAATATATAAATAATATGTCCGAATATTTCATAGTTCGTAAATGGGCTCACCTTAAGTGTTTTGGTGAATGAAACCCCATTAAGTGACTACAGTTATGAATTATTGCACGTCCATAGTTTGAATCATTAAATAGGACATAGATGATTTCGTTTAAAACTATATTGTACATTGACTGATAGCTCAGGGTTTCATGTGCTATGGGGACATAGAGATGTCCAGTCAATTACATAGATATGTATGGATGATACATATCGGACAGACCAACCTTAAGACTCTCCAAAAGGGATTGTGGAGTTTTAAGTTGACCATGATTGGTGGATTCCTTAAACATGAGTATGTTATGTATCCTAATTGATGATTGGTTTGTCTTTGATATTGCTAAACGCTCTCCGTAAAAGGGGGTTATAAAAGCAATTATTGGGATTGCCAAAAGTTGAGTGGGAGCCATAGTCATACAAGATTGGAATTGTCCTCCTTATTCATGTATACATTGATGCATGAAGAAGGAAAGGTGTCTAGGCCACTTGAAGAGCTAGAACTAGAAAATGCATGGCCATGCTCGAATGGATTAATCGTAATCATTCGTTATTTGATAGTTCGAACCCAGGTATTCAAGAAACATATTTGATGGGAGATATGAATGTCAGCATATCATCAAATAAGACATTAAGTGACAAAGGTATCTTAAAATTGCACACTTGTTTTCAAGGACAAGTGGGAGATTGAAGGAATTGTGTCCTTTAATAAAAGTTGCAATTACCGAACATGGAATAGGACAGTTGATAGAGAGATTCAATCCAGTTATTTTAGGAGTCGTAGTGTTTTGCTAGAAACCAACTACGATTAATGGATTAAATAGTTTAATCCATAGCTATTATAATTGGGTCCTATGAGGTCACACACATTGAGTTGACGGGCTGGATCAGCGGGCTGAAAGTCAGCCCAATAAGAAAAGGATATATTTATTTGGAGAAATAAATATATAAGGCCTTTACAGGAAAGAAGAGAGCAAGGGTTTTCATAACTTTTACGTAAAACAGAAAAAGCTCTCTTCTCCTCTTTTCTTCTAGTCTTTGGCACTTCGATCTAGCAATCGAAAGCGAAGGAGATCCAGATCCCGTGCTCGTGTGGACTGATTAGAGAAGTCACAATTGAGGCTTTATCTCTCGAAGGAAGAACCCTAATCGCGCATCAAGAGGTATTTTACTAACCCTAATTTTGTCTCTGATCAAGAATGCTTTAGATCCATGTTTAGGTGCAAGAAATTGTTTCTGAAATTCCGCTTATACGCATCTAAAACCCTTCAGTTGCCCCTTGTCTCTCCAAACTATGATTAGGGTTTTCTTATATTTGAAACATTCATTGATCCGATAAAGAAACATCAATTTAATTTTTATCCATATTCAATCCAATCTACTAACGTTTTGACTATTTGGATCGAGGCTTAGAAAAATTAACAACTGGTTTTGAAAAGAACACAACAACGTGACAATGTTGATGATGTTGGGAGCATTTTACAACCCATAAACCAATAATTGAATGATCGACTAAAAAGTCGAAAATCAATATATTTAAACAAACGGATAATTGATTCGGATATCCGTCACTTCGTCCGAAACTAGATTTAAACCTAATAGAAGTTTGAAAGGTACTATAAACGGATAGTCTGGATAGTCCGGATATATATACATCCCTATTTTTTCTCATAACCAAAGTCCGATGGGCGCAAATTCCAATTGTATGGATGAGTAGAGTGAGCTAGTCTCGGTCATGGTAGATGTACCGTGTCACTAAATTAACCTCGTTGGACTAACACAGCATTTTCACTCACTTCATTATGAACTATAGGACTTTCTTACCACACTACACTTCATGAAAACGGTACTTGTGGGCAATCTATGTCAGTAACGTACGTATATACCCAATTAATCATGCATGCAAGCAAGAATTGAGTCAACTTACCGGTCCAAAAAACTACATGCTATTTCTCTTTACAAGATTAGTATATACCGTGTATATAAATGAGTGTGTCCTAAGATACTTTTATGGAACAAATATAACAACCACAAACGTTTACGTGCCTAAGATTGATGGTATACTCACAAATTCTTATAAAGGTTTTTTCTATTGTGTGTCCTAACTAAGCGTACTAAACATAGAAACTAAAACCCAAAAAATGAAATGGTGAACCCGTCATAAAAAAATTTAACAGATTCAAGTTTCAAGATTTAATAAATCTTTTCATTAGTAGCTTTGCTTATAGAGAAAAATCCATGTACGAACCGCAGCATTAGTTGATCTCTCGTTTGAATAACCTAGCTTGTATGATTAAGAAAAATCTAAACTTATTGTGTGTCCTAACTCATCATATTATAAGGAGGAGTGCTATTGTAAGAAAAGATAGCAAACAAGACAAGAAAAGTAACATCAATCTCGAGCAGCACTCACAGAATATACTTACTAGACACGACGTGCATATACAAGTGGAAAACCAAAGATTACCATGTCTTCTTAAGAGAATGGAGATCAAAGCAATTAAGAACAAGAAACAAATATTATTAGCACGTAAATCCATCTCAGACAAAACAAGAATAGTATTGTGTTTTTAACTATCATTAACATCAAATCCGTTGTCGTCCAGCGGTTAGGATATCTGGCTTTCACCCAGGAGACCCGGGTTCGATTCCCGGCAACGGAATTTGTTTTTTGCCAATTTTTGCTAAAATTGGAATTGTAGGCCTAAAGTTTTGGTCCATGCTTTATATTGCAGCTGAATTTGGGTTACATTGTTCATCTACTAGTGGATTCGTTCCTCTGTTTCCAACAAGGATTGAAAGTTGATTGCTATATTAGATCTTTCAGCAGATACAGATTGATCTGAATAGCCATATGCATAACACTTTAACCACAATGAAACAGAGATGAACAGAATCTCGTCGTCTCGAGAACTAATAAGAAAGACATGGTAACAATGCCATTGTAGTAGAGCATTGCCATTTTTTGTAGAATAGTATGTTTTCATGAACATGAAACTCTAGTGAGCACGCTCCTTAAGAACTTCAAGATCCATTTCAGTCGGGTCCGTCGCCTGAATCTCATAGTGAATCCCGTCCAGCGCTCTCTTGATCCTGTCCTTTGACGTCGCGTACAGCATCTTAGCGCGAATCCGAGACGTGTCAGGAGACCTAATCATATTAACCAAGCAAAAACAACAACAACAACCTCTGTTACCTCAAAAAGACAATCTATCTAAGTTCATAGGATTGAACAATTGAACAAAAGCCGATTCTGTACTGACCATGCAATGAAGAAAATCTTGCTCTTTTGGCAGTTCTCGGAAGTCACGAAATCAAAGTCATAGACCGCGTATCGACAATCGTTATCGGGCAAGGCTGAGGTGAAATCCTCGTAGCTCTCGGCTGGCCCGCCGGTCTTCTCCACAACAATCTCCTTCTTCTTCTCGTCGATCCTGAAGATCACGTAGCGATGCACTTTCTTCCTCTTCAACTCCATGAATGTGTCCAAGCTTTGGTCAGCCACACCCATTCCAGATGAAGCATTATTGGACTGGAAGAAATAACACACACTCATTAAGGATTGAGATGACCTTCAAATTTGGTGATTTTTGTCACAAATGTATAACAACTCACAAGATCCATAATTTAGTCCAGAATCCAATAGCCCTATCTAACAAGCATGAGTTATTTAACTCTGATTTTGCTTCCCTAATCTTCTTCTTTGAAGTCCTTTTGAGATTTGACTACTCAACTCAAAAAGGGTTATGTTTTTATCACCAAATACCACTATGAAGTTCAGGATCTTAGGGTTCTGAAAAGCAATACTCAAACTTAACAGCAATACTAATGATGTTCTAATCCATAAAGATCTAATCTTTACTACCTTAACACAAAATTGATGATGAGATGAGCCATAAAGATCAATACTTTGCTACTTCAACTAGCAATTAACGATGATATGAGCCATAAAGATCATAACTTTACTACTTCAACACAAACTCATTGATGATATAGAGCCATAAAGATCAATACTTTACTACTTAAACAACTACCAACAGTCAATTAAGCGGGTAATCAACCACAACAGAAACGGGAACTGTCAATTACAGATGAACAATTAGAGTCACAAGGAACCAATTCCATGAAAATCGAACAGAAATTGCGATTACCCCTCTGAACTTGAACGACATGGCAGGCGGAGTCAATCGGCGAAATGGGTCAGAAATCAGAGAGATAGAGAGGAAAGTATTAAGCTTTGAGAGCAAAAATTGAAGGGCTTGTTGAAAGATTTGGTCTTTATGTGAATGAAGTCGGAAAGGAGACAAAAGCAAAAATGATTTAGAAGAAAGGGCGGTGCGTAGGAATAACGCTGGTGTGCTTTTTTTGTGGGTATCCAAAGCCAACTCCCACGGGTCACACCACTTGCAATTTTACAAGCAACAAATGGCCTTGTAGGAGAGGACAAATTCCACTATACTAGACGTGTTAGGTTAATGAGGATAAGGGTTGGCTTTGCTTCATTTAATATATGTTAATCTTCATGTACTAAATGTCACTAATAATTTGAACAAGTGTATTGATCGTTCAAAGTAGTTTACGGTCTAGTTTATGATCCATTGTTTTAGGATTTGGGATTCGGTCCGGTTCTATTCGAATCGATTATCGGTTTTTCGGCCTCTCTATCTATCAAATCGGTATCAAATTCTTTTGTTATAAAAATAAAATAACATTAAGTAAAAGTGCCATTCTCTCGAATTGTAAACTACTAACAAATCATGCATCAAAACTTTGACCATTCTGGTTACCAGGATCTATTACCCTCGATTAACTTCAATCCCTTGGGTTCATTGAATATGTGATGTTGTTTTAATAAACTTGAACAAGATCTTGCATCTTGCATACACTTTTCTTTTTTTTTTCGAATGTGTTCGGCTACGTTAAGAGCTCATATGAGGACTGAGAGTGCTAAGTCGTCATGTTATTCATATTTTTTTTGATACAAAAGAAAACCACAAACCCCTTGACATTGCAAGAGATTTGTCTCAAACCATGGAGAGAAGAAACCACTCACTCTCCACCTTACATTATTACCCACAAAACCCAAAACACCACAGCCTATACAACGTACACGACCAAGCTCAAGCTATGGCCCTCCTCTCGGACTCGCTACGGCCACCACTCGACCTCGAGCCACCAGCGAAAAGCAAAGTCTCCCTCCTCTCGTACTTCAACTTCTCGGCTTCCTCACGCGAGATTTGGTACGAGTTCATGACCACCTCGACGGGCAACGCCTTGATGAAGGACGTGCTGCCCGCGACCGTCTGGATCATGGAGTCGTCGTTGGTCTTGAACGACACCCACTCGAACCCTTCGTCTCCCGCTTGCTTCACGAGGACAAAGTTCTGAGGCGCCACCACTAGTTGGTTCTCCCTTAGCACGCCGTGGAAGATGTCTTGGCCTCGCTCGTTCACGATTTGGACCCGAGCGCTTCCCCTTGTCGCGTAGATCAGGTTGTGCGCGTTTAGAGTCCAGTGTGGAGCCATTAGCGCGTTCTAGTAAGTAAGCATGTTGCATTAGGTTCAAATGGTAAGTCATAAGCAAGTCTTAGACCACACGTACACATTTAGACGTACTATAGAGCCGCTCTAATATATACCTTGTAAAGGACACCCCTCTCGGCGCTGAGGCGGAGAAGGCGAAGGACGGGGAGGTTAGAGCTAGTGAGGGGGGTGAGCCGACCGGCTTGTGGGACGTAGATATCGGCATTGTAAGGATCGTCGATGCTCGCCCTCATCTTGAGGGCGCAAATGGGCGTTTCCATCCCGTTGGTAACCGAAGCCAATAGGTTGTAGTCACTAGAGCTACATCCACTTCCACCATGGCTTCCTCTTCCTCCTCGGCTTCCTCTATCTCCATGGCGGGTTTCTTCCCACTCCTCTTCTCCTCGGCTTCCTCTTCTTCCATGGCGGGTTTCTTCCCATTCCTCTTCTCCTCGGCTTCCTCTTCTTCCATGGCGGGTTTCCTCCCTTTCTTCACCTCCTCTTCTTCCTTGGCTTCCTCTTGATCCTCTCCCTCTACCATGCATTTCCTCCCACTCTTCTTCTCCTCTACTTCCTCTTCCCCTACCTCCATGGCGGGTTTCTTCGCCTCGGCTTCCTCGGCTCCCTCTTTCACCTTCTCCACGACGGCCCTCTTCCCTTTCATCTCCTCTCACTACGGGCGGCCTAATCACGCGCAACTTCGCGGCCTTCACGATCTGGCCCCGGTTGTCGTCTTCATTGCTTCGAAGACTCTCAACTATCTCCCTACTCACCCCGAACACCTCCTCAAGGATCTCAGGATCCATTCCATCCAAGATGTTCTTAACACCACGTTGCCCTCTTTGGCCTCTCTCCTCCTCGAACTCTCCTTGTGGGTTTCCCGCCAAGAAGAATGCCTACAAAAGCATACCAAATAAAAGCTAGCTCATCAACATTTCCACCTCCATGCATAACCCAAACAATGCTAATTAATTAAGCTCACAAGTAGTTTCTCACCCTAGGAAAGTTCTCATCAAGTTGGTTGATCTCGTTGTTGGTGTCAATGAGATTAACAAGGATCAAATCCTCCTCTCCGTCGTTAAACAACCACTGGACCACTCCGGCCGGAAGGGCGAAAACGTCGCCTTGACGGAATCTCAAGATCTTCTGATGCTCATCTCTAGCTCCACGTCCTTCCGATTCGCCTCTCGACACCGATTGGAACGTCTCCTTGCAACCAGGCAACGCCATCCCTCGAATCCCCCTACCTATATCACAAACCATGCACGTACATTAAAATCAGTTGACCACACCATCTCCTTGATAACTACAACTCCTAACAAATCAAGCATGTACATATATATACCTTTGATGACATAGTAGAGCTCAGGGGAGCTTCTGAAGTAAGGCAAAAGGAGCCCATCGGGCTGAATGAACCGCCTCATGAAGGCGACGCCAGCGCACCGGAACTGGTCCTCATTCGGGTCCCAGAACTCGGTCACACCGGCCTCGGACTTGGTCTTGCTAGAGGGCTCAAGGGCATTGATCTTTGTTGGGAAAACTCGTCTTTTTCCTCTTCGTGTGATTAAGATGGGCAAATGGGACAACTAATGTACAAGCTAATTTTTATGTATTTTGAGGAAAGAGGTTACAAACACTAATTGATTGTATGTGGAACTTTCACCCGAACTCTCACTTACTTACACTCTTCACCCACCCGAGGCCTTAGCCTTAACCCACTCTCACTCATATAGTGAATTGTTTGCCTCACTTGAGTGGTTACTTCACTTGAGTGGTTGTGGAAAATGCTACACATACATGCCTATTTATAGGCTTTACATCTTGGTGGTTTTAGGCTTCTTCATAATTCTAGACAAATCCACAAACTACTATCCTAGCCCACTTATTCTAGTTAATTCTAGAATACTCCACACAATTCTCCTATTTACCAATCTAGCTACATACTTCTAGATTTTTCATTAACCTACCCAAATATTCTAGATGCATTCTTGGATTGGGCTTTATCATTATGGGCTAGTGAATTGATCCACTTCCAATTAAGGAGGGAAACCCAACAATCTCCCCCTTCCCGACTTAATTTGGAAGTGTAACGGTGTCACGATCTCGTCGTTCTTGTGTATCATCACCTTGGTCATCGCGTATGACCAAATCTTCATGCATCCCTTTGTGGATACGATATCCTCTACCTTAACAAGGCGATACTCCTTCATCTTTGATTTCCAAGAGCCAGCTCCCCCTTCAGAGGCATCCGTAAAACCTGACATTGAACTCTTGGAATCCTTATCTTTGATCGGTTCTACCTCTGTGCCCTTTAGCACAGGCTCCTCTTTTGCCAGCTGGAATGAGTGGTCTTCATGCAAGGCTTTCGTCTCTTCTTGCATGGCTTTCTTCCGTTCATAAGTGAGGCTCTCATGCAAGGCTTTTGTCTCATCTTGCATGGCTTTCTTCTGCTCACAAGTGAGGCTCTCATGCAAGGCTTTTGTCTCATCTTGCATGGCTCTTACCCCCTTGGTTTCAGGTTCGCTAACCATTCCACTTCATCGGCTTGTGGTTGCCTTTCATCCGTGAGTATATCATACTCATACGGGGTATCCTTTCTCTCTCCAGAGGATTGTCCTACAATATCTCCATCATCATCGTCGCCATTCTCGGTTGTAACTGCTCCTCGATCAACCTTCTTGTTGATCGGATCCCTTCGCTGATGGCTAAGCTCGTCTCTGGGAGGATCGCGGTGCATGAACTCCTTGGTCTTAGCATCGGGCTCGGCTCGCATCAGGTACAACGACCGTTTCTTCCTTCCTCGAGCCACGATCTGACTTCCTTTGGTGAGCTTCCACTTTCCTTCACCAAAGAGATTCACTAGACCAGCTTCATCTAGTTTTCCCGCCGATATAAGATTGAGGTGCATGTCAGGTACATGCCTCACATCTCTTAGGCAGAGCTTGCATCCTGTATCACACGTTAGGACAATATCTCCTATCCCAACGATCTTGCTCGTGCCTCCATTCCCCATCCATATGTTACCAAAGTCACCATTTTGGTAGGATGAGAAGATACCTTTATCAAAGCTGACGTGGAAGGATGCGCCGGTGTCGATGACCCAGGTGTTATCATCATAGGCAACTTTCCACATATTGCCTCCTCCAACGAGATAAACTTCATCACCTCCGATCGCCATGGCGGTGGTTCTCCTTTCCTTTCGACTCTTCGTTGGGATAAACTCATCTGACTTGACTTTACCGGCCATCTGATCCTTCTTGAAGATTCGACACTCTACTTTCTTGTGACCTATCTTGCCACAATAATAACATGTTATCTTGGATCGTGATTGAGGCTTACCTCGAGACTCCTCTGTGTCTCGGCTCTTCAGAGTGTCGTTTCTTCTTCGGCCATAGGTGACGTGAGCCTCGAACTGGGTGGTCGTGCCTCGTTCCTTCCTCCGTGCTTCTTCGTTGAGAAGGCTATCACTGACGGTGTCCATGGTGAGCTTTCCTTCCGGGGCTGAGTTACTTAAAGTAACCACCAACGTGTCCCAACTCTCAGGTAGGGAACTGAGGAGTAGAAGGGCTTGCATTTCATCCTCAACTTTCATCTCAGCCTTATTTAGCTGATTGACGAGCCCCTTGAAATTGTTCAAGTGCTCAATCATACTTTCACCATCCTTGTACTCCAACTTCACCAACCGTCGCATTAGGAGGGCTTTATTACGAGGCGTCTTCTTTTGAATCATGGACTCAAGCTTTGTCCATAATTCAAAGGCATTTGTGTAAGTAGAAACATACTCGAAAAGAGTTCGGTCAATGTACTTACGTACAACGGCAACCGCCTTTCGATTCAGAAGTTCCCACGCCTTGTCGCTCTTTCCTTCTGGCTTCTTCTCGTTGATGATGGGCTCGTGCAAGTCCTTGTAGTAGAGATGGTCCTCCATCATCGGCCTCCAGTAGGTGTAGTTGTCCGCCGTGAGTTTGAACATGTCACCATCGTAGGCAACGGTAGCCTCCATCTTCAATCGCACGAGAAACCCGGACTATGAACAACCTCGCTCTGATACCACTGTTGGGAAAACTCGTCTTTTTCTTCTTCGTGTGATTAAGATGGGCAAATGGGACAACTAATGTACAAGCTAATTTTTATGTATTTTGAGGAAAGAGGTTACAAACACTAATTGATTGTATGTGGAACTTTCACCCGAACTCTCACTTACTTACACTCTTCACCCACCCGAGGCCTTAGCCTTAACCCACTCTCACTCATATAGTGAATTGTTTGCCTCACTTGAGTGGTTACTTCACTTGAGTGGTTGTGGAAAATGCTACACATACATGCCTATTTATAGGCTTTACATCTTGGTGGTTTTAGGCTTCTTCATAATTCTAGACAAATCCACAAACTACTATCCTAGCCCACTTATTCTAGTTAATTCTAGAATACTCCACACAATTCTCCTATTTACCAATCTAGCTACATACTTCTAGATTTTTCATTAACCTACCCAAATATTCTAGATGCATTCTTGGATTGGGCTTTATCATTATGGGCTAGTGAATTGATCCACTTCCAATTAAGGAGGGAAACCCAACAATCTTGTCGATCCGGCATTCGTTTCCGCGGTCGCGCTCTTCGCCTTGGTGGCGGAATGGGATCGGCCGTCTCCCTTGTTGCTCTACCTCATGGCGGATGCCTAGAGCTAAGAGTGAAGAGCAACTGAAGGCTAAGAGGTACAAGAAGAGTAAAGGTGATAAAGACTTGGCCATATTTGGTGGGGATTGTTTTGAGTTGGGATGGTAAGTGGCGAATGGAAAGTGGGTTTGTATTTATAGGGTTGAAAGAGTGAGTGTGGGATTGACACATAATGGTATGAACTGAGCTGCATTTAGGACATTCTTCAATATGCATGGCTTTGTGGCTCTGTTTTGCTTCCACATAATACTAACAAGTTTGGCCAAGTGGCTTGAGTTGTATAAGCATGCAATTCTCAAGTGCATGTTGTATAGCACCTGGGCTCTTCTGTTAGCTTATGGGTTATTTTTATATGAGAAAGTAGTGATGGTGGTAGTGCTGAAAATGTATATAATCATCTGATGAAGAAGATCAAGGTGGCATTCATTAATGAATGATTGATCGATGTAGACCATTAATTAACCATGCAAAAAAAGACAAGAAGTAGATAGGCCAAACTCTAATATACAGATAACATGTAACCTTTTTGCAAGTAGATAGGCCAAACCCTAAACCCTAAAGCCATGATGTAAAACTTTTGAACTTTTAAGGTGGTTGCCTCTTAGGCATTTCTTGTCTGTTACATTGATAACTAGCATTTCTTGTCTGTTACATTGATAACTATCTGTTTCAACTGTTTTAAAACCCTTGCCATTGTGTTTGTGTTATTATTATGATGTTGGAACAAGTTCAAATTTTTTACTCAAATTTGAAAACAGAGAAATCTGAACCAGTTGGAGGGACACAAGATGGCTATAGTTGGTTTTAGACCAGAAACAATAGGTGAAGGCATAATGGACACTAGAAAAAGTAGATGATAACTTGGTTTCAGCAAGGAAAACAAAAGCTTTCATTCATGAAGCTTTTTTCTAATACTAGACTAGACACTAGATTGCTTGCTTAGTTGCTTGGATTCTTCCTTCTTAACATAACTGGACTGTACATAACACATTTCTTACATCATATAATGATAAGAGAAACCGAAAACCGAAACCCGAATTCGTAAAGTGCAAATGATCTTGGTGCTACAAAAGATGATCAGCTTCAATCTCTTGGCTCTCTAACTCTGCTCTGAATCTGTTGATGAACTCCTCAGCCCTCGCATCGATTCCTCTTAGCTGAGACGACCCATATCCTGAAGAACCGTTACTAGATCCCACCACATCTGATCTAGTAACGGTTTTGGCCTTACCCTTGGGCCCACCCGATCCAGGCAACCCTTCTTTGACCTCATTCGGGTGGGCCCAAAAGAGCTCATCAATGAACACCGGTCGTGGAGCTTGCAAAGACTGCTTCTTGAACCGGTGTTGGTGCTTGGGGCGGTGTAGGGCCATGGAGGCGACACCAAAGAGTTGGCGTCGGTCCTTGGCCTTGTAATGAAGTCGGTTTTTCTTGGAGGGTAACGAAGGATAGTACATCGATGGCGGTGGTGCCTTGTTGTACCTAGTGGCGACTCGTCGGGTTTTTGAGATCTTGATGAACTTGGAAGGATGGAGCTTTTGGAGAAGCTTTGTGGTGATTCTCTTCCATGTTTTAATGGCTGGAAAGAAGCCTTTGCCCAAGGCTAGGCAAGGCATTGTAATGGAGAAATGGAGATAATGTATGTGGGAGTGAAAGTGATGGAGTAGGCTTATGATATATAGACAATAACTCTGCTTAGTTTGTACGCTGGATGTTAGGTCCATCTACTCTTCTTTTATTTTTTTGCGAATAAAACTTGAATTAGCGACTAAGGAAACAAGAAAGAATATATTCTTAGGATGTGGTACTTTGCAATTTTTTAAGAAGGTAAGGGCTTGTAGAAAGGTGTAGACTTTTAGGTAGTACTTTGATGTTCTTACTTAAAAGTGTTTCCAAGCTCTAAGTTAAATTTTCAAACCTATAATAACTAGAGTTGAGTTTGTCAAATTTTAAGTAATTATATCTCTTGAAAACCTTTAAATTCTTCCATCCAACCTCTAATCACAAATTAATATGACTATTAAAGTGAATGAAAAAGTGCATTTTTCAACTGTTGAACCAGATTCGGTAGGTACTTGTTCATATAGTGCTTCCATATATTACAGAAACATCTCCCTCAGAATCATCCAACTTGTAATTTTGAGCATCCAAAACCAATATTCTGTGGTCGCTTAGGGACAAAGCTTTGCAACACATTTGTTTGTATGATGAGCTTATAGCGTGTGCAAGCCGTGGCACATAACAAACGCTTCAATACATGTACAACCAAAATGTTAAATCCTTAGGCTCGACAAATCTTAGGCTCGTGAACTAAATGACAAATGCTATAAGCCTATAAGCCAGATATTTTGTGGTTGTACCGACCGACTCGATCTAATGGAAAAAACGATAGCAAGATTTAGTACGGGAGAACCTTTCCTCGATCACGAGCTCACTATTATAGCCACCACTCGATGTTGAGCCACCATCGAAAAGTAGTCCTCTCCTTCTCGATCTCAAGCCTTTCAACTTCCTCTTCTGGAGAGCCCTTTTATGAGAGCACGATCACATCAATGGGCAACACATTGATGAAGGACAGGCTACCCACCACCATCCATCTAGATCGTGGAATCGTCGTTGGTTTTGAATGACAAGTACGAAGCTTTGGAACGCTACGTATCACCCTAGTGAATTCTCCCTTAATTAGCGTCCCATTAAAGACGTCTTGCCCTCACTTGATCGTGATTTCGGACCCGAGAGCCACCCTTTTTTGCAAGGATGAATTTGTGTGTGTTCCGTGTCCAATGTGGTCGAGCTAGGCCATTATCACGTTCTAATGGATTCAAAGGTTATGTATAATGGTTCGATCAAATAAAAAAGGTTATGTGTAATGGTGATAACACATGTTTAGAGAGCTTCCCTACCTTCATGGCCTTGCCTTTTCTCGCTCTTCGTTACTTCAAAGTTCATAGATCTCCCTAGTAAGCGACACGCCTCCTCGATTCTTATTAATGTATACGTTCTTTACCATATAAAACTTTCAAAAGTTCATAAACGTAACAAACCCTTCTCATAAAATGAAGTGCTTTGGATTCAATTGTTTACATAGGCGGGAAGAGTAGGCTTACATTTATACCTCCAAAAAACCCTCTTTCTACGAAAATGTGAGTTCCTAATGTTGATCACAATCTTACCAGGCTCATTTATGTAATAAGAACTCCTAACCGTCTCTGCCTTTCTCTCTTCCTTGCGAAGCTCAATCTTGTACGAGCCTTCGTCATCTGGCACAAACTCTTCCTTGTATGTCACTCCCCATCCAACAACCATCACATCCCAAACAATTGTAACATGAATCTGTTACACATTTTGAATCAATAGAGCTTAACTAATACACAACAATCAATTGAACTTCTCCTTTAGAATCTTACCTCTCGGGCCGGAATCTCCATCTTCCCGTGCTGTCCTCCCTTGATGACGGTCTCGTAGACATTGTTATCATCGTTTAGCGCAAACTCTTCGTCGTTGTCTTGCTTTAGCCCACCATATTGTACTGGAATGTTCTGAGGCTCTATGTACCTAACATTTGACATCACAAAAGTCAAACATCTAACATACGAAGTTACAAAAGTGGACAGACTTGAATGGTGCACGCTCAATTTACTTAAGAAGCCTTGATGTGATTCTACTATGCCTCTCGACGACAAACTTCTTCCTCGTCCCTGCGCTGCAATGTTGATGCAAGAACTCATGCACCATGTTGTTGAACCACGACGGCGGGTTTACGATGATCTAGAGCCATGACATTAGAAACTTCTTAAAACTTGAACAATCAAGAAGAACATTGATCTTCAAATCAAGGAGAGAAAAAAAGAACTTACGTTTTTGTAGACAATGTCGGGATAATGATCTTGGAAGATCCTCAACATCTTCTTCCCCATCGAAAAGAGATCGGCCATGCCCTTGGCAGGCACATTCTTCAAATCCGAGATCTGGATCATCGAAACCGTGGCCAATTCCCCGCGAATCGACGACTGATCAAAGTCGAATTCGGTCCTGATCACCCGCTCCAACGACTGAATCCTCCACCGGAGAAACTCTTCCCTACTCCTCTCGGTCCCAAACACCGCCTTGTAGAACTCGGGGTCCTCCAAAGCCTCATACATGTTAAAGCACAACGGTCGTCCCTCCCTATCCCTACGATCAGAGAACACCATCTTCTCGGCCACAACACCAACGCCAATCTTCTCACTAAGGATCCCATCAATGCGCTCCCTCCTTCGCCAAGTGAGGGTCCGATAGATCATCTCGTACGCGTCCGGAACCTTCCAATCCCGAGACCGGAGGAATTTCAGCAAGACCGCGTCCGTGGACCCGTGGTCCTTGCTCGGGAGCAACGGGATCCCCCAAATCTGGATCTCGGTCGGGTCCTCGTCGGTGTAATCATCGGACGACAAAAGTAGGTTCGATTGGATCGCTTCCTCCAATAGGCGTCGAAGATCGTCCAAAGCCTTGCTCGCGTTCCTTCCTCGACGAAAGGCGGTCTTGAACGATATGGTTCGGCGTTTCTTCTTCTTGTTGTGGTGCGTGTTGGCGGTGTCGATGATCGGAAGCTCCGTAGCCGGTTCTCCCGAGGCTTGGACTTTCTCGTATTCCGGTCCCCCGACGTCGGAGCTCTGATCCGACGATTCGGCTGATGTGTAGTCTGAGCCTTCTTCCATTTTTTCAAGATGTTCTGGTGATTTAGATTTGGTGTCCGGAGTTTATTGTAGACATGGACGAGGTAGGTAATTCGGTTGTAGAAAAGGGAGGGAAAAAATGAGGAAGGGTTAGTTATTAGGATTAGGCGGGAAAGGATAACGAATTGTTTGGGTGAAAGTAAAAGCTAATAATTGTCAACCGAATTGTAAACAATAGAGGTTGAGGGAAGAAGATACATTCTTCTGTCTTCATTACACGTATAAATAGAAGTACATCACTTTACAAATCCCTTAAGATCAGGGCTAAAATATTGACAGAATATTTATCCTAACTGATTAAGGAAAGAGATAAATACAAAATAAAAACTATACATATATTAACACGCCCCCGCAAGCTCATGGTCGAGAGCGAACATGCAGCTTGGAAGCTAAGGTGTGAAACCGATGATTACCCACAGCTTTGGTGAAGATGTCCGCTATTTGATCAAGAGAGCGAACATGACGAACTACAAGGTCATTAGCGGATACTTGCTCTCGAACAAAGTGGTAGTCAATCTTAATGTGCTTGGACCGTTGATGAAAAACCGGATTGGCAGACAAAAAGGTGGCACTAAGATTATCACACAACAGAATCGGGGGACGATCAACAGGAACAGACATCTCCTGGAGAAGTTGTTGTAACCAAATCAGCTCAGCAGCGGTGAAAGCAATAGCTCTGTATTCCGCCTCGGTGCTAGAACGAGCCACTACTTTCTGCTTCTTAGAAGACCAACTGATAAGATTACCGCCAAAATAAATGGCAAAACCATGTTGAGACCTGCAATCATCAGGATCAGAAGCCCAGCCAGCATCAGAAAATGCAACAAGACGTTTATCAGACGCCTTCTGTAAAGACAGACCAGACGAAATGGTACCCTTGAGATACCGTAAAATCCTCTTAACTGCAGCCCAGTGTAACTCAGTGGGATTATGCATGAACTGACAAACCCGATTTACAGCATAAGAGATCTCTGGCCGGGTAATAGTGACATATTGCAGAGCACCAACAATGCTCCGATATAAGTGAGGGTCAGAAACGGGATCACCAGACTGAATCAGACGAGAGCCAGGCTCAGCGGGAGATGCAATAGGCTTCGCTCCAGACATATTGCTACGCTCCAGAATATCAACAATGTACTTCTGTTGGCTAAGCTGGAGAGAAGTGGAGGTTCTGGTGACCTCAATGCCAAGAAAGAAGTGCAGGGGGCCAAGATCCTTAAGAGAAAAGGCTCGATTGAGGCTAAGCACAAACTCATCAATAAACTTTGTATGAGAGCCGGTGATAATAAGATCATCAACATATATTAAGACATAAACAACATGACTGCCATGCTTCTTAATAAAGAGAGATGAGTCAGAAATACAACCCCGAAAACCATGCTGTAAAAGAGCCTCTTTGAGCTTATGAAACCAAGCCCGTGGTGCCTGCTTGAGGCCATATAAGGCCTTGCGAAGACGACACACATAGTCAGGACGATCAGTAGCCTGGAACCCTTGAGGTTGATCCATATAAACTGTCTCAGCAAGCTCACCATTCAAAAAGGCATTATTAACATCAACCTGTCGAAGAGGCCAATCAAGAGTGAGAGCTAAACTTAATACAAGACGAATGGTAGTGGGTTTAATAACCGGACTAAAGGTGTCGAAGTAATCAACACCGGCTTCTTGATTGAACCCTTTTGCCACCAAACGAGCCTTGTATCGATCAATCGTCCCATCAGGCTTGTGCTTA
Organism: Polygonum aviculare; assembly: GCA_934048045.1. Taxonomy (NCBI): domain Eukaryota; kingdom Viridiplantae; phylum Streptophyta; class Magnoliopsida; order Caryophyllales; family Polygonaceae; genus Polygonum; species Polygonum aviculare. The sequence continues at coordinate 2,524,038 of OW204030.1, read as the reverse complement.
ATCCTGTAAACCCACTTACAACCAACAACATTAGCACTTGGAGGCCGAGGAACTAAGTCCCAGGTCCCGTTTTTCATTAAAGCATCATATTCTAATTGCATCGCATGTTGCCATTTAGGGTTCTTTGAGGCTTGATGGAAAAATTTTGGCTCGGTATGGGCTAATAAGGCTAGAGGTAATGGGTATTTGGTGGCGGTTAGGGCTTTGGGTTTTAGAGTATGGGTACGGGAGCGAGTAGTCATAGAATGGGAGGAGTTATCCGGTGGTCGAAACCACGATGGAGCAGCTGGGTATGGGGCTGGTTCAGGTGATGGACTTGCTGAGGGAGAAGAGACGGACGTCGATTGTGAAGACGCTGACGACGAATCAGATGCTGGAGAAACCGAGGGCAAGGGAGATGACACAGGAATAGGCGGGGATGACGACAAACCCGAACTAGGAGAAGAAGACGGACTAGATAATTGACCGGATGACGTCGGCGGTAATGGTAATGGGTGGGGTAACGTGGAGGAAGGAGTAGGTATGGTGGTTGCATGGTGCAGGGGAGTGATGCAAGGGACGAAGTTGGACTCCGGAGCCTGCGGTGGGTCCGCCGACGACATAGACGGGTAGGGAAAGACCTCCTCATCGAAAACAACGAACTGAGAAATGTATTGTCGGTTTGTAGGGACATGGTAACAAATATAGCCCTTGTGTTTCGAACTGTAGCCCAAGAATAAACACGGGGAGGACCGATACTCTAACTTGTGATTATTGTATGGCCTTAAAAAAGGGTAACAAAGACACCCAAATGATTTTAAAAAAGCATAATCTGGTGTTTTCCCGTAGAGTATCTCAAAGGGAGATTTAAAGCTAAGGCTTGGGGATATCATTCGATTGGACAAGTAAACTGAGGTGTGAAATGAGTGCTCCCAAAATTGAAGGGGTAGTTTGGCATGAGCTAAGAGAGATAGGCCCTTTTCAACAATGACTCTGTTTTGTCGTTCAGAAGACCCATTTTGTTGTGGTGTATATGGACAAGAAACACGATGAGTGATTCCAAGAGATTCAAGGTATGTTGAAACATTACGATACTCGCCACCCCAATCGGTTTGAAAAGCTTTTATGGTAGTAGAAAATTGTGTTTGGATCAATTTAATGAACAATTGAACAGTGGATAAAACTTGAGATTTGGCTTGCAAAAAATAGACCCAAACAAATTTAGAATAATCATCCATAAAGCTGACATAATATTGGTTACCATTAATCGAAAGACTTTGAGAGGGACCCCATACATCCGAATGAACTAATTGAAAAGGTTTTGAAGCAAAAGAACGACGACTAGGCAAGTGTAGACGATGACTCTTGCCAAGTTGACAGGCGTCACAAACAGACGCCAACTTATTTGTGGACACTGGAAGATTATAACTCGAAATTAAACGACGCAACACGGACTCATGGGGATGGGCAAACCGATGATGCCAACAGGAAATGGAGGCACGTTCCCCGACAAACGCAACTGGACGACTGGACTCTAAAGGAAAGGACGACTCTTTGGGAAGACGGTAAAGGCCATTTTCAACGGTTCCTCTTAGTAGCGTCTGACCCTGCATATTCTTCACAAGACAACAATCCGCATGAAATTCAAGGTAAATGTTATTATCTTTGGCTAAGGCAGAAACACTGAGCAGGTTTTTAGCAATATTAGGAACAACTAGGACATTGGATAATTTAAGAGGATTAGCAGCATGTTTAGCATTTAAAATAGAATGCCCTAAGTGAGTAACGGGAAGAGACATACCATTCCCGACCACCAAGTTGTCAGTGCCATCGTAGTTAGGTTGCAAAGTGAGATTGTTCATGTCTGCCGTAATGTGATGGCTGGCTCCGGAATCAACAACCCAGGGATCAGACACCTCTGATTGACAAGCTGCGGTGTAGGCGGATCGAGTTGCAGGCGGCTCCGGCTGATTCAAAGCAGCAGCGGCAAATCTGTTTGTAACAGGAAAATCATTAAAATTAACTCGGTTGATACAATTCATAGCCTCGTGACCTGGTTTGTTGCATAGCTGACACAGTGGGCGACCACGATCGGAAGAGCCAGAAGAGGATGAAGCTGATCGATCGGAGGAACGCTGATCGGAGGATGAGCGACCAGACGACGAACGGCCACGGCCTCGTCCACGACGACCACGAACGGCGGCCATATTGGCTGAGGGAGACACAGATTCGGACAAGGCACGAGTGTCCTCATCAAGGCGCTGCTCTTCTTGAAGCAAGAGACCAAGGAGTTCGTCGGAGGAGATCGGGTCTTTGCTGATTGCAATGGCCGATCGGAACGAAGCGAACTGAGAGCCCAGACCAAGTAGAATGTATGCAACAAGATCATCATCAGAGACAACATGGAGACAAGCGGCCAATTCATCAGCCAGAGCGCGCTTTTTCTCAACATAGTCGAGTACGGACATAGAGCCTTTGGTGAGAGATTGTAGTTGATGTCGGAGATGCATCATTCGGGCCCGGGATTGGGCATGGAAGATGCGCTCGAGACTGCCCCATGCCTCTGCAGCGGTGGTGCAATTGTTGACATGGCTGAGCATGGTGGAAGTCAACGTGGACCGGATCCATAAAAGGACAAGGCGATCCTTACGTACCCATGCATGATATGCTGGATTAGGGATGCGAGCAGCGGCCGCAGAACTAGAGGAAGTAAGAGCATCAATGGCTGCTTCCGTGGAGATCGCCGAATTGGGCGTCAGGAGAGTGGCTGGATCCACTATGGTAGGCGGCGGCGTGTTACTCGGAACAAGGAAAGAATCAAGCTCGAACGCTTCCAAGGCGGAGCGGAGAGTATTGCGCCATAACGGATAGTTTGTACGGTTAAGGCGAACATCAAACGCCGGTAAGCTGATGTTTGGGACAGATCCGTTGGAGGAGGCGGCGGAGAAAAGCAATTGAGAAGGAGAGGTAGGGTGGGAAGCCATGGATGGATAGGACCGAAGGTCAGGCTGATACCATGTAAACAATAGAGGTTGAGGGAAGAAGATACATTCTTCTGTCTTCATTACACGTATAAATAGAAGTACATCACTTTACAAATCCCTTAAGATCAGGGCTAAAATATTGACAGAATATTTATCCTAACTGATTAAGGAAAGAGATAAATACAAAATAAAAACTATACATATATTAACACGAATGTACAAAAGTTTGGAGGATGTAATCTAACAAGGTTTTATGAAGCCATGATTCATCTCCGTTGATGAAATCCTCCCAATCCAAATTTTAGAAATGATCTATTTTTAAAGTTGAAACTTTGATTTGAAGAATGAGAAATTGTGGGCGGTGCACGGTGTTGGACATTATTCTTGGGCGACCGATCCACCTAGTTCCTTCAATCTAATTATACGGATGAACAATCGTACAAAAATGGGTGATGGGTGTGTGAAGTAACGGGTCGGATATGGATAAAATGTTATACCCGTTTCACCTGACCTATAACCTACCACCCGTTTCACCTGATTTGGATGGATTTGGGGGCCTTCAGTGACTAATTTGATACCTGAAAAGGATTTGTTTGTGGTGAGTGATGTTGGTAGATTGTTTCCTTATATCGTTTTCGTGCCTCAATTGGACCTCTTTTGGATCCTGTTCATTGATCTATATCATTCTTATTTGGATGTCATGATGATCTGAGGAATGGGCCATTAAGGATCTCTTCAAAGCTGTTTGCAGGAACCGATCTGCAGAGAAGCTTTATGGATTGAAGGACTATGAAGTGATTGGCAGGAGTGCTCTGGACTTGCTCATCGACAAGCAGTTTGCCATTTTGATTACATCTTCTGTTTCCAATCTGGTGCTTATAAGCTAAGCTTGCCATTTTGATTTAGTCTGTTTTTTACAGTAGTATGCAGTTCACTAGAGATTGTGTTCTGGTACTGATCAGGCCTCAAAAGTACTGTCAACATAAGGATGCAAGGATTGTGTAAATGTGCACGAACAAATATTACTGATTTCTAGAATACATTTGCTTAATATGTAGGCCATGGGTGTATTGATCGATCTAGTTGCGACCCGAGACAATTGTACTTGTTATTTGGTTTTGTGGATACTGTCGCAATGTACTTGTTATGCGCGCAGGTAGCGAAAATCATCTCGAAGCTGAATTTTAGAAGTAGTAACAATAATTGAAAAGAAATTGGATCCAACAATAATGCATCCAATATTGCTGACAGTGAGTGCTGTGAGTGAACATAAATCGGCTGTATCAAAATGAGAAAAAATTGGAGCTTGAGTTGGAAGAAATGACTATGGCAGGGCCAGAAGATGAAGACGAGCATCTGCCTGTAAGCAAGCTCAGCTTCCCAATTCAGGGGCCATGGAAATCCGGCGCTGCTAAGAAGAGGTCCTCCGGGCGTACCGCCGACGCCGGAAGCTCAATCGCGGCGGCGGCGGTGGTGCGTTTGGCTCCGCACAGCCACCAGCAGATCCCCATGGTGACAGCGGCCGCCAGCAGCATCAGGAAGGCGATGGCGATGGTTTGCTTGGCGTTGTAGCGATCCCTGTAAGTGATCGAGGGAGGACGAGAGGAGGTTAACAAAACAGAGTAGCAGAGGAAGATGGAGCACAAAAGAAAAAACAGAGTAGCTTACAATCCGTCCGTGGCTCCCCAAGCCATGGTGTCGCGTAGGAGAGGAAGAAGATCGACGAGAGGAAGGAGATCGAGGAGGGGCGAGATGCTCTTATACAGAGCTCTGCATCTTTAAATGCGCCGTGAAATCGGCCATGGCGCCAACGAGGAAGAAGAGGCAGTGCAGTGTGACTCGATCAACAAGAGCTGATGCGGAGTCCGGTTGTTGAGAGTTGGCAGATGGAGACATTGGACGGCGGAGATCCATAAAGAGTTTTGCCAATCCGTAGGGGATTCATCGCAAAGTTTAAAAAGCGTATTTGGAGATCATTTGTGGAAATGTTTTAATATAATCCATCAACCATCCAATAGCGAATGCTATAAATAAGTGTTGGATTTGAGTTAAGCGGGGTGCTTAATTGAGATTTTTGTTAAAATAAGGTTTTAGAAATTAAATGTAATCAAGTATATACATTGGATCTTCTATGTATTTTTTTGAAGTTATACCACTTGTTTTTGTAAACATGTTTATACATTAAAGTTCATATTATATTTTTCCAAATAGTTTTGATTATATATGTTTGTACATGGATATATTTTTTCCAAACGGATGATCTTTTAAGGTGTTTGGACAGTGGGTTGCACTATATATGGTCTATGTACAATAACATGACCAGGAAAAAATCTGTACACAATACAATTATATCAAATATTGTGATTGAGCTGAATTGGATCAAATCGCCATTAGAGAATGTGGAGAGAAGAGGAAGTTTGTGGAAAAAATTTTATTCAGCTCTAACTCACTTTGTACAGAGAGGTTTCTATTTATATCAAAACGTCTAGCTAGCTCTACTAAGTTGTCTTGCGTAACAAGCCAACACATATCCAACTAATATAACATGCTCTACATCCCCCCTTCAAGCTGGACTTGGTTGATCAAAAACAAGGCCAAGCTTGCGAGAAAGAAAAGTATGTTGATGTGCTCCCAAAGGTTTAGTCATAACATCTGCCAGCTGCATATTGGATGACACATGAACAGTCGAAAGGAAGCCCCTTGTGACCATATCACGCACAAAATGGCAATCGAGATCAAGATGTTTAGTTCTCTCATGGAAAACCGGATTAGCGGCCAAATGCTGAGCAACTTTATTGTCACAGCAGAGAGAAATAGGCAGAGGAAGATCAACACCAAAATCATCCAATAAACCAGCTAACCAAACAATTTCACTAGCAGTAGATGACATGCTTCTATACTCACTCTCTGCACTTGATTTAGAAACAGTTTTCTGTTTCTTAGTTTTCCAAGACACTAAAGAATCTCCAAGGAATATGCAATAACCAGTCAAAGAACGCCTAGAAAATGGACAGCTGCCCCAGTCTGCATCACTGTAAGCTAAGAGTTTAAGAGCTGTATCAGCAAGGTAAAAGAGAGCACAATGTAATGTACCCTTGAGATAGCGCAACAAGTAAAGAGCTGCTTTCATGTGAGGCTCACGAGGTGATGCAAGAAACTGGCTAAGTTGCTGAACAGAATAGGCTATATCAGGCCTTGATAATGTCAAATATAATAACTTCCCTACCAATCTCCTATAAACCTCAGGATCAGGAAGAGGCTGACCAACATCAAGAGAAAGGTGGAGACCTCTTTGCATAGGAAATGCAGAAGACTTGCAATTAAGCATATTTGCATCAGTCAAAAGATCAACAACATATTTCCTTTGATTGAGCAACAGGCCAGAAGCAGATCTTGAAATTTCCACCCCTAAGAAATATCTAGCAAGGCCAAGATCTTTAATAGTAAATGCCTTGTCTAAAGAAGCTTTAGTAACAGCAATAGCTTCAGGATTATCTCCAGACAACAATAAATCATCAACATAAGTGAGTGCAACTGTTATAGTAGAAGCATCACGTTTGATGAACAAGGAATAGTCAGACTTGGATTGAACAAATCCAAGGGAAAGCAAGTGCTTAGTCAATTCAACATTCCACTGTCGACTAGCTTGTTTTAAACCATATAGTGATCTTTTAAGGCGACATACCTGGCCATGAGAGACACCAGGATAACCCAAAGGAGGTGCCATATAAACCTCTTCATCTAGATATCCATGTAAAAAAGCATTATTGATATCTAATTGATGCAAAGGCCAGGATTTGGTAGAGGCTAAGGCAAGTAATACTCTGACTGTTGAAAACTTAGCAACAGGAGAAAAAGTGGCTTTATAGTCTTTGTCCTTAACCTGAGTAAAGCCCTTAGCTACCAACCTTGCTTTATAACGCTCTACTTCTCCATTAGGCTTATATTTAACTCTGTAAACCCATTTGGACCCAATGACATGCTTACCAGGAGGTAAAGAAGTAAGCTCCCAGGTGTCATTGATTTCAAGAGCATGAAGTTCCTTATTCATGGCTTCAATCCATTCAGGATGTTTAGCTGCTTCCTTATAAGAAGTAGGTTCATGGATAGAAAGCACATTGAAAAAGGAATGAACATAATCTGCTGAGTAGTGTTGCAAATCCTGAACTGAGAAAACATGAGACAAGGAACTCCTAGAAGAAGTCCTTTTAGAAGGCAAGTTGGAACAAATAAAATCCTGGAACTTGGCTGGAGGTCTAACCTGTCGAGTAGGTCTCACATTAAGAGCAGGAACCTCAGTAGAAGAAGAACCAGAATCATCATGAATAGATGAGGGAGAAGAACCAGCAATAACTGGAGAATCAACTGAGTAACCAGAATCATCATGAGTAGGAGAAGTAACTGAAGGAAGTATAGGAGAAAAAGATGCATCAGGAGCTGAAGAAGCTGATCTAGAAGGATGATTCATCAAAGTATCATCATCATCATCACAATATTGAAAAGGAACATAGGTAAAATCATCAAGAGAAGAACCAGAAGATGATTCAGCCTTCTGTTTGAAAGGAAAAACATGTTCCCTGAACTTAATATGGCGGCTGACAAAAACCTTTTTGGAAGCAAGATGATAGACTTTATAAGCCTTTTGACCTGGAGGATAACCAAGAAGAACACATTCTTGTGCAGTAGCATCAAATTTGGTTATCTGGCTCTTGGGAATCAAGGCAAAACATTGACATCCAATTACTCTGAGATGATCATATGCTGGTGGTTTATGATACAATATCTCAAAAGGAGTTTGCCAATGCAACACAGATGAAGGAAGCAAATTAATAAGATGAGTAGCTGCCAAGATACACTCTCCCCAAAAAGATATAGGCAAAGAAGCATGAAGTCTCATAGCTCTGGCAGTTTCTAAAAGATGTCTATGCTTGCGTTCCACACGACCATTTTGTTCAGGAACACTAGGAACTGACCTTTCATGAACAATACCACATTTTGCAAGCAAATCCTTAACAAAAGTGTTAATGAATTCTGTCCCATTATCAGTTCTGAGAACTTTAACAGTGGTTTGAAACTGATTCTCAACATAAACTAGAAAATCAGCTATAAGTCTACCAACTTGTTCTTTGCTGTTTATAAAAAATGTCCATGTATTTCTAGAGCAATCGTCTAGGACAGTCAAAAAATACTTAGCTCCACAAAGTGAAGGTGTTCTATATGGACCCCAGAGATCCATATGCACAAGCTCAAACAGATTTTTAGCATGTGAATTACTAGGAGAAAATGGCACTTTATGATGCTTTGACATATCACAAGCAACACAATCAAAAGATTCAGTGTGAGAACAAGCACAATCACTCATATGTCTCAGTTTAGAAATGGAAGCATGACCAAGTCTAGCGTGCATCAAACCAATATCATCATGCACCTTACAAACTGAATGCAATGTTGCATCTTTATTGGAATCAAACAAAGTGTTTAAAAGATGATTAGCATCAAGGAAAGAATGGCCAGAAGCTAACTTGCTATCATCAAATTGCAGCCTGTATAAACCTCTGTCTTTAATGCCTCTTGCTAGCACAGCCTTAGTTGAAAGGTCCTGTAGAAAGAACTCATGAGCAAGAAAGACAAAGTATAGCTGTTGATCATGTAGCAATTTAGGAACTGATAACAGATTGTGTCTAAATGTTGGCAAATAGAAGACATCTTGCAGTTTCAAAGTGGCTGTCAAGGTAATAGAGCCAACAAACACAACCTTTTGAACTGAGCCATCAGGAAGGCCAATAAGAATAGGTTTAGACAAAGCTTTCATGTCAGAAAATAAATCCTGATTAAAAGAGATGTGATCTGTCGCCCCTGAATCAACAATCCATGTCTGATCAAGGTGATTGCTATGTGAAACATGCAAAAGAGTACTCAATTTACCTGCAAAGTTGATGGAACCAAAGTGTCCACCACCAGATAAACTACCTTCTCCAACAGTCTTGTTCTTCATCATCTTCAAGACTTCAGCAAAAACAGCATTGACCAAAGAAGAATCAGGTTTTTCATCATGTCTAATGTCAAAAGGAGAATCCTCCATAGGCTCCTTTTGTTTGACATTAGCAACCATCCTGTCATTAGCCTGTTCCTTAGAACCTCTCCACCAATCAGGGTAACCAATGAGCTTGAAACAAGACTCCTTAATGTGACCACGTTCTCTACAATGATCACAGATTCTGTCATCTCTAGGCCGCTTGCCATTGCTTGAATCTTTCCTATTTCCACTTTGAGGTCCAGAATTTGAGGTTTGACCACTATTTCCAAAATTAGCTAGTCCATTACCACCAATTTTAAGACCTCCATTACCTTGTCCACCTCCCGAAAAGCCATTAGTGGAACCATTGCCCTTGGAATTTCCAGAAAAATTCCTGTTTCCTTGCCTAGTAGCTGCAAGAGCATTTCTCTCTGGATTAAGTGCACCGGTGATTTCTTTCTACTTTTCAACTCTTTGAACCATCTGAAAAGCCTTATTCAAAGTAGGGAACGGATCCATAGCTAAGATGGAGCTTCTTGTACTCTCATAAGCATCTGAGAGTCCCATCAAGAATTGCATGATTTTTGTAGTTTGATCACGCTCATGAATTCTCTTGATGATAAGACAAGAACACTTGTCCAAAGCACCACACGAACATACTGGCATTCCCTCAATCATGAGAATTTCCTCCCAGACTTTCTTAAGTTTTCCATAATAGGCAGCCACACACAGATTTTCTTGACGAATTTGACTCAATTCCTTCTGCAATTGGAACAACAGAGGCGCACTAGATTCTTCAAACCTTTCCACTATTTCATCCCATAATTCTTTAGCAGATTGTGCATAAACGAAGTGCTCAGCTATTTCACTCGTCATAGAGTTTAAAATCCAACTTAACACCATACAATCGCACCTTTTCCATCTAGCATAGTCCTCATGATCTTCAGCTGGTTTCCTAGTTCCTCCCGTTATAAAACCTAACTTCATCTTAGATCCCAGTGCTATTGTAATTGACTTGCTCCAGCTATGGAAATTCGTTCCATTGAATCGAAGAACAACTATTGCATTTCCTGGATGATCAGAATTGGAGAGGAAGAGTGGATCAGAATAGTTACCTGCTGTCTGCGAGGCATTCTTAGATCCATCTCCACTAGCTGCTGTATCATCAAGCTCGCCAGAATTCCTTCTCCTCATTTGCCTTTGAACTGAATTCTCAGAAGAGAAATCGAAATCGGTTGGATGAAATGTCTTCAGCTTGACGAAGTGAAGAAAATCAAGCTAGATCGAAACAATCGAGGAACTAGAAACAGAAACCAGTAAAATCGAGCTCCAATTGAAGAAATTGAGCTTCAATTAAAGAAAGCTATGATAGATCGATCGAACTAATTAGTTCGTGCTCTGATACCATATCAAATATTGTGATTGAGCTGAATTGGATCAAATCGCCATTAGAGAATGTGGAGAGAAGAGGAAGTTTGTGGAAGAAATTTTATTCAGCTCTAACTCACTTTGTACAGAGAGGTTTCTATTTATATCAAAACGTCTAGCTAGCTCTACTAAGTTGTCTTGCGTAACAAGCCAACACATATCCAACTAATATAACATGCTCTACAAATTAAATACAGATGAGTCACGTGAGGGAAGCGTGACGAGTGAGGGTCGGTTTGCCGTTAGGCGCAAGCAATTCAACGGCCATTTCAATTGTGGCGGTGAGATGCTGACGTGGCAACATCTTGCCAGTTGTCAGTTGTTGTAGCATAATGTACTACAGTATATGAATATGAATGATGTGGGGGTGGGTGGTTTTTTACTTTTTAGCTTCACTCGACTCGTTGACAATCTTTCCCGCTAGCAGAGTCGGTGATCACCGTCTCTCCTTCGACAAAAAAAAGCACATCTATCTTGTTGAGATTGCACTAATTTCGTATAATTAACTAACAATTAATGGGGGAAGTTGCAAATCACAAAGAGCTGGCTATGTAATGATCCATACTTGCGGACTTCCATCCTTAGATGAAAAATGTATCATTTGATGCGAAGTCAATGGTGTGCATGGCTTTCGTCATATGCAACTAGACCTGTCAATCGGGTCGGGCGGGTCGGGTTCGGGTCAACACAAGGTCGGGTCATTTCAAGTCACAATTTTAACGGGTCAAAACAGGTTTGTTGCGGGTTCGGGTTAACCCTAACGAGTTAAAGAACCTGATTTTTCAAATTTATCTATTATTTTTTTGTTGATACTAATTCATGATTCATTTATTTACTTATAAAGTTATAATATAATTTAATTTGAACCTATATGTAAGGATTTAGATTTCTAATACAAAAGTTACACTTAGTTTTTGTAGTCACCTTAAAAAATAATTAGAGAAATTTGCAATAAACCACCCGTTAAATAGGCGAATTTACACTTAACCACCCGTTATACAAAAATTTGTTTTAAACCACCCAAAACTTCAATTCCGTTAACAATCAACCACCCCCGGTCTTATTCCGTCAAAAATATTGTTAAATACTACAAATTTACCATTTTGCCCTCCTAATTTTTCTAAAAATGACATTTAGGTCCCTCATTCTATTCATATCTTCTTCATAACAAGATTCAATTCAAATGCCCAAAAATTCACATTGAATTACACATTTGGTACAAAGTTACCATTGAATTCACATTGAATTACACATTTAACATGATCATATAGGATCAATTAAACGCACAAAAATTCACCTTTGGTACAAATCCATAAAAGAATCATAAATTTCATTCCAAACTCATATACCAGTGAAATTCACATTGAATTACACATCGATCCAAACAGCTTAATCATCACAAATTCACATTGAATTACACAATAAAAAAAAAGAGAATTTACACCTCATCTCAAACCCACATTAATCAATGAACGAACACCACCACCGAAACCTTAATTCGTCAAAACACTATGCAACCAATTCGAAATCAGTAAACAGAAAAGAAGGAATCAAAACCGGAGATGGCAGGCGATGAACAGAGAATTGGATGTGCACGATCGGGCCGCCGAGGGCGTGGAAGGGCATCCAGAGGCAGTTCGCATCGACAATTGGATTTGGGGCGGCAAGACCAGATCTGGAGGCTACGAACCCAGATCCGATGGCGGCGAGCCTAGATCTAGAGATTGGCGTCGCTGACGAGGCTCGGAGTGGCTGGGAAAGGACGGATCTGAGGTTGCAAGATCCCGACTCTGCCCTCGATCCGCAGGGCCAGATCCCGACATGGCCGGAACCTCAATCGGGCGTAGACGAGACTCTCGAAGGAGTCGGGGGCAAGCGCTTCGACGGGGATTCTATCGGAGGTCTCAATCTCGAGGTTCTTGACGACGGTGCAGGAGTGGCCGATCAATCCTCCGTCAAAGGAAACCGGACAAAGGAGGCGGAAGGAATCACCCAATTTGACCACTCCTAAATCCTCCCAAAAATCAAACCCTAGAATTCACATATTGAATTTGGGGGCAATTTAATTTGTGAAAATTGAATTTTGGTTTAAGTTTTGGTGAAAAAAAAACAACCCAAAACGGTTAGTATGGATTTGTTTTAAAAAAATACCCCAAACTGGTTGGTTTTCATGTAATAAACTTAAATAGCGGAGGGCAAATGAGTAAATTTACACGATATAACAGAAAATTTGACGGAATCGGCCAACGGGTGGCTATTTGTTGACGGAATTCAAGTTTTGGGTGGTTTAAAACAAATTTTTGTATAACGGGTGGTTAAGTGTAAATTCGCCTATTTAACGGGTGGTTTAGTGTAAATTTCTCAAATAATTAATCATAATGTGATATCTAACTATTTTAACAAGATTTTTGTAATCAATCATGTGCTAGACTAAGTGGGATGTACACAAAGACACCAAAAATAAGTTCCAATTTCACATTCATAGTGTCTGCTAGAAGAATTTCAATAAGAAATGATTAACCTTTAAAAGATTCAAACTTGATTATGAAGAAAAATACGAACACGTGAGATTCATAGAAACTAATTTGTATGAAAACTTAAATCCTAGAGTTTTCGTATTCATATATCAGAAAACATATATCATACTAGAAGAAGAAGCTTGTAATTTACATATTTTAATAGTATAATATTTCTCAACATTTACATATTTCAAACTTTGATAAAGCTATAAACATTAATGTAACCTAGAACAACTGTACAAATCAATTCAGAACTTAGTGTCTAGTTCAGCAAAACAAAAAAACATTCAAACCTTGAAAAGTATACATCAATTTAAGAGACACTAACTTAGTACATATTTAATCAATTGGTATATCTCATGTTCAAAATCAATTCCTCGAGTTGATTTTCTTTATAAAAAATCATCTTTCAATCAATCAATTGGATTCGAGATGAGAGGAAGACAAATCATTACAATCGAGCCCAACAATGTGTGATTTTTTTCACCATTCCCGTTTTTTGTTCGACCCAACGGGTTAACCAAAACCAAACGGGTTTGACCAAGAAATTTTCCGGGTCATCGGGTTCGATTAAAATCGGGTTTCGGGTTTACTTCTTTGGGTTATGACCTAGACAATTTCGGGCGGGTCGGGTCGGTTTTTCGGTTCGGGTCAGATTTTGCCAGGTCTATATGCAACCATGGTCGTCTTGAGATTGCATCGTAGCCGTACTAGCAACATTGAGACAGGTATCAATATATGCGTGCCATCCCTAAATGCTTAGAAGCGAGTAATTCGTTACCGCAATAACGAACTTCAAGCTAATTGAGCTACACAGATGAGATGTAGGGGACCATTATGTGGTAGATGCATCCTCTTGAGATTGAGTTGCCCTCTTGCGGTAGGTAGCCGTCTTTAGCTTGGGTTATTTCTCGGTGATCGAGTTGTTGACTCGAACGACATGCATTCAATGCTTCGTTTTTTTGTGCGAGTGTATGTGATATACGAGAGTATTGCAGGTGGTGTTCACTGCCTAGATTCGATTGTCGTGTGTAGGAGTAGGAATGTTATTCGATTTGGTCACACAAGCTGGCTCACGGACAAGTCACTAGAAGTCGTTCTGTTGGAACCCAATGATGACAATGCACAAACAGAAGAAACAATTGCCGAGAACTTGCCGAGAACTAGCTATGTTACACGGAAACGGAAGCTGGAACGACAAAGGAAAACAAAACGGAAACGGGGAAACACATAGAGCACTAGAGCAATGAAAACCGGCATGGGATACAAGAGGAAGTAGGCAATTGTCATTCTTTGCGGTCTAATCCAAATGGGCAATTTCCATTTGTTGTCAAATCCTTAGTGCGAGTGAGTCAAAAACAACTGAAGGATGCTCCTTTATGGTCAGAACAAACTTATATGGAAAAGAGTGAACAACAATAACTTTACCATTGCTAAATCAAAAATTTATCAGTGGTGCATTTCGTTAAAAATAAGACATACGGAGTATTATTTCTTCATTTCTTGTCATGCATCTTTTCTCTTACATCATATAAAACTAAACCCCCTCATCTCGTTTGTGTGGATTCCAATTATAAAAAATACCAGTGATGTCCTTTTCATTGATGCCATAAATCCCCTTAAAATTAATAACCTTATGGCAATTGTTATAACTACTAGTGGGCGTCGCCCGTCCGATGGACGGGCGAGAGCATTTTGCATACAGAATCTGTATAGACTCCAGGTCAAGCTGATTCAAGTTGTTTGAAGCTGCGAATGAGAGATCTAAATGGACTTCATTTACAGTCGTATTGTAATAGGGTCATGCATTTAACAAATTTTTGCTGAACCTGCTTTCACAATCATACCGGTCATAATATACTTGATATTGACATCATAAGTCTTATTTATCAGGTTGTTATACAACAGTCCATTTGTAAATGGTTGACCAGTTGATGTACCGTTGCTCTTGTTCACCACATTCATAAAAAAGGTAAATTTAGAAGTAGAAATGGGTAGAGCTTGAAGGGGATGCTCGTGAATATACAAATTCATGGCATGTACAGGTTTCCATCATCTATGTCAGGCGAAATTAATTTCGACTACTTGGTTTGTATTAGAATAGGAGACATTTCGTCAAGCCAAGCGTGTTCCCAATCAACTACATTTCCGTTCCGAACCCAGAAACACGCCAATTCATGAAGATTGTTTACGTGTAATTTTGCATATTTGAATGAATCATAAATGTAGTTCTGTATATAATCTTTGGTAGTTGCAAACAATCTCATGTTTTTGTTTGCTTGTAATAATAATAAGTAATTTTAAAATGTAAATTGTGCTACATAATTATTCCATCCTATATAGCCCAAAATAAACGTTGCCCGTCCTATTGGGTTGAAAATATACAAGACTTATCATTTAGAATGTGTATATAATTTTTGAAAAAAAAAAGTAACATCATTTTAGAGTATTAAATAAGAAGCAGAAATGGATATCAGTAGCACGTATTAAAACCCTCTCATCTCTGTTGTGTGTAAAATTGGCCTGTGTTGAGGATCTCTGACAAAATCCGTTTGATGTTATCTCATGGGGTTCCCATATAAGCGAACGCCTCCACAAGACACCTCCAATAAGATCGATGTCATGTCGTCTTCTTACATCTGCTTATATTCCGAATCTTCTTTCTTTTTTTTTTCACCCCTCAGGTGAGTGAATCTCTAATTGCATACTACATTGTCGTGGCCTCAACTCGTCTGCATCTTCAACCAACTTTTGGTCTTGCTCTAACTTTGGATGACTCCATCCAAAGCGTCAACAATGACTCATACCCGTAGTTATATATCTAGGCTTGCTTCTCGTTGACTATCATATTTTGTTGAACTCTAACAATTACAACCAGTTGGTTCTTAGTCTTTAGATCTCATTTGATTGTGTTGTCAGTCCAAACCTCTCGCTATGAGTCAGACGCTATGAGTTTCTCTTTCGATGCGCAATCTCTCGCTAATATTTAATGAACCAACAATACGGCAGGGTCTACATACACATTTAGCTTGGACTAGATTCACACCGTGCATCTTCTCTTTATCATGGTAACTCATGAATGCAACCATATTAAACACTCGATGAAAATGAGTTTCCAAATACGTGTTTTGAAGTCATGGTTTAGCTCTTCTGATCTTTTACTTGCCTTAGCTCGATTCTACATTAGTCACCAATGTCTGGTCAATCTTGACGTGTACTTAGCCTTAACCTCTATTATACTTGCTTACCATCATTCCCTAAGTAAGCTCGGCTACATATAGATACAGACAACTCCAATATGTTCTACACTCTAAACTCAAGGTCGTCATCGTGTAAGACAATTGGTCCTTCCCTAAACAAATAACCTTCCTTCTCCATTTAACATTCTTAGCTAAAGTTGAACCAATACCAATCCTCAAACTTCAGCACTTAAGTGAAAACCGTTACAATACACACTAATGCCTTTCTATGACGATCACATCTCCTTTTCTCCTATTGGATTCCACAACTCAAAAGTTGGACAGACTAATTCTGTTAATCCTTGCAGATCAATTCCTGGAGAGCACACAACTCTAAGTGTTCACTGCACTCATGATACGCAACGACGTGACTTCTATAGCACCAAAACTACACGATTGAACCATACTTCGCCAAACTTAAGCTATGAACTTACACTTAACTTACTATACTACGTGAGATCCTTCGGTTGATGGTGCGGAGTCGCGACGTGTCACCTACCCCACCAAAATGCAATATGACTACCCCAATGAAAACATTTGAAAACACCGGCCGGATTTTAGTTCAAGTTGGACCTCGTGTACACTTGTTGGTCAGTTCCATGTGCCCTTGTTGTCAACCTCGCTCTGATACCAATTTGTAACACCCCATCTTTCTGACAAGGCGTTACTCGGTAGTAGACCTCACGAGGCACTACCAAGCTGGTTCGACAACGGACATTCGGATCTTGCAACGCGGGCACGGCGAGAAAGTATGGAAAACATCCAACTTGTATTTGAATGAAATAACAATTATAGTTTAAAACAAATTGACATGTACTAATCCCCAAGAACAAATTCACATTCAAATACTCAAATCTCAAACTCACCCTAAAAGACAAACATCTGCAAATTCAGTTAATGTAATCCAAGTCAAATAATGATAAACTAGCAGTATAATAACACTCAACCCCAACACTATGACACGCGCGTTACTGCTCTGCACCACCGTTTCGCCGAGGGTCAGTCACGGGATCCTAATTACCTGGAATGAAAAATAGTTCCCCGAAGGGTCAGATCCTATCCTATCAAGTCAGAGTCAACATGGAAGTTACAAGACGTTTCAAAAGCATTTTTCTAAGGTCAGCAAACAAGTCCGCAATCACACACATAACTCTAGTCCAGTCCTAGGTCCAGTTAGTCACTCAATCAATTCCACACAACCACGCAATCAGAGGCTCTACCTATGGTATGGGCACTGCATCAACACCACATACCTTACTCTACCTATGCCGCAGCTCTGCATCAACACTGCAAGCGACAACCGTCCATCCCATCACAACCATCCATCCTCATTCCAACCGTCCATACCATCACAATTATCCACAATCAGCCTCCACTGAAGCGATGCCCAACATAGAGAAAACAACGACGAAAATATGCGTACATAGATAACAACTTTCAAAAACAGGTTTCCAAAATCATTTAATCATTTACACATAGCACACATATCAAAACATTTTAAAAGATCGATCGAGACTAGTTCCCAAAACCAATCCCATAACAACCACGCAACCCTAACAAGCTAGAACAGGACTGAGCAAGTCGAAAATCGACTTACCTCGAGGGTGAAGAAATTCCTTAACCGACTCGACACGATATAGGTCCAAACGAAAATGATCTCCTGAATATGATATTAAAAATATTGAAATTATTTTCCTCAAAAAAAAAAAAAAAAAATATTGAAATTATTAACACGCCGAATTAATGGACTTAACCCCAGACTGATCCCGAACCAACTACACGTCACTCTTAACAAGCCCTTTCGTAAATATATCCTTTAATCCATCGTTTCCTTTCTTCTTGCAATTTCATTGCACAACTCCCAACACATTCACCCAATTCTTTCCTTACTCTTGCTTTGACTTTTGACCACCGTTTTATGCTAACTTCCAGAACTTAATTATATGCATATATAAGCCTCCACTAATCTATTTATACATTAATCCCCTCACCCACGTCTGAAAGGATAGAACTGATTCAATCTAAAATATTTTCTTATCACAGAGACGGTGCTCAACAGCAACCGACGCTTAAGGAGTTCACGGCGATATCCCCGTCTTGACAACGTCCCGAAACAGAACGACTCCCGACACAGACAATGAAAGCAAAGGAAAGGCAACGATGCATATTTGAAATTACCGGGGATGAGCAGTCCGAATGATGGCAACACTACAGAAGACACGACGGAACTAGTGACTCGCCAAAACGGAAGGAGAACGAGCGGACTGGTTCACCGCCACGGCCACGTCTACGGTTTGATCGGAAGTCGGCCCCTGACTTGACCACGGCTAGCAGCGAACACCGAGACTTCCGGCAAGGCCTTGCAGAACGGCAGACGAATGAAGGTCGAAGACGGCGGATGCAAGCACGAAGGGTTTCGCTGGATACGAGTTTGGCTTCTTATAACATATGGGTGATCGGGTCACGCCGAGTAGATTTTGCCCGGGATTTAATTAATTAACCCATTATTAAT
Organism: Polygonum aviculare; assembly: GCA_934048045.1. Classification (NCBI taxonomy): domain Eukaryota; kingdom Viridiplantae; phylum Streptophyta; class Magnoliopsida; order Caryophyllales; family Polygonaceae; genus Polygonum; species Polygonum aviculare. The sequence goes on along the minus strand of OW204030.1, from coordinate 2,505,361 downwards.
TAAGTTATTTTAATTGGCATTAAACTTGGATAATTTAATTAGGATTATTGTATTATTTTTTGTTTTTTGTTTGCTTAAGAAACTTTTTATGGTCCAATAACTTGATTCTTAAGACCCGAAGTACTTCGCGGGTTACAAAAAAAAAAAAGGAACCGGATATTACAGTATCAATATGCTTGTTGTGATCCAAACAGGCTGAGAATTGAAGAAGAGAAAAAAGGGTTGTGTTCATACTTTAAGAACTCTTCTTTTTGCTTAGTGAAATTACACTGGAGGCGCCATGTCGATTCAATGAAACTGATCCAAATAGAAGCTATAGTGGCTTCCACTTATATGAAGCAAGAGATTGTAAGACTTCCTCTTCCTGCACAATGTAATTAGTAAGAATTGCAAATATGATGATTTGTACATGATGAGTTTGATGATAAGGATCTTACTTTGAACTGCAAACGCTGAAGAACGCCGGTACTCGTTTCGTCAAATTGCTGCCTTTCTTCCCTTGCATTGTGAAGGTGTCTATTGACAGTATAGATTGAGCTATTGACATGCACCGATTGCTCATTTTGTCAATTCATAATGAAAAGAAATCTACTGAAAATGGCAGAGCAATTGCTTATGAGTTATGACCTTACCTTCTTTAGTTCAGCTTCGAGTTCTTCCTTTCGCTTCTGAAGCGAATCCAATTCAGCTTCCCAATCCCATCATCATCAAATTCAACCCAAACCCCTTGGCGAAGAACCCGTTCTCAAAGCCATAGCTAGGGTTAGAGCTTGCCAAATACGGAGGCACGAACTCCTTAGCCATGGGATTGAGCTTCGACAACATCTCCTCCAACTCCTTAACTCCATTCCCACCATGTCGAAGCCGTCGCCGGAGAACTGGTGATGGTGGAGCCGGAGACGTAGACGGGCATTCTGATCGGAAGAATCCGGAGCCTCGGATGCAGATCGTGTTAGAATATATTGCTTAATATTAAATCCTGATGTTGCCGTATATTTCAGTTACAAGATCCTAGCACTTAGTTACTTTGTAACTTATCCTATAAGCTAGAATTAGGGTTTGCTTTGGTTTGTTTTGATTCGGTATCTTATGTACTCTCTGAGCTCTATTTAAGGCTCCCCTTCATATGAATACAATCACGGCAATTTACACAATCTCACATGGTATCAGCCTAAACACCTTTCCTGGGCAATATCGTTTTTTACGCACCTACACAAACCTTGATCAATGGCGGCTGATCTTCCCAACACCCTTCCCAACCCATACCAAACTGACAACCCCTTCTTACTCGTGCAGCTTCCACATATTCACAAACTCACCCCCACCAACTATCTTGCTTGGAGCACTCAAGTCATCTTGGCTCTTGAAGGGTATGATTTATTTTCATACCTTGATGGAACTAAAGTCGCACCCCAGGCTGAGATTGTTCGTGACAACCGAACGGTGGCTAACCCGGCATACCTTGCCTGGAAACGCCAAGACCGTCTCATCCAAAGTGCCTTGGTTGGAACGCTCTCTGCGAGCGTTTCTTCGCTAGTCACACAAGCTACCTCGTCTAAGGCGGTCTGGGACTTGCTGAAGTCCACCTATGCTACAGCTTCTCGAGGTCACAAACAACAAATCAAGACGAAGATCCGTACTGCTACGAAAGGCTCTCGCTCTATCTCAGAGTTCATGCATGCCATGAAGATGGACGCCGATCTGCTTGCTTCTCTTGGCGCCCCACTCTCTCAGGAGGACCTCACCGACTACATTCTTCGAGGTCTAGACGAGAGCTTCCAGTCAGTCATCGATGGGGTTCACAATCGAGACACACCAATCTCGTTTGAAGAACTCCACGAGAAGCTGATAGTCAAAGAGCTTGCATTGAAACACGCTGGATCCAAAGACGCCTCTCCGGTCACTGCTCTTCCTGCGACTAAGGCGAAAGGTAATAAATTCAAACCCTCTTTTCCTATGCAATGGCAGCCCTCCTTTCCTCCTCAACCCCCACAAAACTGGACCAACAACAACAACTATCGCCCAAACCCTAACACCAACAACAAACCAGCGGCTTATACCCCACGCCCACCGAACCCCTACAACCAACAGAAACCCTTCAAAGGCCGTTGCCAGTACTGCGTTGGCCTTGGCCACGTGGTGAACCATTGCCCTAAATTCAAAGAGGATCACCCCACCTTTACCTGGCCTTCCACCACTCGGTTTCCTACCCAAACTCCACCACAAGCCAACTCTCTCACCACGAACCCGACTCCCCAATGGCTAGTTGACAGTGGCGCCTCTCACCATGTAACCAATGACCTCCAAAACATGGCCTATCATCACCCTTATTCCGGTCCAGACGAACTTTATGTTGGCAATGGTACGGGTTTAAACATCTCTCACTCTGGCTCAATTTTTCTAAATTCAGTAAAGCATCCTTTGCAATTAACGAATGTTTTCTGTGTTCCACACATGACCAAAAACGTGATTTCAGTGTCTAAATTTTGTCAACAAACCGGTTATACCATTGTTATCTCATCCAATTCTTTTTCTGTGAAGGACAAGATGGGTACCACCATGCTTAATGGACCTTGTGTCGATGGCATCTACATGTGGCCTTCCTCTTCTCCGCAACCTCACACAGCCAGCTCTCTCTCACCGCATCTCCTTCATCATCGTCTAGGGCATCCTTCAACTATCGTCTTCCAGCAACTTCAAAGTTTATTTAATTCTTCTTCTAGGTCGTTTCCTATGTTAGATTGTCATGATTGTCAGCTTCATAAAAGTCATCGTTTACCTTTCTATTCATCAAGTATTGTTGCTTCAAAACCTTTGGAAATTGTTTTCTCAGATGTATGGACATCACCAAATTTATCTTATGATGGTTACAAATATTATGTGATTTTTGTGGATCAATTCACTCGATATATTTGGCTTTATCCATTGAAACGAAAATCTGACACATACTCCACATTCATCAAATATAAAGCCCTAGTCGAGAATTATTTTGATACAAAAATTAAAACACTGTTTTCGGATAACGGCGGAGAGTATATTGCACTCAAACAATTTTTGGCCATGAATGGCGTCCAACACCTCACCTCTCCGCCACACACACCTCAACACAACGGTATTTCCGAAAGGCGTCATCGCCACATTGTTGAAACTGGTCTTAGTCTCTTAAGTTTTTCGGGTATGCCCTTAGATCATTGGCCATTTGCCATGTCTACTGCGGTTTATCTTATCAATCGCCTACCAACACCGGTTTTACAAAATGCGTCACCATACTTCAAACTTTTACAAAAACAACCCGACTATACGAAACTCAAATGCTTTGGTTGCCTATGCTATCCCTGCCTTCGTCCATATACCACCAACAAGCTTCAACCCAAATCCATTGCCTGCGTCCTAGTAGGCTACTCTACGAGCCAATCCGCCTATCTTTGTCTTGATCCCGCCACTAAACGTCTGTACTCCTCTCGCCATGTCCAATTCCAAGAAAATCAATTCCCCTACAAACAAAGTTCACCTTCGGTCTCACGTGATGATAGTGTAGGTGAGGGATGGGGTTCAATTCCCTTGCCTCTCTTGATTCCACGTGAGATGGCCCCTCCATACAATCTCAACCAAGCGCCACTGTCACCCAACGTCACTCCTCCCACACCTTCAAACCCTAACACGTTACCAGCCCAACAACTTGATCCGCCCACCTCCAATTCCACGTCCACAATCCCACAAAATCAGCTCCCTGCCCCTCACCGTATCTTTCCAAATCCTCCCATATCTCATGCCAATTCCCATGCAAACCCTAGCAACAACCAATCCTTATCCGATCTATCTTTACCTCAACCAACTAATCTCGTCTCCTCATCAAATCCATCCTCTCCCTCGTCCACCAATAGCATACACCCCGACCCCATCATACCACTGCCACAACCAAACCCCGACCCTAACCCTAATATACCTCAAGGCATCATCACCCGCTCAAAGAACAACATTCACAAGCCTATTCAAAAACTCAATCTCTCAGCCACAAAAACACCTCCATCCGAACCCACAAACATCTCTCAAGCCCTAAAAAGCCCTGAATGGCGTGCTGCCATGCAAAAGGAATACGAGGCTCTTTGTACCAATCACACCTGGACCCTTGTTCCGCAGGAAAAAGGTCAAAACCGTATTGGTTGTAAGTGGATCTTTCGTACTAAATACAAGCCCGATGGCACCATTGAGAGACTTAAAGCACGCTTGGTGGCCAAGGGATTCCATCAACGATCAGGGCTAGACTATTCTGAGACCTTTAGCCCGGTTGTGAAGCCAGTAACAGTACGACTCATACTCTCCATTGCTGTCTCCAATCACTGGCCGATCAAACAGCTGGACGTGAATAACGCCTTTCTACAAGGCACCCTCTATGATGACGTCTATATGATCCAGCCGCCTGGATTTGTTGACGCCTCTCAACCGACACATGTCTGCAAACTTCACAAAGCTTTGTACGGTCTCAAACAAGCACCGCGTGCATGGTACAATGAGCTCAAACACTATCTTCTCAAACTTGGTTTCCGGAATTCAGTAGCAGACACATCACTCTTTCACTTTCAACGTCAAGGTATTACACTCTATTTACTTGTGTACGTTGATGACATTATTATCACTGGAAACCAGCCTTTGCACGTACACAAGCTCCTCAAGACTCTATCTGCTCGGTTTTCACTCAAAGAACTTGGTGATCTATCCTACTTCCTTGGTGTAGAGGTCTTGCCATCATCTCGTGGCCTATTTCTCTCTCAAAAGAAGTATGTACTCGATTTCCTTGAAACTGCAGGAATGACTTCGGCCAAACCTGTGTCCACACCCGCCACTGAATCCATTCAGTTGTCGTCCGAAGACAGTGCACCCTTGTCTACTCCTTCGGATTACAGATCACTTATTGGCAGCCTACAGTACCTTGCTCATACAAGACCCGATGTCGCCTTCACAGTGAACAAACTTGCACAAGGTATGCAGCACCCTACAACAGCTCACTAGGACTCTCTCAAGAGACTTCTTCGGTATTTAGCCGGCACCACTGATTACGGTATTCTTATTTCTGCCACCACCCCACTTGCTCTTCACGCATTCTCTGATGCAGACTGGGCGGGTGACAAGGCTGATTATCGCTCAACAACTGGGTATATCATATATCATGGTTCAATTCCAATTTCATGGTCTTCACGAAAGCAAAAGACCGTGGCAAGATCATCTACCGAGGCCGAGTACAAGGCTGTCGCAGATACCGCAGCTGAACTGCTATGGATCATCTCACTCTTACAGGAACTCAGTATTCAACTAAACAAGCAGCCCGTCCTCTACTGCGACAACCTCGGCGCAACATATCTCAGCTCGAACCCAATCTTTCACTCAAGAATGAAACACATAGCTCTCGCCTTTCACTTTGTCCGGGAGCAAGTTCAAAAAGGATGTCTTCGAGTCACTCATGTCCCCACAGCTGACCAACTCGCTGATGTTCTTATAAAGCCTCTTAGCCGATCAAGATTCGCAAGTCTCCTTGGCAAACTCGGTTTGGCGCGTCGACCAGCTCATCTTGCGGGGGGATGTTAGAATATATTGCTTAATATTAAATCCTGATGTTGCCGTATATTTCAGTTACAAGATCCTAGCACTTAGTTACTTTGTAACTTATCCTATAAGCTAGAATTAGGGTTTGCTTTGGTTTGTTTTGATTCGGTATCTTATGTACTCTCTGAGCTCTATTTAAGGCTCCCCTTCATATGAATACAATCACGGCAATTTACACAATCTCACAGATCGGTTGGGGTCGTCGGCGCCGGAATTGTCGGAAGGAGGAGGCGAGGAAGAACAGACGTCGATCCCTGAATCGATAGGAGCAATTCTAAACCACCGCCATGGACGATCTCGCCACCGACGCCGTCGCCGTTGTCCACCACCTGTCGGTCGATCAGGTCGTCGGATCTGGGATCGGCGGAAGCAATCTCCGACGGGGATCCAAGTGACGCCATAGAGAGGAGGATGGTGAGGATAAGGAGGAGAGAGAATCTGGAATCATTGTTGAGAGAATTTGGGAGGACGGGGTAGGAGAAGGGAGCGTTTATTTGAAGATCAAAATTGGGAGGAAGGGCAGTATATATGATTACACAGGATGGCTAATGGGGTACCCAATTAAAGGCCATAACCCTGCGTGTGAGACGAACAGGCAACGAAACAAAATGAAACTGATGTTTTTAGTGAAGGCAGGCCATAATTATAATTAAGGTAGGCAACTAAAGAGATCAAGAAAACCACAAATGAAGAGCAATGTGTGGTTAATGCTCATAGCAATGGGGTGGAAGGAGTAGTTATGGCTTAGGGATGAGGCTAATTTTTATAGTTTTATAGATAATAGTCAGGATTTTTTCCGAACAAAATAAATAAAACTAAATTTCCCTCTGTATTCTTGTTCTTATCTATCATGGGGAGATGAGGTCCATCCTGAATCCTGATCAAATGAAAATTTTGCTACTCGTTATCAAGTGGATAGCTATTGTTTTGTTTTCCTTGCTAGCTTTTCTTGTACGTAGCCTTCAGCCTTCTTTCTTCTTCCTACAGCACACTTCCCCTTCCTTTTCATCTTAAATTCTTTTGCTACGGGCTTATCCAATCACGGTGTTCAGCATTAGCTTCATTGCCATCAGTCGTTTTCTTCATCGTTGAGCCTCTCTCGTTTCTCACTCAAAATTCACGAAACAAGTCTCCAGATTTAGATTGAAGAGTCCTCTTCTAGTTTCGTGTTGGGAGTTTGGCCCGAAACCAGCTTGATGTGGGGTAATTTTACCGTTGAAGGTCGCGGACCTGCTTGGGAACAGAAACTCCGATTAGTCTCGGTAATTAAATTATATCTCTTTGGTTTCTTGTTGGAAAATTTCGAAATCACTTCCTGACTTTAAGTTAGGAAGTCCTCTACAGGATTCAAGTTGAAATTTCTCCCAAAAGCTCAACTTAAATGGATCGAATTAATTGTTCACGTTGGTTGCGCAGTTTGTTCGGTTTCCGGCACTAAACTCAGTTGATTGGGCCACGATTTGAGCTTGGTAATGCTCCAAAATAATTCTTGAGGTAGGTGAGGGGTTAATATACTTTGATCTTCAATCAATTTTGTGAAAACCCATTCGAATTAATTGATGGGAAACTTTCCAGTAAAAGCGAACTCGTCGGAGACTCGCCGGAGTGCTGCCGGAGTTTCGCCGGAGCACCACCAGCCACCCCTGAACCACCAATGGACTCTAATTGACCCAAGGATTTCATATCTGACCTTCTCCGGTAATTTGAAGGTGATCAGAGTCGCCTCGATTTGCGTGTCTCGACTCGTCTCGGTATTCGTGCAAAGCTTGTTTCGAGTTTCAAACTTTGGTGTCATCTCGGTATCCGTGCCATCCCGCGGCTTAGAAGCTTGTAAGGATTGGCCATCAACTTTCCCGTTTCCAATAGTTCTTCAAACCTTAAGGCAAGTGGACGTTTCTTCTTCCCTTGTTCCGTTAAACGAGATACCAAGTTCCATGTGATCCAATTTGTTGGGATTGATTTATGTGCAAATAAAAAGAACTAGGTTGTTAGAATTAATGACCTTGTTGTTATTTTCAATATTGCGATAGAATTGGATTTTAGGTCCTCTATGTTAGACCTTGTGTGTAAATATGTCTCGTTTAAGATATTGTTATGGATTAGAATATTTTGTAGGTAATGTTTCAGGCATGGGGCCTGAGCGTTTGATAACATCTCTTTAGAAGATTGTACCGGGATGTCCCTATACCTCGGTACTCGTGTCATGACTCTACCCACTCTGCCCTTGAGGGGTGACACACTCTAGCTAAGTGCATTAGCGCTACGCGCTCGAAAAATTGATCAAGGATCCAATATTCTTGTGACCTCGGCAATGGATGGCTGAGTTGATTAAAAGCTGTCAAACTGAATGCCTTGGTTGAAAGTAATCTAAGATAAGTGTGTTATGCACGTAATTAAAATACCAGGTTGGTGAGTTTGAGCTAATTACTTGGTGGATGATTTCTTTCAGTGTATTGATGTGAATAAAGAATCCCAATAAATTCTGTTATGTCTTCCTCAGCTAGCTCATCGACATTTTGTCGTTGAGGTTATCCATTCTATTTCCTCTTTTAGGAAGAGGAGTTAAAGGGTGAAGTACTGATGAAATTCGATACCAACTTTATGGGGTTATAACTTTGTGAACTTTAGCTACATTCCACTTGCTTAGTCTTTCATAGACTAACACGTCCGTATTCTTCTTTTTCGTTTCACGAACCGGTTGCGGCTAGCAGGATTCCAAGGTGTTGAGTTAAAAGACTAACTTGTCAGAAGACGAAGATAATCAACAGCTTGGTCTGTGTACTTTTTGGGATGAATGTAATAATCAAGATTGTCTTCCCTTAAAAGTCCTCTTCGAGGCACTGGTCTGTATATATTACCTTTCCGTCGTCGCTTTCTAAGTTAATCTTTTTTCATATGCTCGTAAAAGTAGCGTCTTGCGTTTCCTTGATCGTGGTGATTTTGTTTTTAAAAGTCTGAGTAGTTTTGGATTAGTTAAATCCGAGATTACTGGCGGTAATACTCTCGTAGTGGGTTGAGGGTGTTACAATAACACCTCTTGAAGTCTCGAATATAATTGTAAAACTTTATTGAGGCAATTCCATCCTCCTTTGACAAGTCACAATAAATATTCGACCATGGTGTCGGTTGGAAAGAAACGGAGATGAAATGACCACATCTCAATATGTGAAACAATTTTTTATTAACTTCGCCATGCACGTTCCATGAACAAGCTGAACCATTGTCGAGTAAGTTGTGGAGGTAAACTTGAGTCTTGGGGAATGGCGAACTGGTTGATGAAGGGACACCAATCATGGTCATGGATCCTTCTTTCTTCACATCAAATGGTGCTCTTGGTGTCTTGGTGGATTGAATGGCAACAGGTAGAGATAGTAAGAAAATGATCATGGTGTTTTTGAAGAGAAATGGATTCATTTTGAATGTCTGAGTTTTGATTTTGAAAGCAGAGGGCTGATTTTAAGTTGTAAGAACTTGATTCATCCCATTTCAATATTCACAAAAAAGATATCAATTTATAATAGCTATGGCCAAGACAAATGACTAAGCAATGACTTTACACCCCCCCCCCAAAAAAAAAAGAATAGCTATAAATGCAAAAACAAGTGTCATTCGTGCACCATAAGTTTTACAACTAATCAAGTTAATTAAAAGGTATCAAAATGAATAGCTATAAATATAAAAACAAGTGTCATTCATGCACCATAAATTTTACAACGTATCAAAATGAATAGCTATAGATGCAAAAACAAGTGTCATCCATGCACCAAAAAATTTACACCTAATCAAGTTAATTAAAAGGCAAATGATCAATGAATGTATGATCCAATTAACATTAATTGTTATTCATTCAACATTATTCTATATATCTATACTATACTAGAATTCATGATCCGTGCTACGCACGGGTTTAAAAACTATTTTGAAGCTTTATTAATCAACTTTAATTGAAAATTTGCATAAAATTGAAAAATGGACCAAGGTATGATGATATTATAAAATATAATAGATTGTATTAAGTAAATAAATATTCCATATGAAATAAATCAATTGAAAATATAATTAACTTGCGAGAGAAGCACTCATTATTTGCATCTAAATGCAATTACGTACATATGAAAGATATAGAAAACAATAGAAAGCATATGAAAGGTTTGAAAAAAATACACATATATTATGATTTAGGGTATAAACATATTTTGCGATTTACGTTTAAAAAAATACAGTAAATTATTGTTTTATTTATATACTTGAATCATACATACAAATAATACAACAAATACACACAAAACACGTTTATAAAAAATACACATATTTTATGATTTATGGTATTCACATATTTTGTGATTTACGTTAAAAAATACACATTAAAAGAATATGCAAACAACACAAAAATGTTGCTAGTGAGGTTTGAACCCCAAACCTTTGAGTAAGTAGAGTAAGGGTTTACCACTATGCTATTGTAGTTTGATAATTATGATTGCATGGTGTTTATTATATAGGAAAGATTGCAATGTAGACTAAATGGTGCATTTAATGGGAAGACCGCCTAACTTTTATATATAAATATAATATATATAGACTAGGTAGATGGTTTGTTTTTTCGTATGGGATCTTATTGCTTAGCTTTTCTATTATCTATAAGAATTTTATTTTTTTATATATTATTTGCCCACATATTGTGTATAAACTTATTAAGTCTATGTAATTGAGTCATTATCTTGTCAAATAAGGTATTTTTTTATGAACAATCAACTATTAAATTAGCGAAGTTTTCTATATAAATAGTTGGTTTGATAAACATTTTTCTAAGTAAAAGGATAATTACCGTTTAATATCCTTTACTATAATTTACTTAATTTTGTAGAATAATAATCATCGTTCTCATGAATATCAATTTATAAAACTAAGATAGGTTACATTTTCTTATCTTATTCCTATTTATTTTGAAAAATAATGAATAGAATTATTACCGTTATGTGGTCTCATTTAATATGGATTACACCATTTCAACTTCGTTTATATTTTCTTCAAACTATCTATTTTTATAGGAAATAATGGTGAATATTCCCAATATATTTAGGATTTTAACAAATGTTTGTAAAGTTTCTGATATCTTAGAATATTAACAATTGAAAATTTAAGAATATAAACAATATAGTTTTTTTATTTTGTAGGTATCGTTCTTCTCGAAACATTAATATTGTGCACATACTATTTTGGTTAAATCGAATTTTATATCAAGTGAAATAAATCCAATTTATTCGAATTTTGAAACCGGCCTCTTCATTCTCCCTGTAAAGCGAACCGCTTTCGAAAATCCTATTTGCTTTGTCTTTTGCAAGACTAACTGACCACCCTTTTTCCTTTGAATGGTCGGTTGGTGCCAACCGTCTTTCCGTGGCAGCGCATGAAGTGAAGGAGTAGTTATCCGAGACTAAAGGTGCTACCAAGACGTCGAGTCATTCACTTCTTTTCGCTTTTAGACTCCTTGAACTTATTCCATATTGAGAGTCTCGAGGTGTGGGGACGAATACAAGACTTATCTAAATATATTGTGTAATAAACTTATAAGAATTTGTCTTTGTTTATTATAAAGTTGCATTTTAACTCCGTATTAAAGGTTTGTCGACTTTTGTGATAGATACAAAGCATTGAGTGAATTTGGGAGTTTTAATCCGAGGTCACTAGCGGTAATATCCCTATAGAAAATTGGGTTGTTACACACTTAACCAAAGATATATGTTTGTTAAGTTCAATCACAACCGGAAGTTAAAATTTAATATGTTCAAGAGCTACGCTTGATTTGATTCCATTTCTTATAAATGGAGACATAAAAAAATTGACATAAAATATATATGTCGTATTCAGTCGCAAATTAAATCAAATCAAATTAAAAAATTAACACAAACTCTTAAGTCTTATGTTTGATAGTGGACAGATTAGACAATCCTTCCTAGAAGGTGGGTTTAATCTTATTCACAATATGCCAATAATAGTTGGTTTGAGTCCGAGCAACCCTTCCTAGAAGGTGGGTTTGAGTTTGTTCCCCTAATGCATGAAAATCAATCATAAGCTCCAAAACAAAACAAAAAACAAAAAAAAACACTCCGAACTGCTTAAGGTTTGATTCTGTATAAAAGAGATACGTAGGCAATCCATGAAATCGGGTACAACTTGAATTATAAAAACCATTAAGTAGTTAATATCAATATGACTTTTAATCAAGAGAGTCAAAAGAGCGGATCGAACAAAAGTAAAATTAATTCAAATGTGTTTTGCAATTTTGTGTACTTTTTTGCTCAATACAAGTAAGGACGCTCCTTGTGGTAAAAAAACTTATTTAGAAAAGAGTGAACAACAATAACTTTACCATTGCTAAATCAAAAAATTGTCTGTGGCGCGTATCTCTAAAAATAAAACATATTATTTCATTATTTCTTGTCATGCATCTCTTCTCTTACATCATATGAAACTAAAATCCCTCATCTCATTTACGTGGATACCCAATTATAAAAGATATCAGCGACGCCCTTCTTATTGATGCCAAAAATCCCATTAGATTTAATAATCCAATGACAATTGTTGTAACACCTTTTCATGTCTCGACTATAACTGTAAAATTTTATTGTGGATATTCCACCATTCTTTGACAAGTCGCAATTAAAGTTCGTCCATGGTAACGGGTGGAACCAAACGTAGTCAGATTCACCATCCTTCAATATGTGAAACAAATTTTTATAAACATCTTCATGGTCTTGAATGTTCCATGAACAAGTTGTACCATTACCGAGTAAGTTGTGGAGGTAAAGTCGAGTCTTGGGGAATGGCGAATTAGTTGATGAAGTGAGACCAATCATGGTCATGGCTCCTTCTTGCTTCACATCAAATGGTGCTCTTGGTGTCTTGGTGGATTGAATGGCAACAGGTAGAGCTAGTAAGAAAACGATCATGGTGTTTCTAAATAGAAGTGGATTCATTTTGGATTACTGAGTTTTGATTTTGAAGGCAGAGGGTTGATTTTGACTTGTAAGAACTCAATTTCATCCCATATCAAAATTCACCAAAGAGATATCAATTTATAATAGGTATGGCTAAGAAAAATGACTAGGCAATGACTTTACGTCCCAATCAAAATGAATAGCTATAAATGCAAAAATAAGTGTTATTTATGCACCATAAATTTTACACCTAATCAACTTAGTTAAGGTATGAATAGCTATAAATGCAAAAACAAGTGTCATTCATTCACCATAAATTTTACAACTAATCAAGTTAATTAAAATGTATCAAAATGAATAGCTATAAATGCAAAAACAAGTGTCATTCATGCACCATACAATTTACACCTAATCAAGTTAATTTAAAGGCAAATGAGCAATGACTGTATGATCCAATTAATATTAATTATTATTCATGCAACATTATTCTATATATCTATACTATACTAGGTAGATGGCATGTCCTTTCGCACGAGATCTTATTGATTAGCTTTTATATTATATATAAGAATTTTATTTTTTTTATATATATATATTTTTTTTGTTCAGGTTTTTTTTATATATTATTTGCCCACATATTGTGTATAATCTTATTTGTATGTCAATGTTAGGTACATTAATTAGTCTATGTAATTGAGTCATTATCTTGTCAAATAAGGTATTTTTTTTATGAACAATCAACTATTAAATTAGCGAAATTTTCTATATAAATAGTTGGTTTGATAAACATTTTTTTAAGTAAAAGGATAGATACCATTTTATATCCTTTACTATAATTTACTTAATTTTGTAGAATAATAATCATCGTTCTCATGAATATCAATTTATAAAACTAAGATAGGTTACATTTTCTTATCTTATTCATATTCATTTTGAAAAATAATTAATAAAATTTTAACCATTAAGTAGTCTCATTTAATATGGATTACACCATTTCAACTTCTTTTATATTTTCTTCAAATCTATTTTTATAGAAAATAATGGTGAATATTCCCATTATATTTAGGATTTTAACCAATTTTTGTAAAATTTCTGTTATCTTAGATTGTTACCAATTGAAAATTTTCAATATAAACAATATAATTTTGTTATTATGTAGGTATCGTTCTTCTCGAAACATGAATATTGTGCACATACTATTTTGGTGAAATCGGATTTATTATCTAGTGAAATTAATCCAATTCATTCGAATTTCGTAACCGATCTCTTCATTCTCCATCTAAATCGAACCGCCTTCGAAAATACGATTTGCTTTGTCTTTTGCAAGGCTAACCCGACCACCCTTTTTCCTTTAAATGGTCGGCTGGTGCCAACCGTCTTTTCGTTGCGGCAAATCAGGTGAATGAGTCGTTGTCCAAGACTAAAGTTGGTGCCAAGGCGCCGAGTCGTTCATTTCTTTCTGCTTTTAGACTCCTTGAACTTATTTTATGAATCAAGATTCCTGAGGTGTGGGGACCAATATAAGACTTCCCTAAGTATACTATGTAACGGAATTTTAAGAATTTGTCTTTATTTATTATAAAGTTGCGTTTTAATTCCGCATTAAAGGTTGTTGACTTTTGTGATAACTGTAAAACCTAGGGTGACTTTGGGATTTTTAACTTGAGGTCATTGGCGGTAATATCCCTATAGAAAATTAGGGTGTTACAAACTTAACCTAAGATATATGTCTGCTAAGTTCAATCACAACCTTAAGTTAAAATTTAATATGTTCTAGAATTACGCTTGACTTGATTCCATGTCATATAAATGAATACATAGAAAAAATTTCATAATATATATATATATATCGTATTCAGTCGCAAATTAAATCAAATCAAATTAGAAAAGAAACACTAACTCTTAAGTCTTATGTTTGATAGTGGAGAGATTAGACGACCCTTCCTAGAAGGTGGGTTAATCTATTTGACATTATGCCGATAGTAGTTGGTTTGAGTCCGAGCAACCGTCCTAGAAGGTGGGTTAGGGTTTGTTTGGTTGATGCATGGAAAATGAAACATATGCACTAATACGAACAAAAATCTTGAAAAAAAAATCTAAACTACGTAAGGTTTGATTTTGTATAAAAGAGATACGTAAGCAATCCATAAAATTGGGTGCAACCCGAATCATAAAAAGCATTAAGTATTTTGTATCGATATGACTTTTAATCAAAAGAGTCACAAGATAGGATCAAACTAAAATAAAAATAATTTTACCATTGCTAAATCAAAAATTTGTCAATGACGCATATCTTTAAATATAAGACATATTATTTCTTCATTTCTTGTCATGTATCTCTTCTCTTACAATATATGAAGCTAAAATCCCGCATCTCATTTATGTGGATTCCAATTATATCTTCGTTCTTATTGATGTCATAAATCCCCTTATAACTAATAATCCAATGACAACTGTTATAACACTCTTGATGTCTCAAATATAATTGTAAAACTTTATTGAGGCAATTCCATTCGTCTT
Source organism: Polygonum aviculare (assembly GCA_934048045.1). Lineage (NCBI taxonomy): Eukaryota > Viridiplantae > Streptophyta > Magnoliopsida > Caryophyllales > Polygonaceae > Polygonum > Polygonum aviculare. Next base: position 2,490,302 of record OW204030.1, on the reverse strand, counting down.
TGACAAGTCACAATAAATATTCGTCCATGGTGTTGGGTGGAAATAAACACCGTTGATGGTAATATCCCTATAGAATATTGGGGTGTTAAAAACTTAACCTAAAATATGTCTCTAAGTTCAATCCCCTGATGAAGCGCAAAGGCTTCAGAAAGAATGACAGAACGGTGCCCGAGGTAACCTCCATCCAAAGATATAGTAGTGCCTCTATCATCCCTAATAACAAAACCAAAAGAGGCAGATCCATTGGAATTAACGGCACCATCGAAGTTGAGTTTGAAAAAAAAATTCTTGGGTTTGTTCCACTTGGTATTCCCCCTTCTTTGTAGCACAGTGGTTTTGTATCCCACTCTATCTTCCGCCGGAGAAGAATTCGCTCTCTTCCAATCCGAAAACTGTTTTGAGGAAAACTCCATAATCGTCTCCGGAGTGGCCTGAGCCAAATTTATCTCACTGAAAATCATCTTGTTTCGGAAGAACCATATACTCCACCAAAGACCGAGCACAGCTTCCAAATCAAGCTTACTCAGTGAGATCCGAATTTCTTCGATGAAGATTAAGGGTTTCCGATTGTCATTGCCAATGCGCTCAAGCGCTTGAGCAAATCTAGGGTTGAGAGCTTTCAGAGCTAGGCGTGAATGGGGACATTCAAGTAAGAGGTGATAGGCATCTTCGTTTGATGAGTCACAGAAAGGACACCCTTGTGGCACCGCAATGTGGTTGGCCGCAAGTCTAGACTTAGTGGGCAATCCATTGCGACATAGCTTCCAGACGAAATTTTTTTGCTTCGGAGGAATGTTAAGTTCCCATATCCATTATAAATCAATTGGTGGGATCCTTTTATGCTCTTGGATCCATTGCATTGTAGCATTAGTGGAGTACCATCCATTTCTGCTTGGGCCCCAATACAGACGATCCGTCAGGGGGTTCGAAGGAAGTATTACCTTAGTTATTTCAACAACGTCATCTGGGGGGAGGACTAGCCTAAGTTTGTGAATTTCCTAGGTTCCGTCTTCACAGATATAGGAGTACACGCGTTCGTCCTCATCAATCGGGAGAGGATAGTTTGCATTGGGTTTTAGTTTTGCTTTTAACGTCCATTTATCCTTCTAGAAACGGATGGTTTTGCCATCACCAACTTGCCATGATATGCCAGAAAGAAATGGTTCTTGCAGACTCATTAGTTTAGACCATTGTCAGGACGTGTTACTCTGCTTCTTGTAGTCCCATAACTTCCGATTCTTTGGATACTTTTCATTTACTATTTTAACCCACACGTTTTCCGGTTCAACGATGATTTTCCACATCAGTTTCATTTGGAGAGCCTGGTTCATTTCCTCGGACTTGGCGATGCCAAGTCCTCCATGTCTCGTCGGCCTACAAATGGAATCTCAACTAATCAAAGGTTTAAAGCCCGAGTGTTTGTTCCAGAAGAAGTTCCTATTAATTTTATCCAATTCATAGTGAATGGATTTCGGTAGGTAGAAAGACTGCATAATGTAGTTAGGTTGTGCAGACAAATTTGATTTAATAAGAGTTTTCCTCCCTTCTTGAGAAAGTGAGTATGCTTTCCATTTTGCGAGGTGTTCTCTAGTTCTAGCTGGCGTCGTGTTGAAGGTATTTTTATTTACCCTCTCACTAATAAGTGGACATCCTAGGTACTTATCCAGAGTCGCGGTATTGGTTATGTGCAGAATTTGGCTCAATCGGATTTTAGTTGGAGTGTCAATGTTCTTGGTCGTTTGAAAGGCGGATTTATGAAAGTTCACCTTCTATCCAGACGCTTGGCAGTAATCCTCAATGATGTTTTTAATGTTTTGGCAGACTCGACTGCTTGCTTTTGCGAAAATGATAATATCGTCTATATATGCAAGGAAGGTTATTTTAGTACCACCTCTGGGGATTTGGATCCCAATCCCATTGCTGGGGTTCATACTGGCTTGTTGGAGTTGGCGCGCCAACACTTCAGAAGCAAGAATAAACAGATAAGGGGAGAGTGGGTCTCCTTAACGAAGACCTTTATGAGGTTTGAATTGATCGGTTGGACCATTGTTAACAAGAACAGAGTAAGAGACAGACTCAACACATTCTCTGATCCAAGAGATGAACTTCTTGGAGAAGCCAAATTTATCTAAAACCTGAGCAAGAAACTCCCAACTAAGGCAGTCATAAGCTTTCTCCATGTCGAGCTTGGTGGCTACCCAACCGCCGCGTCCTTTTTTATTCCGAAAAGAATGGAGTATTTCATGCGCAATAAGGGTATTATCATGGATGCTTCTGTTTTCCAGAAAAGCAGATTGCATGGGGTGTATTAATTTCCCCATAACCTTTTTGAGTCGTGCTATAAGAATTTTGGATATGATTTTGTAATCGTATCGCAAAGGCTTATCGGCGTGTAATGGTTTGCCGAGTTCGGATTATCACATTTTGGTAATAAAGTGATAAACATATGGTTAATCTGTTTAAGGATTTTTCCAGAGTGAAAAAAACTCTTAACCTCTTTGGTCACGTCAGGCCCAACAATGTGCCAATAATTTTTATAAAAGCATGCCGTCATACCATCAGGTCATGGTGATTTGTCTTCGTCAATATTAAAGACAGCTCTTTTAATCTCAGCATTGGACACCGGTTGGGTGATGAACTCGTTTTCCCCTTCTGTAATTTCTTTTTGGATGCTTTGAGTGATGCTAATCACTTTGGATTGATTAATTTCGTGGAACTGAAACCTCGCCTGGAAATCCCGCTGAATTTTCCGCTTGATGTTATCAGTTCCAATGATGTGGGTTCCTTCTGCAGATGTGAATTCCCGAATACTAATCCTGTTCCTCCGGCCACTGGCAATACGATGGAAGTACTTCGAGTTTTTGTCATTCAACTTTATATGGTTGTTCTTGCCTCTTTTCTTCCAATATAAGAATTGGAACTGGATCAGACACTCTCTTTTCTTAGCCAGTCGCTCCTGCTTCCAAGCTAAAGAGAGGTTGTTTTGTTCAATGATTTCGTTCTGAATAGTTAACAGGTCTTCATTAACCTTTTTAAACTGTTCAAAGATGTTCCCAAAAGTGGTTTTGTTCCACACCTTAGCTTTAGCCTTGAGGAGTTGGGTTTTTTTAATAAGCCTAAACATATGAGAACCCTTAGGGTTGATCCTCCAGGCTTGTTTTACAACATTCTGGAAGTCCTTTCGAGATGTCCACATTGTCTCAAATTTGAATGGGCGGCTTTTGATATACCCCTCCGTAGGTATATCACACGAGATGGGAACCATTGAATGATTTCGTCATTGATAAGAATCCTGTCAAGCTTTTCATAAGTATTGTTATTATTCCTGTTTTTGGAACGTCTCCAGGTAAACTGGTTTCTAAAAGAGGGGATGTCACTAAGCCCACAATCACTCTTGAAGTTGGCGAGTCGTTCAAATCTAGAGGCATTCGGGATAGCCCCTCCGCTTTTCTCATCAGGGCTTTGAATTTCATTCAAATCGCCAATAAGAATGCAGGGTTTGCTTGTTTGTAATATAAAAACCTTGAGCCTATTCCAAAACTCAATTTTGTCTTTTGATTGTGCAGGTGCATATGCAAAAACAATGATGCATTCTTTGGTTGTAGCAAGGTTTTTGTAACTGGAAGCCATGAACCAATCGTCTTTATGGATGATTGTAAGGGATTCGTTAAGAAGTTGGTGGTTTTTCCAGACAACCAACAAACCTCCCGACATTCCTAGTGAGGGGCAGAACTCAAAAGAGTCGAAACCCGCATTTGTCTATTTTTGTAAATTTGGAAGTTGTTGACATTTGGTTTCCACAAGGGTAATCAATTGAAAATACTTTGTACGACAGAGGGCGTTGATCTCTGTCCAACGGTTTGGTTTATTAAGACCCCTACAATTCCAAAGGCAGACTTTCATAAGAAACCAAATTTGTTTGGGCTTTTGGCCGTACAAAATGATATTTTCTTCATGATGCGGTGCACATGGATGTTAAGATCCTTATCGGCAACCCGACGGTTGGGTTTTGTTTTTCCACATTTACTGATATAAGGCTCCACAGACACATCTTTTACTGTTTGGTGACCACAACTAACGATAGTTAGTGTGGTTATATTTTTGTTTGGGTATATTATCCCCGATCCTTTGTTTAGGCGGCATGAGGCTTTAAATTGCCTTTTGTCATTAGCCCATCAATGCTGATTTGAAAAGCACCGAGCCAAAGGCTTTTACTCCTGATATATATATATATATATATATAGAGAGAGAGAGAGAGAGAGAGAGAGAGAGAGAGAGAGAGAGTAAAAGCCTTTGGAGCATATAATTTGTATAATAGGTTCCAACGACATAAAATTTCTCCGTGCTTTAGAGCATCAATCCAAAAACAGCAAACAACACTGAGAGTACCAAAGCAATCATAAACTTTAAAAGCTTGGATTGTGGCCATCCACTCATTCATACACATAATGCTATCTTTAAGACATATACTGCAACTACAATTCTTGTTGGTAGAAAGATCTATTTTCCCATAGGTTATTACACACATAGAAAATCTTTTTTCTAAGGAGATTAATCCAATCTGTCCTATAGGCTTTTTTACTGGCCAAAACAACTTCAGTACACTCTTGATCGATTAAATGCAGCTTGGGAACATACCAATAATTCCAAATGTTATCACAAGTACAAAGAAACTTCCTTCTAGGGATTTTAATCCAATCTGTCCTAAAGGCTTCAACACAAGCCAACACACTACCAATTGCCTTATATTCCTGACTATAAATAGCTGCGTTAAGGCAGAATTTCTTAACCTGAAGATAGATGCTTAGGGTACCCATCCTAGATATAGACCTAAGATAAATAACCGCATACCAAACATCAAGCGAGTAGGCTATATCAATTGCCACAAGGACTGTAAGCTTTACATACTTTCTGGCATAATCAATGTGAAGGATCCAAACACAATTCCAGAAAGCAGTGCTTAAGGGAGTGATCACACTCCACATATAACTAGGTAGATCAGTTACATGAACCAGTTGAATGGTGAAAAAATTACACATGCTGTCATATGCAAAGCAATCCATACAAGATTGAACTAGATAATTAAGTACCTGATCAAAGCAAAGCCTTGTTCTACAACCTTTTGAAACACACGTATCACACCATAAATTGTTCAAAAGGTAAATGAACTCAATGAAACTAGATTCTAATTTCTCATTAGCATGCTTATTATCAAGCCAAATAGTAACGAACCTTGATTGGTGAGTTTTAGTAATTGGGGCTTGGTACTCTGTTGGTAAATAACTCCAAACCCATATCTTGATCGAGCACAACAAACAGAGGGCGGCGAGAGGACAGAGTAAATTGACTAAGGAAGCCAGTAATCTCAGCGACAACGACAATGGAGAGAGGAAGCGTCCGAGGCCGAGCCGGAAATCCCTGGAAACACACACCAGCGGGCTCCGCCACCACCACCGAAAAGCTCGTCCCATTCTCTTGAAACGCCACCTCCAATGGCCAAAACGACCTCCCCTAAATCGCAGCGCAAAGGAGCGACTAGGGTAATGATGCAACTTCGCGGTCTCTTCGCGTTTGGATCCTTCATGTGGGATCTGGTTCTTTTGTAGGACGCACAAGAACGAGATACAACTTGCAATGAACTTGGCGACCCATTTCACGAGCTTGTTAGCGACTCGATGGGCGAGCCCTTGCGCCAAGCGGGGAAGCCGGGAGGGAACTTCTCTTCTCGTTCCTCGGGACGGGGAGTAGTTGTACGTTTGGATTGGCGGTGCACCTGTGGACTCGACGCCGGACGGGATCGATGTTCGGTGGTGGCGGCGGTGAAGATACGCTAGGGTTTTGACGGGGATTGGAAGAAGGATTAGGGTGCGTGGCCGCGCGTTCTTCGGATGGCTTCATATTCCCTTCGTTTAGTTTCTCGTTTGTTTACGCCTTAAAAAAATAACAAACAAACAGATCTTGTGATAGGGGTTAGAGAGAAAGTATATTGATAAAAGTAATCATCTCATAATTGTGATTTTTTATAATTTTTATTTTGTTGAAAAATGATGTACGGGGTCGGGCTATCTCCCGTCGATGACTAATTAGTCATTTATTAAATTCTAATAAAACGATCTTTGAAGATATGGAGAGTACCGCTTCTCCTTTGACAAAAAAAAACGTGTTATAACATTTTCGTTTTGATTTGGATTTTCCCACCAATTCGCTTTACTAGTAGAGTCTTAGGGCCTGTTTGGTATCCAACAGCGAAAACATAAACAGAATGAAATTTAATGGAAATGAACTTAGTCCAATTATGGGTTGCTATACATTAATTGAAAAGAAAAATTAATTTGAAACTTTGAAATTTGTGTGTCTAGAGAAGGGGTAAAGGGAATGATTGAGGTGTTTTGTTACCCCACCCTTAGATTAGGGAAATAAATTGAGTGTCGCGAGAGAACTTACGGTAGTTTTTGTATGAAAATTGAGATGACTCATCATGTATCATAATATTAATGTGGACTAGATTCATTTACATTCCATTTCATCCCGTTTATGTTTGCGTCATTGGATACCAAATGGGCCCTTAGAGTCTTCTTACCTTATGGTGCTATCTCTATACATGGTTTCATACATTAGTTTGTAAATCTTCTCATTAATTATAATCAACCACGTTTAATATTTTTATCAATTTATATTCTGATATATTTGTAGTACGTACTACCTTGTCAATTGTCATTTATTTTGGAAGGAAAAGGGTAACTAGTCTTTATGGGCTTCTTTTTAGAACTCAAATCATCTGTCCCGTCCCACGTCCCCTTTCCGTGTCCCTCGTTTCTTATTGGTCGAAAGTATGTGTCCCCTCCTATATTTTCCCTTTAATTCTACCGAAATAAATGATTTCAACCAATAAGAAAGAAGGGGACACCGGAAGGGGACGGAGGATTTGGATCCTTCTTTCTATAACACTTAGCCCATAAGGAAAAATAATGTGTTAACTAGCCTTTTCCGAAAATGTCCCTAGTAAAACAAAATTACACCCATGTCACCGCGTCTCACCTCCCTCCTGTCACACGAAACTTGTCATACAAAAACCTGTCATACAAAACCTGCGACCGTGTCCCACCTCCCTTCCTGTCACACAAAACCTGTCACACACAACATGTCACTGCGTCTCACCCCCAATTTTCGTCCATTATCCACATACAATAGACTTGTCACCACAAAATTTGTCCCACAAAGCCTATGCGGGATTTGAACCCACATTACTGTGTATTTAGCACGTTGTTCTACCATTTGAGCTAATAACCTATGGTTATAATTAATATATAAACAAAACCAAATATGTCACACACAAAATCCATACAAAAAAACTTGTCACACACAAAACCCATAACAAAAACCTTGTCACACACAAAACCCGTAAAAAACTCAGTCACGCACAAAACCCATTCCAAAAAAACTTGTCACCACTAAAACCCATAAACACAAACATCTATTATAAACGGGTCCTATGAGGTCACACATATTGAGTTGATGGGTTGTATCAGCGGGTTGAAAGTCAGCACAATAAGAAAAAGATACATTTATTTGGAGAAATAAATATATAAGGCCTTTACAAGAAAGAAGAGAGCTAGGGTTTTCATAATTTTTACGTAAAACAGAAAAAACTCTCTTCTCTATTTTTCTTCTAGTCTTTGGCACTTCGATCTAGCAATCGAAAGCGAAGGAGATTCAGATCTCGTGCTCGTGTGGACTGATTAGAGAAGTCACAATTGAGGCTTTATCTCTCAAAAGAAGAACCTTAATCACGCATCAAGAGGTACTACTAACCCTAATTTTGTCTATAATCAAGAATGCTTTAGATCCATGTTTAGGTGTAAGAAATTGTTTCTGAAATTCCGCTTATACGCATCTAAAACCCAACACTTTCTGGGCTGTTCCATCAAGCCAAATTCGCACAAAATGTTGAACTAATGATTCAAAATAGATGCCTAATTAGTAGGAGTTGTTAGTAGTTTTTTAATGAACTATTTGAATTATTTTATTGTTACCGTAAGTAGTGGATTGTGGATTAGAGGTTAACTAGTTTTTAGAGTAGTGGGTTAGTGAATTAGTTAGTCACTTCCTACGTATTATCATTGCTATTTAAGGAGTTGTAATTCATTAATCAATTTGTGCATTGCATCGGAATAGCATTGCTCCAAGTCTTTTGTACGTACTTTGCATTTCATTCAAAATATTCAACATGGTATCAGAGCCTACGGTTATTCCCAATTTCAATGGCCTCAAACACATTTTCTATTCAAATTCCTATTTTCAAAGGTGAAAATTACCATTCATGGGCCATCAAAATGAAGTCTTACTTAAAGGCTTTGAGTTTATGGGAGGTTGTTGAGAGTGATTTTAATCCTACCCCTCTTTCACAAAATCCGACCTTACAACAAATGAAGAAGTACGAGGAGGATGTAGCAAAGAGACCCAAAGCTCTCTCTTGCCTACACTCGGCGGTGTCGGAGGAAATATTTACAAGCATAATGGCTTGTGAATCCGCAAAAGGGGCATGGGATACACTCAAGGAGGAGTTTGAAGGCAATAGTCAAACAAAGAAGATGCAAATTTTGAATCTCAAAAGGGAGTTTGAGATGCAAAGGATGAAGAAATCTGAAAATGTCAAGGAGTATGCAAGTAAGTTAATGTCTATCGTTCATCAAGTTAGACTACTTGGTGAAGAATTTCCTAACCAAAGGGTGATAGATAAGCTTCTTGTAACCCTTCCCGAAAGGTATGAATCAAAACTCTCATCACTTGAAGATTCAAAAGATCTTTCGAAGATAACCTTTGCAGAATTAGTCAATGCTCTTCAAGCTTTGGATCAAAGGAGAAACATGCGAGAGGAAGAAAATGGAGGTAAAAATGAAGAAGTTTATCTAGCAAAGAGTTCTTCAAATGGAAAAGGAACAGCGCCTCAATGTGACCTTTGCAAAAGGGTTGGCCATAACGAAGACGATTGCTGGTACAAGGGAAAACCTCAATGTTACAATTGCAAGAAATTCGGGCATGTGAAAAAGAATTGTCGCTTCAAAAATGAAGATCAACCGCATCAACAAATGTTAGTGCAAGAAGAAAACCTATTTTAGTTGGAGAAATTTCTCCAAAAGGAAGTAGATGAGAATTAGTGCATCTACAAGAATGGTGTGGATGAGAAATGGTGCATCTACAAAGAAAAAAAATGTGTGATGAGAAGTGGTGCATCTACAAGAAGTGAGTAGATGAGAAATGTGCATCTACAAGATTAAAGAAGACTAGCCATGCAAGAACTAGAGTTTGAATCAAGGGGAGATGTTGAAAAGTGATTCAAACTTCAGTACGTAGCACGTGTGATTAATTTACTTGGAAGTTGTTAGCTAGTTTTTAGCTAGTAATTAGGAGAGTCAAAGTTAAAGTAGTTGATGAACGTTGCACTTTGTTTATTTTAATTTTTTAAGTACTTCCACTATCTTAGGTTTGTTAGACGTGGTTGTTAGTTTAATCATCTTTATTTAAAGCATTGTAATCACTTGTTCTTAATTAAGAAGTTCAGCTTTATCTCTTGTGCTTTCCTCTTGCAAAGTGAACCTTCTTCCTCTGTAAAAACCAACATTTGGTATCAGAGCGGAGGTAATTTTCCTTCCGGGTTCGATCCAATCGAGAGAGAAAAAATGATGGAGAGATAGTGCTCCGTAAACAAAAGAAAGAGTGAAAAAAAGAGAGATTTGATGAAGAGATAGTGCTCCATGGAGAGATGGTGCTCCAAACAAAACAAAAAAAAAACGAGAACGAAGTTTCTCGTAGGAAATATGGAGAGAAGTGCTCCATTGAAGAAAACGATTATGGAGAGATGGTGCTCCAAACAAAAAAAAATGAGAATGAAGTTTCTCGTAAGGAACTATGGAGAGAAGTGCTCCATTAAAGAAGAAGATGATGGAGAGAAGTGCTCTATCAAAAGATGGGATTCAAACAAAAAAGGATACCGGAGAGAGAAGGTGTTCCGATAAAGAAATCAATATGGAGAGAAGGGCTCTGACAAAGAAGAAGACGATAAAGAAGACAAGAAACGCATCTAACCACAATGAAGACGAAGTTCATACAAAGTGCATCTACAAGATTGAAAAACAAGATTTTGAATCAAGGGAAGGTGTTGAACTAATGATTCAAAATAGATGCCTAATTAGTAGGAGTTGTTAGTAGTTTTTTAATGAACTACTAGTTATACCCGTCGTGCCATGCACGACTTGTATTTTTAAACTTATTTTTAGATATATAATAAATAGAATATTAATGTGAAATGTATAATAAAAGTTTTAACATAATTTGATTTCATCGAATATTAGAAGTTTTTAATTGTTAAATGATTGATTGAGAATATGTTATTATGCAAATCACGTGCTTATATTTTATAGTTAATACGGGGTAAAACATTATTATGCAATATTATTTAATATATTTTAGTAAAAAAAAGTAAAAAACACCAATTTGATATACAGAAATTAAACATGTAGTTATTTTAATCAAAATATTTAAGAAATAATATTTTGCCTCCATATGTATGAATAGACCAAAAACATATCTTACTAAAATATAATATATTTCAAAGATTATGATATTTTGAATCTAAAAAACATTTGGTATAGAAATATTAGGAAACTAATAGAAACCGTTAAAACAATTTATTAAAAATATAAGGTGGGGTGAGAATAAAGTTTTTTATATAAATTTTTGTTTGAATTTCAAATAAAATTAAATAAATTTTAGTTTTATTATGTTCATAATATCGTTTTTAATGTTAGTAAAGCATAATACTATATTTGAAAAATCAAACCAAAGAGTATGTCTTTGTGGATACACAAACGGACTAAAATTAATGATGATAACATAATTTTTTAACCAAAACGGTCACCTTTTATGAAGATATAAAACATTAAAAGATAAATAAGAAAAATAAAAGATTTAAAAAGGTGTCATTTATGTATTTGAGTTGAATAAGAAAAAATATTATAATTAAAATATAAAGTTGGGCCGGAATCAACGTGACGGCTAAAAAACGACCGCATTTGTAATATATATTGATTGATGATTCATATCATATCAACTACTTAGTTTTAATAAACATTAATATTTTTTATAAATAAGTGTTTGTTGAATCATCACGTAGGATAATTGTGAATTTGAGATTAATAAAATAGTTAACTTTATGTACATAGTTTCAACATCGTATGACTTGTTAACAACTTTATGTACGTAGATTAATAAAATAAGTGTTTGTTAACAACGCATGACTTGTATAATTTGGTTATTGAATGCTTTTGTTAACAACTTTATTCTAAGTTTGTAGAAATTTGAAGATAAAACTATTTAAGGAAAATAAAATTAAAGAAGATATTATGACTTTAAAGATAAAAAGTAGGCCAGGATTGAATAATAAGATAAAAGATATAGAGTTGTTATTATCTATTTGAGTTGGAAAAAAATTTAAATCAAGCGGGGCCAGAATCAACGTGGTGGCTCGAAAACGGTCGGCTTTTATAATATATATAGATTTGAATTATTTTATTGTTACCGTAAGTAGTGGATTGTGGATTAGAGGTTAACTAGTTTTTAGAGTAGTGGGTTAGTGAATTAGTTAGTCACTTCCTACGTATTATCATTGCTATTTAAGGAGTTGTAATTCATTAATCAATTTGTGCATTGCATCGGAATAGCATTGCTCCAAGTCTTTTGTACGTACTTTGCATTTCATTCAAAATATTCAACACAAAAGAGGACTTACCAAAGTCGGCAGAATCGGGGAAGACCGAGCTCGAACCCAGACGGCTTCACATGATCTCGGCTGATCGAGGACCAAGACGTAGTCGATGACAGGGATGCAAGAACTGGCGGCCGTTACGTCGGTCGCCAAATGAAAACTCAAAAGGATGGACACACGGCGAGCGACGGAGATCATATGGAGAGGAAGCTCGGATTTGGGTGCTCCTCCCAAACACGAAAACATGGCGGCCCCCCGAGCCAAAAAAAAGAGGCCCAAGATAAGTTTGGCCTTCGTAATCCAAATATAATGTATCAAAGGAGTGTGATAGGTGGCACAAGGGGAGGGCGCCCACGAAATGAAGCCATGCAAACAAACGGAGGGAAAAAGAATGACACGGAGGCAAAACTTATCGGTTACAGACCCAAAATTAAAATGATAAAATATTTTAAAGATTAAAATTTTATCTAATTAATTCATAATTCCCGACAAGAATTTGAAAAATATAACTTGTATAATTTATAGCTCTAGGTGATAAGTTCTTATCACATTACCCCAAATTCCAATTTCAAAAGAATACTGTAAAATAATTTTAAACTAATTATTTGTTCTGAAAATCTCGGGTATTACAGCTTATAAGGTGCAATTGTCTGATTCATTTCGTATACATCCAATATTTCATCTTTCACAATTGAAGAAGAAAAACGGTGATCAAGACTTTGCCTTCTTTGTTGGATGATAGTGGGAGAATTGATATTGGTCTTGAGTATGAACAATATGAGAAGAAGCGTATTTGATATTCATGGAAGAACATGTATTTATACAGGAGATTGCAAGACCCTAATTAGGTCAAGTGTCTTGTTATCCAAGATAACTTGCCATACAAGTGTTGTGCTAGAGAATCACAAAGATAATATCAAATCCTAACATATGGAAATAAGATAACAGAAGTTATATTCTATGAATATCCCCCCTCAAGATTGGCGCCACTTGGAGAGTCCAATTCGGGACAGAAGTTGCTCAAATCTTTGTTTGTGCAGCGGCTTTGTAAGAAGGTCCGCAAGCTGCTCAGTAGAGGAGACAAACAACACTCAAAATGTCCATTAGTGACATGCTCACGCACAAAGTGATAGGCGAGAGCGATGTGTTTCAATCTCGAATGGAAGACCGGGTTGGCACTTAAGTGAGTGGCACCAAGATTGTCACAATAGATAACAGGCTGTTGAGGAAGATTTACACCAAGCTCATGTAGAATGGACGACACCCAAATCAGTTCAGAGGTTTCTTCAGCAAGAGCCTGTACTCAGCTTCGGTGGATGATCTAGCTACTGATTTTTGTTTTCTTGAGCTCCATGAAATAGGCGTCGAACCTAGGTACACAATGTATCCCGTAGTAGACACATAACCATCTTTGTCACCCGCCCAATCGGCATTCGAGAAGGCATGAGATTAAGAGTAGATGTGGAAGAGATGGAGATGCCAAGGCCAAGAGTGCCAGCAAGATACCTGAGGAGATGTTTGAGAGCCATCCAATGATCCGACGTAGGTGCTTGCATAAATTGAGAGATTTTATTGACACTGTAGGCAATGTCCAGCCTTGTTATGCAATGATATTGCAAGCTGCCAACAAGAGCCCTGTAGTCCGATAGTGAAGGCAACGGATCACCCGAAGCTTTGCTCAACGTGGATGATGCCGAAAGAGGAGTAGAGGAGGGTTTTGTGAGTTCCATTCCAGCTATGTGTAGTAAGTCTAGGGTGTACTTACGTTGGCTGAGAAATACACCATTACTGCAGGGCAGGACTTCAACACCTAAAAAATAATAGAGTAAGCCAAGGTCCTTAAGGGAGAACTTAGAACCAAGATCACGAATCAAGTTCTGAACGATGGAGGGGTTGTTGCCGGTAACAATGATGTCGTCGACATAAACAACGAGAAACATGATGTGAGAGCCGTTCTTGTAAATGAACAAGGAGGTGTCCGCAATGGAGTTCTTGAAGCCTCGGCTAAGAAGATAATGGTGGAGCTCATTGTACCATGCCCTAGGCACTTGTTTAAGCCCATAGATGGCTTTCCTCAATTTGCACACATGACCGGGTCGTTCTTTGTCGATGAACCCCGGAGGTTGTATCATGTAAACATCTTCATGGAGTGTGCCTTGTAAAAATGCGTTGTTTACGTCAAGCTGATGTAGAGACCAACCCCGAGCCACGGCTAAGAAGAGCACAATACAAACTGTGATGGGCTTAATAACCGGGTTGAACGTCTCATGATAGTCGCAACCGGGACGTTGGAGAAATCCCTTGGCGACTAGGCGAGCCTTGTAGCGGTCAATGGAGCCGTCGGGTTTATACTTGATTCGAAAGACCCACTTACAACCGATGATGTTGTCATCGGAAGAAGGGGGAACTGAAGGAATTGTGTCCTTTAATAAAAGTTGCAATTACCGAACATGAAATAGGACAGTTGATAGAGAGATTCAATCCGGTTATTTTAGGAGTCGTAATGTTTTGCTAGAAACCAATTACGATTAATGGATTAAATAGTTTAATCCATAGCTATTATAATTGGGTCCTATGAGGTCACACACATTGAGTTGACGGGCTGGATCAGCGGGCTGAAAGTCAGCCCAATAAGAAAAGGATATATTTATTTGGAGAAATAAATATATAAGGCCTTTACAGGAAAGAAGAGAGCTAGGGTTTTCATAACTTTTACGTAAAACAGAAAAAACTCTCTTCTCCTCTTTTCTTCTAGTCTTTGGCACTTCGATCTAGCAATCGAAAGCGAAGGAGATCCAGATCCCGTGCTCGTGTGGAACGATTAGAGAAGTCACAATTGAGGCTTTATCTCTCGAAGGAAGAACCCTAATCACGCGTCAAGAGGTATTCTACTAACCCTAATTTTGTCTCTGATCAAGAATGCTTCAGATCCATGTTTAGGTGCAAGAAATTGTTTCTGAAATTCCGCTTATACGCATCTAAAACCCTTCAGTGGTATCAGAGCCTTAAGCATCTCTTAATTGGATCAAAGATTTAGGTTTTTGTTCTTGATGCAAATTTTGATTCAAATCGATGAAACTGATATTTAATTCTTTGTGCTGTTAAAATTTAGATTTTAATTAATTGGATGAATATGATTAAGCCGGATCAATAACTCGCTTAGAATTGAAATCGGATTTCAATTAAGGTTGAGTGCGTAAGCGGTACGAAGAATTGGTTTTTCAATGTACTGGTGACGTGATCGGATTAGTAATACGATGCATACGGTGAAATTGAAATAGGATTTCGATTCCTGTAGAGTAGAAATTGTACCGATCGAACCGGCTTACTCCAAAATTTGTTTTGGGTTAAGATGTGTGACGTGGCCTTCTACATGAGAATTGTGTACATGAATTTGTACAGTAACTTGTACTGTGCACGTGAAATCAAGTTTCACAATTCACAAAATTTCAATTGGATTTTGTATTGGTTTGTACACCAGTTTGTATTGGTGGAACTGTACACGTACAGTAGACTTCAGTGCAATTGTATGTATGCACCACGTGAACATGGCGAATGGCGATCGTAGATTTCGAAGAAAATTGAAATTGGATTTCAATTTGTTTTGACTTTGTTTTATCTTAATTAAAGAGATATCTTATATAATATATACAATTGTGTTGTTTTATTATATATTATGATCAAGCAAATTAGATTTTGTGATCCACCGCTCTCTTAATAATATGTGTACAATTGAAAAATTAATTGTTAATTTTATCATTTGTCTCATATTAGTTTGGATCTAGACTAGGTCATGATCCAATTTAAGAAAAAAGCAAAATTTCTATAATACATGCTAAGATAAGATCTTATCGGTATATTAGATAATATTATGATATTATCAAAGATAATGGTTTCCTAAGGAGTTAGGAAATGCTACTAAAATAAGATAAAATATTTGATATTATATCTTGATCATACAATTTTGTCCAATTAAATGCACATTAATGATTAATTTTGATTGACATTATATATTAATTTCTTTTGAATCAAGATTTTCATGTTAGATTTTCCATGAGATGGATTGTCTAAAAGTTATATGCTTGTTTTATAATATGATTTTAAATCTTGCATATATGAATGTTTTATAAAATGATTTTAATTGTTACATATGAATGGTTCATAATATAATTTCATGAGATGAATTATTTAAGTTTTGCATAAGTTATTTATTATGTTTTTTGTCACTAATAATAAATAACCATTGCATGCTTAAGTTCCCAAAAGAATATTGGGGCAATGTCTTTCCATATCATAACCCATAACGTTTTTTTGGTTTTGGTTGGATGGGCTTCGCAAAAGCGAGGGTGTCCTTCTTAAACATTAAACTAGTGAGGGTGGATCTATACGGGGGTTCATAAACCTTGATATGGTTGTACCCAACAAGAGACCAAAAGGCAAAGTTTTGGATCTTGAGACATGGTAGTGGACCCTACATTGGATGTGGACCACTAACCAAGAATTATAAGGAGTTATAATTAGCAATTGTTGCTTACCTTGAACACACAAGACTTAGGGCAGTGCAAAAGTACGTTGAGTCTTGTCTGGAATAGGATCTTGGAATCATTTTATTCACCGGGAACATAAATTGTTTATTTGAATAAAATGTCCATTTACTTGTTTTAAAGCATGTTTAATATTAAGTATTTGCATGTCAAACATGAACTTTTGTTTTGTTATTTCCTTTTGTAGAAAGCATGTCTAGCGATAATTTGAAATTCACTTTGTGCTCAGTTGTTGAGAGAAACAAGCTCAATGTAGCAAATTTTCCTGATTGTGATCAGAACTTGAGAATAGTTCTCAAACCCAAAGGACGTGAGAATGTCTCAGCAATCCCGATTCCTATTCTAACTAATGCCTCAAATGTTGAGGAAAAGACAGATCAGTAGAAGAATCATGTCCAAGGGAAAGGCAAACAAGTTGCAAAACCCAAGGAAGGTGAAAAGCCAAAGGTGGCTGCTGATCATGATTGCTTCTATTACAAGGATAAAGAACCCTAGAAGAGGAATTGTCCCAAGTACTTTGAGGACAAGAAGAACAGAACTGTGAGTTCTAGTTCAAGTATTAATGTTGTTGAAATTTTAACAACCAATGCTACTACTTGGGTATTAGATACCGGATGTGGTTCTCACATTATTTCGAATGTGGATGAACTAAGAAGTATGAGGTAGTTGGAGAAAGGAGAAATAGACCTACGCGTTGGAAATGGAGCAAGGGTTGCTGCGTTTACCGTAGGAGATTTTTGTCTATTTCTGCCTTCTGGTTTAGTTTTAGAACTGAATAATTGTTATTTTGTTCCTACTATTACTAAAACCTTGTTTCAGTTTCAAGTTTATATTCTGAAGGATTTGAGTTTGATATCAAGAATGGAAGTATATCTATTTTAAGAAATGGAATCTTCTATGCTTGTATTTCAATGGTTAATGAACTATTGTATTGGATCTCAAATCGGAATCGTATAACATTAATATCAAAAGGCACAAAAATCAAATTGTTTGAGTGAGTCCTATCTATGACATTGTCATTTAGATCACATTAGCTTGAATCACATAAAGAAGCTCCATAAAGATGGAATTCTAAAAGATATGGATTGTGAATCTATTGATTTATGTGAATCATGCTTGATGGGCAAGATGACGAGGTCACCTTTCAAAGGAACAAATGAAAGGGCTAATGAACTTTTGGCCATAATACATACTGATGTATGCGGGCCTATGAGTACAGAAGCTAGAGGTGGCTATAGATATTTCACATTTACTGATGACATGAGCAGATATGGGTATATTTATCTTATGTCACATAAAGCTGAAGCCTTTGAAAAGTTCAAGGGATTCCAATATGAAGTAGAGACTCAAACTGGCAAAAGGATAAAAGCACTTCGATCTGATCGTAGTGGTGAATACTTAAGCCATGGATTTGATCATCATTTGAAAAATTGTGGGATTGTAACACAATTGTCTACTCCAAGAACACCACAATTGTATGGTTTGTCTGAAAGGAGAAACAGGACCTTGTTGGACATGGTTCGATCTATGATGAGTTTTGCTGACCTTCCGGTATTCTTCTGGGGATATGCACTCACAACTGTTGTACTTACACTAAACAGGACTCCGTCAAGGACTGTAGACAAGACCCCATATGAGATATGGACTGGAAAAGTTCCAAAGTTGTCTTTTCTGAAAATATGGCGATGTGAAGCTTATGTAAAGCGTTTACAAACTGATAAGCTTGCACCTAAATCAGAAAAATGCTATTTTATAGGATATCCTAAAGGTAGTTTTGGATATTATTTCTAACATTTCCACTGCACAAAAGGTGTTTGTTGCAAGGGATAGTGTCTTTTTGGAAAGAGAGTTTATTTCAAAAAAGTCAAGTGGGAGAAATATTCATCTTGAACCGGTTCTTGATGAAAAGCAACAAACACAACAACAAGATGACATAGTTGATGTCGAGGATGAGATGGATTTGTTTGAAGGCCAAGGATCTGATGTTATCCAAGAACCTGAACAAATTCCTCAAGAAGCAGATCCACAAATAGTTGTGGAACGTGCTGAAATCTCAGTTGTTGAACCAGTTGAACTCCTACGTAGATCAAACAGGCAAAGGTTTCAACCAAGACGATATGACGATTTCATCTTGACCGAAGGCCTTGATGTTCTAATGTTAGAACATGGTGAGCCTGCTACCTATAAACAAGCAACGACGGGTCCAGACTCCAAGAAATGGCTTGAGGCCATGAAATCTGAAATGGATTCCATGTTTGAAAATCAAGTCTGGGACTTGACAGATTTGTCAGATGGGGTAAAACTCATAGAATGCAAATGGGTTTCAAACTTAAGACTGACAAAATGGAAATGTATTTGTATACAAAGCAAGATTAGTTGCTAAAGGTATTAAACAGATTCATGGTATTGACTATGATGAAACATTTCGCCAGTTGTCATGATTAGATCCATAAGGATAATCCTAGCTATTGCCGCTTATTATGATTATGAGATTTGGCAAATGGATGTTAAAACCGCTTTTCTGAATGGTATTTTGGAAAATGATGTGTATATGACACAACTAGAGGGTTTTGAGGATCCTGATCATGCTGGGAAGGTATGTAAGCTTAAGAGATCTATCTATGGGCTTAAGTATCTAGGAGTTGGAATCTTCGTTTTGATGAAAAGATCAAAGAGTTTGATTGTATCATATGTGAAGAAGATCCTTGTGTATATAAGAAGTTTAGTGGGAGTAAGGTGGTTCTCTTAGTCTTGTATGTGGATGACATACTACTTATTGTGAATGACATTCCAATGCTAGAGTCCGTTAAGGAATGACTGAAGAAATGTTTTTCACTGAAAGACTTGGGAAAGGCAGAGTGCATACTTGGAATAAAAATCTATAAGGATAGATTTTAGAGATTGTGGTACTATGTCAAGGTCTTATATGGATAAGATTCTTGACAAGTTCAATATGCAAAATTTGAGTTTCAAATCTAGACATGTTATGAGGAAGTATCATCTTACTCAACAAATAGTTGTTGAAGGTAACATCAAGATGTGTAAGGTGCATACAAAAGACAATATTGCAGATTCTTTGACTAAGCCTATGCCTAGGGCTAAGCATGATAATCACACTAAGGCTAAGGATCTCAAATACATTGGTGAATGGTTGTGAGATTGCCTTATATTACATTATTTCTGCTTAGTGTTGGACACTTGTTATGTTTGACTTTCTGATAATATATGATATTTCATTCTTATTTATATATTATACTGATTAATATTGAATAATATGTCCGAATAATTCATAGTTCGTAAATGGGCTCACCTTAAGTGTTTTGGTGAATGAAACCCCATTAAGTGACTACAGTTATGAATTATTGCACGTCCATAGTTTGAATCATTAAATAGGACATAGATGATTCATTTATAACTATATTGTACATTGACTGATAGCTCAAGGTTTCATGTGCTATAGGGACATAGAGATGTCCAGTCAATTACATAGATATGTATGGATGATACATATCGGACAGACCAACCTTAAGACTCTCCAAAAGGGATTGTGGAGTTTTTAAGTTGACCATGATTGGTGGATTCCTTAAACATGAGTATGTTATGTTTCCTAGTTGATGATTGGTATGTCTTTGATATTGCTAAACGCTCTCCGTAAAAGGGGGTTATAAAAGCAATTATTGGGATTGCCAAAAGTTGAGTGGGAGCCATAGTCATACAAGATTGGAATTGTCCTCCTTATTCATGTATACATTGATGCATGGAAAAGGAAAGGTGTCTAGGCCACTTGAAGAGCTAGAACTAGAAAATGCATGGCCATGCTCGAATGGATTAATTGTAATCATTCGTTATTTGATAGTTCGAACTCAGGTATTCAAGAAACATATTTGATGGGAGATATGAATGTCAGCATATCATCAAATAAGACATTAAGAGACAAAGGTATCTTAAAATTGCACACTTGTTTTCAAGGACAAGTGGGAGATTGAAGAAATTGTGTCCTTTAATAAAAGTTGCAATTACCGAACATGGAATAGGACAGTTGATAGAGAGATTCAATCCGGTTATTTTAGGAGTCGTAATGTTTTGCTAGAAACCAATTACGATTAATGGATTAAATAGTTTAATCCATAGCTATTATAATTGGGTCCTATGAGGTCACACACATTGAGTTGACGGGCTGGATCAGCGGGCTGAAAGTCAGCCCAATAAGAAAAGGATATATTTATTTGGAGAAATAAATATATAAGGCCTTTACAGGAAAGAAGAGAGCTAGGGTTTTCATAACTTTTACGTAAAACAGAAAAAACTCTCTTCTCCTCTTTTCTTCTAGTCTTTGGCACTTCGATCTAGCAATCGAAAGCGAAGGAGATCCAGATCCCGTGCTCGTGTGGAACGATTAGAGAAGTCACAATTGAGGCTTTATCTCTCGAAGGAAGAACCCTAATCACGCGTCAAGAGGTATTCTACTAACCCTAATTTTGTCTCTGATCAAGAATGCTTCAGATCCATGTTTAGGTGCAAGAAATTGTTTCTGAAATTCCGCTTATACGCATCTAAAACCCTTCAGGAACAAGAGACCAGGTGTTGTTGGAACGAAGGGCATCGAACTCTCATTGCATTGCACCATGCCAATCTGGATCCTTTAGGGCTTGAGTAATGCTTTGTGGCTCTTTGCGGGGAGAGAGATGAATGTGAAGGTTAAGCTTAGTGATAGGTTTGGATATGTTATTTTTGGATCGTGTAACCATGTTGTGGGGTTGTGGTGGTTGTTCCGGTTGTGGAGCCGGTGGTGGTACAACAATTGGTGGTGGAAGGGTTGGAGGCGGTGAGGGATTGTGTTGGGAGGAAGGGTTACTTTTTGAAGGAGGGGTTGTAAAAGGCTGAGATGAGTATGGTGCATTAGTTGGAATATTAGGATCTGCATGGATAGGTTCTAGGTTGGAGGCAGAAGCATGGGAACGGGCTAAAGGGGTTGGATTATGAATTTGTAAAGGCCCATTTGTAGAGTTTGTTGGGTTGGCATCCAAATTAGAGTCAATTAAACCCCATGACTCGCCAATGGAGTTAGTTTGAGTGTGTGGAGATGGTGGCGAATTTGGCAACCAAGGAGGAGAGATTGAACACCACTTCCTTCCTGGAGAAGCTTCATTCAGTTTGGGTGAGGTTAGGGTTGGATAAGGAAACTCATTGGCTATGAACTTGACATGTCGAGAAACATAGACTTTTCGAGTGGTTGGGTCAAGGCAAAGATAGGCACTTTGGGTGCTTGAATAGCCAGCAAATACGCAAGGCATAGATCGGTTGTCAAGCTTATGAGACGTATAGGGACAGAGCCACGGGAAACATAAACAACCAAAGCTTTGTAATTTCATGTAATCAGGCTCAACTTTAGTAAGAGCATAAAAGGGAGTTTTGTTACGTAAAACATGAGTGGGCATGCGATTTATAAGGTCAACAGCCGTGAGCATAGCATGAGTCCAAAAGAGAAGAGGAAGATAAGCAAATTTAGTAAAGAAAGGCCGGTTTCAACAATGTGTCGATGTCGACATTCCGAAAGTCCATTATGCCCGGGTGTATGTGAGGGTGTGGTTAAGTGAGTGATACCATTGTTTGCCAAAAAGGTTCGGCGATAAATTCACCGCCATTGTCCAAATAGAAAGTTTTAATCTTGGTGTGAAAATAGTTTTCAGTTAAGGCTTAAAATTTCACAAAGGTTGAGTAGGTGTCGGATTTTTGTTTTAAGGGGAACAACCATGTGTAACGAGAGAAATGATCCACAAATATCAAGTAGTACTTAAAACCATCATATGATAATATATATATATGAGATGTCCAAACATCCGAAACAAAACTTCTAATGGAAAATGAGATGTAATCGTCGACTCCTTGAAGGGGAGTTTATGACTTTTACTTATTTGACATGAAGTGCAATTTGATTGAGAAAATTAAACCCTAACTTAACACTTTTGTTTAAAAACGCCATGGTAGCAAAGGATGGATGTCCCAATTTGTTGTGAAGAACACTAGAAGGATGAAGGCTAGCAACGTTGACGGTCGGAGATCGACTTGGCCATACATAGACTCCATCTTTACACGGTCCTTCAAAAATAGTTTTGCCCGAAGAGAGTTCCTTCACAAGAAAAAGATTATGTAAGAGAAGGATGCCACAATGATTTTGAGCACAAAATTTGGATACAGAGAGTATGTTTTTGGTCATTTTAGGCACACAGAGAACATTTTTAAGTTGAAAATCTTGAGTTGAGCCAATTAATGAAATATAGCTAAAGTGTGAGATGTGTAAACATGTGTCGTCGCCTACATACAACTCATCCGGTCCTGGATAAGGGTAGTGGAATGCAAGATTGTTGAGGTCGTTGGTTACATGATGGGAGGCTCCGGAGTCGACGATCCAAGGTTGGGACGGTGGCTGAGTTGTGGTTGTGTTAGCTTGAGCCGGGAAGCGGGTTGAGGAAGGTAGGTTCACCTGAGGGTAGTCACGTTTGAAGGCTGAGCATTGTGAGATAACGTGCCCAACGGCACGACAATATTGACAGCGGCCTTTGAATGGTTTAGCGGTCTAGTTTGAAGAGGAATTTTGGTGTGGCTGAGTTGTGTGATTAGGGTACGTAGTATGGAGGAGTAGGACGTTGGCGAGGGTGAGTAAGAATCTAGTTTTTTGGTGGATGCGGAGGTAGTTGTTGTGGTTGCCAATGCATCGGAGTGGAGGGCCCTTTGCTCTTTTTGCTTGGCTTTGTTTGAGCATTGAGCGCTAAGGCGGGAGCAGCAGTTGACAACACCACCGTCTTGAGGGTTAACTCATGCAAGATAAGTTTCTCGTGGAGTTCAAACGAGATGGGAGAGTCCCGCATGTTAACCCCATCAATGACGGGCTTGTAAGCGTCATCAAGCCCTTTCAAGATGTAGTCAGTCAAGTCTTCTTGGTTCACCGGGGCTTGAAGAGAAGCAAGGAGATTCCCCGAGGACTTTACGGACTACATGTATTCCTCAATAAACATGGAACCCTTCTTCAAAGATGTCAGCTTGGCTTTGACTTGTTTCTTGTGCCCTCGGGAAGCACTAGCGTAGGTACTCTTGAGCAAGTCCCACATAGCTTTAGACGTGGTTGCTTATGTGACGAGACAAGCCACAGGAGTGGAGAGGGAGCCGAGGAGAGCACCGTAGAGGATTTGGTCCTGACGCTCCCACGTGAGAAACGCCGGGTTTGGTGTTTGGAGACCAGTGGTGCCCACAATCGTCTTGGTTGGAGCCGAGTGAGAGCCATCGATGAATCTGTAAAGACCAAAGCCACGAAGTGTGGCTTCAATCTGAGATTTCCAGGCCATATAGTTCAGGGACGTGAGTTTGATTATGCCGCCAAATTGCACGACCGTAAAGGGGGAGTCGGGTTGATGAGGGTTGGGTAGAACAAGAGAGGACTCAGCCATGGGGATGTTTGGGTTGTGTTTGGTGATTTGGTTGACGTAGGAAATTTCCCAAGACAATTAGGCTGATACCATATGAACAATATATATGAGAAGAAGCGTATTTGTTATTCATGGAAGAACATGTATTTATACAAGAGGTTGCAAGACCCTAATTAGGTCAAGTGTCTTGTTATCCAAGATAACTTGCCATACAAGTGTTGTGCTAGAGAATCACAAAAATAATATTAAATCCTAACATATGGAAATAAGATAAGAGAAGATATATTTTATCAATACTGAGTCTGTTTTGGATACATGGGTGCATTATTTGAAGAATGGTGATCCAGTTACATAGTGGCTTGTTAAATGGAGGAATTTAGGTCCTGAAGAGGCGACTTGAGAGCCTATTGGTCATATACTTCATCAATTTCCAGATTTTTCTATAGAGTCTTGAGGGCAAGACTCTTAAGGGGGGAGACATTATTATATACTATATAGTAAGTGCCAAGTTGTATAAAATCAAGGAAAACCGGTATAGCGGCAGAGAGAGAGAGGGAGGGAGGGAGGTAGACGTGGGTCCGGTTCCAAAACCGCCGGTTCCCGGTTCCAAATTTCATAGAACCGGAACCGGAATCGATTAATGGCCGGTTTTCCGGTTCCGGTTCTAGGTGGTTCCGAGGCCGGTTCCACCCGGTTCCGGTTCCGGTTTTGGAACCGGTTATAAATTAAATTTTTGAGAAATTATTATTTATTTTATATTTTAATTAGTAAATGTTATCAAATTTGGGTATATTAACCTCTTTTGACTTATAAGTTTGGTTTTGGTTATTATATATAAATATTTAATGCTTGATTTGTAATTTTTTTAATATGTTTGGTATAATTTATGTATATTTTACTATTGTAAAGAGGAGAAACCGGCCCGAACCGCCGGTCCGGTTCCGTACGGTTCCGGTTTCGGCCGGTTTTGACCCGGTTCCGGAACCTCCGGTTCTCCGGTTCCATTGGAACCGGACCCAGGTCTAGAGGGAGAGAGAGAGAGAGAGAGAGAGAGAGAGAGAGAGAGAGAGAGAGAGAGAGAAAACACTTGGTTGACATATCTTTCCCATGTGGGAAGTGTTATGCCAAAGGTCATGGGTTCGAGGACCCTTGACAACAACCTACCTATTTGGGGTTTGGGCCTCTTAGGTGACGGGTTGGAGTGTATTGTGCTGCGAACCTGACAGCTCAGTTCCCGTGTAGGAGGGATATGTTACAAGAGAGAGAGAGAGAGAGCACTCTCGTTTCCTCGCTCAATTCCCCTGATTGAATTTTTGTCTCTAGTCTCTCCCAATCTATCTTCCTAATTCTTCTACCAAATTGATTAGTTAGTGATATATATTTAAATGCTCACGGTCGTTCACGGTAAGAATTCGGCTTTTATACATTACAAAAGAAACATCCTATAAAACTTTAACAAAAGTTTATTTTTAAAATTATTTGAATATAAAATAGAAAAAACGTTAAGAAATGTTACACGAGTTATTTTTATATATAATGATTCTGAAACAATATTTTTGAAAAGTTGATTAAAACTAATTAAGGTAAATGAGAAAGTTACCCGTGAACTTACAGTTCCGAAGAACTTTGAGTTATACACATCCCCGAGTGTATAAATTAATCAATAAATCAAACACATGGATGCACCATGAACCTTATAATTACGCAATTAAATTCACGGGATTCATTTTAAAATAAAAGCAGCTTGATTAGACAAGTGCTTTTTCCTTGAAAAGCAGTGTGATTAGACAAGTTCAGTCCCAATTCTCCTCGCCTATAGTGCTACCATATGAGACTGTCATGTCACATTTTTATCTAGGTCTAATCACAATTTAGTTCATATACCAACTTATCTAATTCATGGTTGTAAACACGAATATTTGGGATCCAAATCCTCCGTCCCGCAAACACGTCCCCTCGCATGTCCCAATGATCTCCATTGGTCGAAAGCTTAAAATTACACTTTTTTTTTTGTGTTTTTAAAGTCAAAAAGTGAGCTTTCGACCAATGAGGATCAAGG
This sequence comes from Polygonum aviculare, assembly GCA_934048045.1. Taxonomy (NCBI): domain Eukaryota; kingdom Viridiplantae; phylum Streptophyta; class Magnoliopsida; order Caryophyllales; family Polygonaceae; genus Polygonum; species Polygonum aviculare. The sequence continues at coordinate 2,464,511 of OW204030.1, read as the reverse complement.
GGACGTGCGAGGGGACGTGTTTGCGGGACGGAGGATTTGAGTCCGAATATTTGGCATGGTATATATTTGGAAAATGAAGACTTTATAGGTAGAGTTAAAAGAAGACGATAGAGATTTGAATCAAGATCGACTTGATCCTTCTATTAATCATTCAACTACTAACTAGCTAGATAAAACATGTCTAAATGGCTTATTAGATACCCTATGCTTATTACATACCGTAGGCGGAAGACAATATTCTAAGAAAACACAAAAAAAAACACTCGACGGTCTCTAAGTAAAGAGGGACCATTTAGTAAACAAGGAACGCTAAGCTTAAACAAGACTTGGGCAAATACTAAAAGGATATCTATCTATTTTATACAATATAGTAAAGCAAAACCAAATTCCGCCGACATATTGCGCCAATCACCCTCTTTTAAAAACATTATCTTATCAATCTTAGCTTTATCATACTATACTTATAATCTTAAGTTTATACATATATAATTAAAATATCAGTTTTATCTTAAATTTTAAGTTGGTTAAGTAATTCTGTCATGATATAAAAATCTCAAATTTTATCATTATGTGGTCACCTATTTAGTTAATAAACTGATTTATCCTAACTTTTGTTTTAAAAAATCTAAGATATTTTATAACTAATAAGTATTATTTTTGTGATTTTGTTCTAAAATCTTCTAAATCTACTAGTACATTTATGCCACATCTTTTTTTATTAAAATAATATATTAAACATTTTTTCTATCGTACCATATTGAAATCCAATAATAATACTAATAAAAAGACTAGATTATATATCTAATGTGAATATATCCATGACATTACATACTAATAGAGTTGTCAAACCTGACCCGACCCGAACCGACAGTAATTTTTTGGGTTGAAACCGACCCGAATAGTAGTGACCAGTGGGTGAAAGAAAAAACCAAGCCCGATTGGGTTGAAACCCAAATCTGACCCGACCGACTCGATTTTTTTATATATATGTAGAATAAATATATTTGATTATAAAAACTATTACAAATAAAATATTATAAAAAAATAACTTGTTAATAATATTATTTTAATAATCGGTAAAAACTCAAATTCTTGACTTGTTAGGTCGACCTAAACCCGAACAATAACATGTCAAGATCCGACCCGAATTGATTTGTAACTCGATTGACCCGAACCCGCAGTCAACCCGAACCCAAATTCACCCGACCTGACCCGTTTGACACCTCTGCATACTGATTATGTTTTAGTTAAAAGATATAATTCGTATTAATATAATGATTCTTTAATACTTTTATTTGATATTTATATACTTATTATTTAATTAATTTTTCCAACATAATTACATAAAAGATAATTAATTTTTTAATCTTATTAAATACTCTCTATATTTTAAAATATAACACTATATTAATCAAAATTTTATTTTAATTTATTGATTTATATGTATAAATTAGTATGTGCAATTTAATTTAATTTTTAAAAGATTTTTATCAATCTTTTTATAAAATATAATAATGCATCTCATGACTCATCTAACTACTTTCTTCCTCAATATATGTATGTATGTATGTATCATATAAAAAGTTACGTCAAAATACATGTACGGCCCCCCGTACTTGTCACTTTTTGGCAAACGGCTCCTCCTACTTTTAATTATTCTATCGAACACCTGTACTTGAACAATTTTGTTCTATGAAGCACATTATTTATGGGTAGTCTACACGCGCGCCTAGCTGGAAATTTTTTTACCCAAATAAAATCCATGTAGATGCCACATATGAAATTAATTACTTATTTGTCATTATCTTTTATATAAAATTACAAATAAATCACATTTTTCTTCTTCTTCAACCTCGTTTTTTTTTTCCTGTAGATCCCCCCTAGGGCTTGAGCCTTAATTCTCAAAATACTCTCAATCTCTTAATTCAATTCTCAAATTGAAACTAGATCTGAATTCCTTGTCATAAAATTTGTAAAAGCCCCTTATTTCCCCTACTTAATCGCCTTGATTTGAAATCCGCCATTAAAGTCCCCGAACTCCTCGTTCATGCATCACCGCCACCAGAAGGCTAACGCCCGTTGCCGTATCTCCCGACAACCGAAGACGATATCGTCACCACCATCGACAGATACGGTGGTTACCGACGTTGGTGGAGGAACGGCGAAGGGTTTCCGAGAACGGCTAGATCCAGGCGAGTCTCAGCCAGATATGACGACAACAATCGACGATGGCCATGGACAGTTCGGGTTGCGATGTCGATGGGGATGGGGGTAGCGATGTGCGATGGGTGGTGGCGGTTTGAGATGGCAATGAGTGGTTAGACTTGTGGTGTACCTACTGTGTACAAGGATTGGCCTGAATCTTTCTTGAATAGTACTGTAGATTAGGAAGACAAAGGGTTTTTTTGGAAAAAATGTCTTTTTTTTTATAGATTTGAAAAGTTTAATTAAAGAAAATTCCAAATCAGCATACTAGATCTATTTCACTCGCCCATATCTCGCGTGAATCCCACAAATTATGCCACGTCAACATTTAGTGTTTAATAGAATAATTTTAGTTAAGTTTAAGTATTCAATAGAACATTTTAGAGTACAGGGGTCTAGTTGAAAAAAACGTACAAGTACAGGGGTCTCTGTATGTATTTTCCTAAAAAGTTACTACATATACAAATACATACTTATTTATTTATTTATTAATCACCTTGTATATGAATTTACTATTACAATTACAATTATTATCATATATATATATGCATAATTTGTTTTACAATGAAATTTATCGTTTGGATTATAAAATGATTTTATGATATAAGTTAGTTTATGCACTTTAGTTTAAATGCCAAAAGATGTTGTTATTAATTTTTAATAATATTTGATAAATATCTTCTCTTATGGCATTGTTTCTTGATTATTTAAATATATGTTTATGTATGTATAAAATGTTATATATAGAAATTTTGTAATTATATATATTATTATACACACGAATTATGTGATTTTATAATAAAAAAGATAATCATCATTTTAAAATAAAGTAAACATGATAATATTTGTAATTATTATTGGTAAATTCATGTATAAAGTAATAAATGAATAAAAAAATCCCCGTAAAAGCTATTAGTCATTTGCTAGTTTAAAACCTATACCCGAACAAGGTGGTTAAACGTTTGTACAAAATTTCTCTTTTTTATTTTCGGGTTCATATGTAAGCACGTACGGATCGATATCATAGACGGTTATAGGGGGGCATGAGTGCGCCCGTGTCCCCTCTCCCATCGGGTTTATTAACGGTATATATGTTAAATTTTTAGGCTAAATACTAATATATTTTATATTTATTTGTATTAATATGACAAGAAATTCATCTAGCCTAGATGATTTATTGTTCAATTTTCTTTTCATTCCACCTTAAGGTTCAACTCCTAGTAGTATCATTTTGTTTTTTTATTCACATTTAATGTATCATTTTGTTATCATTCCACCTTAAGGTCCAATTTTTTTCTAAAACTATTTGTTTTTCCATAAATTAGATCATTATAATTTTTGTTGATAGATAAGTAACTTTTTTTTTTACTATTTAAGAGTATTGCGTAATGAAATTTATCGACTATGCTTGATTTATCGAATTTCCTATACAAATTGTGACCCCTTTAAATTTGTTTTGTGTCCGTCAATGATCCATATAGAATAGGTAATTAACTTAACATACGAACAGAATGTCATTAAAGAAATTAATCTCAATCAGTTATTAATCATATGAAAGATCAATCGGTTAATTAACCCGAATCCAAAAGACAATCCAAACCAAGTAAATCTTGTAGTAATTATATAAAATAAGACTGGTGTTACATGCCAAAATCCAAAAGACAATCCAAACCAAGTATAATCAGTCTGCTTACAATTGATTCGGAAAATTAATACAGCCCTTAAGTCCTTAACCCTCTTTCCAAATTCCAACCCACAAAACCCGACTTAAACCCTAGACATATAGAATATTCAAACCACTATAAAACAATAATTTAAAAAAAGCGGCAATAATCACACCCCATTAATCAACTCAAAAAGAAACATTGCGATCCTACCAATAGTGTTGACCGGCGTCCCAGACGACGGAGGGAGGCGGCGCCGCCCCAACGCCGGCGCTTCCGGAAGCGGAGCCCGTGTCGGCATCGGGCGTCAGTTGAACGTTGTTGCTCTTCCGCTTCTTCTTATCATAACTAACCCCACGCGCCTTAGATTGCGCGTCACGAACCTCGCGTAAATAGACCCTGACGGCGCGTGCAGCAAACGGGTTGGCGGCGGGGGCCCCACCGTTCTCCTCAAAAGCGGCCCGAAGGCGACCGACAAGGGAATCGAGGCTGCCCCACGCCTGGCGGAGCGGGCAGGGGCAGGGGGCGGGCGGGGAAGGGAGGCCGTAGAACGGGCAGCCCGGGCAGTGGACTTTGGTCTTGCCGAATTGGTCCAAGTAGTGTAGGAAGCTGAGGACGTGGGACCCGTTGCATTGGGAGAGCGGGACCGGGGGCTTGTGGTGGGACCGGAGGAACTGCCCGAACGTGTTCCAGTCGCGTCGTTTTTGGTTCTCGTAGCGGCTTCCGGTGGCGGTGGAGGGGGGGTGCGTGGTGGCGCGTGGGGGAGGAGTTGGTGTGTTCATTTTGTGGTTTTGTTGTTTGGGTGTTTTGTGTGTGTCTTTGTTGTGTTGGGATTTTGTAAGGGTGTTTTTTTTTGCTTGAAATAGGGGGGGCAAAGGGTTTCTACTTTAGTGAATGAGGGTGTGTTTTATATGCACCTGTTTTGTGGAGTTATTATAATGTTTCAGTACACGTGATGATTGATCCGACGGTCATTTTGCATGGAGTTGATGATCATCATGATGATGGGAAGACGCCCAATAATTATGATAAAAATGTTATTTTAGCCGAGTCTCGGTAACGGTTCAAAATCGAATCGAATCGAAAAATTAAATTTGAAATTATAAAAAAAATGTTCACTAAAAAGTCAAAATCGAATCAAATAAAATCGAAAAATCTTAGTTTGAAAGGCAAAATGCTTCCCGAAGAAAATATTAAAATGAACCAAGATAAAATTAAAATTGAACGAATGCATAAGTGAATCATGAAGGTGAAAATACCTGAGCCAAAAAGTAAACCTAATAGTATTGATTCGAATTCGGTTCATATGTTAGGTTCGAATCGACATTTTTTTTTTTTGCTAAGGAAAGAATTAGGGTCGCTGCAAGTATTACTTGAGCTCATCTAGAGCATCTAAAAGGGATGAGAACTGGTTACTAACCAGCTCTAAAAATAATATGGCGGCAAACCGCCGCCCTGAAGTCTCGAAACCGAGACCTCATGGTACTACCATGAGTGCTCAACCAGTAAGATGATGCGACAAGCGCAAAAAACAAGAGGAAAATTTGGTTAATAGTGGGATTTGAACACAAGTCCTCAAGTAATACTAATGTAAAGTGGGAAGTTGCCACTTGGGCTGGTAAGAATTTCTGTTTGAATCGACATATGATTAGCCTTGTATTTTGACATCATAGTAGCTTAATTGCCAATAGTCTTTTTAAATGGTGATTTTCCATTTTCCCTACACAGAATGATACTATTATTTAAGGCATACTCACTCCGTCCCGATATCTTTGTCTCATGGAACAAATCTCACGTAGATTAAGGAAAGAAAAAAGTTTTGTTTGTGTAAGAAAAAATTGATAGGTGAAAGGAAGAAAGAAAAATAAAGAAAAATATGAGTTTAAAAAGTTAATGGATGAAAGGAGGAAAGAGAAAAAAGAAAAAAGAATGATGAAAAGATAGGTAGGTAAAGTAAAAAGTGATAAATTGTGGTTGGTAAAAGTAAAAAATAATTGATAGAAAAGGAAAAAGGAGACGATACAACAAACATTTTGTGACGAAAAAAGCGAGATAAAATATACATTATGAGACAAAGGGAGTATTTTTTTCTCTCTTCATTGCTATTTTAACATCATAATATGTTATTGCATATATTAGCTCCACGGTTTTGTTTCTCCGCCTTATATTTTACCAATCAATGGTGATCATATCATAAACTCCTTTGAGTGTACTTAGCTCAAATAACCTAAACTATTTTCATGTAAATAAAATGCATATATATTGTATACACACGGTTCCTATACATATATAAATCTTAGAGTAAAAAGCATAAAACCACCCCTTAAATATAGAAATTTGCAGAAAACCACCCTTTAAATTAAAAGTTATTGTAAACCACCCTTTAAAAAAAAACTTTATAAAGAACCACCCATCATCAATATTTTATTCATGAATTTATTAATATATTAAATAATAAGGGGATTATTCCCATTTTAAAGTAATGGTGATTAGTTTTTATTTAATTATTTCAAGTGTTAATTAGTATATCGATAAATATATGTATATATAATATATTTTTTTCTCCTTTTTATTTAGGTTTTAGTATCTCTTTAATTACAACTAGTTTAACCCTCGTACCATGTACGGGTAACGTGATTATAAAGCCAATTTAATACAGATATGTAATGTCAATGATCACGTTAAAATTATAGAATATTACAGTATATATTTATTTTCGTATTGTGATTAGTGTTTTTTTACCAATAGTAAATCAACTCATAGTATAAATAAGTTGGATTTGTTCAAAAATTCCTTTACGATAAATATCACGTTTTATTAAATAATAATATTTATGAGAAGATTACAGCTAACTCTTGGTAGGATAGAATTCATAATTTTTGGGATTTTTGGTAATTTTTACGGGATAAGATTATATAAGATTCTAACTACCTAATTTGTATAAAGGAGAGCCCGGCTGATTATTCTATTATCGAAATGACACGTGGCGCAATTTTTTGTGAAGACATTGTCTCCGCTTTATACTATAGGTAGTATAGATTTTACAATCAAAAGATCTCACCTTAAATCAAGTTTATAAATTACATGGATTTAAAGATATAAGACTTATGTAATAGTATTTATGCAGTCTTATCTTATCTTTTTTAGAAAGGTAAAACTAATTGTAACACAAAAATTATAAAGTATTAATGTGTGTATTTTTTACATCATATGGTATGTTAGTTGAAAATGATATTAAACCCATTTATCACATTACTAATACATTTATCAAATTTTTCATTCCATATGGTATTTTGAGATATTAAAATATATAAGATAATCATTATTATTTGAAATAAATCCTTTAATTTATTATTTAATATATTAGTGAATTTATAAATAAAATATTAATGATGGGTGGTTCTTTATAAAGTTTTTGCTTTAAAGGGTGGTTTACAATAAATTTGAGTTTAAAGGGTGGTTTTTTGCAAACTTATGAGTTTAAAGGGTGGTTTTCTGTATTTTACCCTAAATCTTATTATATATATAAAAAAAATCTTATTATATAATAACTAGCTCATCCTATAGGATCACATTATTTATAAGTTTACAGTAAGAAGTCACCACGTCAATGTTTTTTCAAAAGTATGCAATAAAAGTTGCATCTCACGTTTACACATGAACAAAAACAAAGATTTAATGAAAATTTCAACATTTGTAGTACTGCAAAAGCCACAAAATCTGACCGAAAACTTTGGACACGAATCCAATGCTAAAAAAACAAAGAAGCAATCAAGTAGTTTTAAAATAAAATGTCTGTACTAACGAATAATCGTGATTACCAACGGCTAAATTATTCATATAGTTAGCATAAAATCAAAATTAGGGTGGGGTAAGAGTTGGAAAATGAAGCCTCCTATTTTGAAAGAGCACAAGATAAGGAAAAGGACATATATACAATGAGAGAATTTTATCGTACGGGCATACATTACTTAGAAAAAATGGGAAGATATAACTAGGCATAATTTTTATCAGAAGAAAAAAATAAAAAAAATAAAAAATTATTATCCTATGGAATTACTCCAGTAAGTAGTACGAGTAATAAATATAATTTTAACTTATGTTAAAGCATGAAATGATGTCATTTTTGTAAGGTTGTTTATTTATTTTCTTAGTATTTATTCATTTCCTGTTAATATTTCAATTATTAAAAAACAACTATGTGCAGATGTTGGAAAAGCCATCACGTTAGTGTTAATTGGTACTTGGCGGTCCCTTAAAGAGATGGAATCTTTTCTAAAGCTATTTTAACTTGTCACCTACGTTTCATATTTCTACACGTTTAATTCAATTTAAAAGATGGGATTGGCGATATTGGTTTGTTTTGGGGATGTATTGATGTTATTCAGCACATATTAACAAGGTATATGAAGAAATTTCTTAGTAACAGAAAGTTAGCCATGTCCAACAATAAACAAAAAAAAACCATCTCCTTGCATTAAAAACTCGAGATAGAAGGTAACAACCTAACAGTTAAGCTGTGAAAAATATAGGACGATGTCCTTGGGAAATAAAAATATTAAGATCCGATATAATGGTCTCGTTGCTTAACTTTGAAACCGTTAAGATCTCTCATGTGAGTAGGTACTGTAACACTGTGGCCAACCTAATTGTAAAAATGGATCATAGTCTCCCAACTAGCACTACCATTTTAACACTTTTAGAACTTCTCGTTCTCATCCGAAAGGATGCTCTAGCTAGGAAGCTTCCCGTAAGGGGCGGTCCCCTAATCATTACCTTTTTAGAAGAAAAAAAAACCATCTCCTTGCTCACAAAATTGTGGTCCTGAGAATCAAAACATAAGAGAATAAAGCCCTCAAATATCGTTGAGTCGAGTGGTAAAGAACTAAAAGATAGACATTTTACATATAATGTTCGTCTGACCCAATAAATATTGAGTCGAGTGGTAATTAAGAGCTACGGATGGACATTTTTTAGTGTTTGTCCAACCCGTCAAAGGTTGAATCAAATGATTGAATGTGTGATATATTAAATACGAGTAACATCCTGAATTAGATACACATTCATACAACTATAACATACCCTATAAAATTAAAAAGTCATCATATTCATAAATCTTGAGTTAAGTGAATGATAAATCAAATACTCAATTGGATACACATTCATAGCGTTCATCCGATCAGTCAAACATTTCACCCTTCACTCGTACAATGCTCCAAAACATACCCAAGATAGTTTGGATCTTTTATAACACACACATTCATCCGACCCGCCAAACATTTGACCCGTCTCTCATACAACACTTCAAAACAAACCCGACATAGTTTGAATTTTCTATAGGCTACACATGTTTGTTTCCAACTCAACCAAAGATGGTCAATATGTTACATGATGCATTTGGTGTATTTTGTACGATGGAGAAGGCGAGAGGCATGCGAGTGTAGCCGACATGTGCATCAGGCGGGCACGTGGGCATGAGGCTCTAGATTGGCTCTCAATTCTCGGCTCGGCTGAGCTGGTAAATTTGTCAAAGTTGTGGGTCCCACGCCCGGAGAAAATAAGGGAATGACGTGTCAATCAAACGTCTAATCCAATTGACCACTACGTTGTTAGCCCACATGCTATCGTGACTATCGCCGTACGTAGTAGTAAAAGTGGTAAAAAAAAAATAAAAACTAAAGATGATTAATTATTCTTGTTGAATACTCATGATGCCCAAAAGGCATAAATGGCGGTACATATATTTTTGAAGTGAAATTAGTATTTTTGGATCAAGTTCAAAATTTGTGCTAGATTTCGACCAAAAAAAATTTGTGCTAGATATTTCGACATTAATTAAAATACAGTACATAACATCAAAAAAAAATAAAAAAAATACAGTACTTGAGAAGATCACACAATATCGTGTTTTTGGTTTTATTTACTCACAATTAATGAATTTCATTTTACACTGAAGTATGATTTACTAACAAGCTACTTTAGCATGTTTAAAGTATGATTTACTTATAAATTGCATATTTATATGTTAATTGGGTCTACTTCGGATAATATATTCTCAGGCTAAAGTATTAGTTTGATCGCTTTATTTCGGATTTCGGTCAAATTCATGTCGGATTCAAGCTGGTGTTGTGTATGTTTGGTTAGTTTTTTTTTTTATTTTGATCGAAATTTGATACCTTTAAATGTGATATAAAAATCTTTTTTTCTTCCTAATCTATTACCTTGCTATTGTTGTTTTTTGAAGCTAAAAACCTAAGTGAAAATTCATGAACTCTTCAAAAGAATTTATATGCTAAACAAATGTTTTCGTTTTGAAGTTAACCTCGAGAATTGTATGTTGGGAAACAAAATGCAAAATCTATCACACGTCTATATTTGATAGCTTAGTATATACTCCCCCGTTAGTTTATATTTGTTGTTTTAGCATTTTAACCTGAACTTAAGAAAGCCTACAAAATTATTTATTTATCCTCATTAAATTGTTTTAATTTCATAGTGGTTTAAGGATGGAATCTGTTAAGGAAATATTTATATGGGGTAAAATTGGAAAAATAGATACATAAAAGTGTAAAGCATCATACATTTTCTAACAAGGCTAATTGGCTAAAATATCAAACATAAACAAACGGAGGGGGTTTGGTTTTAGACTAAAATCCTACCGAGTTTATATATGGGTCTACCCACGCGTCTAATATGATATCAAAGCAAAAGGTCTCGACCCATTTCTTCAAATGTCAATTGTGTCCCATTTGCATTTGAGGGAGCGTGTTGGGAAACAAAATACAAAATAGTATAGTATTTAAGGTAGTGAGTTACTTCTCCTATTACAAATTGGTTTTTATAATGGAACATATGAGACTTGTATTCAAGCCTAATCACACGTCTAGTAGCTAGTGTGGGAGCATGCGATAAAGTTTTTTGAGTTAGGGCATTTCCAATGGAATCCTCATTTGTTTTGTAAATGGTGAATTTGGAGAATGAAATATGACTCTTAAGTTTAAGATTTTCTCTATATGATTCACCAAAATAGAGAAATCTCCAAAATATGTTTAGCCATCCCTATATTTAGGGAATTCTCCAAAAATATTTGGAGAATGCATTTAATGTATTTAATTACATGTTCATCTCTATTTGGATAAATTAGATTTTGTGATATTATATATAAATATAAATATAAATAATATGATATTATTCTCGAAAGTAGAGAATTTGTTAGAGCATGAACACAACTTTTTGGAGAACACACTATAATATGATATGATACACTATTTTGGAGGAAATGATAGAGTATCTCTCGGAGATGCTCTTAAAAAATAAACCCTAAAAAATAACCTTATAAAAATAATTTCAAACAAATCTCTCCACGTATTACTCCATAGAAACTAGGAAACCATTTTAACCGGCCAACCTGCAAAAAATGTTCACGTTGCTATTTGAGTTTAATACATACCCCTATTCAAACTATAGCCAGGGACAAAAGCACAAGTTATGATCAATACTAATCCTAAATAATTTATTATGCATCAATTTGTTTGTGTCTATAAATTCCTGAGGTTTTGCTAATTGCGATGCTAATCAAGTACAGCTTGCTTAATCGGGCCAATACATTTCGACTTTAAGCAACTCAAAACGAGGACGATCTCAGAAAAACTTGATTAAAATTTTACTTAATGAATGCATGTCGAGTTTAAACAATTTAAACAAGTACCATAGACGGAATTAAGAAACCCTCTTGCTTAAATCGAGGCTCATTAAAACTAGGGAATTGTTTTTTTCTAACCAAATTTGTTGTTACATAACTACATAAACTGAAATAAAAACACTCGTACTATATTAAATAACGAAAAACATTTGTATTGCATGTGAAAGGAATAATAAAAAGGGTACTATGAGAGAATCAAAGTTACAAATTCACAGAACGACAAAATGGGCATAAGTAAATTAACGATTTACGTGTAAAGTGAAAAAGGGATTGAAAGTTGAGGCTAATTAATCTCCTAATCTCCTAATCGTAATTTGCTTATATTTGTCGAGAATAATGGGGGTCGAAAATAATGTTATATAAAGGGCCTAATGGGCTTTACGTTGGACATGTAGTTTTGTCCAACTAGTTTGTGGGCCCAAGAACTTCAAAACCAATTTGTCACCATACACATAATTTCAACAAGGAAACCGAGGATTTGTAATCGAATCGAGCTGAGCTGAGTTTTGAATTGCTAAGCCTTCGAAAGCTCGAACTCGAGTTCGGCGAGTTGAGCTGAGCTCGGTTCGAGCTCAAAACATTATTGGAGCTAGATTGAACTAAAGGCTCCAGTTCAACGAGTTCAACTTGCAGGCTTGGCTCATTTATAAATCGGGATGAATACGAGTGAGACTTAATCGAAACGAAAACCGGCCTAGTTACTCCCTAACGGTTCGGTTCATATATGTCCTTATATTTAGTCCACTCTACGTACATCTTTCATTCCATTCCATATGATAAGACTACGATTTAACATAAAGAAGACTATATATTCAAACAGGATAATTTATCAACAACAATAGCTTATATAAAATGCAACAAATTACATTATTACAAGAGGAAATTAACCGCCAATACTATATACATGCATATATACCTTTTTTTCCCATGCTTAAAAAAACTAAGTAATATCACTCGTCACTACTACAAGCAAATGCTCTCACAAGGCCACAAAATGCAAATTTGTATGATATAACTTAGCCAATGCACACATGTGATATGTAATAACTTTACTTACCCATAATATAATGCTCTATATAACGTTGTACGTACTAATTGATCGACTAAGATGTGATTTACAAAAGCACTATACCATTATCATCTTCAATCAATCCCACGTCTCCAAATCCATTTTGATGATGTTGTTGATGACCAAGATGCCCTAAGCATCCATCATCCAAATCCATGTCCCACATGAACCCATACTCATCACCAACCTCATGGCGATCATCATGATTCGACTCGATTAGCATATCATTGAAGGAGAAGCCTCTAGGGTTTCCCTCGTCGAGAAGTTGTAGCAAATTGCTAGCAGGGTTTAGCATCGGTGATGTCATATCTAGGCCATTGATCGACCCTCCGGATAACTGGGTTTGAATTTGGTATTGGTTTTGGGAAGTCGGGTTCGAAGAGTACGAACCGGATCTATGGCATCCACATGTAGTCATGGTGTTTTCTTCCATAGTGGGAGGTGGAGGAGAGTAAGAGATGGTTGTAGGTGTGATGTTGGTTTCGGTAAGGTCAAGGTCATGGTGAGTGTTGTTCTCTCCTTTGCTTTTGTTGAAAACCCTACAAAGAACCCAATCTTCCTGCCAAATTACAAGCACAAGAATACAACATGAGAAATGATTTGTGCATGCATTATATGAAGCCCACATTTAGTTTGTTAGAACGAATTGGGAAAGATAATAGAAATCGAAACACACAGATTTGTGGTTTACTAACAGAGTGTTAGCTATTTAACGTGTGATTCATTAACGAAGTGTTAGCTACGTTCGTATGAAAATGAGAGAAAGCTCATGCAATGAATATTACCTTAGGAGGCATATGTGGGGATTCCATGCGAAACTCATGCATGATCCAAGCAGTCTTGATTCCATTGGGAGCTCGGTTTCGATAGAACACCAACGTCTTCCTCATTCCAACTATTTGCTGGGTCATCGGGTCATGTATGACCCGATCCTTACCCGTGGCCTTCCAATATCCACATGTCGTCGCCCTATTCGTCCTAAACCCAGTCGCGTATTTCCGGTCCCTAAAGTTGAAGAAGTACCACTCGCTTGCATTCAACTTTGCCACCTCTGGAAAAAAAGAAGAAGAGGTTTGTTAGGTTAATAACAAGCTTTTAACAATGATTTAGTACATAACTAAAAAACTATTCCTTGTAACACACTAACATATGGACATGTACCCTTAACATAGCCTAATCTGAAAAATCAATATCGTCCCAAGCTTGTAAAATTGATTGATCAATGTTATGAATTGTGATGAAAGGAAATGGTGGTGTCGGTAATGCATGCATCATGCATGTCATGATAGTCTTGGTAGCCCATCATTGACTGCTGTCAATTTTGTAGGACCCATACGCCATATATACAGACATTCGATCAAAACTCTGAACAATAATTTATCAAGTCGTGAAAAATTGTTGGAATTTCAATTCAAGTAGTTAGCTGATTAGGCCAAGTCTCTATAGTGTAAAAAGATTAGGAAAAAACTATTGGTCTTTTAGTTACTATTCATATTATGATATCAAAAATAAGCATAGATCGATATATATACCGATATCTGTCATATGATAGTTTTATCACCCAAAAAAGTCGAAAAGTTAAAAAAAAGGTTGTATATGAATATCGATATTAAAACAATATTGATACGTCGTGTTTTATATTTTCGGAATCGATATCGAAAAATAGGTGACTAGTAATTGGCAAAATTTTACTGATTGGATAATGGGCAAATGGATGACAAATACTACGTTGTACAAAAGGAATAAAATTAAATTGTCATAGAAGTAACACATAAAAAACCCACCAATGATTAAAGGTAGTCCTCTACACAAAGAAAATCTTGAAAAAAATCGATGAATTTTGGAATATACTCCATAACTTACAAAAGCATTTATGTATACGAAACCAAAACCTCAAAAATCAAAGCTACCTAATTACTTATCTTGTATGGCCACATATGAGTAGACACATATCCAAACTACACATTTATATTTACGGAATATATTTTGATCATTTATTCTCTACTTATATGTTGATAAAATCTGAGATGCAAGACACGAAAGTGTACTAACAAATTCTTACATGGGTACTTATAAAACGCGTTTATCTAATCACTTTCATTATTAACCTCTTAGTACGTGCATATGCATGTTGGATTAACGAATCTAATACGTTAAAACCGTCATGTGCATACGTTGCATATATAAATATATACATGCCTTCTATCGCTCTCGATTATCTGTAGTACTACTCCTCAACAGCTCATTCAATCGTGTCAATATGGGACATTTGGTCTTGGTTTTTCTATTTACACATGCATGCAAGAAGTTTTGTATTATATAGACCGATAATGAATTATTAATTATTTTTTGGGTTTTTCGGGTTTAACGACGAAAAATCCACATAAGTTTTGGGTTTCCTCACCGAAGTAAAAAAATAGAATAAATCTGTTTGCGATAATCCACTCAATTCAATACAAAAAAAAGGATCATACTAAGTTAAAATTTACTAGCCTAAAGCCCAATTTGACACTATTGGAATGGATAGTGTGTTCCGTTAACGGGAATGAAATCCTCTAAAAAATAACACCCTTGTATCTCAAAAGAAACTGGATTCCGCTAGTATTTTCCTTCTTTCTCTGTCCGATACCCGGCCTACCGGATAGAGTCCAAGTGTCTAAGATAGGAAGGAGAATTACTTTTTAGTGTTTTTAACTCCCCTCTTTTCTTATGAGAATTTAAGTGCATCTTATTAAAGAGAAAAAAAAACAATACGAACAGTAATTGTACGTGTACGTGTCGAGTTTTTTCTCTTCATGATAATATTGAGAATTGAGATGCATGATGTTCATATTATATATTTTTAACCTTCTACCCGGAAAAAAAAAGGGAAATGAAGGGGAAAAAGATATACTCTAGAAAAGAACAAAAAAAGATGTCTAAGTTGATAAGGATTGAGGAAAACAATTTAGCCAATCCCTAAAGGGCGGAAGCTTTTTGCAACCATGGCTATATCACCCTTAAGGATGCAAAGAGAAATTTAATAATCATGGTGATTATAAAAAATCTTAGGATGAGGAAAGAGATAATTATAAGAAGAATCAACAGGAATTAGGTCTAAATCAACAATTACTTAAATCCAATAGATAAAACACTTCAGAAAAAAAACACAAGGCCAGAAGAAGAAATCAAATTGAATATAAAAAAAAAATAGGATATTTTATCATCACTTATAAAATTCCCATATAAAAGAAATCATGAAGACAAAAGAAGAAATGAAGTTAAGCCAAAGGTAGCATGCTTACCAGGAAGTTGCCATGGCTCACAAGTGTGCAAGTCAATTTCAACCAAAGTGCCCTTCAAAACCTCTTCATTGGCAATCTTCTTGGAAAGATAATGGCAAACCAATTCTTCATCACTAGGGTAGAACCTAAACCCTGGTGGAAGGCTTTCTCCAATGTCCTTCAAACCCATATCGATCGCCTTTTATATGTATCGAACTTTCGACCTTGATCTCGACCTCGATCTCGATCTATGCTATTTGACTACCTTGTGGAATGAACACAAAGGGTTTCTATATATAATAGTCTAAACCCTAGAATTCAGAGATAGTTTAGTTGTTTGTAAGGAAAGGAAGAGATGAGATCATGGGAAAGTAGTATAGAAAGTTTGGTGTAAGGAATGAAGAAGAATATGTTATATGTATTTATGAACGACGAAGGATTAGTACAGGCTGTCCAATGGGGTCAAAATAGTAATAGAAATGTATTTATTTTTGGTTGAAATATGGGAATATAAATTTGATTTGGTGTCATTTTCTAAGGTACATAGCACTAAAGGGATCTAGGGATTAGATAAAAAAGGATGCTTGCATGGTTAGTTTAAGTGTGTGGGGGAGCTTTCAAGAAGATCCAAACTCACAAGAAATCTTAATTGAGCCCGGTTAAGAGGGAGGATTGTAGGGGCACAAATTATTTTGAAGAAAGTAATTAATGCCACATATGTGCAAACTTCCAAAGTAATTATTAGGGTAGAGTGGAAGGATTAACTTGCAAGTTATTTACCTATATGTAACTCATTCCACAATTTTTTCATAGGTATATAGCGAATGTTTTGGTCCAATTAGGGTAGCTTAGCTCTTTTGGTAGAAATCAAATTAAGATTAGGGAAGGGGCCTCACAAATCTCTTATGGGCGTTTTGTGGCAAATCATAGAAGGTGAACGTAAACGAAATGAATCTAGTCCGTTTTATTTTGGTGCACGAGTGAGAAATCACGTATCGATTCTGTGTGCAAGAGGAGGATGTGAAAATTTCGTAGGTTGATCGGTTAGGGACTTTATTGTGTAATAGATCTAGGACATAGTCGTCCTAAGAAGAGTCAAATCTAAAACTCTATAACATAGGTGGAGACGCTCGTAAAGTTGTATAATGGAAAGTTTAGTCTTGGTGTGGGAGAATAATCGTGAAATTCCCGATGGGTCGTGCTTAATCGAGGAATGAGAGTTACATCGATAATTATTTTATACTTTTAAGGTAAGTTCGGATCCATCCTTTAAATCAAAAGCTTAAACCGATGTATAGGAGTTTCACCTTACTTATGTTTTAATTAGTTAATTTTGTCGCACGGAACGGATGTGGGATACACCCACACAATCTCTCAGCAATAATCAAACGAAAAGGTGTACATTAATTAGGATGACTTTTGTTTGTTAATATATCAATACGCCTAATTAAACTAGATTTGGTCCCTTTTGCTTATGATTCTATCTATAATTTAGAGGAGATGGGTCCTTAATTTGTATATAACACAATCATACGAGACTTTAGAAAAACAGTATATAGTAATCAAACCCAAGATGAAATATTATGACTCATGAGTCAACACACTAATTAATTAACAATATGTTACCATGAGTCAACAACATGCATACATATTGTATCGAATACTTAAGAACAACTATAGGATAATTTTTATTTTAATGCGCTAGCTAGAAAATATTAGTTAACCGTCGGATTTGTAACGCCCAATAATTAGTCCCAACAAACGTCGGAGGGCAAGGCTTTGTATTTCATATTAATGTAAGGATCAAAATTTCATTCTCTTGAAATCTATCTTGATCGGTGTTCTAAAAATCTCTTCTAAATCTCGTCTAGATCCTGTTTAGAGGCTAGTCGGTCTTTATCCACCTAATCTTTTAACCCATCTAAACAGTGACTAAATGTCCGTCTAAGTGATCAGACAATTGTATTAGCCGTCTAGGATGTCCCTCTCTGTCTAGAGGCCGCCTAACGTAGTTTAAAACACTATACAATATGGATAATTGTCTATGCAAAACTATTTGATTGTTTTTATTACGACTTTAATCATTTTATAATGAAGATTTTTGATCGTTTCTCTTCATCATAGCTTACATATAGATCATCAACTCAAACTATCTTACTCATGCATTGCTGTGTAGTGTGTACGTAGAATTCTAGGTTAGAAAATCCTATATATGTCGAACAAACAATTTGCTTATATTAATAATTAAATGAATAACTATATACAAGATTAGCCTAATCGAACAATTTGATAGCGTGCCGAGTGCCAAGAAAACGCAAGAGAAAAAGACGCAACGGCAACGGCAAAATATATATATTTTTTCCCATTAAAATAAAGCTAAATGCTCCAACACGTGAATTGCAATTTGCTTCAAGTTTTGGAATATTGTTGTTTTCCATACCATTCTGGTGTTAAGCGCTTTAAATTAATGTCATATTATATAATATATGAAGGTTTAACGTCCTAATTAATCATACCCTCGCGATAGAAACACTTGTTCTTAAGTTATCTAGATCTCGATTTTTATAAAACCTCAAAATGTAACTGTTGTAACCAGAGATCGAACGAAAACGATAAACTGAATCGACACAAATATTTAACTGGTTTGGACGTCCACGGCCAGATAAACAATATACTCCATAGTACTTATGAAAGATAGAATTCGGATTACAGAACTCTAGGTATTTCGAGAATTTATATAAAAACTCGAGAAATCATAGTTACAAATATGGGCCATAGAGCCAAACAGATTGCGACAAGCCCAGAAAACTGAAAACATAATGTGTGATTCAGATTCAAGGGATAATAACAGTAACTATCTCGTCGATTTGTCACTTTGAAACTATCACCCAACGGTTTGCGAACTATCATAAGTAGATCGATAACTCTTATATTGGGTACGTAGGCACATTCGAACAACCCCTCAAGACTTGCACATTATGTCGCACTCTTACTAGGTAGAGAGATGAATGGACACCATGAAATTGATTAGTTCGAAGACTGCGGAATATGAACCAATAACAAAATCTACTCTAATAACACACGAAAAAGTTCAGTAAGTCGATTATAATAACATACAAAAAAGTTCAGTAAGTCGATTATAATTCAGAGATACTATGTAAAAGGGACATAGCAAGTAAGTCATATAAGATTCAACTTAAAACCATATGAACAGTGAATGAATTGTAACTCATTGCTAATGTGGTGTAAAATAATGTCATCAATTGCCGTTACAACTATTTGCCATTGATTTGATGGGAGTCCGAAAATTGAAAGACGAACTCAACAGTAAATTGGTGGGCCTTCTGCCTTATGTCTTTTTTTATTGGGCCCCATTGACATAGTGTAGATAGAGGCCCACAAAGCCCATCATTTGCAAAAATTATCCATGCTCTCCTTTATAATATGTTATTATTTATATGTAAACATTATAATTTAAAAAATTATGTTTCTTGTAAGCCAGAAATTGCCAGATACTCAAATAATTAGAGTTAATATGGACAAAAGTATGTCTGTCACACACCGTGTATGTATGTACGTGTTTTTTTTTGTATTACTGAAATATTTGTAGAATTTTATATATGTGACATGAGAAGCTTTAGGAAGTTGTGTGTCTAATCACGATGATTAAAATTAACACCCTAGAATAGCTAGGAGCTTACCCTAAAACAAAATTAATACTGTAAATCTTATAATTTAACAAAATAGTTCCCCTTTTTAAGTCATAACTAAAATCAATTGCTCAAAAAAAAAAAACTAAAATCAATAATAATTCAGCAATATATAGGTTTATAATGCGATCTTTCTATGAAAATACAATATTGATAGAAATGCTTATTATACACATAATAGATTATATGCAAATATAGGTTTATATGATCTTTCAATTGAGCCTAGATGAAATTTGTCTAATGACCCATAATATACTTTATTTTACACATAGCTTACATGATTTACGTGGCCCACACCCCTAAAACGGTAGTAAATACTAACCAATCCAATCAGACTAAATATTAATCTATTTTTTTCATAAGATGTCCCAAAAGAGGCCCAGTGTGATCAATTTTTTTTTTTTGTTTGCTTATACAATTTAATTTAATCGATATTTTTTGCTTAACAAGAGTGAGAATTCAAATTAAGTTAACTCATGAAAATGCCATATTTTTGTATAGATTTTCTTCTTCGGTTCAACGCTACAATAATAACTAGACATTACACACCTAATTTTCTTGTTGATAGGTCAACTGACAATTTCTTCCACAGGATTGCATTACGTACGTACATAAGAAAATTCCATCGGGTATAACTCGGAATTAAAGTAATTTTGGATTCAAGTATGTAATACAATGATTTACAAAAAATTGTTATAGTTTTTCGACCCAAACAAATGTTACAGTTTACAAAATAGGCAATTTTAATTGAGAAAATATAAATGTTGAAGGTGGTCGCCGGTGGCTAGTTAACTAATCATCAAATCATATCATAGTCATTTATAATCATAACTATATACTAAAGAAGAGGTTACAAAAATAATTATTACGACACGTGTCAACTTCATATTGGACCACATATCTCATCTTTATTAAAAATATTTCAATTGGCTAATTTTGATTGTAGGCCCCACATGTATATAAAATATGAAAGAATATATATCATTAAAATTGTATCGATAAGTTTTTCTTAAATATATAATTAATTAATTTTACTATATACAGTACTAAATTGGAGATTAAAATAATAATATAAAACAACATATGTCAACTTCAACTAAATATATATTTATAATTAGATTTCATAAAAATTAAAATAAATCCTACGAATTTTAAGAGTATTCAATTCTTATAAAAATTATAGTCTTACAATTTTTTGTTCGATTAAAGGAATATATTATAGCAGAAATATTGTATATTAAAATAAACCTCATAGAAATCAATTAAATATAATAATACAAGACTTTATATCAAACTATTCTTTTAAATAAATTAATATAAACTTTAAAGAAGTTTTTTTATTTAAATCAATTCCATGCCTTCAAGGCATGAGAGTGATACTAGTATTACCTCTATAGGAATATACGTAGTTCTCTAAAACCCTAACATATAATACGTATATGTAGTGTAACTTACTTATTCATGAACATATGATCGAGCTCGTTAATTGATAAATGAATCAAGTTTTGGGTATGATCGAGCTCGACACTTACTTATTCATGAACGTATGATCGAGCTCGTTCATTGATAAACGAATCGAGTTTTTGGTATCTTTTGAATCTCAAATGATGTTCAAACTCAACTCGTTTACCCGAGAGATAGAAATATAAAGGACAATATTAAAAGAATTGCCCATATCCAAAAACAAAAATATTAGAAACTGTCAATATATAAGAAATGTTTACACTCTAGAAAGGGTGAAATACATCTTTAGGTCCTTGAACTTGTACGTTTTTGTCAACCAATACATTGTACTTTGGAATGTTCAATTAAGCCTTTGAAGCTAACATATATTGTATTTTAATCACTCAATATTGATTGTTTGAACGCGTATAATATATCCTCTCGTTTGAGCACATTAAGTAGGGGTGAAGAGTGTTAAATGTGCATTAATAGTTCATATAGATTTGTTGAATTGAAGTTAAGAAAAGACTATTTTTTTAAAAAAAAGCTTATTCTCTAAACGAGAATGTTATCTCTAATGTAAAATCCAAATTTCAACAACTATCACATCAACATCAATAACACTACGGAGCATATCCCAATAATTTATGGATTTTTGTACTTAAAAGACACAAAAAGATTAAGTTCAAGGGTTTATTTGAACATTTCAAAGTACATGGGAGGTGACTGACAAAAACATGTAAGTTTAGGGACCCGAAGATGTATTTTGCCCGTAACAAAGTAAGCGTACATGATCGTTGTGGCATGTGGGTATAATATATTGCAAAGAAATTGATTAATCATGTAAGTAACTGATTCTTGCGTTTATTTATTAAATAATGTTATTATGTTATTATTATTCATTCACGGGAATTTGAGGAATACGTAGCTATACATTTTGTCTCCAACATAAACTGCCATGACATGTCACCATGTAGTTAGTTTTAAATCCCAAAAGTTGCAAACCGTCATTTTCATAAAACACAAGTCACGCAAGGGATAAAATCTTTCATATAAAATTAAATCCTACATCTTTAATTAATATACATTTAATCTACAAATTAGGACTTTGTTTGGTATGCTTTGGGAGTAAGAGTGGCGGCCTCGTATTCCTCCTGTTTGTGTAGAAGAAAATAATTTTTTCGAGAAGTTAAAATAAATTAGATAAGTCATAAGTCATAAGTATTAATAGTTCTTCTATCGGTTACTTCAATGTAATGTCCCGAGATAATTGAGAAGAATTAAGGAGACATTACAGGAGAAGAGAAAGAGAGAAGGGAAGAAGATGATCAGAAAATAATAGAGGTGAATACGGAAATAGAAATTTCATTAGCAATTCTCAATACTTTTACAAAGCACAATATAAAAGCTTATAAAACCCTTTATGAGAATATTACACCAAACATCCATTATTTTTCTAATTATATAAATCTACCCTATATATCCTGTACATGACATTAAATTCTTAATTATGTTATTACTAACAAGAATTACTAACAAGAAGAAATTATATTTTTAACAAGAAGTAATCAACTATATTTGATTTCGATTAATCAAAGATTCACAATACATTATATTTAGTAATTAAACAATATTGTCAAACCCTACATTTTGTATCTTTTTATCCTCCTTGACAGTTAATCGTATTTAGTTGATGAAATATTTTAAAAATCACTAACAAAGTAACAATATAAAATATATATTATTTTTATTATCGTTCTGTACTATATTATCAATTGAATTTTGCATCAAATAACGTTAACAACCGTGTTTTGTACATGATACGCGGTAATCATCTTGTTATTTTTAATTCAAAACCATAAACAAGAAACCATGGGAAGGTATAAAAAAACCATGGGTTATATAAAAAAAAAATCATGGTGGTTTTATAATCATAGGTAAACAAAATTTGTGTTTTCCAAACTCACGGCGTTCCAAAAAACATATTCAATTTTCAAGATGGATTAGATATTAGAATAATGATAGCATGATACAAAATTTTAGATTCAACAAATTACTAGCATACATGCTATTCATTAGTTTCCTATTTGGCAAAATGAGAATGTTGTTAGCATCTTCTTGATCATTAACAGAAAACTCCTTTCTCTTTTGCTTCTTTCCCCATAATTGAGTACATGTAGACGCTTTATTAGTTATTTCAACAACAAGTCAATAAAAAACACCGAAATAGATTTGATGTGGAATATTCCATGACCATAAATTAGAAAAGTACTTCTTTTACTACCAAAATATAACATACAATAAAAATAACTTTATATACATGCTACTTTTTCTTTTAAATCTTATCTTGTGCTCCAATCCTTCTTGATTGGGCCCTATGAAGAAAGCTTCCATCATTGATGGCCCAACGGCATCCTAACGAGAATAGAATTTTATTTTTATTTTTATTTATCAAGGTCTAGTGAAAATCAGAGCTTAGTAAACTGTTGTCCAGTAAGATTCGAAACAGTAACTTCGGAATACTACCCAAAAAACTTAACCACCAATCAGTCCCAAGGCAACATTAATGACTTTATTTCGTATATAGTTGGAATCAAAATAAAATACGGAATCTATATGATATTATGGATCAGAATGATATATTCTTAAAGGGTGGTATTTGGTATGTTATGGGAATGAACTATTCCTTATCTTTGATGTTTTTTTTATATATAAGGTAAGAGTTTAGGATCGTCGCAACTCTCAAATACTACTTCTGCTCACTGAGAGCATCCACAAGAGATGGGAATTGTGGTTACTAACTTGCTCCCCCGTCCTGGAGCTTCAAACCCGAGACTTCATAGTAAACCCATGAGTACTCAATTAGGGATCCGAATCTTCCGTCCCATGTTAACGTCCCGAAACACGTCCCACTATGTTTGATTGGTTGAAATGTTATGTTGGGGGTTTAAAAAATGCAAAAAATTGTACAATTCTAAACTTTCAACCAATAAAACACAATTGGGACGTGCTCTGGGACGTTAACATGGGACGTGCTCTGAGATAATGCGCCAAGGACCCCATCATGCTAGCAACTTTACATTTTTCAAACCTTACAACCATTATATTAAATAAACCAATGGATATTTTTTAATACTCCCTTAATTAGTTATATACCATTTTTTTCTTAATTTTTGTTTCTTGTTCATCAACATGCATAGCTACCAACGAACATTTTAATTGCGTTGGGAAAGAAAAAATTAAGGCATATATATGGGATCATGTTCATCATGTATATAACTAATTAAACCCTAAGACTTGCATATGAATGCATCATATATATTACCTTTCGTCTTAACCAAGTCTTATTCACTAATCACTACTCATCTTGTCAATACATTTTCTATCAACATACATCTTTAACAAATCATGCAACCTTCAACTTGAAGATTTTCCTCCACTTTTTTTTGTTGTTGAAATCCTCCACTCTTTATAAACACAAGAAAGTTATAGAGTTGGTTAATGACGTGGCATAGTTCCTTCCCATTAACTGCCAACTTTTATGTCCTTTTCAAAATGATTTTCAAAATAAAAATTAACTTAGAATATTTCAATTTATAGGATAAGCTAGGGTATCAATTTTCAAAAAAAATTAAAAAAGCCAATAGGCTAGGAGATTGATGCCTACAAGTTAGAAGCACACCTATGATATACATATCAATTATAAAGATGCTTTAATTTGCAGTTGATGTGATCAATTAGCTAGTAGCAATCAACCAAAAACTATTATGAAATATACATGCATGATTAAATTCCCCAATCATATAGTGTTACGTATACAAGGACAAACATTGATATGCTTAAAAGATCCTAATTAAACTAAAGCCTAGAGGATATAGTCGGTATATTATAGTTTAGTTTCCCACTTTCACCCTAATCATTACTTCATGTTACATATGAACTTTGAAGGTTCATTTAGTTTGATACGATGCCCAAATTAATGGCATGTCTAATCGCTTGTTTAGATGTACTTTTGGGTTACATGTATCGATTCCATGAATTTTACAACATCATGAAATTAACATGATTCCAACTTTTAGTTGTGAAAGAATAAGTCACATGTCACGTCGAAAACTCGAAGATATAAGAAATGCTACATAAGTATATAACCTATCTTGGGTTAACCCATTAGGCGTACATGTGCGTTCGTACAGATACGTTTACAATCTATGAATCTATCTCGACAAGCATACTTCATCGGTAGTACATGTAAGTTCATCATGTATATATGGATCAACCCTTTGAAAGTTAGTTAAGAATTGGCACATAGTTAAAGTCGTCGAGGGAATGTTCATCGAGTATGCAAGATTTGCGCATACAACCGAAATCTAAATTCCTTTGTCACTTAAGCAAAATCCAATCGAAAACGCGTTACCCGAATAGTTGTACGACAAGAAGTTTATTCGGTAAAAGCCAAAAGAACATTATATATAAGCATGGCTGTGAAAATGAGAAGAATACACATATCAAATTGAGATCGAATCGGGCGAGGGAGCTAGCTAGAGACATGGATGAAAGCTACTGAATTGGAGCTGTTGTGCATGCATAGCAATTGGCATGTCACTGTTTATTATATTCAATGACAACAAGCTTAGGTTTTGTATGGACTCATGCATGAACAGTGTTATGTGATATATGCATGGCCACCCTCTTGTGTGTTAAGTTATGGTAGCCATGGGTTTATGGTATTATATGTTAGGTGAAGGAAAATAATTCGTTATGGATATAAAAATGTTATCAACTATATATATTATATTTTGTACGCTGACAGTTCATATACACCTGGATATTACTTTGGTATTTAGATAGTTAATTAATGCTGGATTACTTTGGTATTTAGATCGTTAATGCTTGAGTTGGTGTGATCGGGTTTCTTTCTATACTTTGAAGTTAATTAGCTACATTTGCACGGTACTTCCACGAGATTCCTCATATTTATGTTCTAGGAGTATTAAACAGATTAAGGCTTCACTCGGCACTGACGGAATATTATTTGATAGATGGTATTTTCTGCTTGGAGGCAAAATTCTACACATAATAAGAGCGTTGTATCCCCAAAGGGACTGAATTCCACTAATGTTTTCCTTCTTCCGCTGCCTGTTACCTGTATAGTCGAACAAAACCTAAGATCCGAGAATATTCAAGAAGTTAATTTCATAAGTTTGAAATATGAGTGGAGGTATAAAGAGATATGTTTAGTATAATCTCCTTTTACTTTGGTTGAAGAGTATCATCTCCTTTTATAAGGATCTTTCTTTTAGAAAGTAAGAATTCTAAGTATAAAAACCTCGAAGACCGACACCACTAGAAACACAAGGCTAATATGACATATCCTTTCTAGCACATGAGGGTCTTTTTATATCGGTTGGAATATTTGGAGATTGAGTTGTGTTATCAATTCTCAGTGGAATAAATGGTCTTTACAAAAGATTCCTTGTAGTTACTTGTTAGTTTCTATGTGGGCGTTGAGATCTAGCTCATTTGTATTTTAATTTTTCAGGGATATAAAGTCCTTTTTGTCTTGTTTTAGGTTACTAAGAGTCCCTTTTCTAGTTCTAAATTTTGGTTGCAAGGGTTGTTAATTCTTATAATATATAACTACGAGGAAAACAATTTCATATGCCAGATAGACTTGATGAATCGAGAGGCCGATTGGAACAACCAACAATCGGATAAACCGGTAAAAAAAGAACAAATATCACGACAATCAAAGTACGTGAGAAATCTAACAGACGGAAAAGATCATCAAAAAGGGATGCTTGAGCTAAGCACGGTAAAAACAAACTTGCCGATACGCCAAATGGACAAATCATCTCCATTTTTGGAGTGCATATATATAAAAGAGCATCACCACGTTACCCCCACCAAAATTGAAAAAATCTTCAGAAATATATTAACACTAATTCCTTGACTGCTGTAGATAATGTAACATCTTTTTATACGGTAAATATAAATTTGTACCGACGAATCAAAATATTTCATAACTTACATTCTTCACAACATTAGCCGCAAAACGTTGTGTACGTGGTTCGTCATAGGGACAAGAATTGTCATAATTATCACATGACGAACGAAGTGGATCAAATCAACTTGGAATCAAGCCAATTATTAGTGAGTTAGTGACCCACAAATACCCATTCATTGGGCCTTGGAATCAAGCAAATTATTAGTGAGTTTACGCTAGATTTTGTCTTTTGAGGATAAGAATTTAGAGAACAAGCATAGACATAGGGCATATGTAATTGTCTTAATTGAATTAATTATATAAACTCACCATCAAATGTCATATCTAGTTGGCCTTGTCACATTCGATAAATAGGTATAAGCTAGTACGTGATTAAGAATAAGTCCACAATAGCTTCAAATCCTTCAATTATCGTTCCAATGATTAATCAATACGTACTTACGTGGTTCATGCGAATCATGCATAATAATGGTCTCTAATATATTTGCTTGTGAAATTACCCAAAACTGCCACGTATATTTGAAAATTTCACTTGATTGAAAATGCCATATCTCAAAATTAAAAGAATCAAGTGTATACAAACCAGTTTGTATACGTGAAACAACGAGACTCATATCACATATGTAGCTAATAATTTATAATTAAGATCAAAATTTGAAAGAAACTTGCAAAAAATATCAGGCATATATAATTAGGGTTTGTTCAGTGAACGTAAAGTATACATCATAATTTCAACCAAAAAAAAGTATACATCATAATGTCGTTTATGATTATTATTAATTGTTAAGAAACAATTATACTATTATTTATAATGTAATGATAAGGGGATTCGAATTCGAAACCTATTAATCACGGACATATTAGATTCTCCGTTATTAAATAAATTAGGCCATGTTATGTATATAGGTTTTGCGTAAAGCTGCGTAATTCTCATTGAATGATAGAGGGGCTTTAAATAGCCTTGATTACAAGATAGAGAGGCACATTAGAAATCCTAACAAACCCTAGTTCGATGCTTGCAGAATAAGAAAGTCTCATACACAAATATTAATAATGTATTAAACTAAATACAATAATGAATATATTAACATTCCCCCGCAAGATGAGCTGGTCGTTGAGCTAGACCGAGTTTAGTGAGAAGGCTTGCGAATCTTGGACGATGTAGAGGCTTTGTAAGTACATCTGCTAGTTGATCATCAGTTGAGACATGAGAGACTCGGAATGTACCTCGTTGGACCTGTTCACGCACAAAATGGAATGCCAGCGCTATGTGCTTGATGCGAGAGTGAAACACGGGATTAGAGCTCAGGTAAGTCGCACCTAAGTTGTCACAGTAAAGCGTGGGTTGCTGGTGAAGACGGACCCCAAGCTCTCGTAACAACGACATCACCCACAGTAGCTCCGAAGAGGTGTCCGCGAGGGCCTTGTATTCTGCCTCGGTGGACGATCGGGCCACGGTTTTCTGCTTTCGGGAGCTCCAGGAAATGGGTGTGGCACCAAGATAGATTATGTAGCCTGTGGTGGACCGATAATCAGATTTGTCGCCAGCCCAATCGGCATCGGAAAAGCCATGAAGGGCTAGAGACGAGGTTGAGGAGATGGTTATGCCGTGATCTGCGGTGCCGGCTAGATAGCGGAGCAACCGTTTCAAGGCATTCCAGTGTTCGGTAGTGGGTTGTTGCATGGATTGGGCTAACTTGTTCACCGTAAAGGCAATGTCCGGGCGTGTATGCGCCAGATATTGTAGGCTGCCAAGGAGGGAACGATAGTCAGTGGGACTAGGTAAAGGGTCAGCAGAAGTGTTTTGTTGGATGGATGTGTTGGATGGTGTAGTGACTGGTTTGGCTGAGAGCATGCCTGCTTTTTCAAGGACATCAAGTACGTATTTCTTTTGTGAGAGAAAGAGGCCATTTGGTGAAGGTAGGACTTCCACCCCAAGAAAGTAAGATAAATTTCCTAAGTCCTTGAGAGAGAAGCGAAAGGCTAGTGTGGTGATGAGGTGTTGAACACTGGATGTCTGATTTCCCGTGACGATAATATCATCAACATAAACAAGCAAGAGAAGAGTGATACCCGGTTTTTGAAGGTAGAAGAGCGACGCATCAGCGACGGAATTACAAAATCCCAGACTTAGCAAGTACTCCTTGAGCTCGTTATACCATGCCCGGGGCGCCTGCTTGAGCCCATAGATGGCTTTTTGAAGTTTGCAGACATGTGTGGGGCGACTTGCATCGACGAACCCGGGAGGCTGTATCATGTACACATCTTCATGAAGAGTTCCTTGAAGAAATGCATTGTTCACATCGAGTTGTTTAAGGGGCCATTTGTTGGAGACAGCAATAGCTAGAACAGCCCGTACCATGACCGGTTTGACAACGGGGCTGAACGTCTCGGAATAGTCAAGTCCGGACCTTTGATGGAATCCTTTGGCGACAAGTCGCGCTTTGAGGCGTTCCACGGTGCCATCCGGTTTGTACTTCGTACGGTAAACCCATTTGCAGCCTACTAGGTTGTGCTCCGAAGTGTGCGGAATAAGGTTCCAGGTATTGTTCGAGCAAAGAGCCTCGTATTCGGTTTGCATGGCAGCCCTCCACTCGGGACTTTTTAGAGCTTGGGTAATGGTGGAAGGTTCGGTTGGTGTGGCTTTGATTGTGGTGAGGTTGAGTTTGTTGATTGGTTTGACTATGTTGTTGCGGGATCGGGTTACGATACCGTAAGGTTGGTGTTGATTTTGGACGGGCGGTGAATGATTAGGTGACGGGGAGGGAGAGTTGTTGGAGGAGGTTGAACTGGGGTTAGGAGAAGTCGATAGAGTAGGGTGAGAGGTAGAGTTTGGAGTGGCAGCGGAGGGTGGGTTTCGCATGGCGGGAGACAGCGGCGCGGATTGGATAGAGGAGTGGGGTTGACGGTCTTGGATAGGTGGTGGATGATTAGGGTGTGTAGGGGTGGTAGGCAGATTAATTGGTGGGAGCGGATTGGGCAAAGGATTGGGTTGTAAGGCTGGAACAAATTGAGGCAATATAGGAAAGGAAATTGAACCCCATTCCTCTCCTAAGTTGGATCGAATTTGTTCCGGTTCGGTTGTGTTTTTGTAAGGGAATTGTTCTTCAACAAACTTAACATGACGAGAGGTGTAAAGCCGTTTGGAGGAGGGATCAAGACATAGATAGGCTGATTGAGAGGTGGAGTAACCTACAAAGACGCAGGTTATGGATTTGGGTTCAAGTTTGTGTTGAGTGTAGGGGCGAAGGCATGGATAACAAAGGCACCCGAAGCTTTGTAGTTTGGTGTAGTCAGGATTTTTCTTCAAAAGTTTGGAGTACGGTGAATCATTGTTTAAAACAGGGGTTGGAAGTCGGTTAATGAGATACACCGCAGTTGTCATGGCAAAAGGCCAATGATCAATGGGCATACCCGAAAAACTTAAAAGGCTTAAGCTGGTTTCGACAATGTGACGATGACGACGTTCGGATAGGCCATTGTGTTGGGTAGTGTGGGGAGGGGACGTGAGGTGTGCTATTCGAGCTTAAAAAATCCCGCAGAGCAATATACTCACCTCCGTTGTCAGTAAAAAACGTTTTAATCTTAGCTTGAAAGAAGGCCTCAGTTAAGGCTCTAAATTTCACAAACGTATTGTATGTGTCTGATTTTCTTCTCAAGGGATAAAGCCAAACATATCTTGTGTATTGATCAACAAAAATAATGTAGTACTTAAAACCATCATAAGACAAAGTGGGAGATGTCCATACATCAGAAAAAATTATCTCAAGGGGAGCGGAAGCAACAATACTGGATTTGTAAAATGGGAGTCGATGACTCTTGTTTATGTGACAATCATGACAATCAGACATATTAAAAGAACTAGATCCTAGAAAAAAACGTTGTTGAACAAGCTTGAAGGTTGCAGTAGACGGATGTCCAAGACGATGGTGAAGCGACTTAGACGAACCGATCCTGACATTATTGGCGGTGGGAGAAGAAGCAGGCCAGAGATAAACGCCGTCGACACAAGGTCCACTAAGAATGGTGTTGCCCATCTTGTCCTTCACACAAAAAGAAGTAGACGAGAAACACATGTTATGACCAGTTTGAGAGCAAAAATTAGATACAAATAAAACGTTTTTGGTCATCTTAGGTACACAAAACACATTGTTGAGTTGAAAAGGATGATTCACCGTATTTAAGACAATTGAACCTGAATGAGATATAGATAATCCCGTACCGTTTCCAACGAAGAGTTCATCGGGCCCGGAGTATGGGTAGTGATAAGCCATGTTTTGAAGATCATTGGTTGCGTGGTGGGAGGCGCCGCTGTCAACGAGCCATTGCTGGGAGTTGGTGGTAGAGACTGAGTTGGCTTGTGGCTGGTAAAGAGAAGGGAATCGACCCGAGGAGGGCCAGGTGAAGGTGGGGTGATCCTCTCGGAACTTAAGGCATTGGTTGACGACATGACCGAGGCCAACGCAATATTGACAACGGCCCTTGAAGGGTTTTTGGTGAGTGGAATTTTGTGGTGTAAGTGGACGTGAGTTGGTAGGGATTTGTGGGGTTTGTGGTTTGTAAGGCATCCAGTTATTTGGTGTTTGAGAGGGTGAAGAGGAGGACTGCCAGTGCATAGGAAAAGAGGAGGGTTTGTTCTTATTACCTTTCGCCTTGGTCGCAGGAAGAGCGGTAGCCGGGAACGAGTCTTTGGGCTCAATAGTCTTCAACGCCAGTTCCTTGACAATGAGTTTTTCATGCAACTCCTCAAAGGAGATCAGTGTGTCTCGGTTGTGGACCCCGTCAATAACCGACTGAAAGTTATCGTCGAGGCCCCGTAATACATAGTCGGTAAGATCCTCTTGAGCCACGGGTGCTCCAAGAGAGGCGAGAAGATCAGCGTCTGCCTTAAGACCCTGCATGTACTTAGAGATGGAGCGAGAGCCCTTCTTGGTGCTCCGAATTTTGTTCTTGATTTGTTGCTTGTGCCCACGAGAGGCAATAACATATGTGGTCTTGAGAAGATCCCAGACAGCCTTGGAGGACGTGGCTTGGGTGACGAGAGATGATACACTGGAAGACAGTGTACCAACAAGCGCGCTGTGGATGAGGCGGTCTTGCCTCTTCCAATCCAGGTACGCAGGATTTGAGACAGTACGGTTGTCGCGCACTATCTCGGTTGGAGGGGCGGCATTCGAACCATCCAAGAACGGAAACAGGTCGTACCCCTCGAGAGTAAGGGTAACCTGGGAACTCCATGCAAGGTAATTGGTGGCAGTAAGTTTGTGAATGTGTGGAAATTGAACCAAAAGGAAAGGTTTGTCAGTTTGATAAGGGTTTGGTAAGACCGACGGAAGTTCCGCAGCCATGGCTAGGGTTTGTGACGGTAGAGGTGGGAAAAGAAAGGTTGCCCAGGTATAGGCTAATACCATATTAGACGTGTGGGTGGCCCGATACAAGGCCGGTGGGGTTCCATCGTAAAACCAATTGACAATAGGAGGAGTAGTCCACCATCTTATATACTAGGCAGTTTTGTTGCCCAACTTCCGATGTGGGATTGTTTTGTATCCCAACACGACCCCTCAAGTGCAACTGGACCGTCCCAGTTGACACTTGAAGCAACGGGCCCAGACCGCCCGCTCTGATACCATATTAGACGTGTGGGTGACCCGATACAAGGCCGGTGGGGTTCCAACCTAAAACCAATTGGCAATAGGAGGAGTAGCCCACCGTCTTATATACTAGGCAATTTTGTTCCCAACTTCCGATGTGGGATAAGTTTTGTATCCCAACACGCCCCCTCAAGTGTCAACTGGGACAAACACGCCCCTCTCAAGTGCAACTGGACCGTCCCAGTTGACACTTGAACAAACGGGCCCAGACTGCCCACTCTGATACCATATAGGTTTTGTGTAAAGCTGCGTAATTCTCATTGAATGATAGAGGGGCTTTAAATAGCCTTGATTACAAGATAGAGAGACACATTAGAAATCCTAACAAACCCTAGTTCGATACTTGCAGAATAAGAAAGTCTCATACACAAATATTAATAATGTATTAAACTAAATACAATAATGAATATATTAACAACGTATAGAGATTTTGGTAGCATTATTTGAATCTACAAGGCTTCTAGTTTTGAATAAATGTGTGCATAGTACTATAAATTAAAGGATATTTTGTGGTAATTAAATGGGCCAAACAAAATCTTATATTAGAAGATGCATAATATAAGCCAATTCTCACAAGAAAAGAGACCTCTAATATTAAATCAAGGTCCAAAAAACCTATCAATTAATCAATTATTGTTGTCGATGGGTAAGGGAATCATCCATTCGTGTGGTGAGTCCTCCTATCCTATATTCCTATCATAAGGTCTGAGATGGAGAGAAAAGTAGTTTTATGTGTGGTATTACTTAGAAACTACCATGGTGATTCTCTAATTTGGCCATGCAAATCGTGTTTAAGTGTTTTCCTTTAGAGAATAATTAAACAATGTTTTATCCGCCATTAGTGTCTTTGATGTGAAGCGTATGTGAATCCTTTTGTAAGAGTTATCTGAGCTCTTGGATCTAATTTGTTCTTGGACTGAAGCACCATATCTCACCATAAATTTTCCGGACAAAAAAAATAAACATTAAACAATGGTTTTGTCCACTCTAAAGTATCTTCCTCTCTATTCCTAGATCGCCTTGTATTCGAACCCCTACTGAAGATAACAATATCAGTTGAAAGCATAGAATCCCAACCCGCCTCCACTGCTACGTATGTACATGGACGGAGAACATAAAGAAAGACAAGGATGTGGAGGCTTAGGTTAAAGGAAATATGGACCATGATCGATACACATACACCGAGTGTATCCCTCGGACGAGTCTTGACAAACCCTAGGGCGAATCTTGACAAGGCCGTGGGTGATTAAAAACCTTCTTCTTTTTTACAAAAACTTTGTTCATACATGTACTAATATACTTGTAGCTTATAATGTCGAACATCTACATACTTACGTGTCATGTCGACACTTATAATTAGACAATTTGCACAAAATCACCCTATATCTTAAAAATTGCACTTAACCACTGTTAACCCATATTTTGTTACACCTAGAAAACATTGATGAAAAAAAGAATTTTGTGTGTAAAGAATATTTAACCTGCCTAACATTATCCACCAAGGATGCACTCGTTGCCAAAAGGGAAGCAAATTAGGCACCAGTGATAAGAAATATGCAGCTTTTACACGTGGCTACAAACCTATAGTGTCACCGTAGAAAAATTAAGCTTATTGGCCCATAGTTATATAACATGTACACGCCATCCATTCTAATAGGGACTCTTTCTTTGAAAAAGTGTCACCTCTATAAAGTCTTTTTCCTAAGCATGTAGAACTTGAAGGATACAAAAAAGATCACAAAAGGAAGTGAGAAAGAAAATAATACTACAATGACAATGACAATGACAGAAGCTATTGCCGTTTTGAGTTTAGAGCCAGAAGGGTTGTTACAATTGTGGCCCGGAGCGGAAACTAGGCCGAACCGGACCACATTAGATGTACCCGGATTGGTTCTGGTCTGGCGTGTGTTGGAATAGACCCAGACCAGTTCTGCGCTATGGAAGCTTTTCTGCAATGAGCAAGACCCACAAAATCGCTGTTCAATTGCATTATTTTTCACCACTGTTTCCATAACACGGCAAAAACAGAGATGGTAAGCTATGTATACAAACATTGTGTGGCCAGTAAACTAATGTTTGAAAGGAACAATATTACGAACAGTTTGTGAAAGAAGGACGAAAATATCATGATGAATTCGCATTCGGAAGAGGACCTTCCTATGATCCTAAGGTCTTGTGATAGAATAGTGATGAAGGTAACGAGAAATTACTGAGATAACTTTCAAGTTCAATTACCTTGTGTATTTCTGGGAGGAGCTTAGTGAGGTAACAACAGAAATGATCAATTGTCACTTAAGACTGTCTTAGTCCTTTGCAACCCGAACAAAGATCCCACTCGGTGTTTGGAAGGTTTTAAGGTGGCCCGAGCCAATCAAATCGCGCAAGTGAAATCTTATATCAAGAGGGGAATTTCGTAGCCGCTGTTTCTCGAGTGAGGCAAGCGCCATCTCTTTGTACTTCCTTCGGTTCATAAATGATAGTAATTCCTTTCTTCCCTACACCCATGAAGGAAAATGTCACAGATTTAATTTAGGCACTTTGGCTAGTTGCAAGAAGCCATCAACAAGCCATTGATGTTTACAAGTAAAGAAAGGTTCAAAAACTGATATGTAGATGAAAAGAATGCAAGAGAACTGTTGATCTCCAAAATGATTAAGATTGCAAGATCCACAAAGTCTATTGTGCAGTAAGCGATGTTCCCTTCTTCAATAATAATGCATTGTAAGGTACACTACTTTATTTACATCAAATCAGCACCTATAAGGCTCCTACTTCCTAGTATCTGATGTAATGCTTGGTTCCTAGATCATAGTAAACTGTTTGGTTATGCCAAGTGTAGAATTGTCCAACTCTAGTTCAGTTATCTCTTCCGAAATTCTTTAGGTTAGGACTATGTTGATTGTCTGATGCATCAAAAACTTCAAATACTAGTGCACATTTTTATCCAAGAAATATATTCTTCTTCAAGAATGGAAATTCACACCGTTAGTATCATCTAATACTCTTCACTGATATCCATATTCATTAGCTGAAACATATTAAGTATAGGGAAAGAATGTTTTTCCATTTCTCCTTCATAGGTCAACTAAATGATGGCATGTAACTGATGCCTCCATAATTTAAACGAACATCCAACTTTACGTAATGTTTATGCCTCTGAAACAATGTCATGGTGTATCAAAAGCAAGCAAATACCTGTGAGAGGCCCTTGAGAATAGAACCGCTACTGGGAATAGTAAACCAATACATATTAGGATCAATGAGTTGCCGAGTCTGCATGTAGAATTTATACTCAGAATTCAATATCAGACCGAGAAACGTGCTGAAAAGCTTTGCATGAAAACACATGAAGTGAAATCCATATTATACAAGATCAGTTATACCGTGATTTTATCTATGTATGAAGATGCGCTACCTCAATGCATGTTTTTCAGTAGGTATTGAAATTTCATATCCAAAATTTCTAAGCAATAAATGCTACGAAAAAAGTTACAAATTTTATTTGATGCACAGATGCAGTAAATAGATGTGGTGTATCAAAGTCAAAGATCACTTACAAGAACACCACCATTCATCAAGAGAGAAACATGTCGATCTTTCACCTTCCCTCCACTAGATAAGAGCTGACACTGCAATTGACCACAATGTAAGTGAAGAGCCAAAACAATATTGTAAAAGGGTTAGAGAAAAACAAAACAATCTGTCATTCAAGGCACATCACGACAGTGAAAGAAAAAATGAGTTCACCGAGCACAAGATATGGCAAAAATGAGAGCTAGCAAACTTGAAGACACTGAAACACAGGTTTTCAGTGAATTTAGTTCACATCAGATTCCTTCATCCTACTGAGTCCATCCAGATAACCTTCAGAAAGGGGGTTGTTCGGTGATGGATAAATATGTAAGATAAAATAAAATGTGAAAAGAAAGGGGATGGCTCAAATTTCAGGCAGCAGAAATTGGAGTAATTCTTATCCTGAAATCCTAAAAAAATAAAAATAAAACTCGCCTTCTTTTCATTTCAACAAAACTCCCCTTCTTTTCATTTCAATAAAACTCCCCTTCTTTTCATTTCATTTACCAAACGGTCAACCACACTAGAACTACATGCATGTGCACTAGCTTTATAGCTGATATTTGATTCCAACAGCAGTACTTAGAAAAATCATCCTATTTCACATTCAATATGTGAGCCTTTAAGAAGCACATATTAAGGGAAACAAATGGTTTGATTGGAATTATTAGAAAGCAAATGACTTACAAGCTCTTGATGTTCAATACCAGGATCCAGTTTAGACGTGATAACATGCGTCTTGAACCAATCAAAAACAGCAAGATCCTCTTCCTTAACTGACATCTTTTGTACAACATAATCTATCTGCAGGGTCATTAAAAGCCTAATATATCAATGAATTATCGCCGATAAAAACCTAATCTAACTGACATCTTTTCAGAACTATGCTGCCTATGATTGATACAAGGATGCAATAGATATACAAGTATTAGTGTGGAAATAAAAAGTTCAGGTGAAGGCATGGTCATGCCAAAAAAGCCTTCTTTAAAATCAGCGAGTTCGATATACAGTTAATGCAAAATACCTGATTTACATAGTCCTCAGAAAACATTATGGCGTGATCATCTTGTCCTGTGTTCAATTTGAAAACGCGTAACACTTTATCCTGCTTTAGTAACTGCAGACGGTACGAGAATGCCATTGTAGAAGTGACGGAACAAGTTAGTTACAGACTTACAACCATCAAACGAAGCACAATTGAAGGGAAAATTAAACAACTTCTACTCAGCAGTATCTCAAATGTTGCTATACCAAGTAAAAGCTACCGAATATGAAACACTTGGTAGAATCTTGTCCCACATAATTAACTTACAACCGAATAGTTCAGTGGGTAAATAGTCTACAAACCAGCAAAAACAGAGCTATTTCTCATATCTTTGTTCCCTATAAATACACAATACAAAAAGATTCCCTTCCTGTTATTTTCCCACATGGACATTGCAATGGCCAAGTGAAAAATCCACACACCGAAACTGAAAGACCAAAACTACCCACTTCTGTAAGCGAACAAGAGACTCATTCGATAAGGTAACGAACCTCTAATTCACGATCAACTTGAGTTCTATCCTTCACACTGCTGTACAGTTGTGATCGCAAAATGAACGGCTTAATCGAAACCTGAACACAAACAATGGGATAGTACAGATGATACATGAGCAATGGAACTTAGTCAAGTTACATCAAAAAGACACCAGAGAATTTCTAAAGACTTTGTAGCACTTGAACACCAAGTCTCTTATGAAGCTTAATTTCCAAACCTTTCCTAAATTTGGGAACTGAGCTCGCATCATCCTAAGCGCAATTAGAGTATCACTGAAAGTAAGACTCTCCTCTGCACATACACACAAAACAACACACAGCAACTCCCTTCAGCATCCACCAATAAAAGCTCAAAATTTAGCCAACTCTAGATCAATTTTGAGCTCTCTTCGATGGCCACAATCAAAAATTTAGGTCAAAACATACAGATTGAAACAAACATGCTAACTCTAAATGAACTACATCTGCCCATTACCATCCAATTGAAACTTCAATCGCAATGAATCTTCACAATTACGAATTGAAGATTAGCTTAAGTTGAGAGGAATGTCGGAGGACTAACCTAGAGAGCGGGAATCGGCGAGGTCAAAGGAGCCGTTATGGTTGGATTGAGATTCGACCTCGGTTGCTATGTCTCGTTTTCTCTTCCTCGTGTCGGCTGAGGATTCCGATGTGCCTTCGTCCATTGTTAAACCCTTCTTCTCCTTTTTCGCAGGAATTTTTAGAAGAGACGAGGAAGAAACCCCGTCAAAACCATAAAGAACGAACCTTTTTCTTTCATCCTCAGTAAAACCTCGTCCGTAAAAAATTACTACTCCAAAATTAGTGTTTTTTCAGGTGAAAAAATTACAAAATTACTTAAATGCATAAAAACCGCTTTTGGTTGAATTCCATGGTTAATTTCATATAGGAAAGTTTAAAGTTTGTAGCTTTGTACAAGATTTTTAGGTGCCCAGGTACCCATCTTCTCATGAAGACTAGCTTTGTTCAACAGGTCACTTAGCGGAGAGCGAAACAAGTAAAATGTTAGCTGAATTCGGTCCTTTGAAGGTATACGGGTGCTAATTTTTTTAGAGGATTCGGCTTCGGACCGATAGCGGAACACATTATCTATAGTGATGAAGATAGCCTAATACCCATTTATCGACACCTGGTCACCAGATGAGATAACTTGCCAACTTTGGGCATTTGAAAATGGGGATGACTTGTGAAAGTTTGTTTCTTTCAAATCCAATTCTAGGTCACCGAATAATCTGACGTGACGAGAAGTGGCAGCCAGATTATTACAGGTTGCCCAGTACGTGGATTGTTGCCAAGTAAGACACTGCATTTCTCTTGGATTTTTATACATTTTCCACATAATTGAATTAAATAATCAAATAAACAATTAAAGTTTCCCTCTTTTCCTCTCACCCCGTCTCTTTCATCCCCGTAAAATTTCCCGTTAATTTTATCCCAATGATTCTGTCGACGAGATTATTTGTTGCGGATTTCGTTTTCTTTTTATTTTCCCTTTATATTTTAATTTGTTTTTCACGGGCAAATTTCAATTTGCATGATTGCGAATTAGACGCTCTTTGTCGAAACTAGGGTTTCGATTTTTCAGAGCTTGGTGTCTCAGATTTTAGGCCTTTTTTTTTTAATTCTTCACCTAATTCTGACGGTGGACTGAGAGAGTAGCGAGTCTGGAGGAGACAGGGGCAGGAACTTTCAGGTTTAATTGCCATTTCCATCTTTGGAGGTGCGGAAGTATTGGCGTGTTCTTGTCATTGTGGATCGAGGGCTTAAAGTTGTGAGCTTTTTTGTGAATTGATTTGAGCTCTGTTTGAGGATTATTATGGATGATTTCTGGAATTGGGTGATGATGGTTGTGACTACAGTGTGAATCCCAATTGGAAAGTTTTCTGAATTT
The DNA here is from genome assembly GCA_934048045.1 of Polygonum aviculare. Taxonomy (NCBI): domain Eukaryota; kingdom Viridiplantae; phylum Streptophyta; class Magnoliopsida; order Caryophyllales; family Polygonaceae; genus Polygonum; species Polygonum aviculare. Next base: position 2,424,776 of record OW204030.1, on the reverse strand, counting down.
GGTTTGAGGGCTTTTGTAGTTGTGGAATTGTGGTTGTGGGGTCAGATTGTTTGGAGAAAGGGAGGAAGCAGAAGAAGATGGAGCCTATAGTGGGTGGAAAGTTTAAGATGGGGAGGAAGATTGGAAGTGGATCTTTTGGGTTGTTGCATATAGGTATATTCTGTCTCAACATTCCTTCAATTTTTGTGCTTTTGAAGTTTTCTCTTTTCCCCTCTTGGGCTCTTCTCTAGTTGCTCCATCTACTCATCAAAAGATTTATGCTTTAAGAATCTGATCTGATTCAGGTACCAATGTACAGACTGGTGAGGAAGTGGCTATTAAGCTGGTGAGTTCTGAGCTTGTATGCTGTGGTTTTCTTGGTTTTGTTAGATGAATGTTTTGTGATAGTGTGTCTTGTCTTCCATTGCTTGATTGTTTAGTGGGTTAAATCTCTAGTGTTGTCATGAGATTGATTCCATAATTGTGGTGTTCTAGAGTAACTCAAGCATTTAGTAGTTTGTTTTGTTGCATTTCGCCTTGTTTCATATTGAGTGGCATTTGAATAGCTTGTTTATCAGTAGTTGTGCTTACTAAGAGTTTGTAATGTAGAGAAAGAGTGATCGCTGTCATTCATTGTGGGATCTAGGCATCTCAGTGTTTTGTCCATTTGATGTTGAGCATTAGCAATGGGTGGGAATTAAAGGTACCCAGCGTCTGACTCTATCGGTCTTAGTTTCCTGCTGATTTGTGTACATTGTTGCACCCTCTGAGGCGATACAAGTCATATGACTATTTGTGTATTTTGAAGAACATGTTATACCGATGCTATTATGTTCTAGGGGATATTTTGTCTGGCTTAAGAATTGACAAACAAATTGCAAATAACCACTTTAATAGTCCTTTAAGCTTACAGATTTGAATATCAATTTCCAAGACTATGTCGATTTCAGTAGCTAGGTTGATCTGCCTTTATTTACTTTGACTAGCTTGAACAAATAGGAAAGTGAATCACCAGCTTGCAGATTTCTGTCCATTAACCTGAATGCATTCTAATTTATGACATTGTGGATTTATGATCCAATTGTTTTTTCCAATGAATTTTTGACTATGTGCTATTGTCTGTTTGCTTTATAATTTTTGAGGTTGTCTTGCAACTTGAACAAGCAGCCCTTCATGCATGATTATATTTTGTAACATGAATTGAACTGTTTTGAAGTTTCTCATGTTGATCTATATAATGTCATCCTCATCTCTATTTTGCTTAGCACCTTAGCACTGAAATTTCGTTCTCGTCTGTTTATATTCCCCAGGAGTCTACGAAGACTAAGCATCCACAACTTCATTATGAATCAAAGTTGTATATGCTTCTTCAAGGAGGAAGTAAGTCCTGTATATTATATCACATCCATTCCAATGAAATAGAAAGCAGGTCTCTTCATATACTGTAAATGTTGCATCCTGCTAACGTGACAAAAACAGAAGGAAGAAAGCACAATGCACATTATCAGCTTTAGAACTTTCAATTCTCATCAAATAATCTATTGAACTCGCTGGCATGAAAATGATTCTAATTACTAACTGGGACCAATAATGTCATTCACCTTATTCCTCATTTTTCTTGTCTAAAAGGAAACTTTTGAGATAGCATGGTTCATTGCCTTTTTTTGGGTCTTTTCGAACAATTTTTTTTGGCCTTCTCAGCACCTTTGGAAGTAGTATACTGCATGGATCAGAAATTTACTGCCTTGTTGTGTCAAGTATTAAGAGTTATTTCTGTTAATATCAGCTTTGTTCTTGTCTTTTGCATGTTTTACCTTGTGTTTTATAAACGACTAGGAGCTGCAAGCGCTAAATAGAGCTTATATAACCTGTAGTTTCATCTCATATTTCTTGACCGTTCTTTTTTGTTATCGTTTATAAATGTTGTAGCTGGGATACCACATATCAAATGGTTTGGAGTTGAAGGTGAATATAATGCCATGGTCATCGACCTTCTAGGCCCAAGCTTAGAAGATCTATTCAACTACTGTAATAGAAAAATGACTCTGAAAACTGTCCTGATGCTAGCAGATCAATTAGTAAGTGAATCTAGCTATTTAGACTAGTGATTCATTGATTGTATACTTTGAGTCGCTTAAATAATGGTTGTTGCATATTGTGTTTTCAGCTCAACAGGGTTGAGTACATACATTCTAGAGGTTTTCTTCACCGAGATATAAAGCCAGATAACTTCCTAATGGGCCTTGGCCGTAAAGCAAACCAGGTATTAAATTAAATTTATCTACCCATTATATGGATCCATACGTGGTCATAGTTTGCAGCCATGTCCATGGAAACCACAGAATGGCTTCAAGTATACACTCTGCAAGCCGTGCTTTTTTCTGTAAATCTGGGAAAGATTTTAATGTGATTATAATTATAATTACAAAAAGTGCTCAATAGTAATATTGACTTCAAAGTTCAAATTAGGCGCATTAGTCTTGTAGCATTACTTTCTGTAGTGCCTTCCTTTCCTGTTGGCTATGTTAATGTGTGTGCTAATGTGCTGTTTTCTTTTTCTTATGACAGGTATATGCTATTGACTTTGGACTGGCAAAGAAGTATAGAGATCTTCAAACCCATAAGCACATCGCGTACAGGCAAGTAAAGCCAGACAAGCGTCCTCTATCTTACTCTCACATTGCTTGACTTCGGCTCAACTATGTGTAGCTTGTTAATCTTTTGAGCATAGGGTTAACATCTTCTTCAGTTACCATGGTCATCATATTGACATTTTTGGTTTGCAATTGCAGAGAAAATAAGAGTCTAACCGGTACAGCACGGTATGCAAGTGTCAATACTCACCGTGGAATTGGTGCGTGGAAATCAGTATTTTACACGTTATTCTCAATTGAGGAGAACTATCTTACTTTGGTATATTATTTGCAGAGCAAAGCAGAAGGGATGACTTAGAGTCTCTTGGTTATGTGCTTATGTATTTCCTAAGAGGAAGGTTGTACCTAGATCCTTTACTGTACTTGATTGCAAGACAAAATCTGTTTTGGTTATTTGCATCATTCCTAATGTATTTTGTTTCTTGTCTTTGTTGCAGTCTTCCTTGGCAGGGCCTAAAAGCCAACACCAAAAAACAGAAATACGATAAGATCAGTGAAAAGAAGATGATGACACCTATAGAGGTAATGTTTAAACTGATCTGTTGTCGAAATATATCCTTACTGATTTTTTATGCAAAGAAGCCTTTGGTTTAAACCAAATATAACCATGGAAAATTGCTTCTTTTTGCAGCTTCTTTGCAAATCACAACCATCAGAGTTTGCATCTTATTTTCATTATTGTCGATCACTGCGCTTTGAAGATAAGCCAGATTATTCCTATTTGAAACGGCTTTTTAGGGATCTATTCATCCGAGAAGGTATGCATAGTTTACCTCAAGACACACTCTGAACCTCATTTGATTTCATAATTCTTACTTAGTTGTAGCCGGATGTAATATGTAACATGAGCATTTCTGCAGGTTATCAATTCGATTATGTATTCGACTGGACTATACTCAAGTATCCTCAAGTTGCTGGCAGCTCAAGGACAAAAGTAAGCGTTGTCCTCCTCCAACCTTTATACGTCTATCTTAAGCGTTCTGCTGACTGTATAGCTTATTTTTCGTTGTGGTTCTAGATTTCTGGTACCAAACCAGGTTTAACGGGACCTTCAGCAGATAGACCAGAAAGGATCTCAGGTCTAATTTCCTTCGTTGTCTCCAACATGTAACATCATTCTATTTTAGCATATTAAGCGGAAGTTTAGTATAATACTTAAAGGGGAAAAAACCTTGTACTCTCATATATCTAATTGAGCTGTCATTCTTGTGGCTGAACCCTTACTTATTATATTCAGCGGGGCGAGAACCGAGAGATAGGATCTCTGCAGCAGCGGAAGCCCTTTCTAGGAGGAATGTTATGGCTTCTACTGACCAAATCAAGCTCAAGAGTTCACTGGATGCATCATTTTCTAGAGAAGTGGTAACTTTTTCTAGCATCTCTGCATTTCTCATCGCCCGTTTTCCGACTTATTTTTGCAGCACATCTCTAGCTTGTCTAATCGCTCTTAGGGCGATAAGAATCCCAACTCTCTAAAATCATAAATAATTTAAATCTATACGAAGGGTAGAAAAACCCGATTTAGAAAAACCGTGCAACGTCTTAAAAATCCATTGAATTAACCATTGGAAGACTTGTCGTGATCAGCGAGGTCCAGAGAAGACGAACTCTTCTAGAATCACCGGCCCGTCCAGAAGGGTCACCACCCTCTTAAGCAACCGACCGACAACATCCTCAGGAGAACCTAGTAGTAGTCAACAACGAACGAGCCGGCTCACCTCAAGTGGCTTCCACCAGTCTACAGCCACTCAAAGGCTCCAACAAGGGATTGAATCCCGGCCCACATCGAGAACTCGCGCATCAGCCTCAAGAAGCAACCGAGATGACCACATTCGCAGCTTTGAGCTCCTCTCACTCAGGAAGTAGAAAAAGGGGAGTTCTTGCTATTGAATTTCTGTTTTATGTATATGCAAGAGAACAAACTTTTCTTCTGCCATATTTCTGTTACCTTCTTAAAACCTAGTTACAATTTTTTTTTGCCATTGTAACTGTTTCATGTGGAATTTTCAGCTACAGATACAATCTCCTCCTACTGTAATATCAAATATTTTCTTACAAAATGTCATATTGATTGAATTAGTTCTTTTGTTGTTTGTAGGAGCAATTACAAAATTCAAGTCTGAATGTATATTACTGTATTGTGTCATTCTGAATTGGTGTCTTTAGTATGTTCTGAATAATGCATTTGTAAGCACTCTGATTTCTAGCCTGCAACACCTTCAGACTTCAACCTTGAAACGTACAGTTAATAGTACCAAACTACCAACAAATCACATAAAAGGTCAAAGCAACCTACACCTACACCACCCGAAAATGAAGATCAATAAATAAATAAAATTCACTAAAAATAAGCATAAGTAATAGAAGAGTCTGAAGAAATCAAAGCTAAAAATTACAGTATCCCACGTCCAACTGAATAAATCCAGCTAAATTTAGCATTATTTCCTTAAAAAACAGAACAACACAATATTCCCAGCTGAGTGACCTCTAGGACTTCAATTTAATTACACAAAAAATCCCCTACTCACTAATTTAATCAGATAATACAATCATTTGCATTTTTATATTATTATCCCCACGTTATATGCCTTCTCTTCATTTCATATATTCATACATGATATCAACCCAAGCCAAAAGTTCCAAACACTGCCTCCAAAAAGTCCAAACTTTCTGCCTCCAAAAACACTAACCTCTTCTTCTTCAGCCATAATAACTGTTATGATATGAGCGAACTCGGGTATTCGGGTCGTGGATCGGATTCCTGGACATGGGATCCAGTTTTAGCGACCGGACCGAGGTTGTCGGTGTCATCAATAAACCAAGTCCATGCAACGCTCTCTGGGTCACCGGAGCTGTCGGCGGACATTGTGTTATCTTCGTCTAAACAGGGTCAAAAATCTGGATCCGGGTCGAAGCCATGGGGGTTCAACGACCCGGAGATCAAGAGGAAGAAGAGGATTGCCAAGTATAAAGCTTATGCTGTGGAAGGTAAAGTCAAGGCTTCTGTAAAGAAGGGGGTACGTTGGTTTAAGAATAAGTGTTCTCTAATTGTTCATGGATGCTGACAGTAAGAATGGTTAAACAAATGTACCTTTGTTGGTGAATTTAGGTTGGATTTGGATTGTGTACTTTTTTCATTGTACATTCAATTATTTTTTGTTGCTAATTAACATAATTCTTTGGTGTTCAAGGCATTCTAAGCCCGCAAATTTGCATGCATTATGCATATACATACTTTTGAACGTTGACTTCATATGATTATATGATTTTACATCATAGCAGGCTAAGGATTGTCATCAAGATAAGTGATCTTAACACTCTTTTTGAACTCCAAATTCAGCACAGTGCATTATAATGCAACAATATAATGCTTAATTTGAACACATTTTGCTTCTTTCTCGCCTTTCATAGTTTCATGCATTTCAAACAAAATACCAAATTGAGCTACAAGAGATCTCTATACATTTTTGATGCTGAAATAGAAAGCCATCAGATCCTCATGAAAACCAAGTTATAATGTAAGTGCAAACTTTGCATTTCACCACAACATGCTTAAGTTCAACAGCTCAGCAAACAAGACCAGGTTACAAAAATAACCCTGATTTTTAGTGGGCTTCACCCTTTTGGGGTTTTTGACCAGAAATGCAATAAGGAAAGGAAATGGATCAATCCTGGAAAACTTTCTTAGCCTCTAACTGAACAGATTTATCTCTGATTTTTAGATAGAGGAGGACAAAACCTGTATTTGATTGATCAACCATGCCAATCTATCTAATTTACCTGCATAAACAGATGAGTATCATCAGCACATGGACATGTAATTGGTGTGTGTTTGAGCCTGAATCTTCAAATTTGTAATGTACATTGATTACCTAGTAAAAAACTGTTTCTTTTTCGCACTCTGGAACGTCCTGTATCAACTACCATTCTGATGGGTCTTAAGATAGCTTACTAGGCGTCCCGATGCTGCCAATATGAGACCTAAAAAGTTCGCAATATGCCCAGAAATTAGTGGGTTAATCTTTAACAGCAGAAAATTATGTGCAAGAATGTGAGAAGAATTTACCCAAGAATGGAGCGGAAGGTTTTCCGGGCCTTGATTTATATTCTGGGTGGAACTGAACTCCCACATAGTAAGGATGGCCAGCAAGTTCTAAAATCTGAAAAGAAGACGAAAATATGGTGTCAAATTCGTAAGCCCATATATCAATCTCAGCTAAAAGATACAGTATGATTTAATTGAGGAACACCGACCTCCATTCTTTTACCGCTTTCATCTTTCCCCACAAATTTGACTCCAGCTTCTTCAAGCGCGCCAACTACCTCTGGGTTCACCTGCAACATGTTTACTAGAAAGCTAAGCTCATCTGCAACATTTTGAGAGTCTGTTTGAATGGCTAGGAATAATGTACTGTGGCCAAATGACTCCTAAGTTTCATGCTTAGATGTATCAGATTAGGTGTGAACCTCATATCTGTGGCGGTGGCGCTCATCAACATGCTCTGAATTATGGTATCTGGCATTGCAAAAAACCCAATAATATGGATGATGTAAAATTAATGAGAAATGTCACTCTTTTGGAGTATAAAAGAGGAAACTGTGTTTATTTTCTTACAGCTTTGAGGTGATACAGTTGGAAGTCTGGAACAATGTCTTTCGGGCTCCTAGTCTCATTGTCTCTCCCATTATTGTTCGTGAACCCTGAAAAGCACCCAAATACGTCAAATGAGTAATCATTATAACTTAAGAACCTGTTGAAATTATGTTCCTTTTTTAACGTTTACCTCAGGCATGAAGATGACAACGGAATCATCGCTCAACGGAGCAAATTCTTCACTGTTGGCTCTTTCCCAGCCCAAAACCTAAAAGCAATGGAATGTTAAAATTTGCAACATGAATCTGAGAATGATTAGAAAAAACAAACTCGTTTCATTTATGTAAGTGTATGGTATCTTACTGATCTGGCATATTCAATGACAGAGATCTGCATCCCCAAGCAGATTCCTAAATAGGGGACTTTATTTTCCCGGGCATATTTTGCCGCCAATATCATTCCCTGAACTCCACGGTCACCGAATCCCCCAGGGACCAAAACACAATCTGCACCCTGCAAAATTCAGATTGTGGATGAGATAAATGAAATCATCAATCAAACATGTGCTTAGTATTGCCTGCCTTCATTTATGGTGAGTAAAATCCCCACAAGGGTCAAACAGAACAAGCCCATGCAAGCAGAGAACTATACTTCATACACTCCTAATAAGAAATGGTGCTATTCAAAGCTGATGTGAGCTTACCTTCAAAGTGTTCCAAGCCGACTCATAAGCTTCTGGTGACTGAGAAAGGAGAATCACATGTTAAGCTGTATGCATATTACTCCCAAGAAGAACAACTCATCAAGCCTGATTGAGAACTCTTTACCTGTTTTGCACTCTCCTCTTCCAGATCAGAAGCTGCAATCCAGTCAATTGAAGGCTTCAGGTTGCACTGAATGCTTGCATGGAGAAGAGCCTGCATATAAGATAATAAATCAAAATTTACCATTCTTCATAATTGAGATTACAGCACGTATTACACCAACGCAAAATTGGCAAACACCGAAATTAAACAAAACATCACAGCATCACAAGAATCATGAAATCACCTTTGTAACAGAAAGGTAGGAATCAGTCAATCCAACATATTTGCCAACCATTGCAATTCTTACCTGCAACAGGCTATAAAATGTTAACTCATACCTTGAGATTAAAACACTCATCCAAAACCTTTATATTAAGTCGGTGCAGCACTAACGGTATTGGAGAGGCTATCAAATGTCTCAGCACGGTGTGTCCACTCTTCCAGCTCTGGAGTTTGAGCAACACTGTAACACATGAAGAACTTCGCTCAACTTATATCCAGGGGCAAATGTTATGTAACAGGTGCCACAAGCCCACGAAAATAAAAGATTGTGTTTTGGCAGACATAAGATTGAGAGTTAACAATATGGATGGTTATAGAAAAGTCAGCAGTTTAAGAAACAAAACACTTACTTGAGCAAGTCAAGCTGTTTCAAGATAGCGAGATGTGCATTTTGGTTCTACAGCAGAAACAAAACTTATGGCATTAAAAGAAGCATAAGCAAAAGCCAGGAGCTTAAGAACTCGTAAAGATTATCAGAATAAGTCAATGATAATGAATAACATACCCTCAACAAGAGAGGAACATGCCAAATATTTGGTACATCGTGGATATTCAGAATGTTAGCAGACTGAAAGAAAAATGAAGATGAAAAATTAGGCACAAAAAGGCTAATATCTTAGAATGCAACTAACGAAAAAATTCATCCGAAAATTACCCCAACTTGACAGAATTGACATAGTTTCTGCTTTGTAGTATCCAGTAGAGGCTGCAAATCAACAAAGGCATTGTATATTTAGTTAAGTTCCACTTCAGAAGGAACAACACAATTGCATCAAAGGTGAGATGAAGCATTTTACTCAACATTTTTCTAACAAACAGAACAGGATAATTTCCCCTCATATTTAATCCAGTTAATGAAAACAAGAAAAAGCAAGGAAGACAAAGACGCAAAACAAGAAAAGGAAAATCGGCATTTTACACTAGTGAAATCAATTTCTGCTAACCTGGGCAGAGCGACAAGCCAGCATATTAGGAGTTAAACCCAATGCCCGGAGCTCCCTCACACTGTGCTGAGTAGGCTTCGTTTTCTGCCAAGAAATATTCTCATATCAGGCACATATGGACTTAAAAGAAAACCTTGACATTCAAAAATTATAATTTACAACCTAGAAGCTGCACATAAAACAACTAAGCATAAAGTCTTACCTGCTCCCCCACAACGCCCAGAACAGGTATAAGGCTCACATGAATAAGACAGAAATGATCCGGACCTGCAAACGTTTTAAATATTTCTCATTATCTACCCATAAGGAGTAATCACTATGACCAACAGAAGAACAGTTTATCTTACCAACAGTGAAGGACAATTGGCGAAGAGCCTCAATGAATGGCATGGATTCAATATCCCCTGAAGATACAACAGAAATGTGGAAATATGACAGCACAAAAATAGGCAAAGTAAAGTCAGTTTTAGGATATATATATACGTACCAACAGTCCCTCCCAATTCTATAACACAAACGTCAGCCGGTCCATCTTTTCCATCCACAGGAACAGCAGCAACAGCCTCAATCTTTTCTTTGATGGCATCCGTAATATGGGGTACTACCTGATATAAATCAAATATCCACATAAGACCTCACAGATATTACATTGACAATACAATAAGTGTATCACAAGCTTCAACTTCTAGAAGTAGCCTCACCTGAACAGTCTTCCCAAGATAATCACCCCTCCTTTCTTTATCAAGCACCGACTGTGAATAAAAAAGAAAATTAGCACTTAAATTGAGCAAAAGGAGCACAACAAGTTTGCATAATAGGAAAGCTATGCACCTTATAAATCTTCCCAGTAGTTATGTTGTTGTCTCTGGTCAGGGTCACATCCAAGAACCGTTCATAATTACCAAGGTCCAAATCAACCTAAACCATACAAGTACAAGCTCAAAAGTCAATCTTTCAATAGGATATCATCAGGTAAGCATTTGAATTCACTAACTTCCACCACCCACATATATTAATCATGAGTCAATATCAATACCTCTCCACCATCATCTAGAACAAACACTTCCCCATGTTCAAATGGGGACATAGTTCCAGCATCAGTGTTCAAGTATGGATCTGTAGTACACAAGAAAGTCTGGATTTTTAAGAGACTTCAAGGGAAGAAAGAGACTCCTACATATTAAATTATATAGCTTAAAGCTAAATATACCCTGAATGGAATACATCTAATAATGACGTATATTAGTAGCATCAGGCACAAGAAAACAAAGCAAGACTTTCTAACAATTAGTGGGCAATATCATAATCAACTTCTAAATCCACATCATAATTCATAACAGGAGGAAAAAGTCAGTTCAAACAAATTTGACCTCAAGCTCACTTAAACTTCCAACAACTAAATATAGCATGAAAAGTAATCTCAGCAAAGCCCTTGAACAAAAGAGTTCATCCACAAAGAATACACACAAGCTGCCAAGCAGAAAATGCACAAAAAAGAGCGGTATGCGATGACCCCTACCCCACAAGCCGCCATAGAGAACCACAATACAGCCCCAAAAACCCACCACCCAAAACCTGAAAAGCGGGCATTTCACCAATTTTTCCAGAAATGGCAAGAGCTACCAATCAACGGATGAATTTACCACCAAAGCCCCAATTGGAATGCTGGAATCAAACCCCAAAACCCAGAAATAAGAAACAGAGAAAAACCCTCGAAAACACTCCAATCAAAAACCCCAAATTAGAGCAGAGAAGAGACGAAATCGAGAAGAAAGATACCGATTTTAATGGAAGTGACACGAAGGCCACACGCCTTGAGCACAACGCCGACACTGCTAGCAGTAACCCCCTTCCCCAAACCGCTGACAACACCTCCGGTTACCACCACATACTTCATCTTCTTCTGTAGAGAAATTTGCAAAGCTCTGTTTCAGGAGATTCGAATTAGGTATGCGCCGCCCCTTTATATTGGGTTCTCGTTGAGGTAAAACGAGTTGCCGTACAAGCAGAAAAAGAGGGCGGCTGGAGATTGTTGAAGTGGGGCGGGAAATAAATATGAGAGAGAGAAAACCCCTACAAAGACGGGGACAAGGCCTTTGTTTGGTGACTGGTTTTGGGGGAAAATGGGAATTGATGAGTTGAGTTCTCTGGGTGAAAGGGCAGTCGCTATCGATTGCAGAAGGATCCACAGTTGCAGAATAAATAATGACATTGGTGTTTGGGATAAGATTGTGCGAATATATTTCGAAGGAAGGGAAATTGGGAAAAAAAAAAAAAGGGAAAAAAAAAGTTCCGTTGCCGGGAATCGAACCCGGGTCTCCTGGGTGAAAGCCAGATATCCTAACCGCTGGACGACAACGGATTTTGATGCAAATATTAATTTGTGGGAATACATAGGTACGTGCTGATGTTTTGAAATGTTATGTAATTTATCTATGCTAAATTACACAAAACCGCCCTTAAATTATTATACTTTTCAAAAAACTCGTATGTGTTTTCTTGGCATCTCCTCTCCTTGTTCCTTTCTACGAGCCTTTTTAGGCCGTCCTGGCTGCACTATAAGCATGGGAGGATCAGGAGGTGTTTGACCAGTTTTCACCCACTGTGGACATTGTCAGCCACAACTTCTACAAATGTGTTATCATGTAAAACCTATACACGTCACGTTTTAAATGCTCATATGTTTTGATGCATCGTGGGGCCAACATGATAAAGTTTATTGTATGGGATCATTATGTCTTTATTCTTTTCGAAAATTGGTCGAGGGAGTAAGAACAAATAAACAATGAAATGACATGTTTCTTGTACATTTTCTTATAACGAATACCACACAAACTAATTTTGGATTTAATTGTATTTTGCTACACAATTGAACTTATTTTATAGAAGTTTTTATTTTGGAAAATATTTAGTAACATATAACAAAAATAACATTTACCCAGGGCAAGATCTGTATTTAGTAACATACGTAAATGTTATTATTTTTACATTTTTCAAGACAAATTTTAAAAAGTTAGTAGAAAATTTTGATAAATTATATTCACATTTTCAATGTTATTTTAGATCATTATGAAGTCTCCATCTAAGACCAAACAAGTAAACTTCAAATTAGGCAATACTTTTTTTGTTAAGATTGTTCCATCTTTTCGAGAGGACTATATGTATGAGGTGATGGCTGAGATTTAACTTCATTTAACGAATCAGATTGACCCATACCAAAACAGTTTGGTCATTCAAATTCGTATCGTTTTCACGACCAACAATTTTTTTTGTACGGATTCAAGTCATGTTCATCCGTGTACATTTACATTCCTAAAAACTGACTGATGGTTTGCACCATTTACAGTTCAGCACTAACACACTCCAAAAGAAAGAAGTAGACTTCAACCAACAAACGACTCATATCTATGAAAATTACATTAGGCATCTGATCTGCCCTTAAATCTGCCACGCATCAAACTTGAACCATCCATGCTATTGAGGTGTTGACATATCCACATCCATCTAACGAGTGGTCATATTTTCCGGTTTTCGCCTACATCTTACATGTACCAAAACAGAAAAGCTTCACGGGATAAAAGAGAATTTACAACCATCCATGCTTAGTCTACCATTGGCATGACTCTGGTAGCTTGTTTCACCTCCTTCATCATGGCGAGAACTTGTTTACAGCGGTTGACCTTTGCCAAATCCTGCAGCGTTGTAAAACCCGAGTTAGCAAAGGGATAATGAATCACTTACCATTCAGAAACAAAGATGGAATGAGCTTGGTTTTAGCCAGATTTTTCTGATGCCAATCTCATAGAATTTGTGGTGGACAACGTCTACATGACAGTGAATGGTCCTCCTGATGGTATGCTCAAACCATATATTATCACAAAAACTGCTAACAATAAAAAAAGGGGGGTCTCCTGATGATATGCTTAAACCATGTAGCAAAAATTTATAGCACAAAAAATGGGGCACAATCTACTGAAAATTGTACACTGCTGAATTTTATAAGATGGGCAAGCTTCAGATTTTGGACTGAATAGGGATTCTAAGTTTAGGTTAGAGCAGAAAGCTAGACAGGACTACGTTTTTTCGCCGGCACATATTCCTTGTACATTACAATATCACAAATGAAGTGAAAAGAGTATGAACTACACAGCTTTCAAAAGGACCATGGCCAGGGCAGCTCAAGAGTTGGTTTTATATGCTATAATTGAGCATAAACCATAATGTATATAGCTATCGATAAAGGTGCATACAAGGCCTTTTAGTTTAAGCAGAAGCTTTCCATTGCTCAGAACACACGTTTAGGCTCAAAACGTTTGTAATTTAGAACATTCCCTTAGCCAAAATCATAGAATGTGTAAGGTTTTTGGACGAGTCACCTTCCGGTAGAGGTACATAAAGTCGTCAGTAAGAAGCATTTCCCTATTTGAGGCCGAGGCGAGGTCTTGTGCCTTGTGCACCTACATAGAAACACACAAGAATTTTCTTCTTACAGACTTCTGCTGAGTAGTGAGTAGGCATATCCTTCAGATATCTTTTTAGATTTCGTAGAATAGTATAAGGCTAAGCTTTACCAAATCAGTCACATACTCCACAACAATTTCCTCCACAAGTGCAACAGTCTCTGGAAGAGGCTGCACACCGAAGAAAAAGAATTGGATCACAGATTCACAGATGATACATTATCTTGTAGGAACTCAAGTATCTCAGTATGAATGTATATAAATCCAATCAATCACTAAATCCACATAACTGATGAAACAAGATTCAGACAAACTTACATTGAGATCATCTCCATAGCCATACATCATACGGTGCATTGTTGCAACCAAAACTAACGAGTAATGAGCACAATTTTGCTCCACAGATTTGTAATTAGCAAATCACAGATGATAAGAGGTGCTCACGATTTCGATCTTTAAGCATCCTTCTCTTACGCTTACGGGATTGAGCTTTTGGCTGGGACATTTTCCACACTAAAACCAGTGATTTTTCTATCAAGGAACACAAGACCAAATCAGGAATGGAAAATCACACATTCCTTCGAACATTCAAGCCTAATGTAGTAGCGAGTATCATCGCCGAAATCACAATACAAGAATCTAGGTTTTCCACAATTCAAAACCGACTAAACTTTCCTATTTCCACAAATCATGCAGAGAATGAGCAACTAAATTAGGTCGAGCTTTGTGCGAAGTTTCATGGAAGCATACCGGAACCGAACGGAGGAGGCTACGAGCTTGATCGAGCACCGGAGCCACCATCAACGGAGACGTCGGAAATAGAGTGCAAGAAGACACTATTTATAGGAAAATGCTACACATCTCGCCCAAACGAGCGATAAGTGTGCTCGCCGCTAACGTGGCGGCCCCACACATTCAATATATTAAGTTTGGAAAATGCTACACATCTCGCCCAAACGGGCGATAAGTGTGCTCGCCGCTGACGTGGCGGCCCCACACATTCAATATATTAAGTTTGGAAAATGCTACACATCTCGCCCAAACGGGCGATAAGTGTGCTCGCCGCTAACGTGGCGGCCCCACACATTCAATATATTAAGTTTACCTTTTACAAATTATAAAAAAAATAAAAAAATAATTAAACCCCATATCTCCCGTCTGACCAAAAACACGAAGCTTCCTCACTGCCCTCTCTCGCCCCCTCGACCCGCCCTCGGCCGGCATCGAACAACCCTTCGCCGGTCCCGTTCCGCCCCCGTCGGCCTCGCTCAGCCCTCCTCCGACCTCGCTTCGCGTCCGTCGGCCTCGTTCCGCCCGCGTCAGCTTTGCTCCGCCCTCGTCGGCCTAGATCTGCCCTCCGCTGGCCTAGATTTGCCCCCTTCGGCCTCGCTCCGGCCTAGATCCGCCCCCGTCGGCTTCCGCAGGCATCACCATTGCCGTCGCTGTCGGCTTAGATCCGCCCATTTCAACGAGGCCGACGGGGGCGGATCTAGGCCGGAGCGAGGCCGAAGGGGGCAGATCTAGGCCGACGAGGGCGGAGCGAAACTGACGCGGGCGGAACGAGGCCGACGGACGCGAAGCGAGGTCGGAGGAGGGCTGAGCGAGGCCGACGGGGGCGGAACGGGACCGGCGAAGGGCGTATCGATGCCGGCCGAGGGTAGGTCGAGGGGGCGAGAGAGGGTAGTGAGGAAGCTTTGTGTTTTTGGTCAGACGGGAGATATGGGGGTTTAATTATTTTGTTTTTTTGTTTTACAATTTGTAAAAGGTAAACTTAATATATTGATCGTGTGGGATCGCCACGTCAGCGGTGAGCACACTTATCGCCCGTTTGGGCGAGATGTGTAGCATTTTCCCAATTTATATCAGCTTCTATATATATAATTATTTTTTTGAAAAATAATTATAAAGAACGAAACGACGACGTACAATGCATAATACGCCAATACGGGCCCATGAAAGCGTAAGGCCCAAATCCGAACCCGAAACACAATCAAATCGACCCGACTGATCGATCTAAGGTCCAGATCTTCGTCTTCGATTGCAGTCTGAATGAGACTATAGCCAGTTAATCGTGGGAGAGTTGTGAAAGATGAGAGATGGTAGTTCGTTCAATTGAGAGAATGAGAGCGAAATGTAGGGTTTGGTGGCCAAATCACCTCACGTCGTCTAAACCACCAGCTTCTGGTCTTCTTCTGTTCGGCTGGTTTGTCTCTTCTACTTCTTCTAGTTCAGTTGATGCCGTTGTGGCCTTTGCTCTCGAGGAGTCCTCTCTCACACGCTACCGCTCCTCTACAATCGAGGTATTTGATAAATTTCCGATCTTGTTTCCGTGTAACTTGCCACCGGTTTTGTGAGTGTGATTTGGCGATTGTGAAGTTTAGAGTGGGAGATTTACATCTGAATTGTGCATCTGCTTTTATTACGCTCTATTGTCTACTGAATTGCCGATTATATTCCCACCTGAATGTGATTGCTCAAGTTTCATTGATTTCTAATGGGGAATTTCACAACTGATGTGCTATTGCTGTCTGAATTCCCAATTATTGTTCATATGTGAGAGTTATAATAAGAAGCTGCTATAAGTCCATTCAGTGGCCTTATAGTCAGCTTAGGTTTGTATGTCATAATATTTAGAGTATTCTCTTGGAATTGAAAGCTCACTTTCTACATTCTTTGGATTGAGTAAGGTTTAATTTACCAACATTCAAAGATTATTAATTAGTTTTTAGGTTTCTTGCTACGGAGCACTGACCTTGCCCTTTGTCTAAATATGACTGTTTATCAGGAGGTCATCTTGTATGTGAGAGAAAGAATGCCTGTATTGTTGCGCGATAAATCTAGCTTTTCTGTTTTGGGCAAGTATGTTCAAGACTCTACCAGTATAAGAGAGAGTGATGGGACAAAGATCTTTCCTTGTGGTGTTGGTGGTCAGAACCACCATCCGAGTGGTCATGCAGAAGAAGCACCAGGCTGGAAGTATCGCTGTCTGAATGCTGATGATTTGCAATATCATCACACAGAAATGTTATGTGAAAATTTTAGGTGTATTCAGCTTGTGTATGATCCGTATCAATATTCTTGTAGAGGAATCACTTCAGTTCCTACAGTACATCATTTCTACTGGGAGGGGCAGATGGTCCAGCATTGCGATCTTCACGTATGTAAGTCTTGTTATCTTCTAATGCTTGTATCCGTCCCAATTTTCATTTGATATATGCTTACTTTTTTTTCATTTTTCTGAAAATTCAGGTTATTTTGTATGAAACTCCCACATTTGGCAGTCACCATTTTTCTTCAAGTTTATCCAGCTCTAAGTGGACAAAGGATCCTTCCACACGGCCCCAGTGGGTTAATCAGCTTTGTCAAAGACACCAAAACCTTGACTTGGTAAAATGGATAGCATTACACTTTTTACTTCTCCATATCTATGGTTGTAATCAATTTTTTAAATGTGTAAATGTAGGAAACTGTCATTGTTGCCATCAACAGTGCTGAAGCGGCAAATAGATTGTTTGACAGACATCTACTAGGATCCTTTAGCCAATATCCTGTTATCTATAAGTATGTTTCCTTCGATGTCTATGCTGTTTTTCTTCAATCTCCGTGTTCACTTCTTGATGGCCTCATGGTAGTTTTTTCAGGTTTTTAAAGTGTGGCTGCCATCTATTAGCTGGAGTGATTGCCACCTTTTCTACTATTCTTTATGTACTTCTTCAATTCTTCCACCGATTCACGAGATTAGGATCAAACTTTTTAGTTTTCGTTGCACTGGTAAGGATGTTCAACAGCACCAGAAAAAATATAGAACTTCGCTGCTCCCAGCTACTCTATTGGCCTATCTTTCTTAAACAAGCTGGTTTCAGGTAAGACAAAGCCCCTTGTAGATCCATGAAGTTTCTTATGCTTAGTTTCAATGACTTTGAAGTTTTTTTTCCCTGTATACCATATCTGTTTTCTCATTAGTCTCATTTTTTTCCCAATCTTAAAAGGTCTTCATCATCTGTCGAATATGCAGAAAAAGCTGCTCTGCGAGATCATTCAATTTGGTCATCTGTATTAGTTGATGTCATGCTGGGTAATTTATTTGGATTCTTGCTGTTCTTGCATCCACAATTTATTTTGAGGTGGGTTATGATCTTGGCCGACCACATTACGAATGACATGTTGCGAACTGGTTGTGCTTGGCTGATGGGAGTCCCTGCGGGTTTCAAGTTAAACACTGAGCTCGCAGAAGTCCTTGGCATGGCTTCTCTCAATGCTATTCAAATCTGGTCTACTCTCTGGTCCTTTGCAGCCTGCTTATGTTGTTATGCCATCAAGATTTTTGCATTGTCTGGAATATGTCTTGGCATGACAATTCCTGCTGCTATGCTTATGGACATGATGACTATAGCTGCAAAGCATGTATCAAGTCTTCATTGGTTGATGTCACTCATGTATTCACATCAAATTGAGGCTTTAACTGCTTTATGGAGGCTTTTCAGGTAACCTTGTTCTCTCTTTACTGTTCTGTTGAATTGTAATCCTTGAATTGAAAGTTACTGGATCGAGCAAGCTCTTTCTCTGGGTGTTTGCTCTGGTGGAACTACAGATTTATTTGAAGAAGGTTAATTGAACTTGTGTGCTTGTTTGATTGCAATATAAAGTCAAAAAGTTTAAAGTGTTGTTTGGTAAGCCTGGAAAATAATTCTTTCTGATGCATAAGACTTAAGCCCAGTAATGCATAAGTTCTTCATACTGCTTGACTTCCATACAAACCCCTGATAGATTGCTTAGTTTCAATAATCTTCTCACTTGGTTGCCCTCTAATTTGACAGGGGTCGGAAATGGAATCCTCTTCGCCAAAGATTGGACAGTTATAACTACACAGTGGAACAACATATAGTTGGAGCCCTACTCTTTACCCCTCTCTTATTACTTGTGCCGACAACATCGGTCTTCTATATGTTCTTCACAATCATGAACACAACCACTGTCTTACTGTGCATCTTGATTGAAGTCACTATATCTGTAATCCATGCTACACCTTACAACGAAATCTTCCTTTGGCTGTTGAAATGGAAACGGTTCCCTTCTGGAGTCTGGTTCGAGATGTTATGTTGTAGGAACACCTCCGCTGATTCTTCTTCCACCTCATTGTCTAATGAAGTTCATCCAGCTAGTGAGCATAGCACTCACGAGATGAGTGTTCGTGTAAATCAAACTACTCTCCTGCTTTCAAAGCTTCAGAGCAACACACAAACTTTCAGTAAGGATCTATGGCATTTTCATGTTACCTTCATGTCAAATTTATGATTAGATTTATCAGTTATGTACTCATTGTCCATGTGTTTATCTATTCTCATTTCCTGCTTCCTTCTCGCTTTTCTCTTCCAGACCCCAACTTCTTTTTATGATGACAATGAAAAAAGTTGAGAAGGGAATTTTATTTTACATATTATCAATGACTGATTTTCTGAAATAAAACACGGATGCTCAGCCGATCATTCTTTTGCCTCTTTTGTGGTTTAAGGCTGTGGTGTCTAATCATTTGAATATCAGGTTTAGCTCTTTCGTTTTCCTCAGTAAGCTCCATGTGTTCATTTCTTATATATTAAAGCAATTCCCATGTTCATGTATATTTTCAGGACAGTTGATCCAGCCCCACTATAGAAGGACCTTCTCCGGAGTGCACCCACCGGCTAAACATTCATCTGTTTATGGAATTCTGACCGGGAAAAGGTTGGTAACTCACCTCTCTTTTTCACCTTCACTCTTAACGTCTGATATTCTCAACATTATCTCCTGGGTCATTCGTGTGCTCACTTTAGCTGTTCCGTTCTTCAGGCTACCGACTTTGCTGGGTGTTGCACTTCCTTCACCGATGCCTTGGATGTTCGTTTCCTTCAAAGACTATTGGTTCATCTGCTACGACTCGGTTTGCTCCTACTTGGAATGAAAGTGCATGGTAATTTCAATCTTCTGTCTGCGCTTACTGAAACCTGGCATCCTTTCCGTCAAATGCGCTCGACTCACATTCATTTGTGTTCATTGACCTATTCTTTTTTAAACTAGACT